>CM060842.1:92730000-93340000 GCA_030762175.1 Metallyticus violacea | reverse complement strand
AAACCAGTACCGCACATCATCCAATCACAGCAGCAGCACGCGCAGGAATACCTAATGTATGTTTACATCATAACCTAAACTATGCGTGAACTATGTCTAGTACTGTGGAGTTCTTCCAACTCGCTGAACTGGGTCTAATCTTCTTCTTGTGTGCAGTAGAACTAAACGAATAGGAGAAATTAAGTAAGAGTTTGATAAAATACATAGGCGAGGAAAGTGAACCACAAAATTATTGAACTTATATATGAAGTTCTTCCTCATCCCCCTACTCTCCATATTTGCCTCCCTTGGACTGCTTCTTGTTTCCGAACATGAAGAAATGACTAACTGGAAAGAAATTTGCACCAAGTGAAGAGGTTGTCACCAAAATAAATGCCTATTTTGCACAACTGAATGACGTTTTTATTTTTGCATGAACTTATCGACAACCCTGGTATTTATACGCCTGAAAGAGCTCCCAATAATTATTAGGACTTGCTGTTGTTTCTCAGTGAAAAGCGGGCTATTACTAGATAAGACACAAAGAGTCGAAACGGCTGAAATGTGAATTCTACTTTCGGTAAAAAGTTTATCTCTTCAAGATACAAAATCAAACAAAGAAAAGCATTGACTGTTTTTAATATAACGTACAGAATAACACATTTAGGGCCAGCTTCATCAACAGATGTTAAAAGTTAACATGGTGTTATAGATTGCTTTAACATTCAAATTGATCAACCAATGTTACCTTTAGCAACGTGTTAAACTTGGTGTTAAGTTAACATAATCTATCCCTTAACAACTGGTGACGTTCGAAAAATGGCGGCCGTAAACACAGTTGTAGATGTCAAAATTCTATATTTGGATATATTAAGTCGTTCATAGCAGAGAAAGGGCTGGCAGATGTAGCTATTTTGAAAATTTTATTCAAAAGAACACTTTTTACAAAGGTACAGAACGTGAAAAACATTCGTCATAGGATTGTAGATGAAATACGAGAGAGGTTAGAACACCTTTGTGCCTCTGCTCCTTTTAATATTCCTTGCATGAGCCACATGTATTAATTACTCTTTGTAAACAAAAGTTCATCGGAGCACAATGAGGAGTCTTTCGGTTATGACACCGCCTTCTCGATCCGTGAAATTTGACATACTCGGGAACCTTAAAACGTATAAACTAACATTATGCCGAAAAAGTTTGGTGGATTGCAGGAGTCTTAACATATTGTTAAAATATTAACACAATGTTAATAAACTAAATTTTAACGCATTTCAACTTATTAGTAAAATGTTTCACATCTCTTTTCGGTGTTTCTGTGAGACCTTTCTGTCCCAACAAAAGCGACAGTTAAGATTCTCTTTGAGCAATCATAAGAAATACCATTTGCTATACGTTGGATTGTGCAAGTCGGCATGTTTCAATTCTCAACGAAGCCCAACTTTGCAATGATTCAAAGGTGAACCAAAGTATTTATTCAGCATAATGAACGTTGGTGAGTGTTGCTGATGACTCTAAAGTCATTCGGGCATTACGTAACATGGTTAACCTCTTTTTCCAACCTTAGCAATCCCAAACATTGTTAATAAGCGTTATTTTCTCTTAGGCCTCTCAAATTGCGTAAGGATTTGTCACTTGACCGCTTTCTTTGCGTGTTTTCGAGCACAAAGCTATCGTCATGATTTGTATTTGCAACATAATTAGCACAAAATGAAGTTTTTGAGAGTTATTTCAACGATCTTAGAATTCTTAGAATGATGGATAACACCATTTCCCTTGAAGGGTGATGATTTTACTCATCCCTCCTTCCATTCTTTTTCGTCCTTCATATACACTCCGCTCTGAAATTAACTGAGTAGATGACGTATGGTGATCAATATCTAATTGTCATTTAATACACTGAGCCTTTCAAAGTCAGAGCTCGCTACAGAGGTCGGAACAATTAACCCAATCAATACAACAACATCGTGCGATAGATCAGTGCAAAACCAGAGTGCAGTTTCAAAGTCTGCAGCGTTGTCTTTTTCAAAGTACCTGTTGCTATATATTTATATTCCACATTACCAACTGAGTTTAATTTCATAAGGAAACAAGCTTTTCTTATCAAACTTCCAGGTCGAGGAGAGAGAGCTGTGCATGTGTTAACTGCAGTTAATTGAAGGTCGTGGCTGCTTTTGTTTGTGTTGTTTACTGCTGTAACCTAATAATTGTTCGCTCAGATTACGGGTAATACGAGAAAACGCGCTGTGACAGCATGCACTTAGTGATAATTTAACATGATATGCTTCTGATAACTAACTAACTGTAGTTTTAAGATAAACTTTTTAAACTTTCTCGCCGGACATTTTCGTGTACTTATATTTTAGTTATAAAAATATCTATGAAAACGTACTGTTTATAAGAGAAAATGTCTAATTTGAACCACAAACACATTTCTGCTATGCTGAATTTTACAGCTGGGACTAGTTTGAAGGGAGAGGTCTCCAAACCCTAGTTTGATTTAGCCTATTTTGAATGTAATGGGTAGAGATGGAATATTTACTACCGTGGACTTGAATTTGCTTTAGCATCATCCATATAGTGTAGCTGATCTTGAACACAATCTAGCGTTCCGATGTAAATAATTACAGTTTTCTGCATTAAACCACAAACTCTAACCGCTCTCTTTGACGACATGCAACATAGTGCCAGATATTTTGTTTCCGAAGGAATTGTGCCATTTATAGTAATGATGCGTGAGAAAGATTCCTAATAACCGTTCTTTTAAAAAGAATTAAAAACAAAGCTATTTTTTCGACCACACTGAATCGGGTGACACCAGGAACCAGGATGGGCCATTTATGTACGTTTTCCAGAGCACAACAGTATCCGAATTGAAAACTCCAGGAGGTACTCAAGCATTACCCGCCATATGCAGAACAGGCACTTAGACGCAAATCCACCGCTACGCCGCACGGTACCAGCCTGTATTACATGACACTTTCGAGACACTGAAACCAAAATAATGGAACGAAATGGGTGAGGGAAATTTTCGTGGAAGCGTCAGTGACTAGAAGAAATCAGGAAACATGAAAGGTCAGGTTGACAGATCCTAAGCGTTACCGCCTGAGCTAACACGTTTAGTTATTGGGGTGTAAATGGAAAGTAAAAGATTCTTCAATTATCTTAAGGCACTCACGGTGAGCATCCGACAGTAAACATCAAAACGTTCCTAGTAACCTGAGCGAGAGAGAGAGACAGAATGTAGCAACGCCCGTTTTTGCTACAGAGGCACCATAGGCAATGGACAGTGATGATACATAAGATGAAATATTATATTGGGAAAGGATATTTTTAAGGAAGGAATCGTTCTAGGGTACCTCCCCGGCAATTGCTATTTATGAGGAATGAGGAAAATCTGGAAAAACCTGTCAGAGAGGACGGTCCTGGCGGTATTCGAACCCAGACCTCCCGCTCACGAGTCCGCGCCTTGACCTCGGCCACCCGTGGCGGTAACTTGAGCGAGTGAACACTTCGGTGCTTTGAAACTGTGCAGAGATAAATGTTCTGTGTGCGTCTTGGGCATTTAAGAGAGAGAAAATTGACGAAACAGTACTTTTATTGAAAGGGTATGCGAGTTCAGCATTGAAAATGAGTTTAAACATTTTAAGTAAAACTGGTTTTAATAAAAGTATTTTGCAAACTCTTTCCCGTGAACTGAGTTATTTCATAGTTCATTTTGATAGGAGTTACAGTTTTGTGCTTTTACAACAAAACAAAGCGTTTTCTGATGTATTGTTGTATATTATGCAAGGTTTGTATTATTTTTGCCCTAGTCAACAGACAGGTAGAACTTTTAAGATACAGAAGCATGCGAAATGGAACGCACTGCGGTCTCTTTCACTTGGCGGGAGGTGTGTGAAGAGCCCTTCTGTTAAGGAAGGACAAGGCTCTCTAGAGTCCTTCAGGAGAGCCTGAAGTATGGGAAAAGTTGCTGGAGCCGACAGCATGTGACCACAGTTGTACAGAATACACGTGTATCACTGCTTTTATTTTTCTCCAACTACAACAATGGCTATTCTATAGTCTCTGCTTCATATAAAGCGACTCTTGTCCACTACAGAAAGAGGAAACATTGTATGTTAAACTCACCGGAAAGAGTTCTTTGGAACACCAGTTTTGTCATTTTGCAAAAGAATGTTTATTTGAAAGTTGGCAATAGATTTGGGATTACCCTTCTGAGAACGATCAGGTCAAATCTTATGTATGGCTTTTAACAGTTACAAACCTTCACCAGTACTTAATCTTTGGAACTTTAAGTAGCTCGAAAATCTTATGTAACGTTATAGATCCTGTACTTGAAAGGGCTGTTTCAGAACTCGGTCTTGCCCAGCACATGTAAATTTCTGCTTCAGTCATTCTCACGGATTTTTTCTCATGCTATAATTAGAAGCTCTTGCGATCATATTACATATAACTTAAGCTCCTGCACTGCTGATAGTAATAAACAATTGTCAGGAACACAAGATAGTGTAATGATTTAATGGTAAATAAACAGGTAAATGTATAAAAAATTATCTTAAAATAACCTCAGCAAGAAATGGGTTCATACACTATTAGTATACACAGCGTGTTAATGAACAACTCTGAAACATTTTAACTGTATATAAAGGAGTCAAACAAATTACGATAGCTTATATAAAGAACAGTAATTTTTACAGACATAATTTCTTGCTCTTTAATTTGACTTTACAATATTTTGATAGCTTAATGAGTAATGTACACGTGGTACTAGTTTTACTGTTGTCGCCTTTGAGAGATGTGCAAGTTGAGACATGTTCAGTTCCACCTACAGCAATGCAAGTGACACACCAGCTGCTCTAAAATTCTACTTTCGTCTCAACAAATCTTTTGATGAGGCCTATGCAATGCTACAGTTTGTACTTCCTTATAACACAGCTCGAAGATGGTTTAAAACGTTTAAAGAAGGAAAGGCAATCAGTTTCAAAGGAAAGTGGAATCGGAACACCAGTTCGTACTTTAATGAAAGAAAACATTAACGCTGGTGCTGTCATTGTGAGATAGGATGGTCGAATGACGTTAGAACAATTTCAGGAATTCTGAAAAAAATCACACGTTGGTAGCTGCAAAGTTGTACATGAGACGAGTTAGTGCACGATGAGTTCAAAAACAAAATGACGTTCGTATGCATTTGATGATGTTACAGGAAGATGCGGAGTTTTTTTCAAATGTTATCACTGCTGATGAAACTTGATAACATATTTTTGATGCTGAGAGCAAACAGCAAAGCTCTCTGTAGAAATCTCAAATAACCAACATCAAAAAATGCAAAAGTGGTTGCTTCTGCTGGAAAAGTTACAGCTAAAACGGGGCATTGCTACAGAGGTGTCCTGAAAACACTGCATCATACACTTGCAAATGGTCACATTTACGCACTGGATGCTTTATCGTGCACCACAATAATGCACGCCACACATCAAATGTTGTTGCTGAATATTCCACGAAAACCAATGTGAAGTATGTTCTTCACCCTTCCTATAGTCCAGATTTAGCCCCATATGACTTTTTGCTTTTCCCAAAATTTAAGAATTATCTTCGTGGGAGACATTTTTCATCATCAGAATCAGTGGTGAAGGCTGCGGAGGCAATTCTGAAGAACTTTATTTTCAGTACGTCTTTGAAGACCGACAGAAACACTGGGACAAGGGCATTGCATCAATTAAAAAAAAAGGCGAATTTATGAGCTATTGAAGTAATTGCATGGTAAATAACATTAAACTTTGTATTGGAATGATTTTATTTCTCTTAATAATAGAAGTAACCATGAACTTAATTAACAATGAACAAAGCTTTTATAACTTAGCGTTAAATTAATATGCAAAATTTAAGGATAAACACATGATTGCATTGGTGTGCTAATAGTAATTCACTTGTTAGAAACAACGTCGCAATCTGCATTTTTCCTAATGCTGGACGTCAAACTGTCAATTGTTTCACACAGCATTTGCTTATGTGCTTAAATTAAATGGAACCTCCTTTTATAAATTATTACGGAGCGAAAGAATCCCCGAGATATAGATACGACTTCCATTGTGTCTTTTTTTAACATCGAATATTTATCATTCGTTTCTTTATCTTAATCTCAACTAGAAATAAATGACATCCATGCTATTATTGCAACAAATCTTAATTAAAATTATAAAAATAGTTCTTAAGGGTGCCATGAATGTGCAAAAGAAGATTGTATATTTATTCCGTCCGCCTTGGTTGGAGAGGAGTATCGTTAGGACATACTTCCGCATGTAAGTGAATAGATTTCAACACTAATAAAGAGCAGTTAATAAAACGAATTAGCGGTTATCTATATTTATAACTGAACTACTGATACGGTTAGTTACATCCATTACACATGAGTTTAATTTAACACTTGTGTGAAGTAATGAGTAATTTAGATCGCTGATTTATTTTGTCCAATGCCAGAACATTGTTTCACAAACTTGTGAGCATTTTTCTGACATGGCGGTATTGTAGTGAATTTCTGAGGCACGTACGCCCATAGGGAGCCGCTACTTTTTCCCAGTAGAGATGATAGCGAAGATAATATGATTAATGCGTACTAGTGAGGACTCTTAAACCTATGAATGCACTAAATGAGCTCGGAGTCCTTGGCGCCTTAAAGCGATCTACCATCCACTTCTCAGAGTAGTGAAAGCTCCGAAAAAATACCTTACACAGCTTGACGTGATCGGTAATCGAGCCGCGGAACTCCGGATTGGCAGTCGCAAACGCAATTACTAGACTAAGGTGGTGATCAAGATTTATATGTCCAATTTCGAATGGATATTGCTTAATTCTTTGAAATTGAAGAAAATAATGCATACCTTTCCTGTTTCATCATCAAGCGAAAGAAATAGTTAAATTACTGACTTCGGTTAGGCTTAGCAATATAACTATCACATCAAGTGACGTAAGATCACATTTAAATTTGAAGGAAAATAAGGAAAATTTACAAATTGAAGAAATGGGCAATGGTTACAGTTTTCTGAGCTTGCCGAATTGCATTGATTTATGGGGAAGAAAGAGGTTATGGACATTGGAAATTGGCCGGGGTGGAGAATACTTCGGCACCTCAGTCTTGCTCACGGCAGGCCGTTTGTGCTTACATCTTCATTAGGGCACCCAGAAGGAAGGGATGATGTGAATGAGTTATTGGGTGCCTAGGTCTTACGGGTGGAGATTTCTCGGGGTCCGTACTATATTTCCAGACAGAAAGACCCCCTTGAGTTGTGCGAACCCCTCAATAGGTTCACTTCCATACCACATGGCGAGATAGAAACTTTCCACAGCTCAAGCCTTTACCTTCAATTTGGCAATTTCGATCCTGCAAGAGAACCACCGGAATGAAATTGGAGGGCGTCGTGGAAAGTAAATATTCATCCCAGCTATCGCCTAAGCGACCAGGGGAAAACTGCAATAAGGAGAGAGATCAGGATAGCCTACCCCAGAGCCACCTCGCTAGGTAAACAAGAGACTGTGCTGTAAGATTTTTGAGATCTACAGAGAAGATTCCCTAATAGAAGTCATTCATGTTATACTACGTTTCAATCTCTATAAGCAATTGCGTGATATCTGTTGCGTGCATATTCTATTAAACTAAGTTTATGAAAATCTAAGATCCCTTTATGTAGCTTACAAATAGTTTGGTGTTATTCATTAATATCCTGTTTGTAATTAAGACGCCTTTGTAGCCAAGCTCTTCATTGTTAACCAAAGAGTAATGGATCATTTGATTATATTTGACCATTGTACTCGTATTTTTATTGGCATAAGTACAAATTAGGAGAATCATGATCTATAAAACTTTTTGTACACTTTTATTTTATTACTTCATACTTACGAGCTACAATAAAACATAAACCAGTTGTAGAAAAAAATACAGTTTTTGGTTATTATTACAATTTTACAAACGTAAATGTTCAAAACGCGCTCCCTTGTAGGCTAGATAGTAATGCAATATTTTAAAACTGCTCTAATCCGCTTACATTCTGTGGTTTGTTGCAGGGTATTCGTAATTTTAAATAAGTTATTACAAAAACACATTAATACATTAAATACTTATTAGTCAATAGTCTTTTAGTTTTATTCTGTCCAAATTCAAACAACAATAAAACAACCTAGGTTGCTAGGCAACAATAGAAAACAAAATATGTGATAACAATTGAAATTAAATGACCGTAAGTGATTTCAAGTGGGGATGACTGGAATTGAGATGTAAAACCTAAAATTATATCAACACTGATTAGAAACTATTTTCTCAATAACTAAATTTACATTTTTTTTAAAAAAAACAATTTTATTTTAAATAGAAAATTATTCAAACTAGCCAGTTTTGAAATGAAGACATTGTATATCAATTACATCACTCTTATTTTGTTGTTACAAAATTACATACTTAAAGTTATCCTGCTTATTTGTTAAACATTTCTTGTTCTGGAATAGCAAAGTTATATGACCAGATAGTCAGTTACGGACTAATTGCGTAACTAGAACATTTTATATATGTATATGTAATAAACGTATTATGCACTCTTATATAAACATTTTAATGAGAACAATAAAAATTTTCAAAAATATTGCTCCCCCCCCACGGATGACATAAACATAAAAAGGGATATGAAAGTAAATATTAGGAGCGCTCTAATGTTGTTTTTAATAAATAAAACATATTTTAAAATTTATATTACATGGAGAGAGTAAAGATATAGTAGTATACTCATAAAAATACTTGAACTTTATATATTGCTTCAACTTTCAGTGTATCCCTATCGATAGACGAAGTTTCCTATTAAATTAGACTTATGTATGTTTCCTTCCTTTAACTTTCACTGTGGTATTTTTCTTATCAGATAAATTACATAATTAATATTCAATCCACGTGTAGTTGATAATGGATATTATTCCCTCCTCTATAATTTCTTTTAATCGTTAGTGTTTCTGACCGGCTTAATTTGCTGTCATTTCTTGTGGGTAAAGTATTTATGCAATGACAGTTAAACAAAGAGAACGATTTGCAAATGAAAATATGTATGAAGTTTATGAAACGCGTTCTCAGTGCTCAGGTATTGATGGTTATTAAATCAGCTTTGGCTTTTCCCAATCCTTACAGCATCTATTCTGGGGAAAAACAAAAACAAACAAACAAACAAACAAAAACAAAAACAAACAAAAAAAAAAAAACTATATGGCGAATGTGGGACACTGTGTTTTTGTAAGTGTGTGTGTGTGTGTGTGTGTGTGTGTGTGTGTGTGTGTGTGTGGGTGTGTGTACAGGATACAAGGGAAAACTTTTATATTTGCTCTTAGCGCCACAGGGGGTCCTGGTGGTCTAGTGGTAACAGCACTCCTCCTACGCCCAATTTCGCGGGTTCAATTCCGGCCAGAGTTCATGAATTTTTTCGGACGTAAAAATCCTAAGTATGACTTCCTTCGGAAAAGAAGAAAAGCCGTGGGTCCCACTCATAGATTTACGGCACGTAACCTCAAGCCTAAAAGAAGAGGTCTCTGAGCAAAATTTATCGGCCGTTTCACGCTTTGAATTGTGTAGGACGCTGATGACCTGAGATGTTAAAGAGCGTCCATAAATAAACCAAATCAAGTGCCGCAGGTGGCCGAGATTGTTATGACACAGACTCGTGACTGGAAGTCTGGAGTTCGATTCCAGTTAGACCGACCTCCCTGAGTGAGAATTTTTCCAGGTTTTCCTCAGTACTCATAAAAACATATACTGGGAAGGTACCCTAATCTTAGGCCTGGAGCGCTTCGTACTTAAAAATAAGTCTTTTCCAATTTATCATTTCATCACATGTATTATCAGTGTCCTTTTTCTTATTTCGAACAGAAGATCTCTTAAGTATTTCTCCTCTAAGATATGGCGAATTTTTTTTCATTATAATGTAATTTTTATTGAAAATTTGTTCATAATATATCATATTTATCTTAATATAGAACCAAAATACGATGTTTCCGCTTTTACTACTCTAATGTGTAAAAAAATACTCACCGGAAATGATTACCTGTTGACTACCTTGAACAAACACTCAACTTTGCTTGTTGCATTTAGAATTAAACGCTGTATAGGAAATGCACATTCTCTCTTCGCAAGTGTGAATAAACGTGCATTAACTCAACTTTATTCAGATTATGAAAACTGAAGAGAAACTGTAGACAATTTTATAAACACATGTTCCAAAATTTGAAGTAAAAAGAGAAGTTTATATCAGGCAAACGCATCAATGCTATGTAATGTTAGTGGTGGAAAGAGCATTCCGTACACCGTGAATGGTTTGTTACCCTGAAGTATAGGCAACCGTATCTCCTGGGGCAACGTATGGAACTAGCAACCAACGGCCAAGATTTTCATGACGATAAATGAAATGATTGATTTAATGATGGCAATAGCTGTTTCCAGGCTCATCGGCACACAGTTACCTAGCATTCTGAGAATAAGGGAAAACTTTACCCAAGCGAATGGGTGTTTGCTCTCAAACAGCGGTTCTCAAGTTCCCCTTCCAGAGGTCCATGAATACAAAAAATAGATTTTTGCGGGGGGGGGGGGAAGTTAATACAAATTTATGATGTGTGCTTATTGAGATAAAGATATTAAAATCAATTTAAAAGTGATTGTTTGTTTCAAAAATGTACACAAGGCAGAATATTCACATGTACCGTCATAGTTCCCCTGGAAATAGCACTCAACTTTCGGTATTAAATTGCGTAGGTTAGGGCTCGCCTGCTTCAGATTTTTCCCGGACTATCATAGAAGGCTATGAAAGTATTATTGCCTTTCGTAACAGTTTACTTATGAGAAAAAGCATTTTCTGCGCTCCTACTCTAACAAACAAGCATAGAAACATTTCAAAAACATAGAATGAGAATCCAGAATACAAATGTCTCCTATTAAGCCCAGTTTATCACGACTTATAAGTTCTCAAACTCTCCTCCCCTGGGGTTCAGGAAGCATAAGAGTACTGTAAACGACATATTCTTGAATTTATAGATACAATAAATTGCGAGAAAACGAATGATACAAATTTACATTTTTTTTTTTTTTTAAACCAAGTTGAGGTAAAGAAATTAGAATCAATTTGAAGGTGACAATTTATTTCGAAGAAAGATTTCAAATAGATGAGTTCATATGTACTGTCTTAGTTTCCCTGGCAACAGCATCTATCTTTTTGGCAGCGAACTACGCAGGAATAGGGTTCGCCTGTTTAAGGTTTTCCAGACTATCAAAGAAGGCCAACGTCATATTCATGCCTTTCGTAACAACTTACTTGTGGGAAAAATGATTCTGTGCACTTATTTATCTACAAAATAAATATAGATACGTGGAAAATGTAGAATGAGATCTCAGAATACAGTTATTAATTTTTTTTTTATTAAGCCCGATATATCACTGCTTATAAGTGAAATGCATGCCTCTCATTTAAGAATTAAAACTAACATACAATGTTGATCAACATATACTATTAGTTATTATATTAATTATTTATTTGTTGGATTTGAAACTTTGAATGAAATCTCAGAGGTCCACGGACAAGGAAATTTTGAGATTCCCTGCTCTAATGTGAAGCAGTTTGGCAGAAGTACATGACTACATTGTTTTAAATAACGTCACTTTACAATAAAAAATTAATGGCACAGAAATAACAATGCATTAAATGCAACTGCATATTCTAGAATTTATGTCTAAAATATAATATTCTTTTCATTATAATATAAATTTTGTAGAAGACCTGGAATACAAAATTGGGGGGTTTAAAACATTGGTCAAAAACCGATAAAACGGAAACCATACCAAATTCTTAATTATACTGCTGTTTATTTGGCTCATGCATTTCTAGAAGTCTAAGAAAGTAAGAGGGAAAAAAAAATCTCCATTGAAAACAGTATCCAAGTAACTTAAGCCTATTGAATTTAAGAACCTATTCTTAAAAGTTTCGTAGACATTCTTGTCAACTGGGTTTCATAGCAGTTTAATAAACGGTACAGAAATTCACCAGTAAAATATGCATTATGCTAATTATGGAATTAAATTACAAAACATCATTAAATTAGTACCATTAATTCTGAGTTTATTAATTAATAAAATACAGAGAAGGTGAAATACAGGCTAGATAAGAGCGCCATCCTCTGCTACAAGGATGAAGACATGACCTACCTGAAGAAGGAATCCCTCCCGGTGGTAACTTGGATCACAAACAATAAAATCAACAAACAAATCATGCCATCGATTTGCATTGCCCACGTCGCTCTATTCTCATGACCTCTCTCCATGGCAACTGCTTGAGGTGTATGAAACCATCACATTCATATTACCCCTCATTTATACACAACTTGCCCCCTCTCTCTTGTCCTTCTGTCCCCTCCTCCACAACTCTGGATTCCCACTCTCTGTGTGCGCGCATACGTTATCAACGGCAGGGCACTTTGCATTCAACAGCGGCGTAAGTAACTAGCTCCAGTGATCGCAGGCAAACTTCGAATCTTCAGGCAATTTTTCAAGTCTACACCTTCTGTTAATGATATTATAGGTTCTATTAATTATATTCACACTGAGCTGTTCGATGAGTTAGCGCAAAAATAAATATTTTTTTTTTTAAATGATCATTTTTATTTTTCAACACAGTCTCATTTCAGATCTGTACACTCATTCCATTGATTTTCTTATTTGTTTACGCCATCCATAAAATGCGATTTCTCCAACTTTGTTTCGTCAGGTTCTTTTAATACAAATTTCTTTTCTTCTAGCAACTTCTTCATTTTGGGGAATTAAACAAAGTCCCAAAAGGGGCCAAATATGAAGATCAGGGAGTAAAGTTTTCATACCGTATGTCCAATAATTTTAACGTCGCAATCTCAGATTAGGCATCGGA
Organism: Metallyticus violacea; assembly: GCA_030762175.1. Taxonomy (NCBI): domain Eukaryota; kingdom Metazoa; phylum Arthropoda; class Insecta; order Mantodea; family Metallyticidae; genus Metallyticus; species Metallyticus violacea. Next base: position 93,327,089 of record CM060842.1, on the reverse strand, counting down.
ATTTCTAAGGAATAAAACCTGAATGAAACGGAACGAAGTTTTGTTGATATTAAGTAGGTTGCAGGCAACAGGTGGTAAAGGTACAACATATCATCCTCTTCCCTTACACCTGTCACCCGTCCGTTGTTTACCTTAGAGTTTGTGTGAATATGTGTGTTTCTTTGTATTAATCTAGCAGTTTAAGAATTCCTAACTTTATCTTATTTGCTTAAGAATTCCTAATGATGAAACAAAGCATTTTTCTTCACCAAACGAAAACTTGTTTCTTTATCGTATGGTTTCGTTTAATAATTCCTGTTTCATAGTAATCGTTTCTCTTCTCGCAAAAGTCAATTAAAATGAAGACTTTGCAATCGCCCCCCCCAAAAAAAAATGTCTTTATAATTTTACGTTCTTCTAACGCTTTCACTGCAACCCGTTGATTTCACTTCTGGTTCGTCCGTCTCTGGTCGACTGTCACCTATTGTCTCCGAAATTCACTTTGATTCCGTTTAAACACGTGCAGATTTTGTGCCGCGGAAGTAACATTGTAGCGTTTGCGACTACTAATCCGGAGGTCCTGGGTTCGAATCCCGGTCAGGCCAAGATAGCTCATTTACATTTTTTTCGGAGTTTTTTCCTTACTCTGAGAAGGTGAATCCAGATAGCTTTAATGCGGCAAGGTCTCCGAGCTCATTTGCGCCATCATTAATTCTTTATTTCATTCATTTCTACAGACTTATATCTCTAGTATTCAGTCCACAATCTACAGATGTCATGAGAAGACCAGGGCAGTCAAAGCGGCAATCAAATGACTTTCTACAAGGACTAAATTTTGTAACTGTTCGCAACAGAGTACATGATCCCTCAAGAATCGCCGCATATTCAAAGAAACTTTGGTAACGCTCTACTGAATTTGCATGGATTTATTTATCAAACAACCCTCATATATAATATTTTGTCTTAAAAACCAAAAATATAAGGGAGAATTTAATAAAAAGAAAATAAAACGCAAATGATATGAATGAAACGTAGTATTTGTTTTCAGAATTTGTTTATTTACGGACGCTATTTAACACCTCAGGTAATCAGCGCCAAATTCAATCCAGGGCGTGAAACGGCGATAAATTTTGCTCACAGGCCTCTTCTTTCAGGCTTGAGGTTCTTTTACGTTCTGTAAATCTACATGGGACCCACTCATGGTTTTACTTCCTTTTGGAAGGAAGCCATACTTAGGATTTTTACGCCCGAAAATATCTATCGACCCTGGTCGGGATTGAACCCGCGATCTTGGGTTTAGAAGGCAAGTATGGTTACCACTACACCACCAGAACCGACCCTCTCTCGTGAAAATGGGTTTCTTCGAGATCCAAGCATTCGTTTATCTGCTGTATGACCTCTTCATTTGACTTAAATTTGTGTCCAGCCAGGAATGTCTGGAGTTTCGGGAACGGATGATAAGGAGTGAGATCAGGCAAACACGGGGAATCGGAAAGATTTCAAAACACAGTTCGGTCAGTTCATGCTGAGCGACGCGGTTTCTTTTGGCCATTCCCGAACGCTGTCTTCTGTCTCGCCGAAAGTGATGTGTAGCATTCTTCAGTAATTGTTTTCTCCTTCTCCAAGTAGACAATTAAGAGAATTAATTTTATATTTCAAAAAGAACTGAACACATTTTTTCCAATGGATGGGACGCATTTCGCCTTTTCCGGAGCCGAATCGCCTCGCGTGGTTCATTATTTCACTGGTTCGTTTCCGGTATATATTGATGAATTCCAAACAGTCGGCCGATGATCGTATGCAATTTCGCTTTTACTCCGAGGTGAGCAGACACAGCTTCCATCATGGGCAACGTTTTTTCATGCGAAATTTATTATGCAAAATAAAACAATCCGCTCAGTTGAAATGACCGAGGTCTCTGCTGGCTGGCGCAGTTTTTCTCATCTATCAGGCAAAACAATATCATGGAGTTTATCGATCGTATCTGACCTTAAAGCTGATTTTGGAGCTCCAGGACGCGATGCGTCTTCGATACTTCTTCTGCCACGATTGAACTCATTTACCCAAAGTCGAACGGTTCCATAAGGTCGTAAAATTCTCTCACGAATAGCCTTTACTTTTCCTTCCCCCTTCTAAAAATCACATCAGGAATTCCAATATTTCCATTTTTTACTGTTATTCGAAATCTTTTTGTTGAAACAAATGCCAAATGATAAATTAAAATTAGAATTACTTGTAACCAATCCCCGTAATGGATGGATGGGTCGGTGCGTGGGTGGATGGATGGATGATCTACATCTCAATAAGGGCAACTCCGGGAGAAAGGCTTGAGCTGAGAGAGATACAGGCGGTAACTGTGTGGTTGCAGTTGGGGTCCCTAACATGTTCCCAGACATAGCACCCCGACAGCCTTCGGGGTTATTCGAGCCCTTCGGAAAACCATCTTCCATTTTAGAAGATGGAGCAGAAAACTTTCCAAAGGTCAAACTACCATCAAGGGCAATTTCGACTCTGTTACAGAACCAATGGAATGAAATGGGAGAGCGAAAATTTCGTGGAATGTAAACGTGCGTCCCAGCATTTGCCGAAGTAACCAGGAGGAGAGAAAAAAAAAAGTCAGAATTTGCCCAAGGGGAAATGAATCCGGAACCTCTCGTATGCGACTCTCAAACATTATCGCCTGAGCCACCCCGCTCAGTAAAGAATGTGGAGTATTAATCCAGTTCTGGGTTATTCTAGAAACGCTGTAATGAGGTCAGTAGAAGCAAAAATGGAACAGTATAGTGAGTTTGTTATGTTATGATTACTAACTACCTTTAGACTATATTTATACAGTTACCCCTTTGGACTATAGACTAGAGCCTATAAACTCCATAACGCTTCCATCTAAAAGAGGTAAATTTCTTGAAATATTTTCTCAGAAGTGTCATTTAAAAGAACTTAGGACAAGCAAAATTCGGTTTCAAGACTATTACCTCAATAATAGTTGGCCAACGAGTTGCTGGCAAAATGTTTTGAGTCATGTATTTTTAATTCCACTATGCAGGTTTATAAATTAATAATACCAAATATGTTCATTTCATATTAATAATATTGTGCACTGATAAATTTACTTTTATAGTTAAAAAAGATTTTAAAAAATTAAACTTCTTCAAAGGATTACCATGCTGAGGTACGAGGGTAGGTCCGTATGTTTCCGGCGTCGCCGATAATTTCACAAAATCCTTATTTGGTGTTATACCTTCTCTATTAAATAATTGTAGTTATAACTTCCACTCCGCTGTGTTCAGTTGTTCAGATATAGTTGCATGAAGAAGGCTATGTGTAGAAGACATGTTCAAAATGGAGAATCGAGCTGGTATTAAGATCTTCACAAAAGAAGAACTTACTTCAAATGATATTAAACAGCGATTGGACGGTGTATATGCTGAAGCATCCGCCTCATATTATACCGTAAAAGAATGGGTCAAACTTTTTCGAATAGGTTGAGAAAGCATTAAAGATTGACTATTGCAGGTGCTCAGTCTGAAAACATCAATCTTGTGGAAGGAGAAATTATGGAAGACCGGCGGTTCAAAGTTACAGAAATAGCAGCAAGATTGGGCCTTTCTAAAACAACTGATCTTGAACATTTAAATATGAATAAAGTTAGTACAAGATACGTGACTAGACTTCTTTCCTTAGTTCAAAAGCAGCAATCAGTCATCTGTTGTCAGGCATTTTTAGGGCTCTGCCATGGCAAGGAGAGAGAAGTTATGCAAACCATTGTTACAGGAAATGAAACTATGGTCCTCTACTATGGTTCCTTGTCCAAAAGAGGATGAATGGAGTGGCGTAAACATGGCGAAGCACCGCCTCTAAAGGCCAAGGTCACTCAGTCTGTCAAGATGATCATGGCCACATTCTTTTGGGACTGTGAAGGAATACTCTTCATTGACTTCAAGGAGAGGATCAGCACAGTAAATGGGGAGTACTATGCTGGTCTACTGCACAGACTACATGCTTCCATCAAAGAGAAAAGGCGAAGAAAGCTGAGTAGTGGTGTGCGCCTTCGTCACGACAACGCGCCTGTGCATACGGCTCTTGTTGCAAAGGAAGCTGTGAAGAAATGTGGCTTCAAGGAGATCGACCACCCACCCTACAGTCCAAATATAGCTCCCAGTGATTATTTTCTCTTCTCAAAACTCAAAAAGGACCTTCGAGGAAGGAAATTTAAGTTTGACGAAAAAGTGATGAATGCTGTTTATGTGCATTTTGCAGGCAAGACTTCTGACAATTTGGGGCGGGGGATTGAAATGTTAATTCAAAGATGTGAGAAGTGTATTGCAATAAATGGCAACTATATTGAAAAGTGAAGTCTTTATCATACAAAGAAAATGGTTAGGCCGGAAACTTATAGACGTACCTTCGTAACTTGAAATTCTTTGAATTCACATTACACGTAGTTTTTCTCTCTTGCACTACAAATGCAGATTAGATGATCTTACACTTCTCCATATCTCATTCCTGTCTCGTGTTTATATTATTTATTATGCACATGTTCTCCATGGTGTAGTCCTTAGGATTCTTCTTTAGTTGCTTATTATGAGGGGTAAATAAGTAAGTTTGCATGTTTTTTCAATGCAAAACAAAGACAATTTGTGTATTATTTGTGTTGTGTAACGCAATATCCGCAGTAACAGTCACAAAATGGCGAGCGTTTTGAATGATTTGTGCCGTAATTCGATTATTATGGACAAAAACTTTCGGATCCTTTAAACATTCACCAATACATTGTGTCCATATAACCAGCTATCAACAAATTCTTTCGCACTCGGGTGATGTGCACCGCACAGGAGAAAGTTGGTACTCCTACATTTCTGACACGCATTCCTTCTTTCGAAACCGATTTTTAGCAAGTAATCCGCCCACCGCTGCTAAAGTTTACACTTTGGGGTGTGTGCTTGCCTTGATGGTTAAGTAAACACAACAACTTTACGGTCGTCATGCTGCCAGTACTGCCACCCGAATTTTCTTCCCTAGAGAAATATCGGCTACACAATGGCTGCGGAGCGACTTCTCGATGACCCATTATAAAGCAGATGTGTTAACCATTCACTAGATTGGAAAATGGTCCCGTGAATGTGCAGAAGGTCGAACGATTACAAATGCCCTGTTGGATATACAGCGTTGACAACATGTTCCTCACCTAACATTAACATATCTTTTTGCGAAATTTAAAAGAACATTTGCGGAATAGTCGAAGTGCTGAAATGGCTTAACGACCAGGACGCCAGTTTCTATTGTATAGCTATGGGTATAGAACATTTTATTTTATGCAATGGCAAATACTTGAATAACTACGATGATAATATAGAAAAATAAAGAAGTAGTATTAAAATAAAGCATGTTTTTTTTTATCTTAACCTTCGCCCTTTATTAGGAATTTTACTTTTTGATCAACCCATATGTTTACATTATTCTGTTTTATGCTCTCATTTTCTTCAAATATGTTCATGTGGTATGCTTTTAAAGCCTATTTCGTTAATTTATATATATATATATATATCTGTATTTTTAACTATTAACTTTTTAAATTGATCTCTACTACCTTCAGGAGGTAGAAAGAATGATGATGGCAATTGTAGTGGGGCATTGATCGGAAATGAGTGACGGTGGAAACCTAAATATTCCGAAGTACCCAAAAGCCACCCTTTCCACCAAACATTCCTCATTTAGCTGATGGGATTAAACGTGAGGGAGGTTAAGTATACTAAATCGTACCTGATAAGAATGACGCTTATAATAATAATAATAATAATAATAATAATAATAATAATAAAGATGATGATGATGCATTTGTCATGAATATTTCCATTCCCCGAGGATGGAAGGTAGCCTCCTTCTCATTTCTTAGGGCCGCATCTAGAGCACACTTTCCAACAGCCCAAACTTCCATTGACTATGTGCCATATGAAAGATTAAAGAGCCCCTCCAACTGATTCAGCGTTATATGTCTGTTTTCTATATCAATTAGTCAAGAGTGGTCCAACTGCTTTTCAGTCGGCCAGTTTTCTCCCAAGCAGATTGCATTGATGGTCGAGCTTACTTTTTTAAATGTAAATAATAATAATAATAATAATAAATATTATTAACATTATTATTATTATTAATATTATTACGGACTCTTCAAAATAGAATCACTAAGTTATAACATGTACACTCTATACAAGCCTAATCACAACATAAAAAGAAAAAAAAAATAAGAAGGGGAAAAAAAGAATCAAGCACTGAAACTTAAAAATATATTTCCATATTATTGCGAGTATTTTTAAATTCAGTTTTAAGATATTTTAACTTTGATACGACTGTGCCGTATACTCAATTAAGAAGGCAGGAATATCTGCTGTCATTCTGTTGTCACGATTCGCAAGCTGCAATTAAAGAACCCTGGGATAATTTGTTCCTCTGCTTCATCTTCAACATATTCATAGATATACTTACATCTAAACTTAGAATATGCTTTTAATGCAAATAGTTATTTTGAAATTAGTATTGTCAAAACTGTTCCCCTTTTCAAATTAGTTTTTGAAGCAAGCCCATAGAGCTTATTTTTTCTTTTCTTAATTATGATTTAGAGTTAGTTACCTATTTCCACAATTCTTCTTGAAACAGTCTGGTGGGATAGAGACACTGTTTCAAACATTTTAGCAGCTTTGTCATTTTAATTACACACTGCTTAATCACTTCACCGTCTCTAAATGATACATGGTGCTTAGCCATTATCAAATACACCTTGTATGATGCCTGTAGACTGGGCTTCAGCATTTGTTTTAGCGTTCTTTTGTCTCTTCACTGTAGGTTTGAATTCAATGACTAAACTCAACCCTGCCTACCATTAACACTCCCGAATTTCACTTTGTGTGTTTTTGTAACGGCGGGGAATATTATACCTCCATTACCGTCATTACTTGCAAATAAGCTACAGACACTGTGGTTTCTCTCCGGACAAAATGCGTTAACTAAAACTCTTCTTTACACTGTTCATTCAATTTTCTGTTTTCCAAATCCATTCTTCCATTTTATTGCTCGAAGCATTTTGAACTCATATTTGGTGCAGAACAATCAAACTGTAGCACATGTATGTTCACACGAGACTTACATGTGCTAAAGAACAGAAAACACAAGGGGAAAAGTTGGAAATAGCTGTAATTTCTAGTCCTATTATAAATTTTCAAGTTTTCCCTTTCTGCAGTGCTGGAGCGACCCTGTACTGGAGTTGTTTTGTGTTCGCAGAATGATACGTGGATTTCTTGGAATCGTAAACAACGCAAACAGTAGGAACGAAGGAAGGGTTTTGACTAGAGTCCGGTTTTTTCTATTTCTCGCTCACCTCTTCATCGTAATAATGTAGGATCAGTGATACTTTAGCCCGTGGCGTTGGGTTTACCCTATGAGCGAGTCCCAGTCCGCTGCAGAGTGGCGTGGAGTACAGACGTAACAGTTGACTGCGTTTTGTTTTGTGCTATTCGGTTTTTGTCAGTTTCTTCTTGGTTAAATTTTTTCTTCACATTTTCTTTGCGACACTTTCATAGTTGTTTAGCCAATTTTAATTATGAACAAGATCACACGAGTAAACACTTTGAAAGCTGCCTTCAATAAAAGTAAGCCTCGGCCTACACCATTATATATACATCTCTTGATGGATACCACCCTACGTATAGCCGAGGATTAATTGGACACACTTCAATTAATTGGTAAGCAAAATGCAGTATTTATCAAGTTACACAGTAGAGTGATTTTCGAACAGTTGTTAAATGTACATCAGGGCACAACTCCCTTTGTAACTGAAGACGGATCTGTGACTTCCGTAACAATTAATGATGCCAGTGCAGAATATACCCATGCCCATGTGTTTAATTTACCCCCGGAATTATCAAATGATTAAATAGGCCAAGCATTACAGGTATACGGCTCTGTAATTAAAATTGAAAATGAACATTGGTCTCTCGGCTATAAGTATCGGGTGCAAAATGGAATTCGTTCTATTCAAATTGATTTGAAAAAACCTATTCCATCTAATTTGATGATTGCTGGTCACGAGGCTTACATTAGTTATGCAGGGCAACCACCCACGTGTAATACGTGTGGAGAAACCACTCATTTCCGTGATCGTTGTCCGTACAAGAAATTTACTTCAAAGATCCCACAAGTACCTCGTCCAACATTAATGATTGAACTATTCTCTCATGAAAATATTATTACCCCTCAGGAAACTTCTGCTTCCAGCCCCATTCAACCTGATCAGCAGGCAGACGCTCTCCCCCCTTCCGAGTCCTCTCAACAGCCCGCCTCTCCCTTGGAACCTATGAATACGACCTTGCTGTTGTCGCAACGGCATGACATACCTCCCTTATCCCCACCTGATAGTAACACTGACCAGGTAGCTACTGCACCATTATATGCAGAGGAGATAAACATAGGACCAAATGCAAAGAAACAAAAAGTACGCGAAAGATCCAAATCTACGGCGACATCTCTTCATAACTTGGATGCTCTGACTTTAATCAATAATAAACCAGCGATTTCACCCCGAGATCCGCGATTACAGGGAGGCTTGTCTTCTAAACGTCATGTTAACAGTGACAAAGCTGGGAAATCTCTGTCGTTATCTGAAAGTCCTACTGAGCCTATGTCGGAGGACACGCCTCATGCAACCTTAGAACTCCCGCTTGGAGAATAATTTCTTACTACAGTCCTCTAGCTGTTTATTATTTTAATTGTTCTTGGACTAACTTGTCCCTCTTTATGTCACAGGCATATAAAATTCTTACCCTGAATATTAGTAATATCCAAACTCCTGAAAAAATTCGTCTTTTTGCAAAAACTTTTCATTCCCTGGATATTGACATTGCTCTTCTTCAGAAGGTAAATTCTCCGTTTATAACTCGCTTATATGGATATAATGCTGAAATTAATACTGATTTTGTTACCCGTGGTACTGCCATATTGCTTAAAGATCACTTGCAATATACGGATGTGCATATGACTGCAAATTTTAGGGGTATCAGCCTTATCCTAGGGAATCTCAATATTATCAATGTGTATGGTCCTTCTGGCACCCATATGCGGAAGGAAAGACAAAAAATTTTTGCTGAAGAAGTAGCTTCTTTGTTTCCTAATTCTCCTCATGTGTTATTAGGTGGCGATTTTAATACTGTTTTATCTCCTAAAGATTGCACAGGGGTTTACTTGCCTTGTCCTGCATTAGTAGGTTTAGTTCATCGACTTCAGTTACGCAATACGTGGGAAGTCGTGAATCATAATCGTCCACTTTACACATTTCAACGCAATCTCTCGGGAGCACGACTCGATCGCATTTATGTTGATCGCGCTCTTTGTATTAGTACTGTGGCTATATGTCCGACAGAGCTCTCTGATCATTGTGGATATCTTATTTCCATTACGCTACCTGCGTCCTCTTCATCATACGGTCGTGGTTACTGGAAACTTAATGTGCAGATTCTTTCTGACAAAGATGTTCAGGAACTCTTTGCAGAGCGGTGGCGATGTTGGACTTATCAGCAACGATTTTACTCTACTAAACTGGATGGTGGCTTGTCATCAAAATAAAGATAAAACGGTTTTTTTCAATGTGTGTCTGGTGATAAATACCACAGAAAACAGTGTTATCGACAGTTTCTTTATGGGGTATTGCGAAATTTGTACAGTCGCCCTGTGGTTGATACACATTGTAGTATTGAAATAAAAAGAATTAAAGCTGGGATTCTTAAACTTCAACTGGACGATTTGAGGGGCACCCAGGTGCGTTTCCGAGCTACGGTCGTTCATATGGAATCTCCGTCCATATATCATGTCCGTGAACAACGGCGTGCCAAGCGTAAATATATTCATAGCATTCACAATGGCTCCCATGGTTCTGTAAGTAGCCAAATGGATATCCATTCTGTTATGTTTGAATATTTTCAGAAGTTATATTCTGATATCACACCTGACGAACTCCTTGGTACAGAGGAAATTACGGTTCAAACCTCTTCTGGGCCCAGTGATAAAATTCCTCCTTTTACCATGGCGGAACTGCAAGCAACTTTAGTTGCCTGTCTTGGAAATAAATCACCTGGAGTAGATGGACTACCTGCAGAATTTTACTCTGCATTTTGGCCGTTGCTGAAGGATGCACTTCTTGCAATTTTCAATGTGAGCTACTGTGTACCACCTTGATTCCCTCTGCATTTGTTCATGGTGTATTGGTCCTTTACCTAAATGTAGCCATCCCAATATTGCGCAGGACTTTCGTCCTTTAACAATGCTCAATACTGATTATAAATTGTTCATGCGTTGTATTAAATATCGCTTATCACCAATGATTACTGATATTCTTGCACCGGTACAACAGTCCATTCGACGTGGAGGTAACATACTGTATGCCCTGTGTGCTTTTCGTGACGCTTTTAGCAACACCCATATTTCGCGGGTTGGGAAACTTTTAATCTTGGACTTTGACCATGCATTTGACCGGGTGAAACACAGTTATTTAATTAAAACTATGATGCACTTAGGAATCCCTGATACATACTGCTACCTCATTCGCAATATATTAAAAGCAGTTACTTCGAAATTTTTAGTGAACGGCTATTTCCCTCATTCCTTTCCTGTGAGAGCGTCTGTCAGACAGGGCTGTCCGATGGCTATGCACTTATTTGTGATGTCCATTGAACCTCTCCTAAGAAAATTACAACAGTGTCTTCATTCTGATGGTCACTCTCTTATTAGAGCATTTGCTGATGATGTCACTTTGCTGATCTCACGTGGTTCTCTTCTTCCTCATATTCACGAAATTGTGAATAATTATTGTAGAGATTCTGGAGCGCTCCTCAATGTGAATAAATCAAGATGTATGCTCATTGGCTCTACTTCTATAGTCCCACCTTCGTGGATATCTATGGCTTCAGTCGTTAAAATATTGGGTATTACGTTTTTATCCACGCTATCGGCGATGATTCAATATAATTGGAACTGTATTATTAACAGTGTTCGTAAAGTTCTTCAAGAGCATCAAGTTCCCTTAATTTGTTACAATGTGTTCATTTTGTTAATATATTCTCACTATCCAAAGTATGGTTTGTGAGTTAGGTTCTGCCGTTGCCATCCATCTTTGGCGCTAAGTTGAAATCAGCTACAGGATGGTTTGTTTGGAAAGGATTTTTGTTACGAGTACCTAGAAATCAACTCACACTTCCAACCTCTGAAGGAGGTCTAAATGCCATTGATCCACAGGCGAAAGCTGATTGTCTGTTTCTCCGGACAAACTGGGCACACCTAGGAGACTATGGCGATTCTTGTAGTCATCAGTTTCTCACCCAGTGGTTGTCGGGACACCGTCTCAAGAATGCACCAGATCTTCGAGGGTTGCCGATTCAGGCACCCCAGGTTAAGAAGCTACTTCAGTTAATCGCATACTGTCCTGTCGACCTACATGGCCAACCACCGAAAACCAGAGACTTGTATACTGCCTGGTTATTTCAATTACCGGCTTCCAAAGTAGTTTTCCAACACCTAGTATACAACTGGCGCCGAATCTGGTCCAACATTCGACATCCTGCACTCACACTTACCAACGGAGTGTCTGGTACCAACTGGTGAATAATATCTTCCCTACAAATGAGCGTCTACATCGTATTGGAATGAAGATATCTGCTAAATGTGATGTTTGCGGCCTTCAAGATACAATACTCCATCGTTTAGAATGTGGTGCTGCTGCATCAGCATGGCGGAGGGTGCAGGCCAAGATCCTTCGGATCCTGGATGTCTCTGAGAAATGTTTTGAACCCCATTATTTGACATTTCCAGTATTTAGTTGGTCCTCAGTAGCTCAACGAATGGCAGTGTTGCGATGTATTGGACAATATTTACTTGAGTTTGAAGGTTTAATTTAAAAAAAAAAACAGTTGAACCACCACTCAGCCACCGCATCGCGCCGGCAGCCGTAGAAGAGGCTGTATGTATAGATGTGCAACTTTTGTTATGTTGTTTCTTAATTTAACTTGATTATTAAAATATCATTATTAAAATGTTTTGAGTAAAAACTTCCAAATTCTCATAGATGGAAAATAAATGTAAAAACTACTAACATGTAAATAAACAACTAAAAAAAGTCCCCAATCGTTTGTTGCGCAGTGAAGGAGCTAGCGAACTTGCTTGCTTATTTGTTGTCCTTGCTAACTGTCGCAGTCGTAGCGCAGTTGTTCCCAAGTGTATGTTGTGTTGTTCGTTTCTTAATTGGATAGTACACATAAAGTGCATTATAGCTCGTGTGTTATGTGAATATCCATACTAACTTCTTTTTTCAGGGAATTAACCGACAGGGAGCGGAATCATGCATTTTTTTCAACAGGACTCTGCCACTGCTCACACTGCGAATAATTCCATGAGAGCAATTCTCAATATGCTTCCACACGACAGAGTTACTAGTAGAGATTTGTGGTCCCCTCGGTGCCCCGATTTAACAGCCTGCGATTACTATCTCTGGGGTAAATAAAAAATGACGTGTACAAGACGAACCCGCACATCATACAAGAACTCAAAGATAATATTCATCAGGAAATTGTCCCCATTTCTCAAAATGGACACAGCGAGTGAGGAATAATTTACTAAAGAGATCCCAAACATATGTGGAGAATGAAGGCGGGCAGTTTCAACACTCATTTGATAATTTGATAAGTAATGAGCCTCTTAAATTAGTTTTTGTATTGTATGGTTAGTTTGTTTTATTCGCTCGTCCATAGGAAAAAAACAAAACTGATCCCACGGTACACACTAGATTTGATTGCAAACGAATAGGTCTGATGTTTATGGACGTGCACTCCGCTTTTTGTCTGTAACATCCATTCGACCCTTTGCAGCATTTCAAACTTGGATTTACGCCACTTTCTCCAAATATATTTCTCCTGTTAATGTAGTCAACAGAAAAAGAAGTCACTATACGCACCTCCTGCCGCTGCACAAAGGCTGTTTCACCTGCTTGTGCATCCGTGCAATCTATCGGTGTGCCTTCGAACTAGGAGAAGTTGCAGATCTCCTTTCATTTGTATCGGGAAATAAAATAAGGAAACTTGCTTTTTGACTTACCTTAAATTTGTGTATGCGGAGGCTCAAGTGAAAGACTCGTAAAAATCATAAGTGCAAGTCCTCCGGAGGGTTTTTAAGAGGAATCTAGACAAAATTATGTATCATTTATCGTCTAAGTAATCCCTTAGTTACCTGCCATATGTCGATAGAGTCGATGGGTTTACCACCTGTTACGTTGCCCTCTGCGGGAAAATAAGTATAAGGAATATTATTGGAAATCGAATCCTCTCATATAGAAGGTGCACATACATGTTCCAGGATAGAACGCTGGGTACCAAGTCAAGTCAAGTCAAGTGAAGCGATAGATACTCGAATTGTAACACTTGTTCTAGAAGAGAATAATTCGTTATTATTTATGTTATTGGGGCTTTTCTGCAAAAAAAAAAAAACATTACTTTTTGTTTTTTACTACCGAAATATGCAGATTATATTTTATTATTAATTTTTATATGTACACAAATATTTTTAATATTCACTGGAAGTTAATGCAGCTGGTTACTTGCAAATAATAAATTACTAAAAAGTCCCTCTTTGGCATGCAAATTGTCTTTGCCACTCATTTACGGCATTACCGAACTAAATATAAATAAAATAGAGACCAGTAGCAGTATTTTTGTACTTACTAATTCACACTTTTTAATTTGTACTACCCTTATTGGTGGAGTAAAGCCTCTAATTTGTAAAATGGTTCGCGATAAAGAAATAATACTAAAGTCTAATAAAAGTTGTATCGTCTAAGAGCACGCGGGCATAATACCTTCACTTCTCACTCGCGCCAGATTTTGCATGTGCGCAGGCGGGACTTTGGCGTCACAGCGTCTTGTGGGCCCGACAAAGAGAGTGAGAGAAAGAGTTGAATGGCACACGATCCGCCGTGAGTGCAGTTCTCTGTTTATGGTCTATCCTGAGATGCCGTCTCTAGAGGGGGGATCCCACGTGCCGTGGCCTGTCATCTGACCTCAGCTGCGAACGTGTTACAAAAAAATCGCAATTAATTGCCCTTCAAGAACCCACTCGCCATCTGGAATCCTGGTAGTCGCACAAAAACTAAAGGGCGACGCTGTGGTATTCTCGGAACCTGTTCCTGGTGTTAACGAACGGAAACATTTGCGCATCATTAATGTAACACTTGGCTGTCCCTATCGTAACCCTTAGTTACGGAAGGGAGGAGTAGAATGATTAAATCGTTATAAGCAATTTGTTCTTGTTCATAACGCAGAAAGTACCTCTGGAGCTAGTTCATCGTACTGTCAAAAAAACTGCGTTGCGTTGCTATTTAAATTAGAGTGTAGCAAACGAAATCGGTAATTTCTAAATTTTTTTTTTTTTTTTGTTAAGGATAGATGTTTATATATGCCACAAACAAAATAGTTTATTTATACTCATTTCAAAGATATAAATTTTCCCTAGCTCCATAAAAGACAAGATTTTGCAATTTGTTTTCCTCTTCAAGCTATTAAAATGACTTAACTGGAACATAAACTTTAAAATCAATCTGTCGGTCCTGGTGGTGTAGTGATAACCACACTTGCCTCCTAAACCGAAGATCGCTGGGTTTTTTCGGACGTAAAAATCCTAAGTACGGCTTCCTTCGGAAGGGCAGTAAAGCCGTGGGTCCCATGTCGTACATTTACAGCACGATAAAGAACCTCAAGCCTGAAAGAAGAGGTCTCTGAGCAAAATTTGTCGGCACGCCCTGAATTGAATGTGACGCTTATGACCTGAGATGTTAAAGAGCGTCCATAATAAACCAAATCAAGAAAATAATTTTTTTTGTATGGTGTTTAACGCCCGTTTTTATTATTGAGGCACCACAGGCGGTGGACACTGATGATACATGAGAAGAAATGATACATTGGGAAAGGATTTATTTAAAGGAAGTGAAGGTTCCAGGCCTGAGTTTTAGAGTACATCCCGGCATTTGCCATTTATGAGTACTGAGGAAAACCTGGAAAAAACCTGTCGTGGAGGACGGGATTTGAACCCCAAACTCCCGCTCACGAGCCCGTGCCTTAACGACCTCGGCCACCCGTGGAGGTAAAATCAATCTAAGCTTTAACAATTATAAGCACATGCATTCTACCAATGAAAATTATGTAAATAGGTAAAAAGTCGGAAATAACAGTCATAAAGTGCTTATTATTTCAATTTAAATATGCCTTTAGTTAGACTTCCTTGCTATCAGAAAGGTGCTATGGAATGGATCGTAAATCTTCTCGATTCAAAGCTCTAATAGGTTCTTGAACCCGAAACCTTAACATAAAAGAGGGGGGGAAAATAAAAAAATCCTCTTGAAGTTTCAAAAGAAATAGTCCTAGTAACACCGGACGTCGCTTCAGAGTGTTGAGTACAACTACAAGCATAGAGCTCGAGACTGAATAGCACCGAGTAGTTTAATTTGTAGACACTTCAATAATGTGCGCAACATGGCGTTTATAATACTCACATTGTTACAAACTTCCAGAACTATCGAGAGTTAGTTTCGAAAATGTCCAAGCGAGCTCAGCACAATCATTCTTATTACTAGGAAGCTTCGGATGATTCCGCTAGATGACTTACTGAAAATTACGTGGCATTTAGGGCCGCCACGTGGTAATGTTAGTGATCCAAGTATCACCGAAAATGCAGCAATTGCCGGCTTTGCATTAGTGGGTGCTTCTATTGCATTCCAGGGGAGTTAAATCAATATTTCCAAAAAATTAACGGTTTTATTTATATAGTGATATTCGAAAAAACACGAAGATTTGATCCTTAAAAAAGATTTGCAGAAATCGAGAATTCGAATGTTTCATACTGCTGGGAGCTGGAGAGATGGCTAGCGACGTATTAGGGGTTAGGGCTTTATATGCCAAGTAAAACGTAACTCACTGCGTGTATATCGTCTATTCAAATACTTAAAGAGTCGGTCCATCTCTTTGCGTTAACAAAAGCGGAATATTAATAGTGAACAGTTGAACGTATCAACATATTCCTGTGACTAACCATCTCCTAAGCTCCCAGCAGTACCTACAACATTTTCCATAGTTCAGGGCTTAGATATATACACACAATTAATGTTTTTATTTTTCTTTCTTCCTTTGTATCAGTACATTCCACTCAGCGGAAGATGGTGCAATTTTCTTACTCATAATTTCTTATGCAAAGCTAGAATTAAATTAAATGCAAATTAAAATGAATTTAAAACATGCCTACATAATTGTAGCTTAGTAATGGTATATTGTCGGCAATCCTTTCTGCAGCTGAATATAGGTTGAAGCAGTATAAAGAGAACGCATAGTGTAATTAATGTTCTAGATGTTCCCCATTGTTATTAAAGCACAACAGGTGTCTAGCCAACCCACAAGCCAACGATGGGAGATATGAATGCTTTTTTTTTTCTTTTCTTAAAATGCTTTGAAAACCTGTAATACTTTTATATCACACTTTTTTTTATAGTACATCCTTGGGAAGTTGGCAAAATGAAACCAAACATAACACTGGTAAAAACTTAAAACTTTTTTGTTTAGAAGAAAAACCTTATGGACTTTTTCATGAAAATTTCAGATCTGTTTATCACCCAGGATTTTGTATTCTCACGAGGTAAAAAAATATACTATGTACCTAAAACGCAAATGAAGCACATTTTGGTAGTAATTTGTTAGAATATGTTTATTATTATTATTATTATTATTATTATTATTATTATTATTATTATTATCCATCAATCATTTGGTAGCACCTCCCTCTTAATGAAAATACTCCCCATGTTCATCGTTCAGAGCGCCATGGTTTTCAGGGAAACAATCGAGAGGAAGGCCAGAAAGTTTATTTTCAGACATATATTATAAACTTTGGCATTTTGGAATCAGATTACTGACAAGTTATCTAATTTACTGCCTGTAGTTTCCTGAACGTTTGTGAGTACATTTATTTAAATATGACCATGCAGCATTTTGCATTCAATTCAGTCTTTCGCCAGTTTCCAGATCTAAGACTTTCATAATATTGTTAACCAAACCTAGTTTGATGTGCAATGGGGACACAATAAGATTTTTTTTTTTTTCAGAATTAATAAGCCTAATGAAAAACTTGTTTCTGTCCTCAGATGAATGACTCTTTTTGGGCCATTTTTTGTTTATATAATATTTTCTATTATCTCTGCTATTTTACAGGCACAAGAAGCTGCAACATATGGTCTAGCCAAGTTGTAATGGAAATAAGAGTTATTGCTTTGAAGTCTACACTTATATGACAAAAATAGTCATAATGAATTGTGGAAACAGCTTATCGACTGCAGCAATGGATGGAAATGTGTTTCCATTATGTAAACCTTGCAATCCATAAATAAACGCCAGCCTTAAGGTTTATATACAAGGGGCGTTCTATAAGATCTCGGCCAGACTAAGAAAACACAACATTTAAGATGAATGTTTTTTTTTCAACATAGTTACCTTGTAAACCAACATATTTATCCATAGACTTTCTAACTTTTTAATACCTTCTGTAAAATATGATTTTCCAGCTGTGAAAAATAAGCGTCCATCTCAGGTTCAACCGCATCATTTGATATGAATCTTCATCAACTCAGGCAACTCTTCAAGTTTGGGGACAAAAAGTAATTGCTGGGAGTCAAATCAGCTGCATATGGTGGATGTGGAATCATTTGTTTTGCAGCAACAATCCCAGATATGTGTGAAGGCGCATTGTCGTAATGAAAGAGAGCTTTGTTTTTCGCATATTTTATCTGAATAGCATCCTACAATTGGTCCAGTAGTGAAGCGTAATACTCCCCGGTGATGGTTCTGCCCTTCTGGAGATAGAATAAAGTCCACGCCATGACAATCACAGAAAATCGAAGGCATGACTTTTCCTGATGGAACCATTGTTGCTTTCTTTGGTGCACTTTCACCTGTTGCCACCCACTGTCTGCACTACTCCTTCATCTCTGACGTGTAGTAATGAACCCATGTTTCATCTATTGTTATGAAAAGTCGGATAAACTCATTGGAATTGCGTTTATACAAGTCTAAACACTTGTGAAATGTTCATTCGAATGATTTTATGGTTCATTGTTAATAAACGCGGCACCCATTGAGCGGAAAGTTTTCCCATACTCAAAACTTCGTATAAGATGTAGTGGGCATGGCCTATCGGAGGTCTTTGCAATGCCAGCCAACTCAATCGGCGATCATGAAGTATGACATTGTGAATTTTGTCACAATCTCATTAGTCGTAGCAGTTTTGGGACATCCTGAGTGCTCACCATCTTGAATGATTGTACGATCACTTTAAATTCAGCAGCCCACTTTTTAACCGTCGAATGCGAAGTGGAAGTATCCTTTAATATAGAATTTAATTCATTTTGTATTTCTGTTGGGGTTAAACCCTTCAAAACGAATACTTTATCACAGCTAGCCTTTCATTTTTATCAATTTTGTAGAAAATGTTAAAAAGTAGTTTGTTTACACGATTGTCACAAACAAGAGACTACACTTACGCGTCTGATACATTACAGTACGAGCATTTATCTAAAAATGATACTTAACAACTATCACAAGTAATATCACAACAGGGTTTGAGATTGCCGATAAGTTCAAGAACGTAGTGAATGAATTTATCTGGAAAGCTCAGACTCTCGAGTGATATTTATTAGGACTATTTCACGAATAAAATAAAACTTTAAATATAATTCCCCTAAAATTAAATTACAATGTTGTAAAAAATGTATATTTGTATTATGAATACTTAACCTTTTCAAGCCATCTAGCATCTAGAATGTCGATTGTTCAATAATTCCAATAGAGAAGAACCGGGTTAAGGACTATTTCATGAATAGAATTAGAATAAAAGTAATATATTTGAAATTCGCACATGGATTATTAATAATTGTATAAAATGTTATACTTACTTATGAATCTAACTATTCAGAAACAGTGAGAATGAAATAGATGCAAGTCGACTGTTACAATCGCTACCGTTCGATTTACTAATACCAACTGAGAAAAACAAAACAGAGAAACCACTTTACCGTTCTGAACAATATGCTCTTAAGATTTATGGTTGCTTAGGCAGATATTGTTACATAATTTACAAAATTACTTCAAACTGAATTTGGCTGAATACGCAAAATCTGAATACGCTTGAGTGAATCCACATTAAGTTAGTTAAATTTATAATTACTGAAAACACAGGTCAGTGATGCGTGTTCAGGAATTATATAGCGGAGGTATAGAGTTGGCTACACTGACCACAAGTCAAATGCATTTCGCGTGATAAAACCGATTTGGTAATTTTTTCGATACTTTCACTGCGTTATCCGGCTATGTTCAATTCAAAAATTCAAAAATTTGTTTCGTTTCTTTGGTCGTTTAAGATGACGTCACACAAGTGAAATAGTCATAGTAATTTTGCCATCTTCATGACATCTCTGAGTCAGGCCGAGAACTTTTGGAACATCCCCAGCAGTCCAGTTTCAGAGACTTCTACAGAAGTTCGACATTGTTACAGAAAACCAGGTCTTTCTGTTTAGAAAACATATGTTCAAATTTCTTGTGATGTTAACGTTGGCTATGGTGTAATTCTATAGCAGGTTTCAACTTTTCATTCATGAAACAAGTTCTACCAAATCATTGAGACAGTGAATCTTGAAATCCGTAAACTTTTCCACAAAATCTGCTTTATTCTGTGCTTAATCTACGATTTATTCTGAATCACAACACACTTACGTATTTTATTCAGTGAAATTGTATAGGAAGCTCTTGAACAGAAGGCACCGGTCTAATTGCTGATTCTAGAGGTAGATGTATGAGCGTGTTAAGTCCAGGAAACTTAGCAATCAGTAGACTGCTACCTTTTCATGCGAACTGTTGGGTTCCTTTCAGCCAGTCAGTTAGCAGATTACACACATTTCAAAATACTATGGAAAGAAAAATATTTTATATATTTTCATTTCAATAACAATTGACTTATTCTACGCGTTCATAATGTCCGTGTTTGTTTCATTTTCAATACTCGTAAAGTTGATCATGTGGCACCTCTGCGCATTCAACTGTCATGGCTACCTCTAAAAGAAGGTAGCACGCTCCTGTTCAAAATCCTCCTACCTCCACCCCTGAATATATCGCATCTCGGTTCGTACACCTGTCCCTAACTGGAACACGTAATACGACTTTACTGTCTATCCCTTGTCACCGAACACATTTCTACTCAATCTCATTCAGCGTGTCACTTCGAATCTGGAACTCCCTTCCTGATTTGTGAACAGAATGAGATTGTCGGACAATAAAGCAGCTTAAACGTAGATTAAATTGTCATCTTAGCTCTAAGAATCACAACAGCGGGTCTCTCGCTTCTTCTACTCCTTCTTCTTCTTTCTCTTTGTCTACTTTTCCTCCTCTTGTAGTGAAGAAAAATTATTGAAGAACAAGTGGAACTCAAATCTGTTTTTATCAACTTTCTAGCTATACTAAAATGTGTAACATTTACATGCAGTGTCTTTCATTTGGCTTTTTGTTCTGTATTTTATATAACTATGTATGTTGTAACTTGTATTTTTGCTGCTTTTTTCGAATGGCACGCCCTATGACCTTAACTCTTACGATAGTAAACAAGAAAATAAATATTATTTATTTTTTTCCACCTTCTAGAGGAGAGTTGTTCGCGAAATCAAATTTTTCATTGAACAGTTGAATCATTGTCCATAGCTTTGGCAAGGCCTAAGAATTTTAGAACTGGTGACGAAATAGTCTAGTATATGCTCATGAGTACCACTAAAATTTAAGCACATAGAAAGTGGAAACGAACAAATATAAATTGAGGAGTAAGAATAGCAAATAAAGACATTGGTATATATAAACACAAACAAAAATTATATTAATATTATCTAAAATATATTTGATGATAGTGGTCAGGAGCTTGTGGTGATGGTACGGCCGCAATGACGCTGACAATAACGAAGCAGACACAGTGGTATTGTTTTACGCCGAATCGTCGTTTCAAGCAACCGTCCAAATGATCTCCAAAGTAATTTCCATCTCGTTAAAGTTAATTGGTCCCCCTGATTACCTTCATCATAGTCTATTCACGTGACGAGCTATATAATGTGCACGATGCTTTACACTAAAGAGCTCTTGCACAAACAACGCAGTTGCTATGACCTGAAAGACCCTCTAGTTCCGACCTCCTTAAGCTGTATGTAAAGGAAAGTATTTGTAAAACGTTAAATGTATGGTCTTTTATTTTATGCAAAACATTTCATGGCATTTCTAACTATTTTCAGACTTTTTTTTAAATACAGTCTAAGTGATGTAATTGAACAAATTTACGACGAAAACTGAGTTGGGTAATTTATGGATTATGGAAATTATGGAAAAATTATGGAAATAAACTTTTTAGAACGTACTCATCCTCATTTATAATAATTATATGCCTCCAAGAAACTTGTAATGTTTAAAAATACTGAAATTTAGAGCAGATACTTAGTAAGCCCTTTTTTATCTTTCGTTACAGTTAAAGAAAAATAAATAGATAATGTTCAAAATCAGTCCACCAAGTTTTATAGCAGTTTTACGTTTGCCTCAACATTGCTGTTACATCACTAACTTCAACCATTAACTGGTATGGACCCTTATTGCCATATAAGTACGTGCCAAAATGATCAAACTATATACAATGTAAACATAATTTTATATGTAATAAAAATTAAACAAATAGAATGTTTGAGAATTAATCTTGCAGACAGTTAAAGAAACATAAATTAACAATTTTATATTTTAAATGTATTTTATCATATAATAAAAATTATCTTAAAATTATAGCAAGTAACTTTATTAATTATAATCTTTTCTACCATAGAATTCCTGTTTACTGTTCTAACATTAGAAAACTATGAACATCACCTCTACTTTAGAAAGTTTTCTCATTCACTTTATGCGGTATATTTGATACCAATACATTATCCACAGTGCAACCAAGACCCGCATATGGCTCTTTTGCAAGTGGCATAATTTTTTCTTCCTGTTGAGCTTATAAGGACAAACATAAAATCTCTTTCTTAATCCTCCTGCTGATGCTCCCTCTTCTTGTACGGATCTTTAATGTGGAACTGATGTCTACAAACTTCCACCGATGTCATGACGAATTTCAAAAGGCTAATGTGGATTAAGCAGTCTTCTAATCAATTGTGGTTTTATCAGTTGCATCCCAAAATTTTCAGAAATGATAACCTAATCAAACTATTGACAGGATTTGCTGTATGCAAGGATTTACTTGGCAATATGTAGAATGGCATAGAAAAGGGTCATTGGCCAAGAACTTGTTTGCCTACTGATAGAATAGTTAACACATTTCTCATCAAGACTAACAAGGTGCAGTTGAAAAAGACATTAATTCCAAATTTTCCAGAATTTTCATCATTATTCAATGAATGGTGCGTGCTGGATACTAAAAGCACACTCTTGTTCTTCATACGTGCATGAACAATCAAGGTGGGTTCATACAAGCTTGACTGGACTTGTCGTTATCTGTGATATCTTCAGCAGCGTTTCCATAAAGGAGTGGATTAAAAGTTGTCTGCTGTTATATTTCTATTGGACTTTTCAATAATTTTTAAAGGCTCAAAATAGCCTGATTTGGTTTGGATAGCTTCAAATGGTCATCACTCAATTCTCTTCCATCACTGCCGTTTATTGTGTAAACGTAGCTGTGAAGGCTGTTCAGTCATGAATAATAATACTTTTTTGAGAACATGTCTTTACTCGTCCTATAATTTTAATGATATTTCTCAAAATTGCCCCTTTGGATGCAAACGCCTGTCTCAGCGTTCCTGCCAGTCTTCTGGAAACCATTTTTAATAGATCCTTCAGAATCGGCTCTGTAGCCTTCATCACTGCTTCTGATGATGGAAAATGCCTCCCACGAAGGTATTTATTCAATTTAGGGAAATAGGAAAAGTCATACGGGACTAATGTGATCTATAGGAAGGGTAGGTAAGACGCTTCACTTTGATTTGTGAGATATTCAGCAACAACATTATACGTTTCATCCAGCTTTTGCAAGTGTGGCTTGGCCTTGTACATTTTTCTGTAATATTGTCCAGTTATACGTGCAAGTGCGACATGCTGGTAAACCATTGCTTGAATATCGAAAAACAAGATGAGCATAACTTTTCCAGCACTTTTGCGTTTCCAGGTGTTGGTAACGATGGAAATTTCCACACAGAGCTTGGCTGTTTGTTCTTAGGATCGAAAAGATGTAGTCAGTTTTCATTAATAGGAATTACTTTTGAAAGAAACTTCGCCTCTTCCTGTAACAAAATCTTCAACTATATGCGGACCTGCAAGCAAACATCCTTTTATTTAGGAATCAACAGACTGTTTAACGTTTTCTTCCGTTAGAGCACAAACTGGAGCGCTTTTAAACTATCTTCGAGCTGTGCTATAGAGAAGAAAAAATTCTCCATAGACCTCCTATAGCATAGGCCTCTGCTGAAGATTTGTTAAGTCGAAAGTAAAATTTCAGAGCAACATATTGTTCGTTGCGTATCATTTCCATTTTTCCATAGGCGCAACTGACATGTCTCAATTTACAGTTGAGAACCGGAAGTGAAAACAATGAAAGTAATGTTACATATTTAACTAACAAAACATTCTAAAATTAAACTTTAGAGTCAATAGTTATGTTGTGTTTTGAGGTTTATTAGTAAAAAATTTTTTGAATGAACACCTTCCCCTAAAACCAACTAATATTTCATCAATGCCAAGAGTGTCAAAGCTAGCAAGATTGTTGAACATGAGTGAGATAGTAGCTATGGAATGTTCCTGTTTTCCCTGGTCACTGTCTTGCATATTATCAAATCTTAGGCAGTAAGCAGAAACAGAATACGCCCGAGAGTCATTGTACAACGAAAGATATACCTACTGACCAGTTAAGATCCTCACTTCCGGATTTGACTGCACCAGCGATTTTCAAAAAAGGCTTTCATTACCACTACAGCTACTTCATGGCCTATAATGCTGCTATTCTTAATGTTACTTTTTTATTAGTACGTAATATCAAAATATTCAAAAGTATGTAACAAATATGTGTAAATTTTCACCTTTTTACTTTCAGTAGTTCAGAATAAAAGGAACATTAACATTTAAAATATCCATTTGACAAAATTGAGGTTAAAGAAAGAAAAATTTCCGACCTAGATCAATACACTGTCACCATATGATTTGCTGTCACACACTGGTTTATACACTTTTCAGCCCCAATTTCCTAAGAATTCTGTGTATCTCTCACCACGAGACAGCATGAAAACTGATTTTCCTCTCCTGTCTCCATACTTTCACTTTTTCCCTCACCATGCATATCGCACTTGTGGTCTCCTGCATTATTTAACCTACTACAAATTTTACAATTATTTGCGAGAATTTCCACATCTAAAACTTTACCTGTGGTGAGGGAAATAGCTACAACACCACCATATCACCTTGTCTGCACTTCATAATATGTTCAGAACACAGTCCTCTTCCGTTAATACCTTCTTCTGTATACAATGAATCAGCTGATTTGCCATTTCCACAAACTGCATGTTTGCTTATAAAGTTATAAAGCAAATTAACAACAACAACAACAATAGCAATAGTAACAACAACAACAATAATAATAATAATAATAATAATAATAATAATAATAATAATAATAATAATAATATAATTATAACAAATGCTACTTACATTACTACTAATATTTACACTATTTAACGTACTCTCCTGGATTAAGGCTTTACAATTGACAAAACTGTTCATACTTCACTGTTAAATTTATTTTCTTTTGGTGACACCTCCATACCATTAGCAAGAGGAGGGGAGAGTTTTAAAAATTTCCTGACGCTGTACTCACAAATTCTCTAGTCGTTCGCATTGCATATACAAAATTACACTATTGCTATCTTCTAAGCAAATTGAGCTTTATTGTTCCACTTCACAAGTTATATTTCTCACTATCTAAATTGAGCTGCCCATCTCGTCTTCCCAAGCGAACTGTCTTCTCTCGTCTTCCCAAGCGAACTGTATTCTCCTGTCTCTCAAAGCGAACTGTCTTCCCCTATCTCTCAAAGCGAACTGAACTGAGTGTAAGAAGTCTTCAAAATTGCTCTTAATATTCTTTCTACGCGTCTTCTACGAGAATTAAAAATTTTGAACATTGCAAACGCATCACCAAATTTCCTTCTTGATTGGCTTAATCTCTTACCGCTAGAAGTTTTTAGAAAGGACATTTTGAAATTCGAGAACTCATTAGCTAGACTTAATTAATTGTATGTTAGATAGAGACGTTTTAAGGGAGCGAGAATTTCTCTTTTTAAGGGACGGTTGCCAAAGGTGAAAGCTATTCCCATAGTCTTTTTCAAGGACTTATTTTGCGGAAATAAAAGGAAAGGTCCCCTAGCTATTGAGTATTGACCTTGCTAATGGCACCAGAAAGTCGTCGCTTGTGTTATATGAAAGTTTTCATCTTTACAGCAAAGATTTCCGGTTCTTGAACAATCTACATCATTCTACATAATTGAATCATGAAATATTAATATATGGACATTAATTAATTAAACAGGATTATATCTTGATCTTAGTTAATTAATTGTATGGGATCAAATCTGGGTGTCTCGTTGCAAGGTTGGGAGGATAAAAATAGTTAACTAGCATCATAAACACCTCTCTTCTTGTACATAATATAAACTTTGTATTCACAAGGCAGCCATGAAACAAAGAAGCCTCATGATGCTACACTGCAGCCAACACAACATTTACCCGACGTTTCTATCATCAAATAATATTTATCCAATGTTTCTATCATCTCAGAAAACGCAGAAACATGAAGACTGAAAAGGAACTTGCCAAGAATATCAAGCTGATTTAATGAGCATATGCATTCAAACTCCTGTTTAAATATCTAAAAATTGTCGTAACACATCAAAAATGTATGTTTGCTAAAACAAAGAAACTTCAGAGATTTTAATGGCTATTTCGCTCATGTGACTTCATTTTAAAATCGACTAGTGAAGCGAAACAAAATATTGAATTAGGACCAATCACAGCCCAATTGTGGAAAAAAATTATCAAATCCGTTTTAACACGCGACATGAATTTGTCTTGTGGTCATTGTAGCCAACTCAATGCTTTCACTTTAAAATTCTCAACACGCATCGCTCACCACTTTGCTAGAGGCGATGGGGAGCTAATGAGAGCAACAAAAGCTAGGACAATCGACAATCGTAATGCAAAATGGAGGGTTCTTAAAAGCGTTATGGTGGTGCGTCAAATGTGAAAATTGATCTTATCATTAGGAATTCAAACCACAGAATACAAAGAAAAATAGAAATAGTGGTTGCTTTTTTTTCTCGGTTGATATTTGAAACTGGAACGGCAACGATTGTAATAGTTGACTTTTGTCCATATGTTATTGTTTCTAAATATATATATGTATATATATTATATATAATATATATAATTAGAAAAAGTAGAAAAGAATAATCCACTAAGCGATTGCAAATCGGTGACTTTTTCTTAACGTTTTATCCTTTTCTGCTTTTTTAATTATTGTTAATTTAGTTACATTGTTAATAGTGTTATATTGTTTTTCATTTTTTCATTTATGTTTTATAAATACACACACACACACACACACATATATAT
Source organism: Metallyticus violacea (assembly GCA_030762175.1). Lineage (NCBI taxonomy): Eukaryota > Metazoa > Arthropoda > Insecta > Mantodea > Metallyticidae > Metallyticus > Metallyticus violacea. Next base: position 93,300,327 of record CM060842.1, on the reverse strand, counting down.
ATATATATATATATATATATATATATATATATTCTGTGCGCGAATTTCAAATCTATGTATCACATTTATTCTTATTCTATTCATGAAATGGTCCTAAACCCGTGTTTTGCTCTTCTCTACTGACATACCGACAATCTGTATATACAATTATTACAAATATACAACTATTACAATTTTGTAAGTCAAGTTTAAAGGAATTATATTTAAATTCTTATTTTATTCGTGAAATAGTTCTAATAAATATCACTCAAGGGTATGAGCTTTGCAGCTACATTCGGGAATTTATCGCTAATCTCAGACCCTCTTGTGATATTATTTGTGATAAAATAAAAAAAGTTTTTTTTCATCTTTTCAGACTACCCTGTTCCCTTTAGCAGCTTGGTTTATCTACTAATTCAATATTTCTTTCATTGTCACTTATATCCAATAAATGCTAATAAATATTACTGCTACTGCTATTAACGGTTATTACATAACTTATATGATGTGGAACAAAATGACCAATAATTTTATTCCCCTTATTACTACTATTAATAGAATTAGAACCATTGTTGTATTCTATTTTGACATGCGCTTAGGAAGGCACTATGATCGACAGCTAACAATATAAAAGAATATAAAAGAAAATATGGTAGGGGCGGCGTTTTGACCCTACCATATCAGTTACGGTTAAGAATACAAGGAAAAACTAGGCAGTCTCCTAAAATGTTAAAAAGTTGCAGCTTGTAATTTAACTAACATGACACGAACGCTTTGAGCTCTGGGCAAGCGTAGACTGTGGTAGGCAATGTCACCAATTAATTTTATTGATGAACTGGCAGCTCTGAAACATATGTTGCAGATTTCTAAGCAAGAACTTCGGCAGATATTCGCAGAAGAATGAGCTTTTCTCTAGAAACGTCATGGAAAATCATTGCATCACTAGGATCGCCTATATTTCATTTCTTATTCCCTTAGAGACCACTAAGTTTTTGCCTCTCAGTGTATGCCACCAGATGATAGAGTAAATGAAACCATCTGATGCTGTGCTTTCCAGAAGTACTCAACTGATCAGAACAGTAAATTTAAATTATCATTAAATTGTTTAATAAATACAACCATAGTGATATTGAATGTTATAAAAATACAGTGTGTCCGTAAAATCATGGTGCAGTTTTGAACACTTGTAATGGCTAAACGAAACGAAACTAAAGGATGAAACTTAAGATATATTGAAGAGTATGCCAAAGAGTTTCTGAAGCATACATTTAATTTTTATGCATGCGTAGGCAACGACGCAACACAACAGCGAGGCGAATCAAGTCATTTAATCAAGATGAACGGTGCAAAGGAAAGTTCAATGTATCCTGCGGCTTGCAAAATTTGAATCCGTGACACGTGTTCGTCGTGAATATCGCTATGTGTACAATGAAGAGCCGCCATGTAGAAATAACATTCACCTGTGGGATAAGCAGCTGAAGGAAACTGGAGGCATGTTGAACCAAAAACGTTCAGGTAGATCTTCGGTTAGTGACAAGTCTGTTGAAGCTGTACGGGAGAGCTACCTAAGGAGCCCCAAGAAGTCAATGCGTACCTGTGCTCGAAATCTATGCCTGAAGAAGACTACAGTTGATCAAATTTTGAAGAAATGTCTCCAATTTACAGGTTACAAACTGCAGTGGTTACACGCTATCCACCCAACTGTTTACAGTTTGCTGTACAGATGCTTGATAAGATGAACAACTATTGCAGAAGATTGCCTTTAGTAATGAGATTGAAACTGTTCGCGAGTTTCTAGATTCAACATTTTCCCAGAGGTGGATAGTAAGGGGTTGGTGGAAGGCATGGCCACCACGATCGCCGAACCTAACGCCTTTAGAATTTTACTTATGGGGCTATGTCAAGCTATGTGTGTACAATGTTCTTATCAATGACATTAATTATTTGAAAGAGAGAATGACATACTTCATTCACTCTATTGCGCCTGATGTCGTGTCGTGTGTGGAATGAATTAGAATAGAAGTTTGGATGCGCGCGTAGGAAGCCACAGCGATCTGCACTGAAGAGGCAAGCAAATTTGGAGAGATTTTCCTTCTTTTGGTGAAGGTTTCACATTTCTATCTTGTTTCGTGCTTTTGTATGAAGGTTTAAAACTGCACCATGACTTTACGGACACTGTATAGTAATATATTTTCAAATTTTAAATGGTGACTTCTTTTGCAGTGAGTACTTAGTTATTAAAGCATATATTCGGATCTCATTGAAGCTCTTTTTCCTTTATTTGTGTGGATTTTATACCAATGTAGCTTTTATATCATTGCTCGAATCATTGAGAAATCATCAGGTAATTTCTTGAATGTTCTATTCAATTTTTTCTCAATATGTGTCAACTTAGAATGCTAGCGATTTCTATAATAAAGATTGTATGGCCCCAAAAGGTATCAAATGTCTTTCAAACGTATTATTAATTACTTTAAAATGCTTACATTTACTTTAATTTCGTATTTTATTTACAAACAGTTCATTAGTTTCATACCCAAATCTCTTATCTCATAAACAATTACTTCTCCAATATTTCTCACCTTCTACACTTAACTCTGGATTTCTTTTTCAAGGATGTACTTTACAAAAAGGATCTTAAATACAAAAACATCTTGTATTGGACATTGTACGATCAAATTTCATAAACATTGTCAGAATTTTTTCTAAACATTAAATTAACACCCCCCACAGCAAAACTGTATAAGACTCAATATAGAAAAATAATTTCAAAACTTAGAGGAAACCTTGATTTGAAGTTTTAGAGGTTACTACATTCAACTTCTGACGATATAATAACAGTTGCTTCTGGCAAGTCAAAGACTTGTCATTTCAAACCCTGCAAGACGCGTGACTAATTTCTGAGGGCGCGTCCAGGTAAACCTTTCGCATAACGTTAGAAACTGCTGCCGTCTTCTTTGTTAGCCGACCAGAGGAATATTTTACAAGCAAGCGGCTTGAGTGCTTTGATACTTGTAACATAATGTCGTCTTCATTGTTTTATCTCAGTGCAGATCAAGTCTGTCACAAAGTACAATAACCTCGAACAGCAGTAAATTTTAATTGTCAATTAGAGGTTCAGCTGGTATGAAGAGGGCGTTTTTTGACCCCTGTCAGGTTACTGCTTAGCATCGCATTTCTGCATAGACCCTCTAGTATCGTTAAAAGGCAGGCATATTTAATGTTTCTAAAGACAGGCATGTATCGGCTTACAATCTAGAAAGTCAGATATAAATTCAGATTAAGTTTTTATCATTAAGTCAGAGCTTAAGGTTATGCTCCAAGTAATAATGAAGTGGTTTGATAATAAAAGTGGTTTGAAAAGTATTAAGTGGAAAAAGGAAGTTTATATTTTTAATTCTTATTCAATGTTAAATGTTGTTGATTTCACTTTTTTGTACCATTAGTAATCTAAACATTCAAATAAACATTAGGATTCTTAGGTTTCTTCTAGGTAGCTTATTTATGTATACGTTATGAGTCTTTTATCATCATTCTAGCTTCATACATTTTGATTTTCATCTAAAATTCTAGGAACAAGGAAGCATGTTTAATGAAACACAAGAAATTTAAGTATGATTATGTTAGAATTCTGTTATTGGGCCCTAAAAAGTTCGAGATAATCTGTTAATAGTGTTAATGTTTAATTTATGAAGTGAGCTTTGTTTAAATAATGTTTTTTTTTCACTTACCTCTTATCTTTCTCGTTCAACTTATTTCAACAAATAAGTTGGAAAATGTTGATAATCGATAGACTGGAAAGAATAATATTAGGTCGAAAGTGATTTGAACAAATTTGTTGTACTTTCAGCTCCTCAGTTGTTGCATAAGGCAAACGCGAGAAACTTTTCTCGCTGAGGGAATTTCATTTTCGCATTTTCACTTTCACATTCCCCGATTTCATTTCTCGGAAATGTAACGAAACTGAGGCCCCCAATTTCCGTACAGAAATGTATTGGAAGATGAAAAACACTTATAAACCGCAAACTCCTCTATCTACAGTACATTCAACTGTAACTTTAGAAAATGTTGGGTATATTTTGTGCGGAGCGTATAAGCAAAACCCGAAGAAATGTCTATAAGAAGACTGATAAGGAAACGATAAGACGGGTTACTTTGTATCTAGTTGGGTGTTAAGTAATCGATAATATGTATGAATGATTTATCGTAGTTCCTGAGGTCTGTTCAGTATTATGATGATGAACAAAAACTAAGCATTGTGAGTGACTGTTATTTCACGTTTTGGAATTCATTATTCAGTTAACACTTTACTATGGAAAGTTTTCGGAAACTTTAAGCTAATACAAGGAACCACACATTTTAATTCATAAAATCTTCTTGTAAGCAAACTCTACTTATTCTCTGGAAAAAAATATTTTTAAAAACGTTCATTTCGCTGCATTTTTTAAAAAATAAAATATTCAAATTCATAATTTTTGCTCCTTAAAATCTTTGGAAATATTAAAACAATATGGTATCAAGAGCCATGGAATTACTACAGCAAAATTTAAAAGAGAAAATAATGCAGAATGCACTTAGCCTTCAAATAAAATGCACATTCTCTTAGTTAATTATGTGTATGTAAAATTAAAGCTAAAGCTAAAAGTGACAATTCTGAATAGAAATATTTGTTTCTTGTGCTATTAACTTTCCAATTAATCAATGTTAGAAAGCCACGGTCATTACAAAATTAGAAAAAAATCACTATGATATTTCTTATTGCCAATCCCGAAATATAGTCACCATTGTTTGATTGATTAATTGATTGACCAGTATTAAATTTTATTATTATTAAAGAAAAAAATAAAAAGATCGTTCAGCTCATGTACTATTATAAAAATGCATCTTTTCAAAATATAATAAAAAACTGAAAATGTAGCTCACTTAAAAAAATTATAGCTTGTGAAGTTGAAACAACAACTCTTTTTAACGGATATAATAAAATCTGTCGAATATTTTGATTGTAATATTTGGGTTATTTTTGGTTAGTTTCTCTATTATATCGTATATATTACTAAGATATGTGTGAATAGGGCCATTAAAATATGGCTGCCGCATTACAGCACATGCGTTCTAGAGGAATGTCATGCATTGGCCGGCACTCTCGCCACGCTCTCTTCCTTATTCCCCTCTACATTGAAGTTATCCGTAATATTAAGATCGCCCAAGAACATATGATTCGTGTTACATGAGACGGGGGTGTATGTACAGCGTATACTAGTCGTAGTAGAGATGTTTCGTGGTGATATATGTTTTTAAAACGATGTGGTATTAGGCTGTGAAAGAACAATGTTTCTTTCTAAAAGTTAATTAAAAACATTCTCACTTGTTGAGCTCGAACGGAGTTTATTGAATTTTTTACTAATGTAGTACCCCTTCAAAGAAGTGTTATATAAACAGTAGTGAATAAATTTGATACCACAGGCACTACAACTTGAACAAACCACTTTCTCGAAGAAGAACGGCTTTAACGGAGGAAAAATTACATAAAATCGGAGTCAGTCTAGAGTGTTCGCTACAAAAATCAGCATAATAGACAAACGTTCTTTATCTATTGTAAGAAGTACAGCAAATTTACTAAAGTTGAAATCATGCAGCTACGCATGTGTTCATGCTTTGCAAAAGGTGATTCTGTTCAAAGAGTGGATTATTATAATTGTTTTCTGAATGCAGTTCACAGTTGCGTTTCGCTTCATCTAAATGAACAATATTGTATTTGTCTTTAGAAAATTAATTTTACATGAAACCCCATATCATGACAAGAAAATTGGCGCATATATTTTTAATAAAACTAAATGCGAGTCGATATCAAACGCCGATCCTCCAATATTTGGCCAAAGAGGAAAATTTGTACATAAGTTACAACGGGACTCTGCAACCGCACATGCGGCTCAAATATCATTAAATACAATAAGTGAGGTCTTCGGCGGTAGACTGATTAGTGTTGCTTTGTTAATCTAGCAATCTCCCGATTTAATCAATTGCGACATTCCTAATAATCCCTTCACATTGGAGGAACTCCAGAAAAATTTAAACACAAAAAAGCAGAATTTCAGTTGATGCGCTTAAACGAGTGAATGACAACATATTCTCACACTGTAGAGCTTGTATACGAGCGGAAGGACACCTTCAACGTTTACTCTTTTTTTAATATTGTTAATGGCCGTTTTTACTACTGAGAGGCGGTGGACACTGGTGATATGAAATGATAAATTGGAGAAAAACGATTTTTTTAAAGGAAGGAAACGTTCCAGGCATAAGTTTAGGGTACCTCCACGGCATTTGTCATTTATGAGAACAGAGGAAAACCTGGAAAAACCTCAGTCAGGAAGGACGGTCCCATATCTCCAGCTCACGAGTTCGCGCCTTAACGACCTCGGCCACCCATGGCGGTAACATCTACTCTAATGTAAGATTCATAATCCATTTATGCTTCCGGCATTGTAGCGAACATTTAATTCGTTGATGCTCGACCTATCGCCCAGGAGCCAGATCCGGGTTACGGTCGCCATATAAATTAATGCCTGTATATAATGCATTGTTATTTCAGTTTGGGACGAGAAAAGGTTGCTGAATAAATCGTCAATATGCGTTTGTCCAGACCTTAGAGTTTGAAGTTCCATTTCATTCCAGAGAATTCAGTTAAGTGAGCTTCGATCAGTGCCGGAAAAAAAATCAATAAAAGCCTATACACCTGCGTAAAAATTAATAACATTGCTTTTGCTTTGGGTAACTTTTGGCAGAAAGTTTTGTCACTGACTTCGCTGTAGTTCTGATCCATTAAAAGTTCTTCCCGGATTCAAAGGCGAATGGAAACACTTGCTGATAAATATGAAACTAAATATATCTTACATTAAGAAGGAGCTAAGTCGATTTTTGTTTACAAACAAACTGGCAGACGGAGATAGCGGAAGTTCATACGTAGCTGCCTGCATTGCTAAACATGCCTGAGAACGCTAATGACCAGCCGGTTTCTGCTAATGTTTGATTGCGCAACCCAGAGCGTGCGCCAGTTAATCTTGATCAGTTAATTTCTCATTCATTAGACTCACCATCGGAGGAGATGTTGCCCCTTCCCCAGGTTTCGTTACGCAGAAACCCGCCCACACATCTGGCCAGTCACCAACAAGGGCATCCATTATCATCTTTGTATACATGCTTGTATTACATGACAAAACACTCCAACTTGATTAGGTAGGGGGAGGGGAGCCTTCCGAAGCTGAATCATAAATCAGATCGTATGGAAGTATTACAATATCTATGGAAAGTTTTTAGCCTATAGTGGAACGTATTCGCACAGAATACAACAATGCAGAGAGCAACAGGAACACGACACACTCTTGCAGCTATGTCTTGGAAAAACACCAGTAAAATATCTCGTTTACATTCTGGAACATCGATTCTCAAATTGTGATCTACGAATCCCCAAAGGTCCGCAAGGCCTTTCCAAGAAGTCCATTAAGCATTAGAATATTGATAATAGCATTTATTCTTCAATGTATAGACACAAACAATAAATTATGAGAAAAAGAAATATGATACAAAATTTGCAATGTGAACTTAAGGCCATGGTTTGTTCCGGAGACAGCTTTTAAATGGATAAGCCGAAAACGTGGACCAGGCAGAGCAATCCATAGGTACCGTCATAGTTTCCCTGGCAACAGCACACATCTTTCGATAGCGAACTGTGTAGGCTAGGGCTCGCCTGCCTCCCCAGATTTTTCCGAGCTGTCAAAGAAGGCCATGGAGGTCTTAACGCTATCTTTAACAACATACGTGTATGAAAAATAATCCTAAACACTCATTTGTCTAAAAGAAAATGGTATCGAAAAAAGTAAAGTCAGAGTTCAGAATACAATTTTTCTTAATAATGACTTATTTCAGACCGGTACAAGTAATGTTGAGCCAGCATACATTGTTAGTTTATTAATGTTTTGTGCATAGTTTAATATACTTTTGTACGTAATATTGTTGTTATTATTACGGTTGTATAACAATACAATAGCAAGACAAATGTTGAAAAATATAAAATTTATTTATTTGTTTATATTTTAAATGTTGAAAACCAAGGAAAGTTGAGCATCATTGTTCACCTCTTGTTCCTTTTGAAAGAGAATTAATTTGTGCAACATAATTTAAGTTTATCTAAGTTTATTCTCTTCAGCTAGACGACTAAGCATGTTACGGATGTTGAATTAAATTTATTAATTATTGTAGGCAATAACTCAGTTAGCTAAAGCGCTGGGTCACTACGTTGGAGAATCCGAGTTCGATTCTCAAAGTTGTGAAGTTGTATTTGTCGAAACTTTCTTTGGAGTTATCCAGTTTTTCCATTTTCGTTCCGGTAGCACGTTTTACTCTCCTATGTCCTTTTGCCTATTCTTCATGATCATTCTATGTTAATAGCTGACCTATATTCCGGCTAAGACTGAAAACTGTGCGTCCATCTCCTGTACTATGCTGATTAATAATTCTGACGACTTGTTACTATCCTGGTATCTGAGTCCAAGAGATGGTCTTGCGTCTTGAACTGTGGGAGAGTCAGTTGCTTTCATAGGGCTGAAACTCAACCCTCCATTTGGTTCCCGAAGCAGATGGGACTTGTGGTTCCTCATGATTCACTCGTCTTCACACACGAGAGTATCCGTACTAACTGGCATGCTTTAAGCTTTGCTCTCAACTCTATTCGTCTCACTGATTGTCCTCCTGGTATTGCCATTTCAATAGGAAAATATGTGTAGGGAAATAATGAATCAGGTAGCACTGCCTCATTTGGCCAAACGTTGACTCGGAAGCACTGCCTCTGAATTCTGTTATACCGAACCGAGATTTTCATTTCGGAGTCTTACGTTCACGACTGTTTATATGCCATGCTAACTTTAATTTTGGAACTTCATTGAGTATATACAGAGATCTGAAAACAGTGTGGAGTAGAGAAGATTATGTTGCTCTGTGATAAAGCAGCAAAAGAAGGTTTTGTATGAATTTATGAGATTGAAAGGGTTAAGAGTAAGAAAAAATTTAGAAAAATGCACACTAAAGGATAATAATTGGCTCACATTTTCAGAATATGGAGAAACCAAATTTCTTAGAGAGAAACTAGAAATGAAGAAGCGTTCAATTTGCCAAGAGAAACCAGGGGGGAAATGATGAGCCTAAAACCAAGAGAATATAAAGGAAATAGGAAAGTATTTAGGTAAAGTAAGTGCCAAATGATTCGGGAAAATCAGTAAGTAAGATAATGATGAAAGTAAGAAATATAATTATCGACAAATGTAAAGAAATAATCTATTTAAAGGGAAACTATGGCCCAATAGTAGTGCTATGCTAGAGACTATAGAGACCTTCATTGGAACTTGGCAACTTAGTGAAGTGATTAGTGAGTTTATTGATTAGGTGAAGTATTATAAAGGAATTTTAAATATTTTAAATGTTTTGGTAGTGTTAAAATTGTAGATATATTTTTTTATTTGTTTGTCTAGGGGTAAATGGGAAATAACTGGTATAGAAATTGAAGTTAACTGGTTAAAATAATGGTTTATATATAAGATATTTATAGTAATGCTATAGGTTGAGTCGGCCTGGTCTTCTGGATGAATCGGGGACTGGCGTCTCAGCTAATCAAATTTGAAATTTTGGATTGATTTATTAAGAATTGAAATATTGTAATGTATTGTATATTGTATTGCATGTTTGATACATATGTGAAATAAATAATACTATAACAGGTTAACAAACGCAATACAAAAAATAATAGATATGCACATTTTTATTAGATGGAAATCGATCAGTGAATAATTACATGGATAAAAAGCATTACAAAATATAAATCAAAAAGTATTTCAACTTATTTTTAAGATGTGTTGCTTTTTAAATTCATTAGGAAAACTAAAACACGCAGATATGAAAAACATTGCCATTGTTTGATATGAAACTTCCAGAATCATTAACGAGCTTAAACCTTTTTAAAAAGTTTTCTTTGGTATCTGTGTTTATATGTTGTTATTTACATTTTTTGTGTATAATTCAAAAATGCCTCCTTAATCAAGTATTATATTATTCTGTAAAGATTTTATGAAATTAACGTTGCCTTTTTAGATTTCCTCTATTTTTATGCACATATTTTCTCTACTTATGCTGAAATTCTATTAAGTCGTATAAAGTCTAGATATTCATAGTGTCTAAAACAATAATGAAAGTTTAATTTTTCTTCACGAACCTTCACACGTGTATTTCAGCACCTTTTCCACTTTTCAAAATGGTTTACAATGTCCGCTTTGCACGAGATATGAAGAATGGGCTGTTATTATACAGTGCATAAGCAATGACATGGCATGAAGATGACGATGACTGTTCGGGGGGGGGGGGGAATAGATCTCAAAATGAGGACATTTTTTTTAAACTACCTATGTCTCTAACGCGTCGATTAGTAGGCATACATCATCAAAGGAAACACAGGTGTTATGGACATTTAACAATTATTATTAATTTATTCTATAGGTACAGACACCCTTGGACCAAATTATAGATGGTGTTTAAAGTGTCTGTCCTGAATATGATTACATTTATCGCACCCTCGTACCAATACCTGTGGGTTCTGGCCCGTGTGCATTTGATCAAAAGCGTGGAATATTCGTTTAACCATTTCGTGTCTCATGTTAACTGGAGTCGTGTATCTCCACAAAACATTACCGTTTCGGTCAACTCAGAGAAACCATAGCCGTCCATTCTCATTGGATGTTTGCATTCAATTATACTCATCGATTACACACAGAGGTACACGGCGAGAATAAGGTAGCGACACGTGGTTTAACGTTGGAACTAGTACTTATAAACACAAACAAACATGGGCACACAACTTCTAATCGACTCGTCATAGAATATATATTGTTTAAATGTACTTTATTGTGACAGCTATCTTTCCTCCGAATTTGTTGCAGAGGACATGCATGACTCTTCCTGTATAACCGTCATTATAGAGTTCATAATATAGACTTCATATTAAATAGGTAATACCAAACCATAATTAGTGTGTCACGAGAGGCAAACTCTAAAAGAAAAGTACGTTTTTCACCACAAAGTTTATAAGTTCAACCTTCAACTCTTATGATAATTGGAATAAGAGAAGTTTTAATGCATACTGCAGCATTGTATAAGCCTACAGATGCTACGGGGAACTAAAATAATAAAACCTGTTGTTTCTATTTCTCACCAGAAAAATGTTAAGGTTATAAAGCAGCAGCTGAATTTATATGAGAGATGATATATGGATGAGATACGCGACATGTTTTATTACACAAAGAGCGTGGACAGATTACAACAGGTCATTGCAGTAATCTCTGCATTTTTTTAATTCAATGCTCTAAGGATAATTACTTTTTCTGAGTGACGTTAACTAATAACGAAAGTAACCTTAATGACACGATTTAAAATTCTGGACAGCATTTTGTCAAGCAATTGAGGGGGGGAAATGCCATGTGGCTTGGGAATTGTGCGTCAGTATGAACTTTGGCTTTTATTGCGGCATCGAATTGCTGGTTGCGCAGTGCCAGCTGATAGCAAGAGGTAAATGAAGGCAGATAGTGCTAGTTTTCCCAATCTACGATATTAATTGACCTATTTGATACACATAAAACATTTGATCACATTGGGTTTGAACATCTGGCTGTCATTCTCATTCATGAACCCTCTCTTAGTCAATCTACTCCTTTCTTGGGAAAACAGTGAGCTAATATCTTATCAACTGGTTCGAAATTTAGCGATTTTAAGTTGCAATTTTCATAAACAATAAGACAATGAGCCATTTATAGTAAGTGTATGAAAGCACAGACAAGCAGTTTATCTTGAAATAATTAACATGTTAAATTAAGTCCAGAACGGACACATTTCTTTAATCTTTTACCAATAGTCGGTCCTGGTGGTGTAGTGGTTACCATACTTGCCTCCTACACCCAAGATAGCGGGTTCGAACCCGGCCAGGACCGATGGATTTTTTCGGGCGTAAAAATCCTAAGTATGGCTTCCTTCGGAAGGGAAGTAAAGCCGTGGGTCCCGTGTCGTACATTTACGGCATGAAAAAGAACCTCAAGCCTGAAAGAGAGGCCTCTGAGCAAAATTTGTCGGTCGTTTCACGCCCTGAGTTGAATGGGACGCTGATGACCTGAGATGTTAAAGAGCGTCCATAAATAAATCAATCAAAAAAAATCTTTTACCAATCCGGTATGAGAATATCAGAAATTACGACCAATTACAGTTGCCTATCGACACACTTTTATTGTTTCCGTCTTATATCTTTCATTTTGTCGCACCTACGTGCATTTGTTTTTATGCAAGACATTTATTTCAACATATAATGGTATAGAACGCTTTTAAAATTAGTAAAAGAAGCTGCACAAATTAAGCGAATTTCTTTTTAAAATAAATATAAAATCCAAATGAGGTCTTATTAATTAATGAAATTAGATAAGTTATGATATTACTGTTGATATTACGAAACGAAAATCAGGTTTCTTGCAATCTATAAGTGTTAGATACAAAAGAAAAACAACATTTTTTGAATTATTATTATTATTATTATTATTATTATTATTATTATTCAGATTAAGCTACAAAAAATTAATGGCATACTATTAAATTAATATTCATCTGATGTGATTAATTGATGAATAAGATAAGATTTTCGTAGGGAGGTTTGATTTATTCCTCCTACAGCTCCCAAATGAAATATATGGACACTGACAGACAAAGCTATACTATGTGGGTATTTTTAAACATTTTTAAATGTAGCCGTGTTTATGAACTGGTATCTTCTTTACATACATTAAAAGTAACGGTGCTGCAGTTAATTATTGAGTATAAAGAAGTACTGTTTGGGCAATTCTCCCACAAAATTACAAAGAAAGACAATGTGGAAAATAATACAGCAAACTGTGAAAGCTTTGGGGTTAATTACATTGGAGAAAGATTACGCATATGTGAGGGACACATTTTGGTGAAACATCAAGAAACCTACAATGGTAAGAGCTTTAATTTCATATTCCTCATTCATATTATTATCTACAAATAATGTGTAAGTTGCTCAGTTTCTATGGTATTTTTTCAGGTGAAAATAGATAATTCAAGAAATATGGGAATGCTTGTACTCCACTAGTAAACAATACGCAATATTACAAGAGCAAGTGTTTCGATAAACAAAACACTGATAAAACAAAATCGCACGCAAAAAATATCAATATGTTACACTGGTAACTAGTAGTTTATTCTCATAATTTCTAGAAACACACACTTGTAAAATAAACAAGAAATAACAGAATGGAGACTGATTTTACTACATCACGAGCTTCGTGGAAAAAGAGCATTGGTTATTTTTTGTATTACTAATATTTTTATCAATATATTTTTTCTTAGATTCAGTTTAGTAATCAGTTTTATTTTTTATATTTTTCTTTGCGAAGAAATTCAGCATTGGAAAATATTAAATTGTAGAAAGGAAGACAGAACAGTCAACTTTCAACAGGAATAAAGCAGGTACTTCTTGTTACACTTATGCACTTACCAGAAGTCGTTACTCCATATACTCCTGACTGGGAAACTTAATGAACCAGCTGTTTACATTTTGTGTGCGCTCCATTTATCGCGACAAACAAGAAAATGGGCTGGCTTCAGCAAACAATTAGAACCTACAAGTGCTACCGACGACTCCCTTTGCACACAAAAGCGAACAGTCTGAAGGAAACTTCAAGAAAGCTCTTACCTGTCTGTCACATTAATCATTTGCCTTCGGTGTCATAATCTTTTGTACTTTTTACAATTCTTTATTATTGCTTTATGTATTTTATAGTGAGATAAGGGAACATTTCTGTAAATATGTCTTTTTTCAGAACAGAAAACTTATCATAACCAGATTTAATCATTTGTGTCTTTTATTAACTTCCCTTTCTTATTTTATAGCTAAACGTGTATTGCGAACTTTTTACTATGCAGGAGCCGTATTTTATATGTTCTGTCCTTCTTAATACAGACTTATTTTTGGCCTGCCTCAGTAGCTCAACAAATAATGCGTGGGGCCAAGATCGCGCCAATCGGCAATTTCCTCGCATTTTTACTCGCACAATTAGATCGATGGTAGCATGCTCACAATATTAGTTTTATTTCATAATGAGTAGGCGTTAATCTGTTTTAAGGGAGTTGTTCGAAGTGGTGTCCATCTAAATTCACACATCTTTGACGAGTTAAATGAAATTCAAATTCACTCCTCACAAATCTGCTTGCACAATTCTTTTAATTTCTGCTTCAACGATTTCTTTAATAAAACAAACTTTATTTTATCTGTGTACTACAGTAAAATGGACTTCACTAACAAACTGTAATTTATAACACTGCTGTACCAAAAGCCTGTAATAATACAAATACTTGAGTTATACTAAACCCTTAAATGGAAGCTGAGTTTTTAAGTACTAAGGCAGAAATAATGCTCTGGCAACAGGAAACTACGACTGTGCAGGGATCAGCGCGAAATTTATCTGTTATTATGACAGGCGACTGGCGTGACCTTGGTAAGAGCGCGCTGCCCTATGATGCGGACTCAAGCCAAAAATAATTTTCTGCCAGGATTATAATAACCACATCATTTTGAGAGCAAATTTCTATTTTTTTCAGATTACCTTTCTTAAAATATACGTTACCTTTATTGGTTATTTGTATTATTTGCTCTGAGCACGTGAAAAAGCAGTTTTAAGTACATAAAATGCGTAAATGATAATACACATAGTATACCGAAATATTATTACATATCTAATACGTTAAACAAAGTTGATCATATCAATTGTTTATATTATTTGAAACTTCAATTATTTATTCATCTCTTCATGGCTCTCATAGAGAAAGGATGTTTATTGTAGAGCAGTATTTATGCACACATGGAATCGATAGAAATGAAAGATCAGCCCGAAAGCGGTTAAGTTAATGTTTTCTGGTAGAGTTTCATGGAAATCCTCCATCTAAGCGGACAATTTTAAAGCAAATTGAGACGTTCGGAGCAGTTCAATATATCCGTAAGGAAAGAAATGGAGAAAAAAGGATCTGCCACAGATAACGCTAATGTAAAGGTTGTATTTTAAAACATTTTAGACACTCTGTAAAAAAAAAAAAAAAAAAAAAAAAAACCCAGAGACGTATCACAAAGGAACTTGGTATGAATAAAATTTCTGTACATAAAATATCGTTCTTGCAGTTATTGTTACACTTGTACGCAAAATGTACGTGGTTTGATTTCATACTCGATACTTCATTTCGACCAATTCCGGATGAATGTAAATACCCTTCCACAATAAGTATCTCTATCACTGAGAGCAATAAATCCACATTATTTCTTAAATAAATAAATTAAAATACAAATACTATCAATTATAAACATGGTCAACTTTGTTTAATATTAAGCATTTAATCAAAGTGGGGTATACTTCAGGATGACCAATGTTGTGCCTACCAAATTTAGTTGGAAATTTTTGCAGACTGAACGTGCTCATGCGTGGTTTTTCGGGCGTTAAATCCCTAGTATGGTTTCTTTCGGGAGGGACAAAAAATCTTAAGCCTGAAAGAAGAGCCCTCTGAGCAAAATTCATTGGCTGTTTCACGCCCTGAATTGAATGGGAATGTGATAGCATAAGATGTTAAAGAGCGTCCGTGAATAAAACAAACAAATAAATAAAAAGCATGTTAGGCTGTCGTGGTGCATTGGCCGATGCAATCACATGTCGCGGTTATGGAAGCATTTATCTAGATAGACTCTATTACTGAGACCCAGTGAACAGTACGACGCCTAATGAAGATCATCAAGATCCTGCGCCAGAGCGATACAGTGATCTGAGGTGGATCCGACAATGGAGAGCCACAGATAACGTTATGAATAAGAAGTCAACAGATCGTAGGAGCTGTAATGAAACTTCAGATAGCGTGCAGCGCTGGAACGGAGCTCCGCCAATCAGCATTGTGTCATGCAAGACCTTGAACTTATCGTTAGATTCATTGGGCAGATAGCTGAATGAAGGATTTGAACTTCCGTCCCTACAAGCACCAGATAGTTCACGAGTTAAGGGACTCAACAAGGATAACAGATGTACCTCCTGCGCTAACCTGGACCAAGAGTCCTCCAGCATTTTTTTTTTTCATGTCAGATGGGGATAAAAAAAAAATTATCTCAGTGACTACGTCAAAACTGGGCCAAAGACAACCGTCGACTTCTTTGTGAAAAAACCCTCAGACGAGAGCTTAAAGTTGTATTGTGGTGCGCAGTTAGAATGTGTGGAATTATTGGTCCTTACCTTTTATTTTTTAGGTTCATGTCGGACGTTCAGCAACTGTCAATGCTGATCGCTATGTTGACATGTTGAGCAATTTTCTGATGACAAAATTGCAGGCACGAGAAATGGTGGTGGATAACGTCTAGTTCCAACAGGATGGCGCAACGTCGCATCTTTTCTCAGAGTAGTTTCCTAACCGTCTCATCTCCCGCTTCGCTGATTTTACTTGGCCATCCCGCTTACCGGACTTAACAGTTCCATGCAACTTCCTCTAGGGATACTTGAATGAGAGAGCCTTTGTCCATCGCCTGCCCGCAATCGAAGAATGTTATTCATCAGGAAATATGCTTAATTCTACAGGACATGGTGCAGCAAGTCGTGTACTCCTTCCCTCGCCGCCTTCATCTCTGCATCGATGAGGGCGGAGCCCCTTAAATGGCCCCTCAGGGGCCCAATTTATTGGGTACGGGGCGTAGCGACCCCGAGGCACCCGAGCTGCTCCCTCAGGTCCGCGCTTAGCGCGTTTGACTCCTTTTTAGTTTGTCTCCATTTTACTTTTTACTTTTTAACCTCCCTGCTTTTAGTCTGATGGATGCCCCCGTGTTTGACACGGTTAAAATGTGACTGGGTAATAGCGTGACCCCCAGCACTGGGCCATCATGTAGGGCAAGAGCGTATCCCCTGGTAAAGGCCAGGCCCGGGGAGGGGCCATTACATGCGCTGTAAACTTTCTGCAGGCGATTGGGTCCCTTTGTCTCTACTCAGGAAGGTGTGACCCTGAGGTTACTTGTTCCAGGCCAGGGCAACTAACCTAAGCCGGGGTGGCGCCCAGAAAGCAGCCTGCCATCGGAGACAGCTGTAATGGTGGAGGATTAAATCGCTATGGTTATTGAAAACAATTTTACCCAGGTGAAACGAAAGAGAGTTGAAGTAAAAGAAGTAACTGAGAAGCCTTTTCCTCGTTACTTAGTGATCAGTCGTACGGAGGACGGTCAGTCTTTTCAAAGGGTAAACCCATTTATTATTCAGAAGGGCATAGATGCCATAGCTGGTCCCGTGAAATCCTGCACACGACTTCGCAATGGATCTCTTTTAGTGGAGACAGTTGGAATGTCGCAGAGTAACTCATTGCTCAAGGCGGCGATCCTCCACGGTTATCCGATTCGTGTCGAGCCACATAAATCGCTAAATTCGTCGCGAGGAGTTATATCCACTAATGTTCTTGACGGTATGTCTGACCCGGATATCCAAAACTGTTTGGAAGACCAGGGGGTCATATCCGTGTATCGAGTGCAGGCGAGGAGAGACGGAGAACTACAGCCTACCCGTACTCTCTTCCTCACATTTAATAGGGTTGACCTACCGCAGAAGATTAAAGCGGGCTATGAGGTGATCGAGGTGCGTCCGTATATTCCAAGCCCGTTGCGATGTTATCAGTGCCAGCGTTTTGGCCATACACGCATATCTTGTAAGAGCGCCACTTCCATCTGTGGAACCTGCGGTATGGAAAGTCATGAGGGAGCATGTTCATCGGCTCCAGTCTGCGTGAATTGTCGAGGGAATCATCCAGCCTCATCCCGTGACTGCCCTCGGTATCGCGAAGAACGCTGCATCCAGGAAATCCAGGTTAAGGAGAAACTTTCCTTTGTGGACGCCCGGAAGCGCTTTCAATCACGCCAGCCCACAGTACCTCAGACCGGTACGTACAGCGCAGTAGCTTCTTCAGCGACCAAGAAACGCGACAGTAGTACGCAGACGTGTGACCTTATATTTACACGGGTCCCTAATGTACCCAGTTCTCCGAAACGAACCGCCGTGAAACCTAAGCCGGTTGTGTTTAATGCCCCGGAAATTAAGTTCAGGACCGCTTATACCAGGACTGATTTTATGAAGACGCCCACCCCTGTAGATAAGCGAAATAGCCCTTCTCCTCCTCGGAGGTCCCGCTCCCATGACGGGAGCAAACCCGCTAGGCGGTCGCCGTCACCGCCTATATCAATATCCAACCGATTCCAGGTGTTGGAATCGGTGGATGCTTCTCAGCGGGAGAGCCCTCCCTCTGAGGAGGCTATGGAGCAGAGTGCCCCTGCTCCTATGAAACCACCTAGTCCCACGCGACTGAAGAAAGGACGTTTGATTCGCCCTGGACCGTCCAAAAAGTAAGGTGGTAAATTTTAAGCTTATTTTTAATTAATTTTAACAATGACTATCCTTACGTGGAATGTGCGTGGACTCCGCAGTCGAAGACCTGACTTGGAGCTCCTTTTGCGATCGACTGACCCTCCGCTTGTGTGTCTCCAAGAGACAAAACTTCGGCCACAAGATTCTTTTATTATGCGCGGTTACTCTTCGGTGAGGTTTGAACTCCCTCCCGTAGAGGGCACTCCCGCTCATGGCGGAGTTCTAATTTTAATTAGAGATGACGTGTACAGTGCCCCACTGCAGCCCCAGACTCCTTTGCAAGCTGCTGCAGCTAAAGTTCATTTTTCTGACCTTAGTTTTTCTATCTGCACTGTTTATTTGCCTCCTTCCGGCACCATCGCCATAGTTGATCTGGACAATCTTCTGTCTCAGCTACCACCCCCTGTCCTACTTTTGGGCGATTTCAATGCACACCACCCCCTATGGGGTTCTAACACGGAGTGTGCCAGGGGTAGCATGTTGGCAGAATTCCTCGATCGTCACCATCTCATTCTGCTCAACACTGGTCAACCTACTTTTCTCTCTGACAGCACTCATAGCTTTTCGCACTTGGACTTATCCATTTGTTCTGCTTCACTTGCTGTACATTTCACCTGGAACGTCATCTCTGATTTATATTCCAGTGACCACTTTCCGTGTCAGATCCATGTACTCTCTCCGAACGCACATTCACAGCGCACGTCAAAATGGCTCATTGATAAGGCGAATTGGCCTCTCTATCGATCTTTGGCCGAATTTTCAGGGCGTGAATTTCCATCTATCGACACCGCGATCGAGCACCTCCGTACGGTCATCATTACCGCCGCAGATAAGGCTATCCCCCGGTCGTCTTGTCACCCCAGACGCATTCCGGTTCCCTGGTGGACTGATGAATGCCGGGACGCATTGCGTGCACGCCGAGGTGCTCTCCGAGCTTTTCGTCGCCACCCTACTTTAGCAAATATGATTTGCTACAAACAACTTCGTGCCAAATGCCGCCGAGTCATTAAGGATAGCAAAAAGGCCTCTTGGATTTCTTTTACCTCTTCTTTTAACCGCACAACGCCTTCATCCGTAGTTTGGGAACGGCTACGCCGCGTTGCTGGCAAACCAAGGTTTACACCTATACCCGGTCTTAGGATTTTAAATCGAGTGCTCACCACTCCGACTGACGTCGCCAATGTTTTAGGGCAAACCTTTGCTGATGTTTCTAGTTCCGCCAATTACCCGGCTACATTTCGCGCATTAAGGGAGCAGGTTGAGAGGAAAGGTTTCTCGTTTGCCTCCGACCATCAGGAGAGCTACAACGTTCCTTTTACCGCCAGGGAACTGGAGCATGCCCTTTCCACCTCTCGACACTGCGCACCGGGGCCAGATAACATTCATGTTGCTATGTTGCAGCATTTATCAGCAGAAGGCAAAGCTTTTTTATTACGAACTTTTAATTTTATTTGGTGTCATGGCACATTTCCCAACGATTGGCGATTGGCCACCGTCATTCCGATACCTAAGCCTGGAAAGGACCCTCATCTTCCTTCCAGTTACCGTCCGATTTCCCTCACCAGCTGCGTTTGCAAGGTGATGGAACGAATGATTAACGGACGGCTCATGTGGTGGTTGGAGTCGAGGCAATTATTGACGAACGCCCAGTGTGGTTTCCGGCGTCATCGTTCCTCAGTCGACCATCTGGTGTCTTTAACTACCCATGTAATGGACGGTTTTGTGCGCAAGTGTCAAACGGTTGCTGTATTTTTTGACCTGGAGAAAGCGTACGATACTTGCTGGAGAGGCGGTATCCTCCAAACGCTTCACGATTGGAACATACGTGGGCGTATGTCTGTTTTTATTCAGGAATTTATGAAAGACCGGGTTTTTAATGTTCGCGTGGGATCAGTTTTATCGTCGAATTTTATTCAAGAGAACGGCGTACCTCAGGGCTCGGTACTTAGTTGCACACTGTTTGCCATTGCGATTAACTCTATCACCGAGTGTTTACCGCCAGGAATACAATCGTCGTTATTTGTGGACGATTTTGCCATCTATCTTTCCTCTCGGAGAACCTGTCTCTTGGAACGCCGCCTCCAATGCTGTCTCGACCGCCTTCACGCTTGGAGGGTTTCTCACGGGTTCCGTTTCTCCGCAGAGAAGACCGTCTGCATGAACTTCTGGCGCCACAAGGAGTATCCTCCACCTTCGCTCCATCTTGGCCCAGACGCACTTTCTTTCGCAGACGAAGTTAGGTTCCTTGGCTTGGTGTTCGATAGGAAATTATGTTGGTCATCGCATATAGCGCAACTAAAAGGCAAGTGTGAACGTTCTCTTTGCATTTTACGAGTTTTATGTGGCACATCTTGGGGAGCTGACCGGACTATACTTTTACGTTTTTACCGATCTCTTATCCGATCGAAACTGGATTATGGCTGTGTGGTTTATGGCTCTGCGCGGCCTTCTGTTCTGCGCCGCCTGAACCCGATTCATCACCGAGGTATCCGTGTCGCCATTGGGGCATTCCCCACCAGTCCTGTGCTGAGTTTATGTGCGGAGTCTGGAGAACCTCCGTTGTTTTATCGTAGGGATGTTTTACTGGCCGCGTACGGTTGTCGCTTAGCTGCGCAACCTCGTCATCCCACGAATGGGCCGTTTTTTAATGTGTCTTTTGATCGTTTTTATGCTGCTCGGTCTTTTACTCCTAAGCCCCCTGGCTTTCGTTTTCGGGAGATTTTACGGACGCTAGACATTGAGTTACCTGCTTTTTTCTTAGCCGGGGAAACTTCTTCTCCCCCCTGGATTTTAGCAGAGGCCCCCGTTCATCTCGGGCTTACGTCCTGTCCGAAATCTTCGACCGCAGCACATATTATTCGTTGTTCTTTTAGCGAGATCAAATCCTCTTTTAATGGCTGGAATTTTATCTATACGGACGGCTCTAAATGTGACACAGGTGTAGGATGTGCTTTTGTTTTAAATGGGGCAAGTTTTACGTATGGTCTTAACGTTGCAACATCTATTTTTATGGCGGAGCTTTATGCTATTTATCAGGCGATTTTATTTATTTTCGATCATGAGCTGGGGAACAGTGTCATATGTTCCGACTCTTTGAGTGCTATTTTAAGTTTTAAACATCTGTACAATCACCACCCTCTTGTACAGATGGTCCAGAACGTGGTTTTAACCCTTTTCGACGCTGGCGTCAGGGTAAAACTACTGTGGGTGCCTGGACACGTCGGACTCCCAGGTAATGAGGCCGCAGATGTTGCAGCAAAATCCGCTCTTATAGACCCTGCTGAGTACGAGCAGCGTTTTTATTTCGGGGATTTTATACATTCATTACGTAGAGCCATTTTTTCGCGCTGGCGCGAGGAGTGGGAATTACTCCCAAATAATAAGCTCCGTGAATGTAAACCCGCCCCTTTTAACTGGTCGACTTCTTCTCGCGCTGTTCGTCGCGAAGAAGTAATTTTAGCTCGTCTTAGAATTGGGCATTGCCGTTTTAGTCACTCTCACCTTTTTAATGATCAACCCGCTCCAGTTTGCCCTCACTGTGACCACCCCTTTACAGTGCGTCACGTTTTAATTGATTGTCTTCATCTGACAGCTTTCAGAAATAGCTTAGGTTTGCCGTCCTCTATTGAGGACTTACTAGCAGATGATGTGGTTGCTGTTGAGCGTGTGCTCCGTTTTATCCGTGTTTGTGGTGTTTGGAGCATGGTGTGAGGTTTTATCTTTTACCATTGACGGCATTTTTAGACTCTTTTAAGACTGTTGTTTTTTCAGCTTTTGCTGAATTTTGTTAACTAGTCTTAAATTGTTGTTTTGCACATTACCCCTGTTATTTGTTTTGGGGATTTATTGTTACCATTGTAATCTTTTATAAGACTGGTTTGTTTTCAGCTCTTGCTGATTAGTTTTGATACCGGTCTTTGTTTGTTGACCTGTGTTTATTTGGGATTTTATTGGTACTTTTTTAGTCCATTACACGACTGTTGTGGTTTTCCGCTCTTGCGGCTGTGTTTTAGTAACACCTTATTTTTTGTGGCGCCTTATACCCTTGTTTTTTGTTTTTGGGTATCAGTTTTATTGCACAAGTACTACTGTCCATTCGTTATGCGCAGGATATGCGTTCTTTGTTTATTTATTTTTATTTCTGACATAGTGCTTGATGTGTTTGGGCGCTAATGACCACAGCAGTTTTGCGCCCTTAAGCAATAATCAATCAAATCCCCTTAAATGGGCGTTATTTTCAAGTAGCAGTATATCAAATGAAAGAATGTAGTCGTCCATTTCATGGAAAAATAAAGTTCTTACAGGTTCTCCCTGTTTTTTTATTGTCAAATGAAATTGGTAGATAAACTATTGATCTCCTTGTTTATTTGCATTCATACTGTGCTTACAAAAATGGAACATCTAATGAGATAGAAGTAATAGCTTCAGCGAACTTTTTTGTGGAAAGGCAAAATATGAATTTTAGTTATAATATCCTTAGGTTGCAGAATTTACTCACTTTATTCTACTCTCGTAGTACAAGCCATCAAGATATGGACATATGCAACTAATTTGTCAAATTAATAATTATGTAAGAGCTGTTTAAAAAATTCAACCATGACATCATTCACTAACTTGGACTCTTGAAAATGTCAGTTACCAACAAAACCACAAAGATGGAAGATTGCGAGGAAACATTCGAGGTTCGAACACGATGACTTTTGGATCTCAAAATAATGAACAAAGGAATGGATAATGCCATGAATGAGTTCATATTGTTATTTAGGAATAAGCTGGCTGAGTTTAAGTCACATCTACTGCAGTAGGGTCGATCCTGGTGGTCTAGTGGTAACCATGCTTATTTACAGCAGGTAAAAAGAACCTCAAGCCTGAAAAAAGACATCTCTGAGCAAAATGCATCAGCCGTTTCACGCTGAGAATGGGACGCTGATGACCTGAGATGTTAAAGAGCGTCCGTAAATATCCAAATAAGTAAATAAATAAATACTGCAACAGGGACTTAAGTCTTCTCACTTCCAATACAATTCACTGTGGACATAGTGATAATATATGTCTGTATCCTCTGCATATTTCAAACACATTTGGATGTTACTAACTCTCCTTTTATACAGGAATTCTGTATTAAGCTCACTTTTAAAGTTTGTCGTTTTGAAAACATTACAAGTGTTTTTCTCCCATATGACAGAAAATGGCACCACTTTTAAATGCGTTATACTTTTTTAATAGACTGCCAACTTCATCTACTAGTTTGCGTTACTGACTGCTGTCCGGGAGGTCCCGGGTTCGATCCCTGGAACTAGTTAGAAAATTTAGTATTTAGGGTGTCTGAAACAGGGTCCACAGAGCCTTGTGAAAACAACAAATGAGTAGCTATCTCATGCAGAGGTAGAAGTCCCTCATGGTAGCGGCCAGTGGGTGTAGTGTGCTCATCAAATGCCCCCCCCCCCCTGCAATACCGCATTCTGTCCTTGATATCGCAAGACGGAGACAAAGGACGCAGCGTCATATGATAAGGCTCGGGCTAGTTGTTAAATAATATCTCCAATATTCAGGCTGCACATTCTCAAAGTTCTTTCTTCTGATCATGTGTACCATTCCTAGAGATTAATAAAGTAATCTTCCGAAAATTCTATTTACTACGCAAACCTGATTTGCTGTTCAATATAACCCATTCTTTGTCCTTGTGCTCGTTGCGAGCAGCTGGCAACCAGGGCATCCTTAAAGCCACTTAACGTTTTCTTCATAACTACTGTGAATTTCTTTATTACACTATCATATGTTTTTCAGAAATGCAAGTGTCTTTTTAGAAAATAACTCTTAACATTTCAGTTAAAAATAAATTAAACTAACTGGCTGTTGCAGGAATATAGGTAGGAGTTATTCTTTGATCCTACTAGTTCTACCACCTTTCAGAACTGCTGATCTAGCTATTCATTCGCTTTGGATGCAGGGAATTTGATTCTTATTTCTGAGATTGCTGCAATATTCAGCTGCGTTTCTCTTTTTTGCTTATAAGGCACTTTTGCGAATTGAAATCGCTGAATTACCTGCAAAGATGAAGCGTCAGCAAACAGCAAGTCTGGCAAAATATGGCATCTCTGTTTCTTTCAAGAGTAGCAAAACATCAGCCCCACAAAGAAAGAACACAGATATCTGCAGCACTTTTTCCATTTATAAAGACCGATCGTCTTTCAATATAACGTTTTATATTGACTTTGGTTCGAATGAATTTATACACCAAGACCATTTTCTAGAAAAGTTACATTCTTGAAAGAAGAACTTTCCGTAAAAAAAAATTAGACTTCTTTAAAATTTCTTATTGAAGACGTCGTTCGCTATAGACTCAAATTTTGACTATATATGCTCTAAACTGCATGTTGTATGTATTGTAGGTTGTATTTAGTGTAACAGTGTGGACTGTTTAACCCAACCGCTAATCCGGAAGAGGATTGGGGAGGTAAACTGATGTCTTAATAATCATCATCTAGGGTATGGCTGCTATTATTGTGTTAGTTTCATTTTTCTATTTGTTTTGATCGATATTACCAACCCTCAGATACCCTTTGTAGGTCCTAGTGGTTCAGTGATAACCATACTTATCTCGTAGATGTAAGGTCGCGGGTTCAAACCCATCCAGGGTTAATTTTTTTTATTTGTTTATTTATGGACGCTCTTTAACATCACAGATCATCAGCGTCCCATTCAATTCAGGATGTAAAACGGCCGACAAATTTTGCTCAGAGGCCTCTTCTTTCAGGCTTGAGGTTCTTTTTCGTGCCGTAAATTTAGACACGGGACCCACGGCTTTACTTCCCTTCCGAAGGAAGCCATACTTAGGATTTTTACGCCCGAAAAAATCCATCGATCCTGGCTGGGTTTGAACCCGCGACCTTGGGTTTAGAAGGCAATTATGGTTACCACTACACCACCAGGACCGACAAACCAGAGTTGCTGGATTTTAAAAGTCCCGTGACGCAGATTTACGGCAGGTAAAAGAGCCTCAAGCCTGAAAGAAGGGGCTTCTGAACAAAGTTTATCAGCCGTTTCACGTTCTGAATTGAACGGTACGCTCATGGTCAAAATATTAAAGAGTATCCTGAAATACATCTGATGAAATAAACAAAAAAAAAAATAAATAAAAAGCAGAAAGAGTTTGTGGTTCACATTAGAATATGTTTTTTTAATTTGCTTGAGCCTATTAGTTTCGCGTAAGACCGCTATATCTACGTGCATTATTTTACACATTTGCCTGTCTCTATTTGTATTTTTTTTTTTTTTTTTAGTTTATTATCTCTCTTGCGTTCCAAACTCCTAACTTTCTTGATCAATACCAACTTTTGTTCTTATTTCTGGCTTCCTCTATGGTATGTTTTAAAGAATGTAGAGCTAAAACGTTTTGTTGCACAAAATAATTTATAACACTTGTAAAGTGTTAGTAAAGAGCTAAATGAGATGTCATAAAAGAGCAAGACGGAGGAATAGCTAGCTGTTTCTTGAATTAGATTATGTTCATTCTTTAGTAATAAATTCGTATGCTTAATGTACACAGCGCATTATTATCGTTCTGATATTTTATCTCAGCAATAATGACTGTTTAAATATTTTATTATGCGATGATCAATATCAAGTGTAATATTTCACTTGAAGATTGCCGTCAAAAATTTTAATGTATGTGCGTGCCTACGTCCATATAAATGTTAATCTAAAAATAGCACAAGAACCGATCTTCCTGATTGTGCTTGATTTTTTATTTATTAGTTAACTTGGTCATTTACATTTGTTTCTATTGTTTAGCAATCCCATTTTTATTACAAACAAAAGCTATGAAAAGCTGTTAAAATATTTATTTTAAAAGAGAAGGATGCAAGGAAAGAAATGATTAAGTGGCAATTAGCAAGAATCTTAAAAAGCAGCATAAAGTGAAATATGCATTTAAAACAGGGTAGTCCACGGTTATTCATAAGTCCCGTTTTGATTGCACGTATACTAAAATATTCATTAAACTCAAAATATTCATTCAAATACTAAATGATTGTTATTTCCTATATGCATACGCCTATTCTCATTACTTTCGCTACCGGATCACATATTTAGGGCAAATGATTGGCTAGATTATTAAAGAAGTATTAAAATTGCACTACTATTTGAAGTTACCAATATTCATAGAGAAACTTCTAATGCATACGTTACAAGAGGTAACATATACTAATGTGGATCAAAACAATACAAAATCACTCGTATGTATGTATGTATGTATGTATGTATGTATGTATGTATGTATGTATGTATGTATGTATGTATGTATGTATGTATGTATGTATGTATGTATGTATGTATGTAACTAAATTAACAATAATTATAAAATCAGAAAAGGATAAAACATTAAGAGAAAGTCACACTTGTAATCGCTATATTTCGAACTCGTTGAGTTCTTCTATGGCAAGAAGACAAGTGAAGGTGACAAAAGTAAATATTGAATATCGCAGGTAGCGTTATGCATGGAAACAGATGAAACTAGCAATAAGAGTGTGTGGGGGAGTAACATTTAATACGTAAGATTTAAACCAGATGGTATACACGCTTTATGTAAAAATATAGCTCCCATTTCTCTATCTCTGAGTAAACTCTCAGAGCTATGTGTAGGTAATGCATCAATAAGTGTTAAAGCATCATCAAAATCCTTACAGTGAAATAAGGCATGTTGAGCAACCGGCTCACTTGTCTCACTGTAAGGATTTTGATGCTTTTAATTTAACATTTAATGATGCGTTACCTACACATAGCTCTGAAAGTTTGCTCAGAGATAGAGAAATGGCAGCTATATTTTTACATAAAGCGCCTATACCACCTGGTTTAAATCTTACGTATTAAATGTTATTCCCCCACACACTCTTATTGCTAGTTTTATCAGTTTCCATGCATAACGTTACCTTCGATATTCAATATTTACTTTTGTCACCTTCACTTGTCTTCTTGCCATAGAAGAACTCTAGTATAAATATAGTGATTGATTCGAAATATAGTGATTACAGTGTGACTTTCTCTTAGTGTAATTATTGTTTTTTTTAGTTATATTGTTATATTGTTATTGTTATTGTTATTGTTACATTATTTTTCTTTTATATTATATATATCTTGTATGCATAGAACTGTAAAGTACAAATGTAGAAGAAACGTTTTTGGAACATAATAACTGTAAGTTACAACTCCACACACATTTGTACTGTGTTATACCATACTTTTTTGTAGTGTAAAGCCCTGGAAACGTTACTGGCGTTTCGCAAAGTAGCTCATGTTGGGATTTCCATTTTAAGGGCTTTCATACTGGTCTTCTGTATTCTTTCTCCTTGGACTGTGGAGAACTTGATATCTCGCTTTACAGAAACTTTTCGACCATTTTGTTGTTAAGGCTGGTAGCATCCATTTGGGTAGAGACGCCGCCAAAGATTCTTAGCTTTTACAAGACATTTCTAAACATCATACAATCATATTTCTTAATACTGTTGTTAAAATAACAACCATTTACATAAATGGTTCAGATAGATGTTAGATTAGTTTGATTTTTAGATATCTAAATTAAGTGTTTATAGGTTATAACATCAAATGTTAAAAGAACATTAATTCATTATTCTTATAGAACAGTTTTATCTTAAAAATGGGTTAATTATTCAAAGGTGATTAATAGAAATTCTCGAGTAGCAATTAGTTCTTAAATGTGAAAGTTAATTTGTAGTATCTATAAACCTTCTACATCTTGGATTTTGGCTGTTGCCGGATGACAGGCTGCAGTAATGAAATGAACCATTTTCTAGTTCATTTATGTAACGGATTTTGAAGTAGGTACTTTGAAGGTCCAGGACCAAGATTAATTTTATTCGCATTTTATTTCGCATACATTTTCTAGGATCTAATAGAGGAAGGTAGTTCATAAAAGATTTCGAAACCCGTGCTGTTTTCCAGCCTCGTTTCTCTATTAGTCTATTTTCTTCTCACTCTTGTAGAATCTGGTTTCGATGGCAAAAATATATTATTTCACATATTATGAACATTGGAATTGAACTTTATTATATCAAATTATTTCTAAAATTCTCAAAATTTACTTCCACGTTACAGTAAGGAAGTCAAAATTCATACCTAAAATATCATTCACTATAGGGTAGCTATTTTTACCCCATTTCACTAGCTCTATTTCTTAGTATAACTGAAATGAAACAATAAAATAATTAAGCAACAACGTTGGCCACTATACAATTTTTTCCTATGGTTCGCAATAAAAGAGATACCTAATATTAAGCAGAGTGCATAGAAAATCACGCAGGAGCTCCGTAAAGTAACCGAATTCCTCACCAAGATGAATAACTTTAAAAATAAATATAAAATCCAAATTAGGCCTTATTAATTAATTAAATGAAATAAAATTATGGCATTAATGTATGGTATTATGGGAACAAAATTAGAATTCTTGCAATCTGTAGGTATTGCAAAAGAGAAAACACGTTTTATTATTATTATTATTATTATTATTATTATTATTATTATTGAGATTAAACCACAAAAGTTAATGGTATACTATTAATTAAATGAAACATATCATCGCAGAAGACAAAGCTATATTGTATGAGAATTTTTAAACATTTTTAAATGAAACCACGTTTATGAACTGAGCCTTTGATAACATCATATCATATTCACTTAAATAGAGAGAAATAACAGAAAGTTTCGACTTATCTTGTATATTTAAGAAGAAGATGTTCACATGCTTCAATAAAACAAAAACATGTTACTATTTAAAAACAATTACAATGGACTAAGCAAATATACACAACCAAACAATAAACAATGGAAAGTTCCAAAGGCTTTCTTTGGGAATTCGCTAAAGTGAAATGTTATTTTAAAATTTCCAATAATCTGTTCGCAACACGATATCTACAGTTGCGGTTAGTTAAGCTTTACTGTTATGTCAGTTATTGCGTGGAAAACTTTATCAATAATTGCGCTTGATTTTTCGTTTCTCTAGAGCGTACACTAATTTATCATTCATAGTGAGCTGTCAAACAGAGTTCTTGTTGGAGATATAAATATGAAACTTTCCCATAGTATCTTCACGTTAAGAAATAGGTATAGATACTAATTGTTGTAATTTCAATACTCAATAGTAGGGCATTTACAACTGCAACTTACTGTTCATTACTGTAATCTTATGTTGCGTGGTTTTCCACATAGCGTAAGGTAGATATCTATATTTTAAAAACGTTGTGAGGGAAAGATTAAGTTGGATTTCATCCCAATAAATCATAGTTAACTATTACACTCATACTGCACTACTTTGCTGTCACCTAATATCGAATAGCAGATATCAGAAGTCTGGCATATTTATGAAAAGAAAACCAAGGCGCGCGTATCAGAAAAGAAAAGAATTCGTGTGGTATTTAGACAATGGCCGATTAGAGTACACATAGGAGTAACAAGGGACTTATACCTGAAATGCAAAAGTAGTAATCCTATTGGACGACTGGAGAAAACAAATGTATTCAGTTGATATTTTATTTCTATTTTTCATAAAAGAGAAGGTAATGGAAGACATGCAAGGTGGAAAAATTCCTTTTCCGCTTATGATATATCATTTGAAAAATATAATTAAAAAATTGAAAATTTGCATATTGAGGGGTTGATAATATGTAACTGAATTGGTAAAATTTAGAGGTAAAGTCATATCACTTCTCAGATGATGTTATTTAATACGCCCATAAATAATTATGTCCTATTGTGACGATTGGCAATCAGATACCGCATGCTGATTGATATAGGGGAAATAATGTAGAAGTAATAATTATAGATTAGCTACTTATGGCATCTTGCATATAACTAAATGGAACATCTAATTGCAAGAGGAATTAGGGGGAAAAGAAAAATATTAGTTCAGCTAATATCAAAGTGATATCAAAAGTAAGCATTGATGCCAAAGTTAAATTATTTCACTCTGAAGATCTGACCACGAGGTGGACTCGGTGGAGGGGGCAGAATAGATGTGTTAGTCAGATGTTTAAAAATATTTGTCTACTGCAAAATGCCAAAAAGAAGATATCTCAATCACCCAGGCATAAATCACCATCTGATAGGTGAATCGGAATATTCTGTGCACTTTTGTTTCTACAAATGTTGAAGATGTACAAACGAAAAGCGTGTGTACAGTCGCTTACCGTAAACGTATACAAATAATACACGATATACTGACACATTATGACTGTCACTTTGCTTTCACGAAGTTCTAATAAATTAATAACATTTTAATGGTTTCTTTAATTTCATTATTTTTTATTCTTTAACCTTATCTAAAGATGGCGTAAGGCACACAACGCAAAATTATCAAACTAATGTGTATTTTCAGAGTCGCATTATCTATAAATTATTTAAAACTATCCATTAGACACTATTATATTTTTTGGAACATTTTAAAGCTTTATTGCATAAAATTGATATTTTTCTGATTAAATTATTCGCAACAATTGTTCCTCTTCAGAAAAGAAAATCTTACTATAGCTCTTTGAATCAACAGCTTGCAAAATTTCAAATTCATTATTAACTTACATGGTCACAAAACTTTCAGATCTTCATTGAGAGTCCTGACATTATTGAAAGCAGGAAGGATTGTTCCTAAGAAGCAACGCAGCGTTAATATTTCACATTTTTCACATGTTTACACATAAAATAAATGTTGGCTTATTATTGTAATACTCTTCTTTAAAACACCGACACGAGTGGCCGAGGTAGACTCATGAACGAAATATCTGAGTTCGATTCTCAACAAGATCGTTCTTCCTGACTGACATATTTTCCAAGTTTTCCTCAGTCCTCATAAATGGCAAATGCTGAGGTGTCTGAATGATTCCTTTCTTAAAAGAAAAAGTATACTTGCTTCATAGACCCAAGATCGTGGGTTCAATCCCGACCAGGATCGATGAATTTTTTTCGGGCTTAAAAGTTCTAATTATGGCTTTGGTCCCTGTCGTAGATTTACGGCACGTCAAATAACCTCAAGCCTTAAGAGCAAAATTTATTGGTTATTTCATGGCCTGAATTGATTGGGACGCTAATGAACGAAGAAGTTAAAGAACGTCCTTAAATAAAATAAACAACTTAATAACATAAAATAAACCCTTTTCCAATTTCTTATTTCTTTTCATGTGTCATCATTGTCTATCACTGTGATACTTCAGCGGTAAAAATGGGCATTAAAATATTGTTAAAAATCGTTAAAAAGTTTCATAGCGTTCTACATAATAGGGGAAGTTAAATGTACTTTTCTTAAGCGAAAAGGATTGAAGTGGAGATCGTTTCTCAGTTGCACACCCACTTCTCCCTTCACTTTGCTGTTTGTTGGCGAGGAGGGAGTACAGAGGCAGTTCTTCCATTTAACCTTACAAGAGCCACAAGAAATCTCTCTCCTGGTAAACCGTATGCGTAGTACAGGTCGAGCAATGCTTGACGCAACCGCGGGACCGGCCTGCAACTCTATATCGACATATATTTTCCTTCCGCGAGGCTTTAGTGTGAGTTGAAATCTTGCGCAAGTAGTGCGTGTTTGTTAGGCGACGCAGTACAGTATATTGAGTGAAAATATATGAAGTGAACCTTGCCGGCCGGCCAAATCCGGTTGCATGAAGGATTGTTCATTCCGTAGATCAGAAAGAGGGGTAGAGAAATAGAATGAATAGCTATCCTTGTCACTCGATGGCTTGCTGCATAAAGCAGAAAATGGACACACTGCAATAATGAAAAATTGTTCCAAAGAAACTTTTTAGTTTTTCATTGTTGTAGAGTGAAATGATGCGAAGTTAAAAAGCAGCGGGAAATGGGCTTTTATCCGTTAATATTAAACATTAATTATGAAATCAAAGCTCGAGGAGACCATTCCCTGTGCTAATGTAGCACATTCAAGAAAACGTAATGGTAAAATTTGTGAGAAAGTTCAAAGCGGAGGTTTATAATGAAGAATTTAAGGGTGTTATGTAGTACATTTTTCTGCTGTTTTTTGTTTGGAGGTGAACATACTAAAGCTGCATGGACTAAATGGTAGTGATGATTTGGGACTTAGGTCTCAGAAAATAAGAAAGCACGAATATTTCAAGTCATCTGCACTCAGCTGTAATTCAATCTTTTGATCACATTAGATATTAGATTCAAGCGGTGCATATAGATAATTTGCACAAAAGAAAAGCGATAGAACACGAAAATATCGGTACGTGTTTGCCAAAATCATTGACTTTGGGAATTGAGGTACTTTGCAGCTTGAGATTTGAATACATGACGAAAGCAAATACTTATTAAATCCGCTGATTTTCAAGGGCCTTGTTAATTTCAATGTTGAACTTGGTATTATTCTTACGGACCATTTTACCAATATAACTGCACTAGGTTGCATGTTGGAGGGATATCATCAGAAAGTAAAAAATTAAATGTCTAATTTTGTCAGTTATTGTGGATGAAACAGTAGTACAATTTGAAATGGGAATTATATTGGTTCCAATGGTATGGAAATGGATGGTATCTCAAGGTAAATTTTGGACAGTTTTTAATGACGTGATGTCATTAGGGAGGGAAGGAGATTGTTCACTGAAATAATGATGTTCGGCACTGGTGGAACAATTTGAAAGGTTCTGGAACATGCTGTGCTTCGGAGGATTATAGTTCGCGGTGTACGCTTCCGTATTTATTCACTTGATGGTGATTATTATTGCTATTTGTTGCACTGCCTGCTGACTCTCACTGAACTAGAAATGACTTAGACCGCTTTAGAATGACTTTATAAATGACATAGACTGGCTGCTTTCGAATGACCAACCCTCAACTGCTGTAGAAATAACTCTTGAATCAACGACTGAATGAATTAGACTGCCCGCTTTCCAAATGACCAAAATGACTGAAGAAATAACTGTTGAATCCCTAACTTCTGACCCTGTATTCCAGTTTTCTATAACATCGCCACACCTCTCGCTAAATTAAATTCCTTTGTTTATTATTCTATTCTTTAGTTATAGTTTCGCCATTGGCTATCTTAAAATATTCATTATATTGCTAAGTTCTCCTTATTCGTTGTCGGTCCTGGTGGTGTAGTGGTTACCATACTTGCCTCCTAAACCCAGGATCGATGGATTTTTTTCGGACGTAAAAATCCTAAGTATGGCTTCCTTCGGAAGGGAAGTAAAGCCGTGGGTCCCGTGTCGTACATTTACGGCACGAAAAAGAACTTTAGCCTGAAATAGAGGCCTCTGAGCAAAATTTGTCGGCCATTTCACGCCCTGAGTTGAATGGGACGCTGATGACCTGAGCTGTTAAAGAGCGTCCATAAATAAATAAAAAAAAAATCTCCTTATTCGATGCCCATTGGCTAAAAGTATTTTCCCCCTTCTGGTCTACAATGTCTTCCTACGCTTGCGTTTTCCAAGAACGGTCTATCATAAATTTCGGCACTTTTCTTGATTTCTAAAGTAACATCTTTTTCCTCCCTTAGTTTAGATGAGTTCTTGCTTTCTACGAAAAGCGTGCCCCTGCCCGCGGTAAATCCTTTTGAAAAAGGGCAAGTACCGTTTCCAATTGAACCCTAGCTATTTGCAGTGTTATTACCCTTGACGCCAAACAGGTGTCTCGGCTGGACTGTACGTGAGGTTGACAATGGGTAAAGTTTAACCGAAAGATCTTTTTTCTCAGGTACGCTAATGACTTCCGAAAACAGCAGTTCCATTCCCTTTACAAACATGGCAAACATATGGTATTACAGAAAGATAACTTGAATATTACTTGCTAATCAAAAAGACATATCTACATACATACACTAATACATATAACACTGGGGTTCTCCTTTTAATTATAATATTAATACTCTTGATTACCTGAAATAATATACAATTATTATTATTATTATTATTATTATTATTATTATTATTATTATAGTAATTGTCAGAAGTAATGATACTTAAAAAGGAAATTTTGGGGACAACATTTCCTGCTTCAAATTAATAATTATTGTTATGCTAATCCGGCTAATGGCCACCATTCTCGATCAAATCCGTGCTGATTGAAGGTCACTGAAAGGTGATCAAAATTTTTAACCGCGGTGAAATTGTAGTTGCGGTGCATCATGGTTAATTCTCGTTCAACGAATCGCCATCACCTGACCGAGCACTAGAGTGCTGAACATTCACTATTCTACAATAATTACTCAAAAGAAAGCACCTAACTCAATAGCCAAAGAGATTATAGTGCAATTACAATCTCCTTGTCTATATCACTTTGTTTTTGTTTTGTGTTTGATTACCATATGCAGGTAAGCGAAAATAGAGAACAAACAGAGGTTTCCAAAATTTGCTCAGCATGAGATAGACATTCTCTTAGAACTAGTTATTTCATATTCCAATAAACTAGAAAATAACAAAAAAAAAAAAAAAAAAAAAAAAAAGGTTGATTCATTTCTTTGAAAGGTAAAAAGGAGACAATAAATTATTTAGCCATGCATTTCAACATGACACAGATGAGTTCAATTTACCAAATAAATAAATCACTATTTGTTAAAACAGCGTGAGTCATGTAGTGTAAAACTCTATTCATGATTGAAACAGGGTGTTTGCGGTTAGTAGGAAACTCTAACCTTTCAGTCATTTCATTTACTAGCCACACACTGTATCCTTTGATAGCCGGAATCTTTCTTAATGTTTCCTGTCCCCATAATCTTCAAAAGGGTTACCTCTTTCCACAATGATCCAGTTCTGACATTGGTCCCAATTTAAGTAATCCAGGTATATTATCTCGTCCTCAATACCTTGAAGAAAATCGAAACAGACATCCATTTTGTGTAATTTGACCACAATCAACGGAGTTGATCGGTACAAAACCCGCAGCCAAAGTTGATCATAATTAACTCCCTTGTTTAACTTTGATCATT
Organism: Metallyticus violacea; assembly: GCA_030762175.1. Taxonomy (NCBI): domain Eukaryota; kingdom Metazoa; phylum Arthropoda; class Insecta; order Mantodea; family Metallyticidae; genus Metallyticus; species Metallyticus violacea. The sequence continues at coordinate 93,264,888 of CM060842.1, read as the reverse complement.
CTCGATTCACCGAAAAATCTCATTGAATGAGGACGGTGCACATGACCATAAAAAATTCTGTACATTGTACAATCCATTCGATCATAATGTCAAATCGTAACGAGTCTGCTCACATAATTTTATTAGATATCACTTCCCCCGATAAAGTCATTTCACAAAGCTATGATGTTTTTTTTTTTTTTTTTTTTGATTGGTTTATTTATGGACGCTCTCTAACATCTCAGATCATCAGCGTCCCAACTCAGGGCGTGAAACGGCCGACTAATTTTGCTCAGAGGCCTCTCTTTTGAGGTTCTTTTTCGTGCCGTAAATGTACGATACGCTTTACTTTCCTTCCGAAGGAAGCCCATACTTAGGATTTTTACGCCGGAAAAATCCATCGATTCTTATCGGGATCGAACCCGCGATCTTCGGTTTAGGAGGCAAGTATGGTAACCACTACACCACCAGGACCGACTTTACGATGGTGCCAATGTAATGGGCGAACGCCATTCTGGAATGCAAAGTCTTCTCAAAGAACAATAAAATATGCTCATAATGTGCACTGCTATTCACATGTTTTTAATTTTTTTTTTTTTTTTTTTTTCCAAGCAACCGGCCAAAATACATCTATCAGAAAATTCTTTTGCGGCCCCAGAGAATTCCAGTTTTCTTTTCCAATTATCCCCAAAGATCAGCCTTGTTGAATGAAATAGTAGACAGAAATGTTTTTCGTCCCTCTAATATAAGGTGGAGTTCTAAATCTATAAGTATGCAAGTTGCATATGAAAAATCTAGACAGCTTAATTGAATGCCGTTAAGGGGTAGGGAACACATTCCAACCAAGTAGCTCAACCGCCCGACCTAGGTGTTTTCTCAATATTTAAATTTTGACTCTCAGTATTTTACAACTTCATGTCATAAACATATTTTGTAGAAGCAGTTACAGAAACACAAAGTGAACCTTTTCCCAACGATGAATGTAGAAAGGAAAGGCACTCCTAGTTCCGGCAGCAGGCCAAAGAATTTTATGCTGCTGGGTTTCAGGAGCTTGTAAAGTGTCTGAATATACAGGGAAATTATGTTGAGAAATAAAAATAGTTTTCAAACGAGTACTCTTATTTGTTTCAATTCTGTACCTATTTATATCATATGTAATGATTCACCCTCGTAGGTGGAAAAGGGAATTTCAATGTTGCAAACATGGGTAAAGAACAAAAGACTGATATATGGTTTTAAAAATTATTAGTAAAGCTAATTAAGTAGTTTTTTCATGGCGAAACATCGCTTCCTGTTGGGGTGTGTCTTTACTTTCCATGTCATAATGATTTACAACGGCCAGACTATCCAAAGAGATAGTGCAAAGAACAGAACATTAATGGTTTATCGAACAACTATAGCGTTAATTGTCCTCGCAATTATTGTTTTGGTGAATATACTACAATATTTTCAAAGTAATTTTTGCTGTGACTAGCAAAGAAGTACATTTATAGTAGTCTGTATAGTAGTCCTGCTTTTGCAGGAATAGTTATTTGCCGTTTGCACATAAAATAAAGTTAAATAATCCTGTTTTGAATGCTGGCGTTCTTGTACAGTCTATTCTTATCGAAATCAGTGATCTTTTTAATGTTTTAATTATAGTGTGAAATATCAAGGAAACATTTTTCTGGGGTTATTATATTAAGATGTACTAATAACATACTCATCAAATCTTATACCTAAAGTACTATGTTTTTTTGAAATTATTAGTTGTTCGTTGCCTAACAGGCCTGCATTTGGGAAGACATGGTATATACTTAATGAAACTCCTAGTAGAAGGGTGTAATGAAGAATTATGCAAACTACTCACAATATTCGAGAAGGAAGAAATAAGAGGAGATGGTTCTCCAGAGAAGATGTAAAATGCTAGCCGTGTTGACTTTAGAATAAAAATATTTTTTTCCACTATAATGGGCCGTTCAACTGTCTGATAACAGGCACGACGGCGGGCGGCTACATCGGATGCTAAGCCATCACTCAAGGCCAGTCCGGCTACACGAATCCAGACGGATGGATAGGATTGGCCGAACCGCTACGTTGACTTTGAATCTCATGCCACTCAGTCCGTGAAAGAAACAACGCGTGTCTAATCCTAGCCTAAAGTTGCTAGTATTACTAAATGGCGAATATTAGCTCTAATTATTCTATTACACAATGAGTATGTATACGTCATATGTATGTGCCGAGACCATTCATGCTGTCCGAAAACATTTGAAGAGAATTTCCCAAGTGATCAAGTTCCAAATCGTAATGCGATGCATAAATTTATAGATCCATACACTTTAAATGAACTAAACGGTAACATCCAGCAAAAGACAATTTGTTTTTCTCAAAGAGAATTAAGAAGAGTAATCGGTAATTTCACAGACACGTGCTAGAAATATGTGGAAAATGGAGGCAGGCAGTTCCAGCATTTCCTTGAATGGGATGGGGAGTACATAGCTTTTTAAACGCATTAGAGTATATTAAATGACTCTCTTGTGTTTCTATTACCACTGGCCGTGGCTTATCGGTCGTTGAAGTCCCTGCAGCCGAGTCGGTCATCACATAATTGGTTGTTTCCTGTGCCACTCAAAGATCTACTTGATGTAAGAAGCAGACGGTCTAAATGTGTCCATTTTTTTCACTAGAGTTTCGCATCACGGACATTTTCGAAAAATTTACATACTACAAAACGTGTTTCCACAAGGAATGAACTTTCGAACCGTATCTCTGAAAGCAAATTACATTGTCGTATTTAAATAACAACAGAGATAAAATGCAAATTTATAGGTTGTGTCAACAGATTGAGCCAAAGAGCTTTAGGGCTCTGTTAGAGGCGTTTGAGAAGGCCACCCCCAATAGCTATTTGAAAGCTCCCTCTCGCATAGAATCTTAAAGTTAATAGTATCATGAACATCGGCTTCAAAGCATGATTTCGCTTAGTTTGTAATTGTAATCGGGGACATATAATTTGTTCCATTTCTTCGAATCTTTTGCTAAGCAAAATGCAATTTGAACTGTTTGTCGTTCAGTTCTAGAAACGAATTATTTCTCCATGAAATATACGAGGAGCACAGTGAAATCCATCATCGGATGAGATAAAAGAAATACACCGCCTGTAAGGTTAAACTAATATAACCTCAATTGAATGCAATCCTGTCTGTTGTTATTACGCAGAAATGAAAAGTGGAACACAGAAAAAAACTTTACCTACAGGAAATTAAATTAAACAGAACTCGCCATTTTATTTATAAGTGAAATTGTTATGATTCTATACTCCCGGAAATGTTTTTTTTTTTCTTTTTAAACAATTACTAAACCCTAATTAGCGCTTTAACTTGTGAAGTTCCTCGGGTTAGATTTAATTTGAGGTGAAGATGAAATAATCTTAGATTAATGTTTATACAATCAAAATTCCAAGTTAACTATAACCATATTTAATTTTATGCCCTAAGCCCAAGTTACCTCTTTATACAACTAGCCCTAAGGAAACTGTTCCCTCTCACTGAATATCTAAACTATAAACGACATGTCTAATTCCTGATGATCACAGTTCAATATTCCAAATGTGAATAATAATACATTTATAATTAAGTTTTGATAATCTGTCTTAGAAACAAAATTGGCAAACCTCTTTCAAGAACCACAGTTTTTGAAACACTGCTCCATGCCATTATTGACAGTTGAAAGCTAAAGTCAATAAAAATAAATGAAGTCACATAAAACCTAATTTTAGTATTTATCATACTCAACAACATGTTAGGAACTCAATGATAACAACAAGCTAATGCAGCATGTGAATTATTTCGCTAATTAATAATGTTACTTATGCTTTTTTCTCTTGCGTTTATGTTTCTGGATGAGGCTTAGTCCGGTCTTTTGTTCTCTACCCTTTCAAGCAATATTTCAATACCTGTGACATGTTGTTAGCACTTATCTCTGTAATGACGGGTTTAATAGCTTTCTAATGTAGAACAAGCTATACGTCACGATTTCTTAACGAAATAACGATAACCAAAGCAAACTATCGCCACAAAGATGATTAAGGCTCAACGCTGACCCGTCAGTGTGCTGATGACCGGCTAATTTTGGAGGTAAAATGTAGACACGCTAAGACAGTGCTCAAGTTCTTATCAGGTCATTCACATACAAACCAAAGTAGTGAATTGACCCTGCGCACTGCAGACATGTATCTTAATCTTGGGAGCTCTATATTTTGGAGTGTTTCTTCATGATAACGTCCCTAGGTGATAGCACTTGAATTACTGACACGACTAAGCACGAATAATAATGTATATAATGAAAGCTCATCGTGTGTTTTTCCCTCTCTTATTCCTTTTCTTCTGCTAGTTTTGTATCACAATGGCCACAACTCTCAGTAACAAGGAATTCCTACATATATAGTAACTTATTTCCTTTCAACATGTTTTCTTGAAGCATGAAAACCTAAAGCAGAATCGGTTTTGAGACATTAGTATATATTTTAATAGTTTTTAATCTCTTTTGAAATTTTGTTTTCTCGCGTACTCCACGTTTAGCATCAATTTGTTGTCAAAATCATCCCCTTTTGTTCTCACACATAACCTAAGTCTCTCTGGCCATTGCTCTATAGCCGCACGCATTACCTCCGTTGGGAAATCTGCCACTGCTCACTCCAAGGACCGCTCGAGACTCTCAATGTTAGATGTCTTTGCTTGCAAACGATACCATCAAGTACTGACCACAATTTGTAGTGCATGGAGCTCAAGTCAGGACGCATTAATAAATATTAGAACATTTCTCTCAAGCCAAATCTAGGTAGAACTTACCTTGTGGGCTGTAGATGAATCTCTCTGGAATCTTCGACGCCCGTTCTTGAGCAAATTTGTGTCTAGGTTCGGAACTACAGGTTTCATACCCTTTGTCAGTTCTTTTTGTCAGAAATGGGCCCATCATAGTTCATTCCCACTAAACTCATTACTGAGACTGAATTATGACTTCTCTAAACCTTCGGGTTCCTCTCATAGGCTTCTCGTGAAGTCAAGGCATACTTTTGTTATTTTTATGGTTGTAATATGATAACAATGATAACACCTACATTTCGTACAGATCAAAGGCATCCAGATCTTGAATGTTCATCAGTAGCACCAATCAACCTCAATAACGCGTTTGATGATACAACATACAAATACCCTACTGATTTTCAGCTTTTAAAGATACTTGGTTATTTTCCAAGCCTGTAAAGGCTTATTACAGCAACAAGGTTTTCAAAACCTTCCCATATCATCGCTAAACCTTATTATAATGCACCTATTAACAGCGAAGACGATAATATCTGGCAATAAAACTGTTATCTGATCACCAAAATACTTGATACAGTTCATTTCAAAAGTTTTTAACAGTTATTTATGGTAAGACTAGGTGTGTACATAAGCGCTATTCAAATTTTATCAATCGATTGACTGCACAGGTTCGGAACTGGAGCCTCGCCCATGTACTCTTTAATCGCAATTACAAAGGAATACTTCTTTAAGTGCACAGTTTTATGTTCACAATATTAACATGTGTTCTTTATTTAAATGTGGTGAATTCCCGAGTTGATGCATCGGAGGTAAAATGAAAGGAGGTAAACAAAATCTATGCGAAACTAATTCTACATTTAATATATTCATTAGAAATAATAATACCAATAATAATGGTAAAATAGTAATAATATTAATCATCGTCGTAATATAATAATAATCGTAATATAATAATAATAATAATAATAATAATAATAATAATAATAATAATAATAATAATAATAATAATAATAATAATAATAATAATAATGATGATGATGATGATGATGATGATGATGATGAATGTTACACAAAATGAAATCTCTTCTGCTAAGCAATAGATCTAAGGTTTTTATCATATTATTGTCAACCAGCTGGCTTTAAAACACATCTTCTTACTTGCAATTTTACCATTGATTTATTAGACTGTTTTAACGTCCTTTTACCTACTGAGAGTTCATAGGTGATGATGATTATTGTTTAAGGGGCGCACAACATCTAAGGTCATTAGCGCCTAAACACACTAAAAACTGCTCCAGAACTAAAAAAGAGTAGTTAACACAAATCAAGTCTTAGGTTAAATAACAGTAGCACGTTGTGCAATAAAATAAAAACCCATAACAAATAACAAGTGGGTGTAATGATCAACAAACAAAGGACTGGAATTAAAACAGCCGCAATAGCGAAAAACAACAGGCCTATAATGGTCTAAAAAGGGTCAATAAAACCCTATAACTAACAACACTACAACAAATAAAAACTGGTAGTAAAACACATTAGCAAAAGCTGAAAACAAACCAGTATTGTAAAAGTCTAAACTAGTAAAAATAAAACCCCAAAACAATAACAAGGGCAATATACAACAACTCAATTAAAGACTGGTACTAAAATCGATGCATCAAATGCTGAAATAACAACAGTCTTAAAAGCGTCTAAAAATGCCGTCATGGATAAAAAGAGAACACCTCACACCTTGCTCCATAAACCACTAACACGGATAAAACGGAGCACTCGCTCAACAGCAACCACATCATCTGCAAGTAATTCCTCAATAGAGGAGGGCAAACCTAGGCTATGTCTAAAAATTGCCTGATGATGGCATTCAATTAAAATGTGACGCACTGTAAAGGGGTGGTCACAGTGAGGGCAAACTGGAGCGGGTTGACCATTAAAAAGGTGAGAGTGACTAAAACGGCAATGCCCAATTCTAAGGCGAGCTAAAATTACTTCTTCACGACGAACAGCGCGAAAAGAAGTCGACCAGTTAAAAGGGGATGATTTACATTCCCGAAGCTTATTGGCGAGTATTATATCCCACTCATCGCGCCAGCGCGAGAGAATGCCTTTACGTAATAAATGGTTAAAATCGCCAAAATAAAAACGTTGCTCGTCCTCAGCAGGGTCTAAAAGAGCGGATTTAGCTGCGACATCTGCGGCCTCATTACCTTTGAGTCCCACATGTCCAGGTACCCATAATAGTGTCACCCTGACGTCAGCGTCGAAAAGAGTTAACACTATATCCTGGACCTTCTGTACAAAGGGGTGGTGGTCGTACAGATTTCTAAAACTTAAAATTGCACTCAAAGAGTCAGAACAAATAACAGTATTTCCAAGCCCGTGAACAGAAATAAATAAAATCGCCCGATAAATAGCATAAAGCTCCGCCATAAAAATAGATGTCGCAACGTTAACACCAAACGTAAAACATGCTCCATTAAAAACAAAAGCACATCCTACCCCTGTGTCAGATTTCGAGCCGTCGGCATATATAAAATTCCAGCCATTAAAAGAGGATTTGATCTCATTAAAAGAACAACGAATAATATGTGCTGCGGTCGAAGATTGCGGACAGGGCGTAAGCCCAAGATGAACGGGGGCCTCTGCTAAAATCCAGGGGGGAGAAGAAGTTTCCCCGGCTAAGAAAAAAGCAGGTAACTCAAAGTCCAACGTCCGTAAAATCTCCCGAAAACGAAAGCCAGCAGGCTTAGCAGTAAAAGACCGAGCAGCATAAAAACTATCCAAAGACACTTTAAAAAACGGCTCGTTCATGGGATGACGAGGTTGCGCAGTTAAGCGACAACCGTAAGCAGAAAGTAAAACATCCCTACGATAAAACAACGGAGGTTCTCCAGACTCCGCACATAAACTTAACACAGGACTGGTGGGGAATGCTCCAATGGCTACACGGATACCCCGGTGATGAATCGGGTTTAGGCGGCGCAGAATAGAAGGCCGCGCAGAGCCATAAACAACACTGCCATAATCCAGTTTAGACCGGATAAGAGAGCGGTAAAAACGTAAAAGAATAGTCCGGTCAGCTCCCCAAGATGTGCCGCTTAAAACACGTAAAATACAAAGAGAACGTTCACACTTGCCGCGGAGTTGCGCTATATGCGATGACCAGCATAATTTTCTATCAAACACCAAGCCAAGGAATCGAACTTCGTCTCCGAAAGCAAGAGTGTCTGGGCCAAGACGGAGCGAAGGTGGAGGATACTCCTTGTGGCGCCAGAAGTTCATACAGACGGTCTTCTCTGCGGAGAAACGGAACCCGTGAGATACACTCCAAGCGTAAAGGCGGTCGAGACAGCATTGGAGGCGGCGTTCCAAGAGAGAGGTTCTCCGAGAGGAAAGATAGATAGCAAAATCGTCTACAAACAACGACGATTGTATTCCCGGCGGTAAACACTCGGTGATAGAGTTAATCGCAATGGCAAACAGTGTGCAACTAAGTACCGAGCCCTGAGGTACACCGTTCTCTTGAATAAAACTAGATGATAAAACTGATCCCACGCGAACATTAAAAACCCGGTCTTTCATAAATTCCTGAATAAAAACAGACATATGCCCACGCACGTTCCAATCGTGAAGCGTTCGGAGGATACTGCCTCTCCAGCAAGTATCATACGCTTTCTCCAAATCGAAAAACACAGCAACCGTTTGGCACTTCCGTATAAAACTGTCCATTATGTGGGTCGAAAGAGACACAAGATGGTCGACAGAGGAACGGTGACGACGAAAACCGCACTGAGCGTTCGTAAATAGATGTCTCGACTCCAAACACCACATAAGCCGTCCGTTAATCATTCGTTCCAACACTTTGCAGACGCAGGTGGTGAGGGAAGTCGGACGGTAACTGGAAGGAAGATGTGGGTCCTTTCCAGGCTTAGATATAGGAATGACGGTAGCCACTCGCCAGGAGCGAGGAAAAGTGCCATGGCACCAAATAAAATTAAAAGTCTGTAATAAAAATGCCTTGCCTTCCGCTGATAAATGCTGCAACATAGCAACATGAATGCCATCCGGCCCTGGTGCGCAGTGTCTAGAGTTCGTAAGGGCGTGCTCCAATTCCTTGAAGGAAAATGGAACATTATAGCTCTCCTGCTGATCGGAGGCAAAACAGAAACCCTTCGACTCGAACTGCTCTTTAATCGTGCGAAAAGCAGCAGGATAGTTGGCCGAGCTTGAAACATCAGCGAAAGTACGTCCTAAAATATTAGCGACATCAATTGGAGTAGTGAACACCCGATTTAAAATCCTAAGACCGGGTATCGGCGTAAACCTAGGTTTGCCCGCAACGCGACGTAGTCGTTCCCAAAGTACGGATGAAGGCGTTGTGCGGTTAAAAGACGAGGTAAAAGCAATCCAAGAAGCCTTTTTGCTATCCTTAATGACTCGACGGCATTTGGCGCGCAGTTGTTTATAGCGAATCATATTTGCAGAAGTAGGGTGGCGACGAAAAGCTCGGAGAGCACCCCGGCGTGCACGCAATGCATCCCGGCATTCATCGGTCCACCAGGGAACCGGTAAGCGTCTGGGGTGACAAGACGACCGGGGAATAGCCTGATCTGCAGCTGTAATGATGACCGTACGGAGGTGCTCGATCACGATGTCGATAGATGGAAATTCACACCCTGAAAATTCGGCCATAGATCGAAAGAGAGGCCAGTTCGCCTTTTCAATGAGCCATTTTGGCGCGCGCTGGGAATGTGCATTTGAAGAGAGTACATGGATCTGACACGGAAAGTGGTCACTGGAATATAAATCGGAGATGACGTTCCAGGTGAAATGTACAGCAAGTGAGGCAGAACAAATGGATAAGTCCAAGTGTGAAAAGCTGTGAGTGCGGTCAGAAAGAAAAGTAGGTTGACCAGTGTTGAGCAGAATGAGATGATGGCGGTCGAGAAAGTCTGCCAAGTGCTACCCCTGCCACACTCGGTGTTGGAACCCCATAGAGAATGATGTGCATTCAAATCTCCCAAAAGTAGGACAGGGGGTGGGAGCTGAGACAGAAGATTGTCCAGGTCAACCATGGTGACTGTACCAGACGGAGGCAAGTAAATACTGCAGATGGAAAAACTGAGGCCAGAGAAGTGAACTGTAGCTGCAGCTGCCTGTAAAGGAGTCTGGAGCTGTAATAAAGAACTGTACACGCCGTGCCGTATTAAAATTAATACTCCGCCGTGAGCGGGAATGCCATATTCGGGAGGGAGGTCAAACCTCACCGAAGAGTAACCGCGTAAAGTAAAAGTATCTTGCGGTCGAAGTTTAGTCTCTTGGAGACACACAAGCGGATAGCCAGTCGAGCGTAAAAGTAATTCCAAGTCAGGTCTACGACTACGGAGTCCACGCACATTCCAAGAAAGGATAGCCATTGTTAAAATTAGGTATAAAAGGTTAAAAATACCACCTTACTTTTTACTAGGCCCAGGACGATACAAACGTCCTTTCTTAAGTCGCGTGGGACTTGGTGGTTTTTCGGGAGCAGGCACATCCTGCTGCATGACCTCCTCAGAGGGAGGGCTCTCCCGCTGAGAAGCATCCACCGACTCCAGCACCTGGAACCGGTTTGATGTAGAGAGGGGCGGTGATGGCAACCGCCTAGCGGGTTTGCTCCCTTCATGGGAGCGGGACCTCCGAGGAGGAGAAGGGCTCTTCTGCTTTTCAGCAAGAGTGGATGTTTTTAAAAAGTCGGTCTTTGTGTAGCTGGTGTTAAACTTAATTTCTGATGCATTAAAAACTATGGGCTTGGGCTTCTCAGTAGAGCGCTTTGGAGGACTCGACACATTTGGGACCCGTGTAAAAACAAGGTCGCAAGTCTGCGTACTGCTATCGCTCTTCTTGATCGATGATGAAGCTGCTGCGCTGTATGTGCCGGTCTTAGGCACGACGGGCTGGCGAGATTGAAAACGCTTCTGGGGCTCAGTAAAGGAGAGCTTGTCCTTCACCCGGATTTCCTGAATACAGCGCTCCTCCTTAAAACGAGGACATTCGCGGGATGATCTCCGCGGCAGTTAACGCAAACGGGAGCGGATGTACATGCTCCTTCATGAGATACTTGGCCGCAGGTGGCACAGATAGAATTGGCACTCTTACAAGAGACGCGTGTATGGCCAAAGCGCTGGCATTGAAAACAACGCAACGGGCTCGGTACGTACGGGCGCACCTCAATGACCTCGTAGCCCGCTCTTATCTCTGCGGCAATTCGACCCTGTTAAAAGTGAGGAAAAGTATTCGGGTAGGCTGCAATTCACCCTCTTTCTTCGCCTGCACGCGATACACGGACGTGACCCCTTGGTCTTCCAAGCAACTTTGGATATCCGGGTCAGACATTCCGTCCAGTACGTTAGTAAAAATAACTCCTCGCGACGAATTTAATGTGCGATGTGGCTCAACACGGATGGGATAACCGTAGAAAATCGTCGCCTTGAGCAGCGAGTTACTCTGAGACATTCCAGTGGTCTCAACCAAAAGTGATCCATTACGAAGTCCGGTGCAGGTTTTCACGGGTCCAGCTATGGTGTCAATGCCCTTCCGAATTATAAACGGGTTCACCCGGGTAAAAGATTGTCCGTCTTCCGTTCGACTAATCACCAAGTAACGAGGAAAAGGCTTCTCGGTTACTTCTTTAACATCCACTCGTTTTCTTTTAATTTGTGTGAGATTATGTTCGTTCACCATAGCGATATAATCCTCCACCACTGCAACTGTCTCCGATGGCAGGCTGCTTCCTGGGCGCCACCCCGGCTTAGGTTACTGGCCCTGGCCTGAACAAAGTAACCTCAGGGTCACACCTTCCTGTGGGCTGACGAAGGGACCCAATCGCCTGCAGGAAGTCAACAGCTCATGCAATGGCCCTTCCCCGGGCCTGGCCTTTACCAGGGGATACGCTCCCGTCCTACATGATAACCCATTGCTGGGATTACGCTGTTACCCAGTTACTTTTTACCGTGTCAAACACGGGGGCACCCATCAGACGAAGAACAGGGAAAAAGGACAAATAAAACAATAAAAGAGACTAAAGCTCGCAGAGCGTGCACCTGAGGGAGCAGCTCGGGTGCCTCGGGGTCGCTACGCCCCATACCCAAAAAATTGGGCCCATGAGGGGGAGTTCATAGGTGATGGCCACTGATGATACATGAAATAAAATGATAATGCACTTTATTTGGAAAGTAAGTTCCAGGTGCTTCTTCGGCATTTCCTATTACTGGGCACTGATGGAAACCAGGATAAAACCTCAGCCAGGAAGGACGGTTGAGGTAGAAATCGTACTCTTGCCCTTCCAAGCCCGTGCCTTAAGGAGCCACTCGTGTCGGTTTCATCACAGATGCTTTATATTTATAAGGTTAACATAATTGCTCTATAACTAGCATTCATAGATGACTAAGTCTCTGTTAAGACATTGATGACATTTTTAATTAAATAAGCTTAAATGTTGAAAAGCTTGTTTTATCTGAAGCCATTGTAATGTCGAAAGAATTCTGAAAGGATTTTGCTTAACACTCGAAATTCTTAAGTATAGTGCGATCAGTGATGCTCGGTTTTTTTTTACGAGTGAGCCCCCACTCGTTTGCTGCGTAGTGGAGGAGGTAACAAGCGTGCTTGCTTACTTGCTGATAGCGCAGCTGTTCCTAGGCATGTTTTGTTTGTTTCTTAATTAGACAATATACATAAAGTGCATCATGTCTCATGTATTTACAATGGCTCAGGTGTTTTTATATGCGATTCAAATGTGTTAACTCAATCAGTTCGTGAAGTTCGAAGACTGTTTCAAGCAAGATTCCCGGCTTTAGACGCATTATATAATAAATTTAAGGAAACTGGAAGTGTTCAGCCTAAGAAACAAACGAGAGAGAGAGGGAGAGAGAGAGAGCTACAAATGGTTTTCGCCGGAGAAAATATACATGACGTTGGTAATCGTTTAGAAAATTCCCCTAAAAATTTCTTCTTCGCCTTGACACAAGTAGAAATTTCATGGGTCTGTGCAAAAGGCTACACATTTAACAGTCTGCGATTATTATCTCTGGAGTAAATTAAAATATGTCGTGTACAAGATGAACCCGCACACCATATAAGAACTCAAAGATAATATTCCTCAGGAATTGTCCGGATTTCTCAAAATGAACTACAGCAAGTGGTGAATAATTAATTCCCTAAAGAAATACAAAGAATGTGTGGAGAAAAAGAGCGGGAATTTCAACACCTCATTTAATAATTTAAGTAATGCGCCTCTCAAATTGGTTGTGTATTGTTGTATGGTTGGTTTATATTATTGATTTATCCTTCCTCTAATCACCGAGACCCAGGTGGCCGGCTAACCGGCTAACGAGCGGCACAATCGTCCATAGGCAAATCACTCCGGGAGAAAACAAAACTGATTGCGCGGTTTATCTGGAATTTCACCCTTCAAAATGCTGATGTCAACAGTGTTATTAACTCAGTAGTACCCAAAACTTTCAAAATTACGTTCTCTTTGTAATTTGAACATTCTGGAGGTACAAAAAGATGGCTTTTTTGCTTTCAAAAAGTTTGATAAACCAAAGAAGCCTACTTAAAACTTAACACAACATTTCTCGCTGGCACAGGTATTAAGTTTGTAAAAAAAAAAAAAAAAAAAAAAAAAATACTGCAGTTTTTTTTCGATTTTAAATATATTGTGTCTCAAATCTAATAATTTGACCATAAGCTGGAATATACTGTAACATAATAATTTATGAACTTATTCTTATCTCAGTAGCAGCACTTTTACTATTATTTTGGTCACCTATACCTTGTTATTAATTCAACAATTTTTTTTCTGTCGTTAGCAAGACTATATGCGCAATTGCGCCAGAGAGAAGGGTAAGATATAGGCCAGAAAGGGACGGTAGAGATTTGTGACTAGAATGAGCAAACCTCTTCTTTTGTCCGGAGTCCCAGCGAATTTTTTGAAAATCGTGAAATGTCCTCCATTTCATAATCTGTATATCTGAATGCGAAGATGTAAGTTTCCGCGGCTCATGTCCATAGTTAGTTGTACGAAACGTCAGTGGTGACCAATTTTACCATTAAGATGCGGCAGCGCCCGGAAATTAAGATTTTAACTGTATATGTGAACATTTGAAATGATTTGTTTTGACATCTTTTAAAAGCAATTTTCCTGTAGGTGACAGCAGCATCAACGGAAAATACTTTTTGCTCACAGATAGCTTTTAAATCGAGAGATCACAGCTAATCGAGGCATGAATATACCGAGGGTGCCAAAAAATTTCTACACGCTTTCACAGTAGATGTCTATTTAATATATTTCCAAGTTGGACCAAAAGTAACAGTGATGTATAGTACGATAATCTGTAAACAGACGTTGCTAGCCTTGCTGGCGTTGCTACAACAAAATGGATTATCGTTTGAATAGCGGAAAGCAATTTTTAAGTGGTTTTGGAAAACCGAGAATGTTGTTGAAATTCAAAGGCAATGGAGAAGTGTGTACAGAGCAGAACGCCAACGCAAGTAACAATTGCACGCATTTGAGACAAGTTTGAGACTCGTGGTATCGTATACTGTAGAAAACCAGCTACATTGGTAGCACTTCGGGAAGAAATTGAAACGGCATGTGCTGCAATCGCTGAAGACACTTTCGCAAACGTTGCTCAATCAGTAGTTCAACTATTCAGAAGTATGTCGAGCCGATAATGGGCATTTTGAATAAATGTTATAACTGTAAAAGTCTAAGATGATTAGTGCTCGTCGTTTCCTGTTTGTGTGAATTCAGTTTTGTTAAGATAGCACAGTTTTTTTCTTTGCTTAAAGTGTGTATACTTTTTGGCACCCTCTGTAGATAGTTCCTTTGCCGCATCCTCACAGCCTGCCCACTTTGCCTTGCTTGCAGGGCTATGTTCACTTGTATTTTTTCTCATTCATATGTACTATAGTTCATTTCATTCATGCATTAAATTCAACGCTGTCCTGCTCGTAGTTGGAAAATTTTGTCAATCAGAAAAGAAAGCAATGGATTTGAAGTTTTAATGTATAAATTGTGGACCCGAAACTTATACTTCTGAATTTTTTTTTGTCTTCTTTTTTCGGAAAATAGCCACTCTTTTGAAGCTGTGTGAATTTAGTCGCCCTATTTGTGACTCTAAAATTATATATTAACTATTAGTAATTTATTTTTATGAATATTTATACATTTACTATTATTGTTCCATACAATTGTCTCATTTAGAGCCGGTTTAAAATGTGTGCATAGTTTAATTTTTGCTGCACTTAGCATCCTTTCTGAATTGAAGCAATGTTAAATATAATATCACAGACTTTTTTGCTGCAGCCAATGACAAATATATTGCCAAGTCTAGTGGTAGGCAAGATTAGTAGACTTTTATTTGCATTGAATAGCAGTTCTTCATTTTGTGCATCCAACAAACTGCACTAAAATAACCTCATCTAACACTCATATTACTGAGCGGAAGGCCAAGTCGATAAAGCTTGAGATGCGCATGCGGAAGGTTCCAGTTTGAAGTTCTTTGGAGCCAGTCATTGGTTTTCATGGATTTCCCTGGTCTCTTAAGCGAATGCTTGCGCTTTGGTAAGGTTTCTGCACAGGCTACTGGTATGAAAGCAGCCCTTTTGAGGGGCTCAACTTCCTTGGAAGGGGAGACATCACCGGTATATTCTATCTGGAAACAATTTTCGGGACAACCTTAATGTCCGGATTCTGACCACCTGCGGTCTTTATCATTTCATCCCTTCCTCCCGGAGATGTCCCAATTGGAGGTATAGGTCCAAACAATCAGCACTTAAGCAAGGCTGAAGTTTCGAAATATGCACCTCCATCCTTATTACCAATTCCTTGTAACCAATCGCTACATGGAAGATACGTGTGCCACAAAATAGAACACGTATTTGCCGAAATTTTGGAAAGCATGAATTGAACGGCACGAGATTAAACGTAGGAGTTTATATATATACTAATGTAAACCGGTTGACCTTCAGTGGATGCGCAATTCTCTATAAGACTGGAGTTAAAAGTTCCACAAACGCAATCAATTCAGTTTACTCAGTCTTGTTTATCACCCTAACTGTTTCAGCTGCATTTCTGTACGAAGTGCATGTTGCACTTTCTATTGTGTATCAGTGTAATGTTGGAGTATACTTAGATTAATATATACCCTAAAACAAATAATATTTACTTATTGTTATATGCAAAAGAAGTTGTACAACAGATTTTCGGTTGAATTTCTGCATTTTCTCCATATAAAATTACTACTGTACCTACAAGGGCATCCTCAAGGGGCAGGGGACATAGAGGGAATGTTGCCCCCTCAAGGTTTTTAAAATTAATTAATTTTAATTAATTAATTTTATTAATTAATAATAAAATTAATAGCCAAAACAATGATATTTTAAAATAAAGCATTTAAGGTGAACATAATTGATTAACCTATATTTTCTTTGTTATACTGATTTTAAAAATTAGGTTGCTTAATTGATTTTTCAAAGCTGGTAAATTTTAATCATCATCTACTTAAAAGAAATATGTTGCCTCTTCCTCAAAAATATTCTGTGGACACCCTTACGTATCTAAAACAAAATTCGTTGAGGTGCCCTTCCTTGCTGTTAGAAATGCACTGCAATGATGTGGAATCGTGTGTTTAACCTGAAAATTAGTCGATTATTTTAATGATACATCGTGAATACACAGTTTATTGATTATTGATAAATAACCAAGTTTTTTTCGATTATTAAGCAACGAAGTCGTAATATAACGATTTAACAATGTTTACTTTTAGTATGAATTTCTGAGCACTAGCGTACAATTACTTCAATAACCCATAGCTATATGACCCTAAGTTCCCTATATGTATGTAAATATGAATAATACTACAAGTTATACTGCCCAAATTTATGACTATACTGTACTGTAAATATTTAACTCTGTGTTAATACTTGATGTCATTGCTGTTAAGAATCACATCATACTAATATCTACCACAGTGCCATGTAAGCAATGTACGCTTCATGTGGTTAATCAAGTGAATTTTAACTTCTTAAAAGTTGGTAAATTATATATGAAAATATGTAAATACTTTTCTTAAACTTGTAGCTTATGAATATTTAAATTTACTTTTATAAAGCGCATTTAGAGTCACTTAACAATAGTTAATGTTAGTTTAGTATTTTAGTTATAGTTTGGATTCAATGACTGTCTACACAAGTCTCTTACTCTAAATCTTATTTGTTTAAATCTTATATTGTCCAATCCAGGCTTCCTCAACGGCAAAACCATATATTAATCATTTGTTAGGAAAAGGGATTCTTCGTATATATTGCACAATAAACACTATTGGTGTTACATATACTGTACATGATAAAAGGTATTAATTATTTACAAATATGAGCCATTGTTCCTAGGCGATTCGGGGGTGAAACTGGCGTCTTGCTACAATATAGGTCTATTCTCGTCTGCCGTTGCAAAAATCAAGGCAACCGTTACGGATAATGAGTCGACCAATCGCTATCCTCCCCTTCGACTCTTAGTTTAACGGACTTGGTTAGCTTTTTAAAAAACCGTCCTACACTCTGTTGCTAATAATGACTCTATAATACGTTGTATGTTGACAATGCAATAGCATTATCAATGCCTTATTATTAATACCATTTTATAATTGTTACAATATTGTCAATATGTATTTTTATTAAAATAAACTAATAGGTATTTATTTAAACATTTAAATGCAATTAAAATTGAGTGAATATATATAATAAACAAATAATATAATTATAATTAAAACATTGTAGCTCAAGTTAAAGCTTAAATGTAAAGATATCTATGATTTAGATAGTGATGTGATTAATTCGATATCACACTTAATTCAGCCACTGACTTGTTGTGTAATGAGCGTTTATCTAGTTAAATTTTTCCTCATACTTTGAAACTGTCATAAGTTATCCTTGTATTTAAATACGATTCTATCAAATATGAAAACTATAGGCCAATTTATGTAAATCCCACATTTTCAGAATTATTGGAAATGTAATGAATAAGAGTTAGTCTTATATTTTGAAACCAATTTCTTGTTTACTAAATCACAGTACAGTTTTATATCTGTTTGCCAACTTTAGATGCAATTCAAAACTTAATCGAGTCAGTAATTTATAGATTTGAAAGTTGTACTCATATCAATTTTGCAAATTATTTATTTATCATAAATATACTACATGTTCACTTTTAGTTAAGATCAGTGTTGACGAAATGTATGAAAGTTCTCACACATGTTCTAACCTAGTGTACTCAATAAATTCTTGGTGAAAATAAAAAAAAAAAGATTACTGTTTTTTTGGCATATATGTTACTGTCTGGTATGAGGTTATCTGCTCCATTCAGACACCTCCCTCCAGGATTTTTTAAAATTTGTGTTCTGGAGTATAGTACATTTTATTATTCAATGTAGTTCATAGATAGTTTTCTTTTAGAATACTCGATTTAATTTATTAAATTTTCTTTTGTGAAATTTTATACAGAATATTACTGATTTATTGAATATTCCTGTATTTTTCTAGATCTCGACAATACTCTGTGAACTGGCTAAAGAGCTCGATTCGGTATCTCATACAATAATTTATTCTTAGCTGCATAATTACAGTACGGGAGTAAGATATGAAATCAATTAGATCATGTTTGTTAAATCGTTTTCAAGTGACATGTTTCAATGGTGAATTTTCCAATATAGTCAACAAGGTTATAGCGAGGGAAAGCTAGTTTATAGAGGTGTTAGAATTTTTAAAATTATGATAGGTATTTAGGTAGGTAACTAATATAAACTTATATTATATTATGCCTACATTAGGCGGTAGTTTTGTATATTAAATTTTATTTTGTGAGTAGCAGGGTGAACTAGGTCGAAGTCCTCCAGATATTCCAGTGGAAATCTACAGATGAACCCAGGACTAGGGCTTGGTTAGTATGTTAAAATATACTAAGTTATTGATATTTGTAAAGTTTATTTTGATTGAAAAACTTGTTTTATTCAAACATTTATAAATAAATATAAAGGTAATTATGGTTGGGAGTGGGTTATAATTTTATTAAATTTGAAACTTAGCATTTAGTATGCATTTGAGAAATAAAGTCATTATTAGTTTATAGAGGCTGTAACTAAGCTATAATGGTATAGGTAGAGCAATGAAAAACTTTTATACTACTTTGGATTCGGTTGGAGCCTGGTCCCCTGGAATTCCAGTAGGCTGCTACTGGTGAACTGGGGACTGGGGACTGATGTAATCATGATAGAAATTTTGTATTGTTCAATTATATTAGAACTCGGATAAAGGTGATAGAATAAAATGAACTATTGTATTTATATTTTTTGTATTTGTGAGGGGGCATACCCTAAAATGGCCTGGGCCAGATAGGTGGAGTAGGGGGGCTGTATTTGTACTTTTTGTATTTGTTCTTAGCATTTCAATTTCAAATTTCAAACTAATAAATATTAATTCATATAATCGACAATGATATTAGGAGTACCTCAAAGTTCGGTCATTGTACTGTTATTCTTCCTTTATAAACCATTTGACTCATAATCATAATTATGTCTCAATTTTATTTGCAGAAGGTACGATATGAAACACCTTCATATTTAAATCAATTGTGGAATATTCATTACTTGACGCGGCTCATTTATTTGAAGCCAATTGTTTTCAACTTAATGGTAATAAGATAAAACATAACGCTTGTTGTTTATTTTAAATCATCTGCTTGATGGGGTGCTTTCTAAATCAAAACTTCTTGGCAATTTTGAATTCACACTTGACCCGGGCAAGCCATAAATCCTATGCATGAATGTTTATCTCGTGTTCAGTGTATATTTATTACGTGTTCTAAAATCCATTGTATCCGCAAAATTTCTTAAACAACCATATTATGTGTTTTTCATATCATACTTCCATACGGTATTCATATTTTGGGCAATAGTCATTTAAATAAACCTTCTTATTTCATGGAAAAAGCAAGAGGTACGAATTATTTCTAGTTTTTCGTATCCATTATCGGCCGCTTTTTGCGCAATTGAAGTGGGCTCTAAATTATTTCAGTGAATATATTTAATAGATTCCCACTGGCTTATTGTCAGCCCACTCTATATTATTAAAGCATTTTAGCACATCTGTTAATATAATATTTTGATCAATTTTTTCCGTTTTTCTTTCCTTTTCTTTTTATTTATTTATTTTCTTTTCTTTTCTTTCTTTCTTTTTTTTTCCTTTTTTTTATTATTTATTGCCCTTGAATTTGTCTGTAACCGCAGGTAACAATTGTTTATTGTAAAAATACATTGATTGACTAACAATAATATTAATTAAATCGCGAGCTTATTAATAATTATAAGACACGTAATTATACAATATAAAGAAAAACAAACAAAAGCAAACAGAGATTGAGTTCCTTTCTTGTCATTTTAACACAGAAAACAAAATATTAATTTTGCCTCGTAGACTCAAGATCGTGGGTTTAATCCCGGCAAGGGTCGATGGATTTTTTTCGGGCGTAAAAATCCTAAATATGGGTTTCATCGAAAGGGGGAGTAAAGAGTTGGTTCCATGTCATAGATTTATAGCACGTGAAAGAACCTCAAGCCTGAGAGAAGCCCTCGGAGAAAAATTTATCGGCCATTTCACTCCCTGAATTGAATGGAACGGTGATGACCTGAGATGTTAAAGAGCGTCCTTAAATAAACCAAATCAACAACAAACTACTAACTATCCTTTATAAATCCTACGTAGTTTGAGGCCTCAGTTGGTATACTGTAGATTGAACAGGTTGGCGACGCTAAAGGAAGAAAAACAAATGAGCGTGAAGAGCACATTTAATGTTTTGTTTAGGTTATCACTTAATAAATAAAACGGCGTTATTGAACAATTTCAATAATTGTGTGTGAGTTTAATAGCGAATTACTTAAGAAAACTTGCGCATAATCGGTAAAGTACAAGGGAAAATAAAGTGTACATTAGCATAAAGGTTAAGGCTGTGTACGTGTGCTATTACAGAATAAATTAGATATTACATCCAGAGTTAGGGTAGAAATTTGGCTCATTGTGCAATTTTGTGAGAAATTACTATTTGCATATGGTGCTTTATTTTATATCTGTACACCTATTTTGTGAATGGAACGTTTTCAATCTAATAGTGAAGAGAGAGAGTATGTTATATTTTTCTGTTTGTTCTGCAATGTATACTATTATGGGATGGTTATTATGAACACAGAAATGTAGGATTTATGTGGCAGGAAATTAAGAGCACTAAGAAATTGTCCATTACTAATGACACTTAAACATCTAAGAGCCACTTTCAATACAGTGGTTGTTTGGATTTACAAGTGCATGTTACCTTTGTTTAATGCAACACAAAGAACGAATGTTACTCAGGTACAAAAATATTAGGTTCATTGAGCAAGACTGCATTGACTTTGGTCTCATTATTATTACAATGTAAATTAATGCTTTTTGTGAAATAAGACCTACTTAGTCTCATTCATATAAATGAATACATAATTAAATTGAAATATACAACAGGATTAGATAATATGCATAATTATCTCTCTATATGCAGGCTTTGTTAGTATGTTAAATTTATTATAACTAAATCATTTGATACCGAAATGATTCTCGGTAAAAGGAATAACATTGTAGGTTATGGAGCACCAACATATCTACATTGACAATTTAAGTAAAGTAAAATTGCTGAAACAACTTTTAGAATAATTTTTTTGTAGGTAGGTGAGCAAGCAAAGAGAGAAAGATGGCAGAATATTTAAATATCTGAATCTGCATAGAGACGTATCCATATGAAATTTTAAAATTAAAGTTATTATTGGGTAAATTTAATTAATTAGATTCATAGTGCAATTTAAGTGAATGCATTTGGAACAGTATTGTAAAAGATAGCACTTAAAGTGTTTGAGAGATAAGTTCTTTGTGATATAAGGAAAATTAAAATTCTGATTTTATTGATTATTATATCTTGAATTTTGAAAATCATTTATATGTTCTTTTAGTATCTTACAGATATTGATTTAGACAAAAATGGGAATTGATAAGAAAGTACAACGCAGAAGCCGCAGCAGGGAAAGAGGAGATAGAGATAAAGACAGGGAGAGGGAAAAGGAAAGAGAGCGACGTGACAGAGAAAGAGGTAGACGATCTCGAAGTCGATCAAAGGAAAGAGATAAGGATAAAGTAAAAAAGAAAGCTGATAAAAAAGACAGATCTAGAAGTCGAAGTCGTGAGAGGGACAGAGAGCGCCATCGCCATAAAGATAGGAAGAGGTCATCTTCTCCGTAAGTAAAAATAACAATAAAATAAAATATATCTTAAAGATTTTTTAATGAAACCTAATTGTATTTTTGCCTATGTATTTTTCTTTACTCACATTTTTGCTTACTTAATAAATGGGCTTTATTATAAAATATATCAAAGAAGTAAGGGCAGGATACTGCTAAGCATGTCTGGTCCTGTAAAATAATATCAAATAAATGTATTTGTTGCACTCTAAGTAATCTTAAATGTTATAGCATGTTCCAATCCTTAAGTCTTTCAAGGTTGCAAAATTTATTCATTATAAATCACACAAAGTACAAAAAAATTATATTTGAAGTTCATGCAAACTATGCTGGAATTTGCACACTAACTCAGCGGTATCTTGTTGTATGGACACACCTGACAAAAGATGGTAAATGTATGATAATAAGAAACCAGCTTTCCATATTACTTTAGTACCCACCATGTTTCCTAGCTACTGAGATGCTTACAATGTTTTGGCACAAGGTGGTATGATGCACCACATAACTGTTGTCTCTGTAAGAGTACTCGCGCTAGTGATAATAATACTATTGACTACTGCTCTTATAAATTCAAATTGCAAATATTGAAATCAACAACAACAATAATAATAATAATAACAAATAATAATAATACATAGTAATAGAAAATAATAATTACAGAAGGTGTTCAAACTGTCTGCCATTAGCTGCTATGCATGTTTAAGCTTGTCTTGAGAAATTACTCTCATGCATTGCAACAATTACTACTATCAATTTGCATGATAAATGTATGCATTCTTGCAACAAGTTCTTTTATATAGGCAGCGGTTCTCAATTGATGTCATTCTTTATATAACCCAATAGGAAAAAGTCAAGTGAATTTAAATATTAGAAGCTGAAAGGCCATCCCATGACTACATCATGTCCAATCCTTTGTCCTGGAAATATATTACTTATTGCTAGTCTTGCTTAAACAGCTTAATGGACAGGAGTACTATCTTGCTAGTAATATCCCTGAAAATGTCCAATGGCATTTCTTTTACTAACTACTGAGAGCACCCCACAAAGAAATCTTGTGTGCATTCTTCTGACAGCAATAAGTACCATTGATATGATTATGGACAATTGCTGCCCTTGCATTCATAGTCCATTGTTGCTGAAAACTACAATAGTGGCACTAATGGGGAATCATGATTGTCCAGTAAGGTTTATTTTTTTGGAATTATAATAACCTCTAGAGAATTGTGCTTTGTTGGTCCAGAGAACCAAATCCACAAATCTATCTTCTTGTGTGCTGAGCCATTCACAAAATGGCACACATCATGAATAGACCTCCTGTATCTGAATAGGGCTGAAATCTTTCACTGTAGTATTCTGTGGAGGGGGTCAGTCTTGGTGGTGTAGTGGTTACCATACTTGCCTCCTACACCCAAGAATGCGGGTTTGAACCCGGCCAGGACCGATGGATTTTTTTGGGTGTAAAAATCCTAAGTATGGCTTCCTTCGGAAGGGAAGTAAAGCCGTGGGTCCCGTGTCGTACATTTATGGCACAAAAAAGATCCTCAAGCCTGAAAGAGGGGCCTCTGAGCAAAATTTGTTGGCCCTTTCATGCCCTGAGTTGAATGGGACGCTGATGACCTGAGATGTTAAAGAGCGTCCATAAATAAATCAATCAATCTGTGTAGGGGCCCACTCCTGTATGTGTATATTATTGGTAGAGTCATCGTCCAGCATTTTTAGCACTTTTGTTCATTAGCAAGCATGTGCCTGCTATGGAATCACCCAGCATTGATACCTATGATTGGCATTAACAGTCCACATTCTTGAGATCTTCATTATTTTTGTCTGGATGTCTTCTTTCTGGATATCACTGACAGTAAACTCCAACTACTGTTGTTGTATTTCCTGTGCATTTCTCAAATACAATGTACATTTTGCTGTATTCCTTGAACTTGTATCCTACATCTCTTGGTAGTTAATGTGGTTTTATATTTGTGTGACTGCTTTATATACCTGTTTGTGTAAGCATATGCATATTGGAATTAGTGCTGTGCCTAATTGTGGATCTTTCTCTATAATTCTCAACAGTAGAATGCTTTCCTTTGATGTAAATACTGCATTAATACTAGAATAATATTATAATACTAATAATACTAATAATACATTAATAATAGAAGTCTAGTTCCTGTTTTGTTATTGTTTATATTTCATTACCACTGCCAATCAAAATAAATTCAAGCACACTAT
The DNA here is from genome assembly GCA_030762175.1 of Metallyticus violacea. NCBI lineage: Eukaryota > Metazoa > Arthropoda > Insecta > Mantodea > Metallyticidae > Metallyticus > Metallyticus violacea. The sequence continues at coordinate 93,240,530 of CM060842.1, read as the reverse complement.
TGCCTTGATCTAAGAACCTTTTTTGAGGTACCATTAGAAGGTTTGCCCCTACAAATCATTTTGAGGTAATCTGAAAGCATTTCTACAGCAGCAACAGCAGGTGAGGTGTGACTACTACTAAAATAGCTCAAATGCTCACCTTCCTATTGGCTAACTTTATACTCACATAATAAGATCAGTTTTGAGGAAATAAATTAAAAGTTCTCACACATGTTCTAAATTTGTGCACTCAATAATTTCTTTGTGAAAATAAAACATATCTTTTTTTTTTTTTTTTTTTTTTTTTGGCATACATGTTACTGTCTGGTATGAGGTTATTTGCTCCATTCAGACCCCCCCCCCCCCAATATTTTTTAAAACTTGGAGTCTAAATGTAGTACATTTTATGTTAAATATAATGTAGTTCATAGACATTTTTCTTTTTAGAATACTCTATTTATCTATTTAATTTTCTTTTGTGAAAATTTTTTGGAGAATGTAATATATTATTGAGCATTCCAAATGTTTCATCTCAGACAAGTGCAAAACTGATCAGAACTTTTATGAGCTATTGATTATAGTTTTGGAAATGTGTGAGGTTAAGATAAAGCTAGAAAATTAAGGTTAGTCCTGCTGACAGCTCAAGGGTACCATTGAATACCTATTAAGATTCTTGAATCATATGGAGTAATGTGATGCGTTGATGTTCATAAAAAAAGACTTCAATTATTGTAAATGTAGAGAATGGAATAAAATAATAATTATTTAAAATGTTTCCTTATCATGACAGAATACTTCTTAATAAAAAAGAAGAAGATGAGAAGCCGGTGAAAGATGAACCACATGAGGAAGCAGAAATAAAAAAAGAGCCATTGTCCTTAGAAGAGCTGTTAGCAAAGAAACAGGCAGAAGAAGCAGCAAGGAGCAAGGTATTGATATTACATCTCTAAGTTGCCCCACAAGAGAAAACTTGAGAGTGTCCCTAAATGAGAGAACAATAATGTATACAATCAGAGTAAATGGATGTAAGATGTTGCTCAAATATAAGTTCTTTGCATATGAGTCACATCATTCTGAAAAGGCATGTAGCTGGTACCTTCAGGTGCCATGGAGTGTAGATCTAGTTGTGATGTATGAATGTCCGCAGTCTTTGGCGGTTGTCTAAAAGATTTGGCCTCACAAACATATCAGTGAGACATTTACTTAATTGTTGGACCATACATTGAATAAATTCTAGGAGATGAAAAATAAATAGTAAAAGATAAACAACTTATACATAAAATGAAGACACTTTTTAGATAACATTGACTTTTATGGAAATGTTCTGCTAAAATTCTTCAGGTTCTCATATATATCACATTTCTTGCAATGGCACAGTTTTTATTTATTTATTTATAAATCATGTGTAGGAGATAATGATTTCAGTAAAAGACGTGACTTGCTGATGATAAAACATTTCTATTTAAAGCTGTTTTGGTGCATCAATGTGTTATGAATGAAACAAAATTGCTTAATTACTCTAACCCATGTGAATATACAAGTGCTAGTGCATTCAGAACATGAAGCTCAGAGATTGTTAAAGATAAATTTCCTAATGTTATGAGTATAAATCTTATCACAAAATGTGGATTAGTGAATAAATTTTGAGAGAGTGAAAGTGCAAGCAGTAGAAAATGCAAACTAAACAAAAAAACCTAAACTTAAGTATTCATTTTTTACACTAAACTCCACTCACTTACACAAAAGTAAGATGCCCATTACTCGAAACAATGGCTGGACAACCGGATGTTCCTGTGGTGGCCTCTGTTGGTTGAAGTAGGAAGTTACTGAGTTCATCCATAGGAGGAAACTTGACATTCATTAGGTTTTCTCTATTTTTTTAATATGAAAATTTTTTCCCAAGTGGATAACTCCAATGGGTTGTGAAGATGTTTCAGCATTAATTCCCAGTTTTATTTCATGGTTTTTGATTCAAAAGTGAGCTGCTACTGCTGATTTATCCACCATTTAAACCGAATGTTCCTAAAATGTTCTTTCCTCTGAATTTTCCAACTTCTTTTTGTTTTGCCTATGTAGCTCTGTTCACAATCTGCACATTTTATTTCGTAAATTCCTGATTTCTAATCTGTTGGTATGGAATCTTTTACTGTGCAACCTAATAAATTCTTGATGTTGTATCTGTTCTTTGGGGCTAACATTATCCCATGTTCTTTGAAGATTTTCTTGACATTGTTGTGGTAAATTGGATGGTAGGTGAAACGTTTGAATTTGTATTCTTCTTTTGTGTTTTTCAGTGTGGAAACTTCCCTTATCCCCTTTTGTCTTTTAGATTTATTGATAATTTTTATCACTGTGTCTTTGTTCAAACCATTGATTATAGCTGTCTTTATTATTTGTTTGTATTCTATTTTGTACTCTGCTTCTGTGAGTGGAATATTCATCAAATTTTTTATGTAGTTATGTGTGTGTGTTTCTTTTCTGTAAATTCCAAAATTCAAACAATCTCCATTTCTTATAATTTTTAAATCTAGAAATAGTAGCCACCCATTTCTTTCTTCTTATATAGTAAATTGCCTAGATTCATGTTGCAAATTAAGAAGTTTCAATAATTCATTGGAGTTATCCACTTGGGAAAAAATTTTCATATTAAAAAATAGAGAAAACCTAATGAATGTCAAGTTTCCTCCTATGGATGAACTCAGCAACTTCCTACTTCAACCATCAGAGGCCACCACAGGAACATCCGGTTGTCCAGCCATCGTTTCGAGTAATGGCGGTTCAGTGAGCAACTGAAGATGGGAGAGATTCTCCCAAAACGCGTCTTACTTTTGTGTGAGTGGAGTTTAGTGTAAAAAATCAGTACCCAAGTTTAGATTATATTGCCACTCCATTGTCAACAGCTTTGTAAGTACAATATTTATAAACAAAAGAAGTTCTTGTATCCTAGAGCAGTGGTTCCCAAACTTTTAGACTTGCACTCTTTAATAAAGAACAGAATTGAGTGAACAATGTACAAAATTTTTAATAACCTTAAATTAGCCTAAAGATGCTGTAGTTGCAGTAAATAGACCTACTTTAGGACCTCCCTCCAAAAATGATGCAGTAATACTTAAAACATTTAAATACATAAATCCAATTAAATATTACCATTTATTTTACAATTATAACCCAAAATTAAATAGGTAACTTAATAACGCCATAGCACATTTCCATATATTTTAAGTCACCTTTTTATATTTCACACATTTAATCTAAACCAGACACTGAGAATTATTATTTTTTTTTATTGTTGAACTATGTTATGTAGTAACAGAATTCCTCGTGGGCTTAATTTGCCCAGTTATAGATTAGCTTCAATATTTTAAACTTCTGTTTTAACCTACGAGTTTTCATCAATATTTTCACTTGAAATTGCAAACAAGTGCAAACTCTATTTCTGTATTTATTTTTTAAATAGGTGTATGAAGAAAAAGACCTCTTGCACATATATGAGGATGAAAAGTATAAAATATTTATGACTTTATTGGCCAATACTGGGAGCTACTTCTTTAAACATAGCCAAAAACTAATTGATGTAAACATTTATGGCTTTCCTGAAAAATCAGTGGACATTTCCAGAAGCTGCTCTTTTTCATTTATGCCTAATATGGGTGCCAAAATTACTACTTCTTCCAAAGGATTGTGGATCTAATTATTAGACATAGTGTGGAAATATTCTCTGGAAAAATAATTATTAGACATAGTAAGGAAATATTCTCTGAAGGTTCTTCCTAAGTCCCTTCAAATAATCTTTGACCATATTCTTGACATTTTTGTCCAAAGAAAGATGATTTTCTACAGGAAGTCATGAAGAACATCAAAGGATTCAGTTTGATAGCTACTTCAATATGTTTTCCACAAGTTAAATTTTTAATGGATGATTCAAGTCTATTCAAAATAGACTTGAACAATATAATGTTAGATCATAAATCAGTCTCTTCTTTATGACTGACTGAAAAAATTACATGCTGTCACTATTCAGTCGTCTAATGCCATAACATAGTGACATACGATTTGGTACCAGCCGCCTGATATTCTCCCTTCTTTCCCCTGGCACCCATAATCAAAGTCTTCTGATAAACTACTCCCTGTCACTAAATATCTAAACACATTTAAGGAACTTACAATATGTGTAATTTCCAGTGGCCACAATTTGATATTCCAGGTGTAAATCTAATAATATCATTAAAATAAAAAATTCAAAATTTGCTACCAAAGAAAAAAATTTGGGAACCCCTTTGGAAGATTTTGAGAACTACCAAGGTGGTTTGGGAAAATCTGTTCTAAAGGAATTGAGCATTTGTGAGCAAATATTAAAACATTGTCCACTTCTTGGATAATGATTAATTTTATTAGCAGTGCCAAAAATGCACTGAAGATTGACTTTCAACAATTATTTATTTCATGTTATAAGCACATACATCATCATATTAATAATTTATAATGGGATTGGTTGATAGTGTGGGAATGAATAGCACTTGTGGTTGCCAGTTACTAGTGCACAGCCAAGAGCTGTTTCAATGTAGTTTTAATGTACTGAACAAACATCCCTTGGAAATTGCTCTTTCACATTAGGTACTGTATAGGCAAGAGCTGGAATGGTATACCATATATACATATCTTTCAGCTTGCATAAAGTGGGTTTCAAATTTATGCCTTAGATCATTAACCTTTTAATAAAGTGTGCCATGAGAATGGCTGGCAGCATTTTATGTTCAGCTGAGGAAATGTAAATTCTGGGAAACACTACAGACTCATTGCACATTTTAATTTCATGGGTCATTTCAAGATATTTTACAGAATATAATGTGGTGCCTGAAAAAGCAATAGATCAATAGATAATGCACTTTAATGTGCAGTGTTGAGTAATGCAAATGTTGGAAAATAAGTAATAGTAATATTTGTTTTTAGAATTTACACATGAAATAATTCTCTCTCATGCACATTTTAGCCCAAGTTTCTCACAAAAGAAGAACGAGCTGCTGAAGCTTTGAAAAGAAGGGAGCAAGAAGTTGAAGAGATAAGGAGGAAAGTGGAGGATGAGCGAAGAAAAAGAGCAGAGTTTGGCAAAGAAGCTTCAAAGGCGTTCGAGGAAATGCGCAAGGGAGATAAAGATCAAGACAAAGATTTCAGGTAAATTACTCCATCTTGAATATGTACAACTTCGTTATGATGAAATAAAATTTCTAGATCATCATGCAATCAGTTTGTGCATGTTATGCATTCATTAAGAGAATTAAGTTGTTAAGTTTGCCCTGAAGAAAGACAGATATTTTATTTTTCTTAATCTAATCTTCTGGGTACATAGTGTTAATCTTCCTAGTTAATGGTAACTGCTTCTCTCAATGCAGTACCTCTTGAATTCAATGGCTTTACATTCTCAAAATGGTCATATTCCTGATCCTCTCTTGGTTTTATAAAATGAAATGTATGACCACTGATAGACTTGATTGATTGATTTATTTATGGACGCTCTTTAATATCTCAGGTCATCAGCGTAAAACCACTGATAGACAAAGCTATACTGTGTGAATATTTTAAAAATATTTTTAAATGTAGCCATGTTTATGAATTGAGTCCTTGGTATCATCTTTACATTTACAGAAAGTTTTGAGTTTAAGAAGATGTTTGTAAGTTTCAATAAACATGTTACTATTCAGAAACAATTACAATTTACAAGTTTTGATCAGTATTCTCAGAATTATTGCTCACTATATTTTAAATCACTCATGTTCTTCAAAGACAAGTAGACAAATGAAAAAAAATATATACACACTTTTACAGTAGATATCTATATTTCAAAGTTGGACCAAAAAACAACAGTAATTTATACTATAATCTTTTGTAAACAGATGTGACAGGTAAATCAACAATGAACAAATGAAGCCAAGATCATTGTATGATGTTCACTCTCATTATGTTATGCTAGTGTTGCTACAACGAAATGGAGCAGTTTTGATCAGTATTCTCAGAATTATTGCTCACTATATTTTAAATCACTCATGTTCTTCAAAGACAAGTAGACAAATGAAAAAAAATATATACACACTTTTACAGTAGATATCTATATTTCAAAGTTGGACCAAAAAACAACAGTAATTTATACTATAATCTTTTGTAAACAGATGTGACAGGTAAATCAACAATGAACAAATGAAGCCAAGATCATTGTATGATGTTCACTCTCATTATGTTATGCTAGTGTTGCTACAACGAAATGGAGCCAAGATTATCGTTTGAACAGCTGAAAGCAATTTTGAAGTGGTATTGGAAAACCGAGAATGTTTTTGAAGTTCAAAGGCAATGGAGACATGTGTACAGAACAGAACTGTTCTCCGGATCTAACTCTGTTGGACTTCTACCTATGGGAAAGGGTGTATACCATAGAAAACCAGTTACACTGGCAGAACTTTGGGAAAAAATTGAAACGGCACATGCTGCAATTGCTGAGGACACTGTTGCAAATGTTGCTCAGTCAATGGTTCAATGTACTCAGAAGTATATCGATACTGATGGTGCAACTGTTGTAACTGTAAAAGTCTAAGATGATTAGTGTTCATCATTTTCTGTTTGTGTGAATTCAGCTTTGTTAACACAATTTTTTCTTTGCTTGAAGTGTGTATACTTTTTTTTGGCACTCTTTGTATATATAAAGTCATTAGTAGATAAATACCAAAAAGACAAGAGGAGAAAATTGTACATGGTATTTGTTGAGTTGAGAAAGCATATAACAGGGTAGAATTACATGGTTTAAATTATTAAGCAAAGGAGTGAGTCAATATATGGTAAATAGTCTTAAAGCTTTATACAAGGAGAATACTTTTTGTTTGAGATTTGGGGGAAAAGTAGTAACTAGGAAGACAAAACAAAGAAAGGGATTACTGCAAGGCTGTAAATTAAGTTCAATTCTGTTCAATATATTTATTGATGACATACTACTAGGGGTAAGTAAGAATAATAACCATATAATAAAGAATAAAGACTATAAAGTAGTTCAAGATTGCATTTTCTTAGTAGTTAAAATGGATGGGGAGGGGAATGTAAGAAGCAAAAGAAATTAGCATTGACTAATGAGAAAGAAAAGGCTGCTGTTAGACTACCTAATATTGATGTTAAATGGCTAGAAAGAAATTGTAAACTTAAAAGAAGCTAGAAAGAATCTATAACATGATGCTTGAACCCAAAATGCTCTATGGAATTGAGGTGTGGGGATTGAATGGAGGAGAAGAAATTATAAATACTGTACATGGATGTTTTGTAGGGAAGTTTTAGCCAAGTGCAGTAGTTAAGGAAGTGGCTCAAATTGAACTGGGAAGAGTATCAAGGATGGGTATGATTATGGAACAGGCTCTAAATTATTGTTTTAGGATTTTGAATCTAGAAGGAAGTAACTTATTAAGATAATATTTAGAATACCGAGAAGAGTCTTAGGAATTCTAGATTAATAGTCTCCAGAATGAGTTGATGGTTATTGTTAGAATTTGCAGAAGAAGAGAAAATAATAATGACTTTAAGAAGGTAGCAAGGAGGAGATATGAGGATGTAGGAATTCAAAAACTTTTTAATGTGATAACTGAAAAAATGTCCCAAATTTTCTACATTCTGATGAAGAAATTATGGGAAATATACATTGATAGAGTAAATAATGAACCAGGGAAGGGAATTGCTTGGTTAAGAGCAAGTGCATGGAGGTTAAAAAGACTGTGGAAGGGTGTTTCACAGAATCAGTGCTCCATTTTTGGAGGGTTTTTTTTATTTGATTTATTTAAAGACGCTCTTTAACATCTCCGGTCATCAGCATCCTATTCAACTCAGGACGTGAAACGGCCAACAAGCTGGGTTTGTGGAGGGAGGGAAGATATGGTACACATAGTATTTGAGTGTTGAGGGACAGATTTGTGGAGGAAGGAGTTATTAAAGCAGAAATGGCTAAAATTAGAGTAAAGTTAAAAGATAAAAGGTATTTGTCATTGAAAAAAAGAGGCAGCTTAAACATAATTATATATTAATTCGTATTTTTAATAATGTGGTAAAGAAATAATTATAATTAATTATAGATTCTGAATATGTTTAGATACTTCCAGAGGTTTTGAAAAGTCTAGGAAATAAAGTATAAATTGTTTTTAATAAATTGTTTCTAATAATGTTTGGACTCCTTAGCTCCAACAGACCATGGCTTCCAGTTATAAGTCTAATAAATCTGTTTATCAAAATATGGCAAGGACAAAATTTCCTCATTCTGGGGAGGGGGGGGGGATGGGAGAGAGAGAGAAATCAATTTTGAAGAAACGGAGTAATCTCCCAACAAAAGTAGTTCAGAATAAGATAGTGAATTTAAGCATGGAGAAAAAATGTAAAGAAATGGGGCATTACATACGAAAAGTGAGGGAGAAATGTTTCTGGGAATCGGTAAATCAGTAAATGAAATAAATGAGCAGTATATTATGGAAATAATGACTTAAATTATGTGAATGAATTCAATATCCTCATAACTTATATCTAGAGAAACATGGTCAAATTGAGTAAAAAAGCAGCAAGCCAAGCATTTATAAACATAACTAAAAATTTGCAATGGCTATGTAATTTTGTATAAAATTTGAGAAGGGGAAGTTAACTGAAAGAATTTTGAATAATGTAGGATTAAGACAAGAGGAAAATTAAGTCCAGTGCTGTTTAATCTCCCTATTGACAATATTTTAGAAGAAATTAGTAAAAATAGCATAAATGCCCCAACTATACCAGATTTACTCTTTGCTGATATTAGAAGCTATAGGTAAAGTTTGTAAACAGTGGGGTTTAAAGATAAATGAAAACAAATCTAAGATTGTGGTATTTAAAAAAGGATAAAAAAATATAAAAGAAAAGAAATGGTGGTGTGAAAGAGTAGGAATTGAAGTGGTTAAAAAAAATAATTATCTTGGGGTTTGATTTTCTAGTAATGGAAGCTGGAGTGATCAGAGAAGAAAGGTGGTGGGCAGATGGGAAAATGGCTATGAACCCTTGTTTAAATAAAATAAGTATTGTGAATATAAAATGACTTGCACGAGTAAGCTTTATTGTAGAGAGTAAAATGTTATATGTAAGTGAAATATGAGGACCAAATAAAGGATGGAAATTGGTGACACATAGATCATTTTTAGATTGATTCTTGATTACGTAGATCTTTTCATAATGGAACTAAGAAGATTGAGATATAAAAGCAAAATAATAGTAAGAACTCTGAAATACAGATATAGAATTTGAAGGTTTAATGATAAGAATATTAATAGATAATTCAAGTGAAAATTAAAAGAAAAGAAACTTGAATATATAAAATCCTGAAAATCCTTCAACAAATCAGCATGGGAACACTAGCAGTCAGAATGAGGGAAGGATTTTGGAATGAGATTAAAACTAGAGTGGAGATATTGAAAAACAGTTTTGATAATAAGAAATCTTTAAAAATATATAAAACATTTGAAAATATCTGAAATAGAGAAACATAGATAGAAAGCTGTGATAAAGTAGGGAGAGACGGGTTATCATGGTTCAGATTTGGAGGATATACTGCAATAGAATAAGAAAGGGAATTTGTAAAAGAAAAATGTCCTATATGTGGTAAATAGGGTAATATGAGCATTGCATTTTGAATTGTGAACAAACAAAATTAGGAAGAGAGACTTGCGTGGACTTATTTGGAATGCTGATGATGAAGGCAACTGCCTTTGAAACATGTCCAAGTAAGTGGAACTAAATTAGTGAAATTTGAGTGATTTCCTCAATAATAATTTGTTAGGAAGAGATAGTTTCTTTTACCAAAGTGGGATAAGCCACTGATGGATATAAGAGGTAGAGAATGTTAAATCTTATTTTATATATGAATATAAAAAAGGTAGGTAGCTATTTAGAACTTTTTAGGAAAATGAGACAAAAATGGCTAAGAAATGTGGGCAGTTCTTATGAGAGTGATAATGAAAGATAAAAATTATACAGGAATTACATCCATTTATGAATACTTAAATATTTGAAAAGTATTTATTAAAATATATCTCATTATACTACATAATAACCACAATGTTAAATGATTAAAGGAAAATTAAAGAAATCAACTTCAAACTTCTTAATTTCATACAAATGGATGGTTATTGTTAGTATAATTATTAGTTTATTGTTGGTACAGTAATTTGTAGTATTTTTATTATATTTCTTATTTCTTTTTTACTTATGTGATTTATTATGCTTTTGACTGCATTGGTCTTCTTGTGATTTCTGTAGGCTGTGAACTGAATACTATAGATGTAAGTTTGTAGGGATGAATGAAATGAATTAATGATGGTACAAACGTGTTTGGAGTCCTTGGCACCTTAAAGGTATCTGGCAATCATCTTCTTAAGGTAAGGAAAAGCTCCAATAAAACCTTACCCATAAAGCTTAACCTTGCTGGAATTCAAACCAAGAGCCCCTGGATTCGTAGCTGTAAATGCTACTGTTAATGGAAGTATTTAATATTTTCTTGTATTTGGATTTATGAGGAAAGTGATAAGGTGTAGGTGAGCCCAAGTCTTCTGGGTATTCCAGTAGGAAATTGCTTATGAGCCAAAGACAAAGGTTCAGCAGTTAATTAAATAAGGTTAAAGAATTTTAGCCTAGTTGACAATGAGAATGAAATGTTCTTGAAACCAGTTGCATATATATTGTGACAAGTAGGTGAAGCATTAAGAGTATGTAGCTCAACTAAATTATACAATAATATCAATTGAAGTTAAAGAAATTGAAATTTATTTATGTAAAGACATTAGTGATCAATAGATTTATTTTCTTTCTAATAACCACATTTTTTTGCATTTTGGATCAACAAGACAGTCAGTACAAATTGAATTAAAATATTAGTATAAACATTTACAATTGATAAATACAAAATAGTATAAAGATGATAGATTGACTGTATAATTCTGTATATTGTGTTTTATGTCTATTTATGATATTGAGTATTGAATAAATCTATTTAAATTCAGATTGACTCTATGATTTTGTATATGTATTTTACTTATATTTATGATATTGAGTATTGACTATTCAAATTCAAACTATTATATTTAAATTTGCAACTCTAACAGTTAATAATATTTTCATTATTTTTTTTTACAAATACAAGGTATATATTTAATTAGTTCTACAAAAATTCTTGCAACATTTCTAGGCTGCAATTACTTTTTATGTAGGGAAAAAATGTTTAAAATCAAATTAATATTGAAAACTTCTGCACCTATGTATCTTTTGAAGCAGTCACAAATTGTGCATCTTCTATCAGTGGCAACATTTTTGGTAGGGGGCAATAGGTTGAACAAGAATAAGAATTCCAATACATGCAAAACCAGGTCCTAACTTCTGTAATCACCTCCGCTCCATATATGGCAGGTTGATTTTTGTGACTGCATCTTAGATAACCTTCTGCCAACTTCTGAGTTATTGCATTTAGTTTTGAAAAAAAAAAATCTTGCAAGATTTCTATATTTCATTTACTAATAATTTATAAGATGATGTTTAAATATATTATTGCATTGAAATAAAGCTCTAGAAGCATAGCAGTTGCAGCTTATTTCTAATTGTACTGTGTTTATGAAAATCAGGAGGCCCAGAGACAGAGAAAGGGATAAAAAGGACAAGGAGGAAGATAGTCAGTATTCTAAGGACAAAGAGAAAGAGGTGGAAGCAATTAGAGAGCGTTATCTTGGTCTAGTGAAGAAGAAACGACGTGTCAGGAGACTTAATGACAGAAAATTTGTATTTGATTGGGATGCCTCTGAGGATACTTCAGTTGATTATAACCCACTTTACAAAGAGAGACATCAGGTAAGTGTTGGGGTGAAAAATTTCTGAGAATAGAATATCAATATGCTAGTGTTGGGAAATTGCTTTGAATTATTATTACATGTTCTCAATTGAACTCATAGTAAATAAATCTTTTCCAAGTCCACCCCTGAAGTATTTATCTTACTTAACTGTTATGATGCTGTACAGAATATGTAATTATACAAATTTAGCACTACTTGTGATGTCGGTGCTATGAATGACACAGATAAATGGAGAAAATGTGGAAGAAATGTCTTACAGGGGTCCTATACTTTAACAAATACATGCCACAGAAAATTCAGTTAAATAACAATCAAGATGTTACTTTTCCGCACCACTTTGCACTTGCTACTTATTATGTGTGACCCATATTTGGATCACTTAAATTATGAACATGATTCGCTATAAAGGTCAAAATCTACTGCTTCCAACATTTCGACGGTTTAAAGTTTGCCAACTTAGTGTTACAGTTGTTTGAACTTTAATTTCTCTTTATCTAGTTTATATGTATAACTTTCCTTATCTGTTTTTGCTTTAGTGTTACAAATTTGTCAATTCTGGTGCTTAGAATTATGGCAAATACTAGCTTACTAACCTTACTTTTGCATATGTTCATAAATCTAAAAAGTCAGAGAAACTTAAACGAATATGTAAAGCTTCCAGAGCTGGAGTTCATAGTTAAATGATAAATTAAATCTTAACTTCTGGATGTTGCCAGATCTTGAAAATTTGAAAGCAAGCCTAAGTCTGCATGAAACATTGCACCCAACAACTTTTCAAGACACGGCAACACCCAGAAGCTAAGATTTTAATTTATCTTTTAACTTTGAACTTAAACCAGTTACAGGTTGCAGTTTTAAGAAGTCATTAATGCATATACTGCATTCTATAACCTAGTGGTAGAAGTGAGGGGGGAAGAAGAATAAATCAGCAATAAGAATTAAAGTAATATAAAAATATAAGAGGTCATGCTTACAGAATTGTGTAATAGATGGCATTACAACAAAGTTTATTTTTCTTTGGGATCACAGTAGCATTCTAATTTGGATTCAGAATAGTTACTGCTTGGCACTGTAACAAAAAAAAAAGAATCTAATTTTTAATATAAATCATGTAGTATATTACAAATTAATGGTTATTTACAATTAAGGTGTTGAATGAAAGCTACCTAGGTATATTGAACTTACCACAGGCTGTTGCTATGCTCCCATAGGTTACTTGTCAGCAGTGATGCCCTCTGTTATGTGATTTTATACATCAAGGCTCTTTTGTTTTCATATTGACTTGTACCTTTTAAATATTTAATCCCTAGGCTATGTTAAACTAAGAAACTTGTTTTGCAAAAATGATTAAGTGGTTAGGTTAGCAGCAGGAAGTGAATGATTGCAGTGAATGAATAGTAGTGTTAGTTATAAATATTGAAATAATGAGCATTTTCAACAACATTATTATATCTTGTAACCTCAATTTTCTTCTGGGCTGTTGTACCATGGTCTGCTGGAGATGAGAATTCCAGATGTTTTGTCCACAACTACAGTGGACATCTTCGGGGGCATGGACAAAGTCTTCCTCAGAGTAGGTTATCATTGCATCTGAAGTGTTGGCTGTCAGAGTTGCTATATTTACAATGCGAATGCCCTTTGCTGGTTGGTCCTGGGCAGGCGGTGGTTGGTCGGCTTGTGGGAGGAGAGGCGACAGACCACAGCACAATAGCCCAGAAGAAAATTATAGTTAAATGTAGGATTCTGGCTGTGAAAGCCTATATTCTCTCATAATTATATCTTATTAGAAACTCCACCATTTTGTGTAGTCGTCTCATGTAATAAGCATGTTGTTCATGATAGTGACAGCAAACTGTGGCAGTTTTGTTAAGCTTATTAGGTGCAATCCATAAGTTTCTGGCCTGACCATGTTAGGTAGATTATAGAATAAAAATACAGATATCATTTTTAAGATAATCTCTCTTTACTTCAATGCATTTCTTATATCTCTGAATTAACATTTCATTCCCTGTAAAAAATATGAGTTCAAAGCTTTGTTTGCAAAAAATTAGGAAACAGCATTCTTCAACTTATTATTTTTTAAGTAGTTTTAAATAGTGAGAATTTTTACAGTGAAATGTAGTAAGTTTTTTTTGTAAGGAAATCAATTTGGTTAATTTTCATCTCCCAAACAACAGTAACCTCATCACCAATTTTGTAAAATCCACAGATCAACATTAATACCACGATGGGAAGTTGACTTTGAACCATGCTGATGACGGTGGCAACAGTCTTCGAAATGTGTCCAAGTAATTAGAAAACTTTTAGTGAAATTTGAGTGATTTCCTCATACATAACTTACTATATTATTATTTTTTGTGTAATTCCACTCTTGAAGTTCAGGTTTCAGTTCTGAAAACGGTAATAATTATGGTTAGGGGCAAAGTCTAGGCTTTATGGTGGATGATCCAGCTCCTGAAAATCACAGGTCTCACAGCAGTCATGTAGCAGTCTAAATCCTCAACTCTTTTCCGTGATTACATTGTACAATTGATGTAGTAGCTCGACACAATACTCTCAGTCACATTATGTTCCTTTCTTTGAAGTCTATCATCAAAATACCTCTGCAGTCACAATAAATGGTTGCCACGATCTTTTTCGTTGATTGTATGAATTTGGATGCTTGGGGGATACTTTATCTTTCTTCCAACACTCCATTGATTCCCTTTATGAAAGAGAGGATAGTAGAGGACGGTAATTTCATCCCTTGTACTTATGGATTCCAATACTGCCCTGTCGTTATCATAGTAAAGTTTCAAACACTTCTAACAACATTCCATGCACACTTGTATTTGAATTGCTGAATGAATGCAGGGCACCCATTTTGCACTGACCTTATGCATATGCAAGGAAGAAAAGCATAGTTTTTAGAAAGCCCCAGAGCCTTGCAGTTATTTCTTTTATCTTCAGTTGCCTGTGACTCAGAACCTACTGCAAGCAAAGGAGATGTTTTCTTGTGTCACCATATCCATGGCCTACCCTCAAGTGGGTTAAGATTCCCTCTGCCTAAACAAAATAATTTTGACCACTTCTTCACAGTGGCACACATGCTTTCAAGGTGTTAAACTGCTGGATGAAAGTCCTTCTGTAGTTTAAAGTTTAATCACTGTCCTATATTCAGTTTTTAAACATTATGCTATATTATGCGATTTATCTGAGGAATGAAATTCTTCAAGCAACTGAATAGCATGGCTGGAAAGGAAAGCAGAGTTTACATTCCTGAAACATGTGAATATTGGATAGCATGAATATTGCAACAGCAAATATATATCAGGCCGTAAACTTATGGACAGCATCTGATAAATCTGATTTTACACTGTAACAATCTGTCGCTGCTATAGTATAGAAATCGATATTAAAAACATGCCTTTTTAATCTATGTTCTCTGTAGTGCTTCAACAATGATATATATAAATACTGTATTTTCTTGACAACACAACAACTTTTTTCTCAAATAATGTTATTCAAAATTATGATGAATAGCTTATTCGAGTATGAAGGTTTGTGATTTACCAGCTTCACCCTATTGCATAATTAATCAACATGCAAGAAATATTATAAGCTACCAGTCATATATTTAACACCTTGCTGTAGACAGTAGAATTATTTTTATGAATACAAAGAAAAAATGTATGAAAGATTGTTGACTTCATTCTTTTATAATAAATGATAAGTTAAAACTAACAATTGAAAATCATGCACCTGGCCGTAAATTTAGCATCAGTAAGATTGTATCATAGAATAGATAAGAAGGAGGTCTTCCATCTCTTAACAAGTTACAAACAGAGGGTCTTTCATGAATAAAAAGTACCTGCAATTGAAAGACTCTGAACTACTCCAAATGAAGACAATGGCCCAGCAAAGGAGCTCAATAGCAGATCTTAGAGCAAATTAGGATGAATTAAGTTGCTATTTCAGTGGAATGTCAATCTATTTTTCCCAGAGACATCTTTTTCCCGGATGTATCGTTCAATTTAGTGGTCCCAAAAATGTTTTATTTATAACTTATGTAAATAAAACCTATACTCATCATACCTCGAAGTATCATTTTCCCGTATTATTCATTCAAAAAGTTTAATCCCAAAGAAACTCTATCCTCAAAGTATTATTTTCAAATTCGAATTGAAGGTGTGATCATCGCATGCAGTTGCTGATATTTTTGGAGCAGCCTGTACGAACCAGATTAAGGATTGTAAATGTTAACTTGGCGTTCAACGATTACAATAGGGTGAAAAACAAAATGCTGATAAAATGAAGTCAAGAAAACAGAAATATCAATAATAGGATTGAAAACAAATCAGCAACAAGGATAGCAATAATAATTACAGTAATAATAACGTTTGGAAGATGTAACAAGAAATTAAAAACAAAGGAACAAGATTAAAAACTCAACAAGAATGTTAATGTTCTTAATTATCTAGTGAGTCGATTTTAATAATCTTATGCTCCACTTACTGTTGAATTATGCAAAACTAGTTCGCATTCTTAATTATCTAGTGAGTCGATTTTAATAATCTTTTGCTCCACTTACTGTTGAATTATGCAAAACTAGTTCGCATAATTCAACAGTAAGTGGAGCAAAAGATTATTAAAATCGACTCACTAGGTAATTAAGAACATAATAGTCGCTTCACTGTTTTGGTTCTGACACGAAATTAAATGTTATATTTAAGAATGTTAATGTTTATTTGGTGAGCAGGACAGACTCCAGCAGTAGGCATATGCTATTTGCTATTGAAGATGATGCTGGAAAATCTTCTGAGTTCTGATAGCGTCATTCATTTCACTTTGTGCTTTGGTTAAGATTTCTGGTTGTGTGATCCACTGTGGTTTTGAGCTATCTTCTTTTTGAGTTCTTAATCTTGTTTCTTAACTTTTAATCCCTTGTTACATTTTCCAATCACTTTTTTTCAGTTGTTATAACTGTTATTGCTATCCTTGTTATTGATTTGTTTCCATTCCTGTATTGACATCCCATTCCCATGATTTCTTCTTTATAGTCTTTCATTTTTCATTCTAATGTTATCCTTGAAAACCCAAAGTTATCATGCCTGGACTTGTTAAGCAAGTTAGAACCTAAGAAGAAAGGCTCCCAATTATTGATGGAGTAAAGAGAAACCCATTTGAAAAGAGAGTTGTTATGGCCAAACAGCTGAGTTTGGCCCCTTCTATTCTCAACTTCCATTGTGACCAAGAAACGCAAGATTAAGGACCAAGAGAATAAATGTGGCACTTCTGTGAAGAAAAGGAAGACCAGAAAGAACTGAACTTATGGTGATTTGGAGGAAGTCCTGTTTATGTGGTGTCAACAAGCTCAGGCATACCAGTGTAATGGGAACATTCTAAGAGAGTAAATATTGCAGGTGGCTTCAAGAATGAGATAAGCAGGGTTTTCTGCATCCAATGGCTGGATTTCCCGCTTCAAAGAGCGCCATGGAATAGTAATGAAAAAGCTGACCGGTGAAAGCGCTGGTGTGAACATCGATGTGGCAGAGCTGTGGATGAGATTATCAGAAATTGTAGAGGGTTGCGAGGCCTGGGATATTTATGAAGGTAGATCCATAATTTTCCACCATAACCATTTTCTAGGTATGATAAAGACAAAAACTATATTTCACTTTTCAATATTACCCTTTATTATAATACACTTCTCACACATCTTTGAATTAACATTTCAATCCCCCATCCAAAAAAAATAGTCAGAAGTCTTGTCTACAAAATGGGCATAAACAGCATCCATCTTCTTCATTACACTTATTTCCTTCCTGGAAGGTCCTTTTTGGAGAAGAGGAAATAGGCACTAGGAGCTAGATCTGGGCTGTAGGATGTATGGTCGATCTCCTTGAAGCCATATTTCTTCACAGCTTCCTTTGCAACAAGAGTTGTGTGCACAGGTGCATTATCAAGAAGAAAGCGCACACCACCATTCCACTTTCCTCCCTTTTCTCTTTGATGGAAACATGTAATCTGTGCAGTAGACCAGTATCGTACTCCCCATTCACGGTGGTGTTCCTCTCGTTAAAGTCATTGCGGAGTATTCCTTCACAGTCCCAAAAGATTGTGGCCATGATCTTCTTGGTTGACTGAGTGACCTTGGCCTTTAGAGGTGATGCTTCACCTGGTTTACGCCACTCCATTGAATCTCTTTTGAGCAAGGGATCATAGTAGAAAACCATAGTTTCATCCCCTGTAACAATGGTTTGGAGAACTTCTCATGATTAGTTGCTGCTTTTGGACTGAGGAAAGTAGTCTAGACACCCATCTTGCACTAACCTTATTAATGTTCAAATGTTAATGAATAATTCAAAGGACTGTTGTTTTAGAAAGGCCTAACCTTGCTGCTATTTCTGTAACTTTGAGCTGCTGGTTTTTAATAATTTCTTGTTCCACAAGAGCAATGTTTTCAGGAGTGAGCTTCTCCAAGGGCTGAAGCTGTGCACTGTTCGTCTTCAATGCTTTCTCGACCCATTCTAAAAAGTTTGGCCTATCCTTTTGCGGCAGAATATAAGGGGAATGCTTCCCCATATACACCATCCAATTGTCATTTAATTTCATTAGCAGTAATTCCTTCTTTTGTGGAAAACTTAATAACAGTTCGATACTCCATTTTGAACATGTCACATCTTTAACACATAGTCTTCTTTATGCAATTATGTGTGAACAACCAAACATAGCAGAGCAGAAGTTACAGCATCATGCCTTAATAGATAAGGCATGATGCCAGATAAGGATTTTGTGAAGATGATGAGCCTTATCGGTGAGGCCAGAAACATATGGACCTACCCTCCTACAGTGCTGATGAAACTGGTCTATTCTTTAACTGCCTTTCTAACCTTACATTGGCTTTCTGAAGGAGAAGCTTGTCATGAAGGGAAGAGAGCCAAGGACAATATTGCTGTTCTTCTGTGTACCAGTTGTGATGGTCGGATAATTGGGTCCCCTTAGTGATTGGTTAGCCACGGAAGCCGAGATGCTTAAAAAATATAAAGAAACTCCTGGTTCAATATTATGCCAACAAAAGTGCATGGATGACTGGTGATATTTTCACTAAATTTCTTCAGGAACTCGACACATCAATGGGCTGGAAGAATCAAAAAATCTTGTTATTCCTTGACAATTGCTCTGCACATCTGCAAGAATGTAAAGCTGATTTTCTTTACGCCTAATTGCACCAGCAAACTGCAGCCACTAGATGTGGGCATAGTACACTGCTTTTGAAATGTCATACTGGAAGCAGATTGTTCAGAGAGCGGTGTGCCTGCTTGATACTGGCAAAAACATAGAAATCAAGATAAGTCTTCTCCAGGCAGTACATTTTATCAACTCCTCTTGGCGGCTGAATGTATCTGATGCCACCATTAGGAACTGCTTTGCCAAATGTGGCAGTTACAGCATACAACCAGCTGTGCTATCTGATGCTGTTGCTGATGATGATAGTCAATGTGAGGTATGGGCTTGAGTTGCCGATGCCATCAGTTTTGACAGCTATATTACAGTGGGTGAGGCTGTTGTCCTGTGTGGCATACAAGGTATTGATGAAGTATGCGACGAGGTGGAAGGAGTGAGGAAGGGGAAGAAGAAGATGTAACAGGTGAGGCAGTGCTGACATTTGCCAAAGTTCTGAGAGCATATGTAACTGAGCAGGCATTTATCTATGCACATGACAATGATCGTAGTGAGTTAACAGAATACATTGACTGTGTAAAATTCATTGTTTTGAATGAAAAAAAGCAGCAAAGAAGCAAATGTTAATTAATGATTATTTTCAAAGCAAGTAAAAAACATAAAATTGATGCAAAATTAAGTGTTTGCTTATATACTGGTTTCATTTATTTCTGAACATGATTTATGTACTTCCATATATATTGTTATCCCACATGCATTGTTTGATTAATCTGGTCACTTCAAAAATGATGAATCAAGGTTTCACTTCAGCATAAGAGAAAACCAGTGTCTGCAGAATGCATGAGGAGAAAAATTCTGTAAATTTCCAAAATACTTGATTCAACTGACGTGCCAATATTAAAAGTAGTTCAAACCTCCATGTATTTTGAAATACCATTCAGATAGCAGTTAACAAGAAGGAACAAGAAGAAAGAACGTGAAAATTACAGTTATTGGCATCTAAAAGCAATGGTAATTAGTATCATAGCAAATGCAGTGAATTGTTGCAGTATATTATGCAAAAGAGAAAGAACTTTTTTGAAAATATGAATAAAGATGTTGTCTACAAATTACAGCAGTATGATTGGGTTAGCAATGAACTAGTACTAATAACAAGAGTGATGTCCAGGAGACTTTTACTTAAACATAATAAACTCATACTGAGACATAAAACTGATGATATTAAGAAGTTCTTAATTGCAAGAAATACAAAGTTTGCCTTAATTCAAGGAGGACTGACATCAATGTTACAACTGATAGAACTGCATTAATACTCATTTCGTTCAAACCTGAAGGAGCAGTATGAGCTGAATGATTGAAAAGGAATATGAATTTACCTCAAGAGAGAAAGTCAAGCTGCTGGCATTGACATAATATGCAGCTGGATCAAAAGCTTGGAATGATGGAATTTCTCTCAGGGTCATTGAGTGGAACCTAAAAAAAATGTCTTCTAAAACAAAATGTGTGGCATAGAAGACATCTATGGTACAATAATGCTGATCAGCTGAGCTCTGCAGAAAATAATAGCTGCAGTGACAAATAAAACTGTTGTAATGAATTATAGTAGATACTTTATAGTACTGCAGTTTTATGTGACTTTAAACAATATTACTTTTCTTATGTCAATATACATGGATATGAATTCATATGTCATAAATGGGGATGGATTTAGAGTTTGTAGTATTTCTGGATGTGTAAAATTGCTAATTTAATTACCATATTTGCTTGAATTTAAATTTGGCTGAATTCCAGCAGTAATATTTGGGTTTGCATTAGAATTGATGAGCATTGGATGCAAGTACAAATCTAAAACAACTCCGTTTACCGTATCTCCTCCATCTTTCCCAACTCAAGGTCTTGGTGTCTTTTGTTAGGCATCATTTGACTTTGGCTTAATGATGGTCTGTTATTGTTGCAAACAGAGCAGTTATGAACAAATTGCACTAATTGATCTGAAGATAGATGATAATAAACGAAGAATATCATTTCAAATGAAATTTAATTATTCATGCCAAAAAACATGGAAACAGGCACACTGCAAGGGTATTTGGGATAGCAGATGGCACTTAATGATACAAACACAAACTGGCAATTTGCTTCTAAAGCAGCAAGGAGAAAATTTACTGGGCCTAAAAAAGGAAGACACCTTGATGTAGAAAGAAATTCTGGAATTCGTACAGGAAGAATGATCTACCGGTGGCTAGGGCTACAATTAGAGATAAAGATAAAGAGGTGGCTAGATAACATAATGTGCCAAGGCAAGTGTGAAGAATATGAACCTATTCCTATGATGCCGCACTAAAATATGTCAGAAGCTTCCAGCAGACTTTGAGGAAAAGCTTAAAAAATTTCAGCATTATGTTATTGAGTTTTGAAGATGGGTAGCTTCCTACAGCGGCAAATAGACAATGCAGACATCAAGCTAATCTTTTTTTAATAGTGTTTAATGTCTGTTTTTACTACTGAGATGTCACACCTGGTGGACATTGATAATGTATGAGATGATATGATAAATTGGGAAATATTTTTTTTAAGGAAGAAAACATTCCAGGCTTAAGTTTAGGGTACCTCCCAGGCATTTGCCATTCATGAGTACTACGGAAAAAATCTCAGGGATACCATCCTGACAGCATCAAACCCCAGTCCTCCCAAGTCTGTGCCTTAACAATCACGACCATCCATGTCAGTTGGATGAGCAACTTAACAACACTGTTGCAGAGAAGGGGGTGAGAAAATTTACCATAAAAACTTAAAATGCAGCAGGCAGCAAATTGGCTACCACTGCAAATGAGACAAGCATTCTTCTTTCTTATAATGAATTAAATGCAAATCTTTATTCATACTTGTATGAAAGTGTAGCTGCACTAAAGCATAAACCTAGTGCTGAATAAAAGTGTTACAACTTACTGTAATAAAATTGAATTCATGGCAATAGTCTGTTTCAAGCTTCAATTTATTTTTTTCTTTAGGTGCACATTACATTTGACAGAAAACTTTTTTTTCTAAATCAGAAATTTGGCTTGTATATTAGATTCAGTGGCACAATAGATTCTTATAAATAGGTATATATATACTACTTTTTTTTTTCTTGTCCTGAATGGCTTATTTGAAGTATTCAAGAAAATTCAGTGTTAAAACAATTGCATCTTTCTTTTCTACTGCTCTATTGACTAAAAATACAGTACAAAATGTTCCCAATAGCAAATTTCTCAGAAAATAATAAATTAAAGATAATTCCCTTATGATTTAAGGTTCAATTTTTTGGTCGTGGAAATGTTGCTGGCATAGATATCAAGGCTCAGAAACGAGACCAGTCAAAGTTTTATGGAGAACTTCTTGAGCGAAGACGGACTGAAGCAGAAAAGGAGCAGGAGAAGTATGTATATTGTTTAAAATGCCACTTTAATGAAAGTAATAACTTTCAGCAAAGTTATAGAATAATTTTCCTTTGCATGTGATTCATTATTCTCTCTAATATTGCAATATGTAATTGTCATTAAATATGTGTATAAGTGATGTTTGCTTCCTGTGAGGTAACACTGATTTGTATAAAATATAGTGAACTTTTGTAACAGTGGTGTCAAATATTAACATTTTAAAAAATTGAGTTGAAATTATAACATACACACCACTAAAATTCAATAAAATGGAAGACTAGTTTCGGGAGCCATCGCTCCTATCATCAGTTCCTGGTCAATATAATAACACTTAGTTGACAATTTCTTTTTTTATACTTATGACATCATTGCATTGATGGATACAATTTAGTTCATTTATCTATTGTTATTAGCAAAAATGGTTTTAATGCATATTTTATGATTCCAAATTCATAAGTAGATTTATGAGAATTTTTTTATTAATTCTGTAATTATATATTCTGAAATGTAGATGAATTATTCTATTTTCAATAAAACATAAATTGTTTCCTTAATATTATTGTAACATAATATTCAGTTAATGGCAGCATTTTAGCAATGAAATCAGTTTAATGTTATGTTGTTACTATGGTAATTTTATCCAACTAGTGTCTCTCTCTTTTTTTTTTTATTTGTTTATTTAAGGATGCTCTTTAACATCACAGATCATCAGCATCCCATTCTATTCAGGGCGTGAAACACCGACAAATTTTGCTCAGAGGCCTCTTCTTTCAGGCTTGAGGTTCTTTATCGTGCCCTAAATGTACAACCCACGAAGGAAGCCATACTTAGGATTTTTACGCCCCAAAAAAATCCATCAATCCTGGCCGTGATTGAACCCGCGACCTTGGGTCAACTGGTGTCATAATGTAGCATTTCATTAATGAATTTGGCTAAAAATAAAGATTATTTATTACTTTGGTATACAAAAATTACTTGACTGTGGAAAGCCACACATCCATGGAGCTTCACTATATTTATTAACACAAAATTGCAGTATAGTTTCATTCCCAACTTTTTTTGGTGGTACAAATTAGGGATGCCCTTTAGAGACATTCCTTTTTCTTACAATTGGTTGAACACTAAAAGGTTTTTCAAAACATGTTGGTCCTGGTGAAGAAGTGGTAACCATACTTACCCCATAGACCCAACATTGCAGGCTCAAACCTGGTCAGGGTTGAATGAATTTTTAAGGCCAAAAATTCTAGGTATGACTTCCTTCTGAAGGGAAGTAAAGCTGTTGTTTCTATGATGAAGATTTATGGCACGTAAAATAACATCAAGTCTAAAAGAAGGTGCCTGTGAGAAAAATTTATTGCCCATTTCACAACCTGGTTTGAATTGGATGCTAATGATTAAAGTTGTTAAAGAACTCCTTAAATAAAATAAACCTAGCCTAAGTTTTTCAAAAATTTATCAATTGCACATTCACACAATTTACTTGTCACTTCATGGTTAATAAACTAATAATCACAATAAGAACACTCATGATGAGGCACATCGACCTGCTGAAAGTCTTGTTGCAACTAAGATTTAAAACTAATGTATTTCAGCTGACACTCCTTCATTATTTTAACAAAATAATTTTCTTTTGTTTAGTATTGAGACTTCACAAAGCCTGTTGAACCTTTAAATAGTTATTCTTTAGGGTGGCAAACACTAGCTGGTAGATGAGGAAGTTTGGAGCTTTCCTAAAAACTCTTCAAAAATAGAGTATAAATGAGCTATGTCTCTCTACCCCTGCAATCCCTCTCTTATGTCTACAAGCTGTTAGAGTTGTAGGAAAACACCTTTCAACTTACTTGTAAAATCTTCAAAGGAAAGCTGCCTACATCTTGACAACATCTGTAGTATAAGATGGTTAATATGTTATAGAAATAGGTATATGTTTAATTGATATCATTGTATGATTCAGTTGAACTACACACTCTTAAAGCTTCACTTACCTTTCATAAATGTATGGAACCAGTTTCGAGAACATTTATGAAAAGTATGAGAAGTTTTAAGAGTGTGTAGTTCAACTGAATCATACAATGATATCAATTAATATGATTAGCTTCACTGTGCAAGTTCCAGTTTACGTTTTAATTAAGTACATGTTTTCTCATATTGTAATGGTAATAAATGACCTAACATTTTTCTGTAAGCAAAAATAATGTTTAGGAAGATCCTCAGTTCCTACTTGCAGAAATAGTCCTTAGAAAGAATAATAGATCGACAGATATTACAACTCATTTATAAACAACTTTTGATAGTACTTTGATTTGAGTATATAACAATGCCTAGAGTAACGTTTATGTGTTTACCTGTAAATATACTAATCTTGTCATAAATAATGTTAAAAGATCTTAATTAAGTAACTAAAACATGTTTTAATATTCTTTCATCTGCTTTTGATAGGTTATTTTCTCATGTATCCCAAATCTAGCAATCTCAAAATGACCTCCCCTCATACATGATCTCTGGCCATTTATTTTTGTGAACATGCACTATTTCCTTTAGAAAATCTGCCATTGCTGGTTCAATGGACCTCTTAAGACTCTCAATTTTAGGTGCCTTTTCTTGTAACCATTCCAACAACCTCGCCACAGTTTGAAGTCCAGGAGATTTAGGTATGGAGTGCTAGAAGGCAAATCTTGAGCATTAATAAATCTGGAATATAAACAATGTAATAAAATTTGTTTATATATATTATATATATATTACTCCATTGTCAACAGCTTCGTAAGTACATTTAAATGAAGATGGGAGGGATCACTCCCGAAATATATGTCCAGTTTTTATGTAAGTGAATGGAGTTAGTGTGAAAAAATTTTATTACATTGTTTATATATATACCACTCCATTGTCAACAGGTTCGTAAGTATTTTTTTCTCAAGCTAAGTCTGGGTGGATCTTGCCTTGTGGGCTGTAGCTGAGTCTTGCTGGAAGCTGCAATGCCTGTTATTGAACAAAATCATGTTCATTTTCTTTGCCACAGGTTCCTGCAGAATGATTTTGTACACTGTGGTGCTTGTTTTCAAATCCTCTTGATAGAAATAGAGTCTGGTGACCATAATACCTCACTCCCCTACCAAACCATTACTGAGGCAGGGTGATGGCTTCTCTGAACCTTCAGGGTCCTATCAATTCTCATGAAGTTTAGGCACATATAATCTGCAATTTTGACGACCAGATCTTTTTTCAATATTGAACTTTCTTGTCAGTAAAAAGAAGTTTCAATTAAAAATGCCCAGTACATGACAAACAGCCCTCAGTTCAAGGTCTTGTCCAAGTACTCTACACAAGGATAACTTGGATGTGTTCATCTAAGGAGTCATCACTATAGGCCTCCAATCTGGATTCTGCTGAAAATAGGTTGTTGCTGCTTTGACAACAGCAACAGCCCTCACAGAGCATGGGCATCTTGATCTTGAATGTGCCATCAGTCAACAGTTTCATTAAAGCGTTGGAGGGTAAGGCACACACTGTAACTTTTTAAAGGATCTGGAAAATCTTGTGATGGTGATTTTTCAACCCTTGAAGGATTATGACAACAGCATGGTTTTCATTATTTCCTCATTCCATGGTTAAACCTCAAGTGATGTGCTCTCTCTGCTGCCTCTGAGCTCACAATGAGGGTGGTAGTGTATGGCAACAAAACTGTTAACTGTTTATCTGTTCATCAAAGCACTAGTACAGTGTTTTTCAAAAGTTTTAACAGTATTTTTGGTAAGATTAGTTAAGGTTGAGGAGGATCTCATGTCATTATAGATTGTCATTGTTATTGTCTTAAAACTTTCAAAAGTCCTGAAGTAGTTTCTTATGGAATAACAGTAGTACTACCTTGAAAACTTAGAGATCCCAGATTTTAAAATACAAAAAGTGAACACTTTAAAATTTAATTGGTGTCATTGTATGATTCAGTTGAACTACATACTCTTAAAGCTTCACTTACTTTTCATAAATGTATGGAAGTGTGTAGTTCAACTGAATCATACAGTGATATCAATTAATATGATTACCTTCACTGTGCAAGTTCCAATTTACATTTTAACTTTAAAATTTGTCAAAACCAAGGTGTAAGACACCTATTCCAGCTGTACTACTTCTAGAAAATAAAGATAAGGGTGCTGGGTCCTGCAAACTATATTTTGCAGATCCATGTATCTGAGTAAAAATCTCATTTGTATACTTATTATTATTATTATTATTATTATTATTATTATTATTATTATTATTATTATTATTATTATTATTATTATTATTATTATGTTTCTGTTTATTTATCAATTCTCTTTAACATCTCAAGTCATCAACATCCCATTTGATTAATGGCATTAAACTGTCAAATAAATTTTGCTCAGAGGCCTCTTCTTTCAGGCCTGAGATTCT
This sequence comes from Metallyticus violacea, assembly GCA_030762175.1. Taxonomy (NCBI): domain Eukaryota; kingdom Metazoa; phylum Arthropoda; class Insecta; order Mantodea; family Metallyticidae; genus Metallyticus; species Metallyticus violacea. The sequence goes on along the minus strand of CM060842.1, from coordinate 93,213,685 downwards.
GTTACATATAACATTGAACCTATGACTTTACTTCCCTTCCAAAGGAAGCCATACTTAAGATTTTTATGCCCAAAAAATCCATTGGCCCTGGCTGGGATTGAACCCGTGATCCTTGGCCTATGTGGCATATATGGTTACCACTAGACCACCAGGACTGATTATGGTTTTTCTAAAGGAAGTCAAAAAAATCCCCTCACTTATAGTCACTGAAATGATGTTTATTGTAATTACAGTTTTCAGCATATCAATGTCCATGCAATTTCACTCTTTTGTTCAAACTACAATCACAAGGGAGTAAAATGTCCAAAAATACACACTTGCTTTGCTGGGGCCTCTATCAATAAACAGAGAATCTAACAGCCTGCATTAGCTTGTCTTCTTTCAGTCATATACTACTTAATAGTTAAGTTTTGTTTTGAGAAGTGCAGGTGATTGGTGATGTGATAGTAACGTGATCATGAGGCAGACTCATTTTGCCAATGAGAAATAGTTTAAAAACAAAGCTAGAAATTATTTACATATATTATGTTTTCTATACCTATATAAATTACGAATATATACATGTAAACACCTCATTTTGTATGGTTTTTTCATTATTAAGTTCCATGCTATTTCTAGTTAATAGACTTGCATCACTAAATGGAGGTAACATAATGCAATAATAATAGAAAAAACTACAGAAATGATCTGGGTTTCAAATCAGCTCAAGAAATCATAAAGCCAAACAAGATATAAAAAATGGCACTAATGGGTGGTACCAATGTAGGTCTTGCAAAATATTTAGATGGACATGGGTCAAAGCTTTCAAACTTTCCTGTTAAAATCAGGATGTTTGGTGTCTCTATTGTAAACATAAATTCATAGAACATAAGGCTTCAACTAGAGTTTGTTTGTGAAATATTGCACAGTTTTTCATACAGTTTGAAGGGATGTTAATTAACAGTGCTATAGTATTATTTTGGATTTTCTGAGCATTATTATTCTTTCACTAGGGTGCGGCTGAAGAAGCTGAAGAAAAAAGAAGAAAAGCAGAAGTGGGATGACAGGCATTGGTCTGAAAAGTCTAAGGAGGAAATGACAGAAAGAGATTGGAGAATATTCCGTGAAGATTACAATATAACAATTAAAGGTGAACATCATATATATTGTTCTATATGAGTTGCTATATATACCATGCAGACATAGAGAGCACAGAAAATTTGACCTAAGGCCTGTTTCATAAAAGATTACTGTAGTAGTTACTGCTGTAAGGGTAATAAATTAAACAGTAAATTACCAATTAAGATCATTGTATGATTGAGTCGAACTAGACTGTTATTGGCTCCATTTACTTGTTTAAATTTAGCACATTTTTCACAGACAACCATCCACATCATCAGCAAACTATCAACTGCTGGATAATTTGTTATGCTTTTGGGATGTATATTCTGCTCTGGTGGAGGCGTGATGAACTGAGAGTATATGTTTTCATATCTGGAAGTGTCAAAGTTCATTAATCTGTCTTATATTTATAAATGTAGTTTTTCCCCCATGCTGATAACTCTGTAGGTCCTTGTACTGATTTTAATATTTCTGCTTTATTCACTATGTTATGGTTTTCTGTCCAGAAGTGAGATGCTAATGCTGATTTTTCCACTTGTTTGTATTTTATGTTCTTTAAGTGTTCTTTTAATTATATGATTAGCTTCACTGTACAAGTTCCAATTGGCATTTGAAGTTATCACTTTTTGTTTAAAACCTATTACAGTAAAATTAATTCAATCCACAATTTTACAACAGTAGGTACTGCAGTAAATTTGTATTCTGTTTGATAACAATAGTAGATCTATAACTAAATTTTTACTGTGTTCAGAACATAGGTAAGCGATTACTTTCATTATATCTGTGTTTAGATTGATATATTACTTTTCTTAGTCAAATCTCTAAGCATAAAATGGCATTGTCATCAAGTTCAAATGATTTTGAACGACAAGTGATATACAGGAAACAAAAACTTTTAAGTGCAAGAAAACCAACATACTGCAGTAAAGATTATAAAGTTTTCTATTACTAAAATTTTGCAGTAGGATTGTTTATGACACATAACTTTTTACATTAATAAAAAGCTGGTACTGTATTTTACTACTCTTATGAAACAGGTCTTTGGAGGCAGTTATGAGAACACAATTCTCTTTGCATTGTCAGCCTTTCACTCTCTTATGTTCATTCAAGAATGTAGTTAGTTTTTAAAGGATTAACATTTCTACCTTGGCACTGGAAGTATCATGATTCAATCTTGTATGTGCCATGTTATACTAAAACTAGAGCATTGGGTCAGCAAACAATCATGAATTGATTCAAATAAAAAAGTAATTATTAAATTTTGCAGGTGGACGTATACCAGACCCCATTAGAAGCTGGAAGGAATCAGGTATACCTCAAGAGATCTTGGATATTGTTGAGAAAGTTAGCTACACAGAACCCACACCAATTCAGAGGCAAGCCATTCCTATTGGTTTGCAGAATAGAGACATTATTGGTGTGGCTGAGACAGGTTCCGGTAAAACATTGGCCTTCCTTATACCTTTGCTGATGTGGATCCAGTCATTGCCCAAAATTGAAAGAGTGGAAGATGCAGATCAGGTATAGTAAAGAGGGTGCAAGTATAAGCAGATTATCAAGTAATATTTATATGTTTTTATCTATTTACACTGTAAGAAACACTGCATTGCTGAAAGATAAAATTGGTTGTTTAAAGAAATCCATAAAAAACTTTATAGAATATAAATATATAGAATAAGAAAACAAATTTCACATTTTTAGTTTAGAATATAAACAGAAATATATTTTTGGAGGAGTTCTATTTAAAATGTTCTTTAGACAGTAGAATAGATATACAATTTTTTTTAACTTTGTTGGTTTTAAGTTGCTAAGGCATGTACTTTGAATAGGAGATCTGCAGTTCAAATCTTGCTCAGTCCACATCAGTGGCAAATGCTGGAGAGATATCCTAACTAGAATGTTTCCTTGCCAAAACAATTCCTTTTCCAGTCATTTTATCTTATATATTAATCAATGTTCATTGCCTATGATGTCACAGTAGCTAAAACAGGCATTCAAAAAACAAAGAATAAGAAAGCAATTTTTGTTGCTTTGAAAACTAATAGGGTTAGAGGAATCAATATTATTCCCAGAGCATAACAAATTCCATAAATTTTTTACATTGAAAGTAATCTTAATTGTTAAATAATATAGCCTTCTGTAGTCATTCATATATTTATATTAAGGCAAAATATAATCCAAATTATTTCCTTTTAGCTCAATTTAGCAAGTTTAGAATTTAATTCAATTATGAGACTGTCATTTAGTGTCAAAAATATCTCATAGGCTGTTGGTAAAAAGTGAATTCAGTTCTAATATTGCATTCTTCTCAGTAGTTTATTCTTGAAAACTGATTTGTATTATATTCCACCTTTAAAATAACAGCATTTAAGTATTTTGTAATATGTGAAAATTATGTGAAACTCAATATAATATTCTAAATCAGCTCAAAGAACCAACCAGAAATTAAATCATTGAAACAGGACGACATTAATGCAAAAAAAAGAAAAATCTCATACGGTAGCTAGCCATTAAAGAATTGTGTTACAAATATTCTGAAAACTACATCAAATTTATTTTAAAACATAGAGCAGATCAAAATTAAAATTTTTGATGTATCACAGGGACCATACTCAATAATTCTGGCACCTACACGTGAGTTAGCACAGCAAATTGAAGAGGAAACAAACAAGTTTGGACAGCCTCTTGGCATCCGAACAGTTGTGGTCGTTGGTGGTCTTTCCAGAGAGGAACAAGGCTTCAGACTAAGGATGGGTTGTGAGGTAAGAACCTATATATTGTATTCTGTTGGGTCATCCAATTATGTAATGGTATGAGACTGCATCAGTCAATCTTCTCCTGAGCTGCACTATATGAGCTGGGGCACAAGCTTACCTAGCTGCTAGGCTAGCCTTCATTCTCACATCACTCAGCCATTGTCATTTGAACAGTGAAAGGAACAATTCATGTCTAGAGTGAAGTCTGCTAAGAACATTAAAGTGCTAGTACTAGGCCTAATTATTCTATTCAATTCCATTCAATTATGTGAAGAAAAGTACCCAGTTGATTGAGTTCTAAGTCGTAATGTGATTTATAAATTAGTAGTATCCTCACCCTTTAGACAGACTAAAGAATAACATATGTATAGAGATCAATTTAATTTCTCAAAGAGATTAAGAAGGGTAACAGAAAAATGTACAAGCAGATGCCAAAATGTATAGAAAATGAAGGTGATCCAGCGTCTCCTTCCATGACGCAGTTAAGTACTTAATTTTTTTAAATATATCAGATTAGTAGACTGTCACCCTAATACTGTTAACACAAACATCAAACACAAAACCTTTTTGCCTTTTTAGAAGACATAACAGTGCATGTTGTGTGTATTAAAGAAGAAAGGCATTAAAACTATTGTTATATCAAACACCAAACTAGGGCAAATTATTTTAATACTATTGATCCCAGGGACTTCCGTGATACAGTGGGAATAAATAAAAAAAATACCATGTGAATTTGGGAAGCTTTGGTTTAGTATCAAACCATGGACCATGGTACAACAGTACAGAAGTTTTTAACTAAAAGTATTAACACCAGCTGTAAAAGCCTAAGATGTGTTATATCACTTTAGTGTTTCTACTGTCTGCTCATATGTTGCCTTGACTTGCTGATATGACTTTAGTACAGCCTGGTTGGCTATGGGCAATGGGTTTTTGGACAATGCAGTCTGCCACTCATCACTTATCAGATAATTGGATGGCTGGTTAGAATGTAGAAGATGTATCGTTTATTAATTTTTTTACACATTAAATAAGTGCACAATTAAAGAATGAATTAACTGAATATTAAGCTCCGCATTAGAGTCTAAGAATTGTGTATTTATGTATTTAGTAAATGTATTCCATAATCAGTTTGTTATTCAGGAATAATTTTAACAATGAAGTTATTTTAAATTAGATAATTTAGTTGGATTTTTTGACACTACAACTTGACTAACTTTTTTTACATTCTGGACTTGTTTCAAATGCACTTATATTCATTCTCAGCATTTTCTCCAATGTTTCAGGGTCAAAAATCCAACCAAATATAATATTTCATAATGTTCAATATTTCATGTTGGGTTTTACAGATTGTAATAGCAACCCCTGGTCGTTTAATTGATGTTTTGGAGAATCGGTATCTTGTTCTAAATCAGTGTACATATATTGTTTTGGATGAGGCAGATCGGATGATAGACATGGGATTTGAACCAGGTAAGACTCATTAAAGTGTTTACTCCTCTATAAAAGTGTAAAAGATTTTATTTAATTAAATTAAAGCAAGTACATTTTGATTTTGTGCTGAAACATGCTTAAGAAATAAACAGGAAAATGGTATTTGAGAATTCTAGGAAGATTTTGTGCAAAAGCTCATTAGCAAGAACTGTTTGTTTATAGTTAACAAGTACTATATATAATTAACATACTCTTTTGAGTGGAAAGTGGAACTTTTAGCCATAGATGATTTTGGTGATTATTAAGAATGAATGATATTTGTGCTATAGGAACCTAAGAACCGTAAATGTAATGCTAGTTGATATTCACCCTTTGGGTGAGCAAACATTTTGACATAACATTTTAACCAGGCAGTTTGACCTGCAGATTTGATCTGTCGCCTTCATAATTGCTTATTCAGGACCAAATGCAATAGTCATGAATGTTATGCAGATGACAGAGTGGCATGAATTCATGATTTGCACTCTGAAATTCTTTTAGTCATTTGTTCAGGATTTATTGCTGAGATTTCTGTTTCCTCCAAAATGCAGAAATTTTAGTAATTACTAAAAATATTCCATGTAAATATTCCTGTAATTATACCTGTTTTAATTTTCTATGCACTTATAACTATATAGGGTGTTTATGAACAACACCAAAACATTTGCACTCTATGTAGAGGGATCTTAGACAAGCAAGATATAGGGAACTGAAGTTCAGAAGTTTCAAACTTACATATTATGTCCTAAAGTTTCAAAAGATTTTTACTTGTCCTTAGAGCATTACAGTTCATGCAAATGCCTATGAACAGATTGAAACATAGTATGATGTGGCTTCTCTTAGGGAATCTTTCTCTGTAGATCTCAGCACCTTTAACAACATAATCTCTAGTGTCCTTAAATCAGTTGCATGTCAACAAATTCAGAAAAACTGCATCTCTTCAATTTGTAAATTATTTTATATTATAACTTTTGGTTACAAAACAAATAATTGTTGCATAAAATAATTTTTAGGCATCTCACAACTTTAGGAAAAAAGTAGAATCAGAATTTTGTTTGTAGGAATTGAATTCTTTTTAACATGTCATTTAGTGGCATGCAATCATGTGCTTAGCCTGAAATTTTGCAAATTATTTTTAATGCTAAATTATTAAAATGCAGTCCATTGGTTATTGACAACCAGCATTTTTCAATTATTAAGGAGGCATGATGCTATTCTATTAACTTTTAATGCTATTTAACTTTCATGTGAATTTCTGAGTACCAATGCAATTATTAAAATAGCCTTGACATTCATGAAGCATAGGTCTCTTATCTCAAATTCCTTGTCTAAGACTCCTCTATATACAGTGTCTCTATTTCATTGTTCTTCTAACTAAATGTGTGCCTTAGAGTAGCTGAGAAAAATGTTGCTCAATAAATAGAATGAAAATACAAACTTTATAGCCATAGATAAAGAATTTAAATGCAATATTCACCAAATAAAAGCAGAACTCAAAAAATCTCATCCAACCCGTCTTTAGAAACCAATATAATATTGGCTAAACAAATACAAAGATGAAATATAAGGCAAATATAATGTAAACCATTCTTATTTTAAACAGTTAATGCAAGATGTTCCAATCAGAACTGGCTGAAGATGTCAATTACAGGATACATATTCCCCTGGGATATACTTTCGTTTTGTTTTCCATAAGATAACAGTAACTTCAAAGTATGAGGTAGTTATGTCATCATCATCATCATCATCATCATCATCATCATGACGATGACGACGATGATGATGATTCTGCAAAAGAGGGGAAACTGCTGTGGTGCATCTCATAAAATTTTTAATGTGAAAGCAGTCTGACTTCTCATATTTGGGAATAACAATGTTCAATCCACTATGTATAGTATATCTGCAATTTTATTATATTTTTTGGTTTATGTAATAATATCAAAGACAAAAGTGCTGGTATGTTACTATATAGCAGGTTTGAAACAATTTATTCATTTCCAGTTAGGAAAAATATGTCATAGCTATGACTTGAACCATAGATCTTTGGCTTACCAAATCAATGTTGTTCTGAGCTAATGCATCCTGTTTAAACACAACTGTAAATCTTTCTCATCAAAAGCTATGTACTTATACTTTGGAGACCTTGAAGATTATCTTGCTGTAGAAGTTTTATTCCAAAGAGGCATCTCAAATTACAATTTCCTTAATATTAGAAAGTAATGACAGCTAGTCTAAAATTGCCCATGATGATTATTTTTATTGACATTAAAGGTTTTTGATATTAATAAATTAACAGAATATTAAAAAATATATTACATGTAATGGAAGATAATGAACCAGAGAGTGATGTAGTTTCTCTGGTGCATTATCCATCAAGAACAATCTTAAAAATTATAGTGCCTTTTGAGACTTTATACAGATGGATTTTTAATCTCAGAAATGAGCATTAGCAGGAACCACATTCTTGCTCTGTCCCTTTTATAAGCCTCTGGGATATATTTCTTTAGCAACCATTTATACACCAACCCACATACCAATAATTTGGCTAAATTGTTTGTTTGCTAAATGGAAGTTTGTAACAATTTGAAAGCAGAAGTATTACTAATTCCTATAAATTGGTGGAAAAAATTAACAATGCAATCATTTTTCGTAATGATTCCCTTGTCTCTTTTGATGTTACATCTTTGTTCACTAGCATTCCAAAACAAAGATTGCTCCTTAAACTACAGAAATGGCTTAAAAGTACAAACACATCAGTGGATGAAATTTAGGATTACACCACTCTTACAAAATTGTGTATAGATCAAAACTTCAAGTTCAACAGAAAAATTACCATCAAAATTCTGGCTTGGTTCTGGGTAATGCCCTCACTCCATTTCTAGAAAATTTATTCATGAGTACATAGAAGCATTCATTACCAAGGCATTTCCATTTATCTTTAAAACATGGTTTTGCTATGTGGATGGCATTTTTGCAATAGCACAGCCTCCCCAGAGAAAGAGAGAGCAGGGGGGGGGGGAGAATAAAATTACTAAATCTGCAAGACCAAAGCATTTAGTTTACTACAAAAAAAGAAGATGAAGGATGATTGCCCTTTTTGGACCTTAAAATCTACAGAAGAAACAGCATAATTTTGTTTGTCATACATAGGAAACTCATACATACAGATAATCACATGAATAGTTTCAGCCCTAAACCTCACCAATATGCTATTTTAAACAGCCTTGCTCATAAATAGTAAACATCCCACTCAACAAGGAAGAATATGCAGAGGAATACCAATACATCATCAATGCCCTTAACAATTGATTTGACTGTTTGTTAGTAGATCAAATATTTCCAAAGACTTAAAGATATTTAAAACACTGCCACTCTCCATGATAAAGGACATGAGTTTTAAAAAATTCATTTACCATCCATGAGCAAACAGGGCATTCATGACAATTTTTAAAAAATGTTGACATTGTGTTGGCAGCACAAAATAAATGTAACATCAGGAACCTTTTGAACAAAACCATGAAGGATGTTTTTCTATCCATCAAAAAGGCAGGAGTGTATCAGATAGAGTGTTTGAATTGTGATCGGATATATATAGGCAGAACAAAAAGAAATTTGGAGACAAAAACAAAATACACTTTAAAAAATGTAAACATAAACAGGGGGATTTATCAGTAGCTGCAGATCATTTTGGATTTACAATCATGCCATCACAAAAGAAACCAAACTGTTGAAAGATACCAACAATTGCAGGTAATTAGCAATATGGGGAAATATTTTCATTTTAAAGAAAAAGTATCATGTTATGAATATTGTACTTATAAAGCTGTTGACAATGGAGTGGCAATATAACCTAAACTTAGGTGTTCATTTTTTACACTATACTCCACTCACTTACACAAAAGTAAGACACGTTTCGGGAGAACTCTCCCATCTTCAGTTACTCACTGAGCCGCCATTACTCGAAATGATGACTGGACAACCCGGATATTCCTGTACTGGCCTCTGTTGGTTGAAGTAGGAAGTTGCTGAGTTCATCCATAGGAGGAAACTCGAAATTCATTAGGTTTTCTCTATTTTTTAATATGAAAATTTTTTCGCAAGTGGATAACTTCAATTGGTTGTGAAGATGTTTCAGCAGTTTAATTCCCGGTTTTATTTCATGGTTTTTGGTCCAAAAGTGAGCTACTAGTGTTGATTTTTCCACCTGTTTAAACTGAATATTCCTAAAATGTTCTTTCCTCCGAATTTTTATCCACTTGGGAAAAAATTTTCATATTAAAAAATAGAGAAAACCTAATGAATTTCGAGTTTCCTCCTATGGATGAACTCAGCAACCTCCTACTTCAACCAACAGAGGCCACCTGCTCAATTCTGGTGATATTGATAGAATACCGGAGGAAAGGAAGCCAGGAATATACAAAATCAACTGTTCAGAATGTAACAAAGTATATATTGGAAAAATAAAAAGAAGCATTGGAATCAGGCTGAAGGAACACTGGAGAAACATAAGGTGCAATCAGGTAGAGAAATCAGCAGTTGCACATCATTTTTGGAGAGATAAACATGATATAGAAATGGGAGTGAAATTATTGAAATTCGTAAATCGACCCATTGAGCTGGGAATATGGGAAAAAATTTATATAAAAAAATATGAGGATAAGGTTATGAATTTTGAGATTCCAACAGAAGATAAATTAATCCAGAAGTTCATAAAATATCCACGAGAGCTACACCAAATCCTCCAGCCAACCAACAACAAAGCAGACAGTCGACTCGCAACTGAGGATGCAGGCAAAAGCCTGCGAAACTAGTTTTGCATAATTCAATAGTAAGTGGAACATAAGATTATTAAATTGACTCACTAGGTAATTAAGAACATTAGGTTAACATGTTATGAATTTTGACATCCCACCAATGGATTTCTGTTTTGCTGTATATTGGAACCACCAGAGGTCACATCATCACCTGCTAGTGTTAGTGGTCTACTTGTATATTTCACTAATACATTATATTCACTTGCCTGTTAATTTGAATTATTTGTTCCTTTTTTTAGATGTGCAGAAGATTCTGGACTATATGCCGGTTACAAATTTGAAACCAGACACAGAAGATGCAGAGGATGAAATAAAATTGTTAGCAAATTATAATTCCAAAAAGAAATACAGACAGGTAATTATATTTTTAAAGAAGTTCATGCACTTTGTTTTTTAATTCTTATATTTGAACATGAATAATTAAATGAGGAGTATTTTGGCATCATTTGCAGTTTCATTTTCTCTTCCTAGGATGAAGTCTAGTATGTGGTTCTAGTGCCTTATAGATTCTTAATTGTTACATAATGCATTACAATAAATGATATATTATCTAATAATAACCAGAACATTTTCACGATATATGTTTACATAATACCATAAACTCAAGAGATCCAAGGCAATGCAAAAGTTCTGCGTTACATGCAATGTGAGGATAGACCTTATGGTAAAAGGATGAACTTATGCCAATTACACTTAAAGAGCAATTGATATTTTCTGCTTAGTACTGTTGAAAAGTGCAGATTTGTAATTGCAACTGTGCCATAGATTTCCATAATTGGTTCTAGTCACTTATTGTCAGATTAATATAAATTTGTGGGTTCATTCTGCAAATTAGCTTGCAGGTAATTATGATTGTGTGGTGCATTTGTCTAATGAAAGTTCATTTATTTAGCTGTAATTAATTAGCATTCTTAGTTCTTGCATAAAGTCTTTAGTTAGTATTCATTCAGAACTACTGTTGGCATAAGGCTGTTTTATCATCTGACTCTCTAATCATTTCAAATTTCCTCTAAAGGTGAACATGTATGACTGGTGCTAAAACATAATTCAAAAAAGTTTTTGAAATGTGATTGAGAAAAATCGTTTTTATAAATTTTGCTGGTATTTCTGTTCATAAGTATTGCAAATTGTTCTAAATTTTTATGATGTAAGCTGTTTATGAAATGTTAAGTAACTTTAAGAAATGTGTAATTTCTTGGATATCTTTCAGACTGTGATGTTTACAGCTACTATGCCTCCTGCAGTGGAGCGCTTGGCAAGAACATATTTACGTCGCCCAGCAGTAGTGTACATAGGTTCTGCTGGTAAACCCACAGAAAGAGTGGAACAGATTGTGTACATCTTGTCAGAGGCAGACAAGAGAAGAAAACTGCTGGAGATCCTAGGTCGTGGTGTTACTCCACCAGTCATTATTTTTGTCAATCAGAAGAAGGGAGCAGATGTTCTTGCAAGAGGACTGGAAAAACTAGGGGTAGGTAGCATGAATTGCACATTTTGGCAGTTAATAAATAAGTTTAGATAAGAATAAATAACATGAATTTTGGAATGTGGTATTCTTCGTAGTTCTAGAAACTAATTAGATTCAGTTGCATTTCATAGGAACTAAGAACTTCTTTGGAGAAGTTCAAAATACTAGAATATCTGCGGAACTAATTTATATTACAATAGTGAAACCCAAGATAGTTGGATTTATTTTCATTTGCATATTTGTTTGCTTTGGTATGTTTTATTTTCTTTAAGATTTCTAGACCCTTTCCAGCATGAAAAATATATATCTTATGTCTTTAGTGATAAGCCAACCTTGCCCTGTTCCTTTAACATGTCTAATTAAATGGAAATATCTATAATTTTTAATAGTACAGCATAAGAAAATAATTTTTTTGCAAAATTGCAGCCAATTGTAATGTACATAAGATTTTAAATCTGAATTAACATGACACACATATATGTTTCTTTTGTAAATGATGACAGTATTGTGACATTATCTTTGATATATTCTCTCTTGCCCAGAAAAATCACTGCAATATTTGAAAAGTTATATTGTTTTGGAGAAAGAATAATTTGGTTCACAGACATTCTTTTTTTTCATGACTTCTGTAATGTTTCCTTCTCCAATTGAACTTAACTGTCCAATTTTTTAAACTCAATAATTAAAGAGCATTTTTGCAGATTTTTGTTATGTGTTAAGAAAGTGAAATCATTTTTGACAGCTACCTAGATTTTTGCACATAAATGTGAACTTCTTGTTGCAGTACAATGCATGTACACTCCATGGTGGCAAAGGGCAAGAACAGAGAGAATATGCTTTGGCAAGTCTCAAATCTGGTACAAAGGACATCCTAGTAGCCACCAATGTTGCAGGTAGAGGTATTGATATCAAGGATGTGTCAATGGTAATCAACTATGACATGGCTAAGAGCATTGAAGGTAAGGAAAACAGACCTCTTTGAGGAAGATAACTAAGAGAGATGAAAAAAAAATGCATCTCAAATAGCTAGATTATATATATTTGAATTTTTCTTTTAGTTCATGCACTCGCATGCATGCACACATACACACATCAGAGGGTTTTATTATTATCTGTAATTAAAGTATTCATTTGCACAGTCTTTAAGACCTTTTATTGGTTGTTTTAAGGAGAAAATGGCAAATTTAAATACTATTAGCATACTTTAAATAAAACATTTTAAATCATAAAGTATGGGTTTATGGCAAAAATAGAGCATATGTGTCAGTGTTAGAGGCTCTATGTATGTTATCTTACATTTTGATAGAAAGTAACAAAAAATATATATTTTTGATCCCAGGTACCTACTTAGAAATTTTCCAGTTGTTGCTATATAAGTATTGCTCACAGATTATTTTAAAGCCTAAATATTTTAAGATTCCCTATGTTATAAGTTTGTCCTTTTTTCCAGTTGACTTTTTTTTTCTTCCTGCATAAGTTGGTAGAGTTTGAAGTTTGTGTGTTACCAAGTCTGCCCATAATAGGGATATCTTTAAGATCCTGCAATTTTGTGAGCACTTCTGTTATTGCAGGACCAACCATATGTGGTTTTTCTGTAGAGGTCAGAGGACTACTGTAACTGAAATGGACTTTCATATACTGAAAGTTGTTCTTTTCTGTAAAGACTTCTTTGATCCCCAAAATCCCATTTTTTTTGTTAATAATCCTTGTGCACTGTTAGCCAAAACATTGTTACCGTCAAGAATATTTTCCATTTATTGAAAAGACTTGAGTGATTTTGTTATGTTTTATTTTTTTTTTTGATGTCCAAGAATTAGAAAGTTATCCTATGGTATTCTTGTATGAAAATGAGCAGAGCAGAGTAGAGGGAGAAAATTGGTTAAATAGCACTGCAACAAACTTAAGATACAATTTTACAGACACCTAGTATTATAGTATGCTAATAAGAAGTGATAAAACACTTATAAATATAATTTAAATCATTGAGTCAAACTACACACTCTTATTGCTCCACTTACTTGTTTGTAATATGTAGTACTGGTTTCATGAACTAGTGGAGCGATAAGAGTGTGTAGTTCGACTTAATCATACAATTATCTTAATGATTAGCTTCATTGTACAAGTTCTAATTGACATTTTTGGTTACTTATAAATATATCTAACATAAATATAGTCATTTTATTTCATGGGAATTAAAATGACATCCAGAAAAATAAAATTATACCGTAAGCAAAATGCTCATACCGGACCACTTGAGAAACTTTTGACCTAGTGACCACTCATACATTAAAAGTGTGATGTAGCCCTTTTTTAAAAAATGGATTCAGTTATACATCTTGTAGATTAAGTAGTCACTTTAATATAATATAATAAGCCTATTATAAAACACATTTAAAAATGTAATAAAACCAGTTGGGAAAAGCTGCAAATATAAGACATTATCTTATTATTATGTTTCAGAGTATACACATCGTATTGGAAGAACTGGTCGAGCTGGAAAACATGGTATGGCTATTTCTTTCTGTACCAAAGATGATTCAGAACTCTTCTATGATCTGAAGCATGTAATATTGTCAAGTCCTGTTTCAACATGCCCACCAGAACTTCTTAATCATCCTGATGCACAACATAAACCTGGTACAGTTGTGACAAAGAAGAGACGAGAGGAAAAGATATTTGCTTAGTACTGATAAAATACAGAGAAGCTAATAACATTGTATTTGAACCTAATTCTGTGTTTGGGAAAATATTTTATTTGTAGTACAGCAATTCTTGTATTATATTTGGCCCTTAAACATTCTCTGTATACAAGCATAATATGTTCTTTACATATATGTATTTATGTAAAACCTGTTTTCAATTATGTGGGACTTCAGAATATTCCTTATCTCATTTCTCCATTTACTGTTCCTCTTATAATGTTTTAACTCAAAATATGTTTCAGAGCTATTTGCCTCACTTCATTTTCCATATATGTTACCCCCATTCTACTACTTTTTTCTGTGAACAGCAAGTCATATTATAGCAATGTTTCCCTATTCTTCAGCGATTCACCTCTTAATGAATGTAATTCACTCATAGCATAATTTTTAATAGTGTTTAATGTCCATTTTAACTACTGAGGCATCACAGGCGGTGGACACTGATGATACATGAGATGAAATGAAATGATTAACTGGGAAATAATTAAATTTGTTTAGTTAGGAAGCATTTCAGGCCTAAGTTTTAGGGTACTCCCTTCCCCCTACTGGCATTTGCCTTTTCTGAGGATCCTGCTCACAAATTCATGCCTAAACAATCTGAGTCACTTGTGGCAGTCATAGCATAATGACCAAAAAAGCATTAAATAAGGATATTAGATAACAATAAAACATATTATTTATGAAGTGTACAGTTTCATTAAAGGTCTAGAAAAACTTGAAGAAAAAGAGAATGCTTTTTTTGGAGGGGTTATATAAGAGGCAAATAGCCAGGTGTCAACAAGATGGTGCAATCTATTTGTGCAGAAGTTGGTAAAAAAGAGCCACTAACCATAAGGCTCCAGTACTGTCTTTTTCATCATCAGAAAAAAAAAGTTCATTCCTAAAAATTGGCTACAGAGTTTAGACAATTTCTAGAAAAATGTTATATGACATTCAGTTAAACAATTTTATGGCTATGGTAAATATCCTACTCTTAAAAATTTAAGATGCATATTAAGAGAGAAAATAAATTACACAGTATCCCTCTTTGAATAAAATATTAAGAAAACTGTATTTCAGATTGGGAAAATGCCATCAAGGTAGACATGAAATGATGCAATATAATAGCAGCATAAGCTGAGTGTTTAAGTACAATGCATGAAATCAGGAAAGAGGATAATTTGCACCTTATGAAACATTTGGATGAAATATATATAAATCAAAATTGTTCATGAAGTTTTATTTGGTAGGATTCCAAAAATAATGGTGGTAAAGGTTCTCACTTAATTGTAGTTGGTCCTGATGGTGTAGTGGTAACCATACTTGCCTTCTAAACCCAAGATTGTGGGTTTGAACCTGGCCAGGATCGATGGATTTTTTTTCTGGCATAAAAATCCTAAGTATGGCTTCCTTCGGAAGGGAAATAAAGCGGTGGGTTCCGTGTCGTACATTTACGGCATGAAAAGGAACCTCAAGTCTGAAAGAAGAGACCTCTGAGCAAAATTTGTTGTCTGTTTCACGCCCTGAATAGAATGGGATGCTGATGACCTGTGATGTTAAAGAGCTTCTGTAAGTAAATCAATCAACCACTTAATTGTACATCATGCACGATCTGCTAAACAAGGTTTTATTGAGAGGAAAAATTTAGTAATCCATTCTAAGAGATATGGCAATTTCCATAATGAAATGCCTGATAAAATGCTTAGAGAATGGTTTATATATTTACATAGGGATTTAGAAGAAGATTCTGTGATTATGGTGAATAATGCCCATTACCACTCAGTGGTACAGGAAGTTTCTACTAGAATTTGCAGAAATTGTGTCTTGGTTTCAAAATATATAATATGCTACATAATCAATCATATATAGTTGCCCAAGTTGTATAAAATTGTATGACAGAATGGTGAGGGAAAAAAAAAGTATGAACTCTATTAACTAACATTGGAAATCATGAAGTAGTGTGGCTTCCATCTTATCATTACCATTATAACCCTAATGAACTAATGGAATGATGAAGTAGCTGACAAGAATTCACTTTTAAAACTATAGATGCAAGGAAATAAAAATATTGAAGTACAAAAGTACAAATTGGGAGAAATGTGTTCATCATGTGAAAATCTACAAGAAGAGGACTTGTGAAAGAAGGATTTTGAGATGAATGCAATGAAAGAATTGTCATACATTTAAACAAAAAGAATTAGGAAAATTCCAGTGAAGACTTTATGAACATGAAAATAGTGGCCTCTAATTTTGATATGTATGATTAGCCAGTCACTTTATTAAATTTAACAATAGTGTACTTTTTAAAAATAAAAAAAATTATAACTTGTGTAATTTTATAAATGTGTCTTTATCAAGCATGCCACTGAAGGGGAGCATGCTTCCCTTTTGTATGGCTCATGGACAAGCTACAGTGGTAGCTTGTCCATGAGCCAAGGGATAGTTTGTGCAATTGGTGTGCAGTACCAAATGGGAGAATGGAGGAGAATGGCACTTAAGTGAAATATTTTTGCATGCCTGGTCTTTATTTTAGGAAATTCTTGGAAAATCAAAAAATGTAAATTTAGCAGGGCAATATATGTCTGTTTATCTGCTGTATGCATTACCTGGGCCAAGCACTCTACTTTGTATTAATGCACATGACACTGTGCTGATTGTTCAATGGCAAGGAAAGGGAATTCCATGGCTGCTTATTTTGAGTAAAAATATATTTTCTTTGCAAATCTTTCATTATTTATGTTTTATTACTGATAATATTTTTACAAAATTTTAAGGTAGAGGAATTGCTATAATTCTTAAACAAAGGAACACAAAGCAAATTAATGTTAGCTAAAAGTTTTACTGCAGATATTTGAAAACGATGAGGAAACATGGGGAAAAATTAATAAATTGTATTTTATGAAGCTGTAGACAATGGAGTAATAATATATCAATATATCATACAATAATGTATTCAACATGTTCACACTAACTCGTCTACAGCTGATGATGAAAGCAAGTGCTTCAGAAACATTATGTCCTAGTGTTATATAAGTTAAGTAGAGTTAGTGTGAAAATGTTGAATACATTAGTGTAGGATATGGGGAGAATGTTTGCTAATGTTTACAGAATAAAGGAATTATGTAAATGATGGGGCATTAATGAAAATGTTAAAAAAAAAAAAGTTACACTTTTTATGTTCAAAATTATCATGTAATTTTTAAAGTGTTTTTGAGATTTTGTTTACATGCATCTTTATGTGGTAAATCTCTATAAGGTGCACTAATAGCAGAGTTTTTACATACAGAGAAGGAAGTAGAGACTGAAAAACTCTTAATTTATTATGCTATGAAATTTTATACAATGAAATGAACAACTAGCAGTGATCAGTAAGATGAGTACTCATGAAACTGCACTTAGAAAAACTTTGAGTGACAGGAGTGAACATTTCTAATTGATCATTTAATCAGTTGTAAAGTTGTCTTAACATTTTTAGCATATCATCTGGACAAAGTTTAAGCTATTTTTAACATTTTGTATGAAGGAAGTGAAAGTCGCTTCTAATGCAGAATGTATATTTGCAAAATGTTATATCATTTTAGATGTTAAAGTATAAATTTTCTCTTTATTAGCTGGGAATGTTTATATTAATGATAAGTTTAAAAAATTCACTCATTTGGATTTTCAGTAGGAATTGTAAAATATTATTATTTTTTTTTTTTTTTTTGGGCATGTAAACAGCATATGAACTCTCTAAATGCTTAAAAGTACATGTATAATATTTGATAAATTTTATGAACAGCATTGAGCTAAAAGACAAGAATTTCATGACTTGCCATTCACTAGACCACAGAGGCAGTCAAAACATTTTTGTCTGTTAATTGATATCAATGTATGATTCAGTTGAACTACACACTCTTAAATTTTTATCTATATTTTTAAACCATTTGTTAATCATTATAGAGGAGGTAGTATATTGCTAATACTGAACAACTAGGTTAGGAATGGTTATGGCATTAGTTCAAACCAGCACTAAACACAAAAATAGAACCTTGAATCCCACTTTGTTCAACTGACTGTCAGGAATTAATTAATAATTTGAGTCAAGCTATAATTTCAAAAAATAAAAAGTAAGCAATACTTTCTGTAGAAACAGACTTCATTGTGCCTATTACAAACTTTAATCAAAGGAACATCTACAAAAATTGATGCCATTAAACCAGAATGGATTTTTTTGTTTGTTTTGTTTAAATAGGTGCTTTGCTACTATACATAATGTCCCATTTATCTTGCTCACCCAAAGTAACTTTTTTCTGATGCATCAAATAAAATTGTGTTCATACAAAAGCTTTTTAACATCATGGGGGTGTTCTTGCTGAGCTATACTTTTTGTAGGAAATATGGGATGGAGCTTTGTTTTTTTAAATGGTGCCATGTACATTTTATTCCAGAAAACACCCTCTCCAAGAACTATGTATCACACTCTACCATTTTGGATGAAAATAGTATATATGGAAATGATAAACAAAGCATGATTTTTTTGCTTAACAGCGTATAGTGCTTTTTTTTTTTTTTTTAAACTAAATCATAACCCATTTAAACATTTCATAATGATCAATAAACTTTGAGGAATGCAACAGGATGGACTGTACAGTACTGTACATATTACTCATGACAATTCAGAAATTAACAGTGGAAGTAAGTAGTGTAGTATTACAGAGGCACTGTAATACTATCAATACTTGCAAAACACCATTTGCATCTCTTGCTCAAAATGGTAATCATTGGCATTCATATAATAAGTTCACTTTGTGAATGGACACCCTAGATCATTACAAGCATTAATAATACATTGCTACATGCCCTCTGGTGTTATTGGAACATTTTGACAGAGACAGCATCCTTAATCACTCCCCAAAGAAAATGTCTAGTGGTGTAAGGCCTATGGATCGAGCAGGCCAACTAAGTAGTAGATGTGCAAACAGTAAGGAGTGCACAATTATTAAAGAAACTCAATGTTTAATGCTTTGGTTATACAAATTACTTACCCCAATAGGTAGGTAGTGGACTTATTTATGAATGCTAATTAATTTAACTTTTTATTTATTAAAAAGCCGTAATTTTCTAGCTGCACTAATATTGAAGAAACAGAGGTTTGAAACTTAACACAGCACTTGTTTAAAAATGTTCCCTTTAGTAAATCTAGTTCTTAAGCTACTTCATTTGCTGAAATGTTGGCCCTTTCCAAATTTTGAAAATGTTGAATATTCTTGTAACTGCTGGCAATGTTAACCACCTAGTTTTAAAGCTGCCTAGAATCTGTGTATATTCAATATAAACAAAATAAAATAAAATTCAATTCCTCCAATCTCACTTATGACAAAATTGGAATATTTTATTTATTTTGATTTGTAATATCAATGGGAATATCAATTGTTGCATATTAATTTTCAACACATTCTTCAATTTAAAAAATACATTGTTTGTTTCTGCTCTTTTAAAGCTCACCAAAATTTGCATTATAGGTATCTTCACAAACCTCAGCTTTCTTGCCTGTTCAATGTTATTTCTTTAGGATATCCCAAAAATTAGCCAATAATTCAGCTCCTTCTCTACTTAAAATATTTGAGATAATAGAAATAAATTATTTGACACTTAAAAAGAAGTCAAGTGAAATTTAAAAAAAACATAATTTATTTCAAGTAGGAAGAAATGGAACATTTCTCATCTCATTATCAGTTTGTTTGGAAAACAGGACATACATAAACAATAAAAAAACATTAATGAATATCATTGTATGATTGGCTTCACTGTGTTAAGTTCCAATTTTACATTTAAGAAATAAAAAAACAGTTGACAATAACATTTAAAGACAGGATATCTCATCATCCTTTAAACTCCTTATTCACTGTTGGTGCAATTTTCAAAAGAAAAAAGCAGAAAGACTGAAAATAACTGAAGTACTATTTAAATTGTATATAGGAAGCTATAGACAATGGAATGGTAATATATCGTATTAGGATTTATTGAATATGTTCACACTAACTCCACTTACTTATACAATATTGTCATTATGTGAACATATTTAATAAATTTTAATAGGAGAGCTGATGTATTCTCTGTAAACCTTCTTTCAGTAGACTAATAATTTAAAGAAATATTTGTATTTCATCAGAAAATAAAATTATATTATTTCATGTGATCCATATTTTTTATTTATTTTTTCCAGTGTCATCTGTTATTTATATTGTGGTCAGAATAAGTTAAAAATGTGAAGAAAAAAATATTTGCAGTAATATGTTATACTTTTTCAGAAAAAGGGTATTTTGAATTTTTAATAAATTTTCATTCTTATAGCCCTGAAAATTAAAGAGTTAAAAGTAATTAGCAGTTAACTATTTATTTTGTGAATGAAAGTTTGTATTCTATTAGAGTAACTGATACCAAAATTCTATTACTGCAGTTGCTGTTTTTGAAATATTTTACCCTCACACGATTTACATTACTTAATTGTATCGTTAAAGTTTCTGAAGCGATTGGTAACTTATTCCCTAGTACCAGTTCACTTACTTCTAATATAGAAATAAAACACTGATAATCTCCGTCAATGACTTCACAATTCACAAAAAAATTAATAGAAATTCTTCTTGCATTTAAGCCTCTGGTTATATGATAGAGAAAATAGCTTAAAACAGTTGTATATCATTTTAAATACTTAAAAAACTTGCTACTACCTTATAAAGGCCTTATAAAGGCCATTTTTAACAATGAAGCATGGTCAAACCAATGAAACAGTTTTTAATGGACAGACAGTGAAAAAAGAAAACATAATAAAAACTATTCAATTCCTTTCCTTTCCTTTCCTTTTCACGGTTAATCTGAAACAGTTCCTTTATAGTAAATTGTTTTAATGCAAGGTGTCCATACTGGCTGATGTCAGAGTTTAATAAAGTAAGAAGTAAATTGGAAACATTCCAAAAGATTGCAAATTTTTATTCTGAAACTACATGTTCCAGATTGATTCTGTGGGAAATTTAATTTATTGATATGGTCAATTTCATTTAGTTTCTATTATATTTGTTTCACTTGAAAGATGTCACTCTTTGCATTTAGAATAATACCCACTAATAAAAGGCAGTTTAATAATATTGATATATGTAACATATCATACAGATTATCATAAATCACAATGAAAGTTAACAAATAAATAATAAATAAAAAAGAAAAGAAAATTATATTATTGGCAAACTTAATTGTCCATTTGTGTTCATTTTTTCCGCAAATTTATTATATTTAAATACTTAATATTATTTAGTTAAAGCACAGTTTAATAGTTTTTAAACATATTTTAGGCATCTAATATAGCATTTTTAGTACACATATTCTATTTATCCTTTTGACAGCATTATGCAAAACATTTTATTTTATTTACTAGTGAGAGTTTTTAAGCCTATCTGAAATTTTTTTTTCCCTGGATAAATTTCACTTTTTGTATTTTAAACACTTTGATGAATCATCAGTGGCTGTTATGGAATCTTACTGATATAAGCTAATGAATGTATATCGGTTCTAATGTCTAGTGGTAACTATGCTGCCTCATAGACCCAAGATTATGGGTTTAATCCCAGCCAGGATCATAGAATTTTTTCGGGCCTAAAATTTCCTAAGTATAGTTTCCTTCAGAAAGGAAGTAAAACCATGGACTCTTTGTTGTAGATTTACGGCACATAAAAACCTAAAGCACGACAGAAGAGGCCTCTGAGCAAAAATTATTAGCCATTTCATACCCTGAATTAATGGGATGCTGATGACTTGAGACTTTAAAGAGTGTATATAAATAACCAAATAAATAAAATAAAATGAATGGACAAATAATGATTAGTTGACGAAATGAATAATGGAGAAAAATCTTTTGTCTGAAAGTATGTAATCTATCATCATACTTCCTGCTTGTGTAACCTGTACATTCCCACAGAGGAGTGTGAGCATTAAAATCTCTTCCCCCATTGCAATTTTATAATGATCTTTAATGGGCTAACTACTGCAAATTAATATAAAGTTTTTCCTAGACTGATTCTATTCATAAGCAGCCATTTTCTGAGTCAATTTTTTATGACTAAATGAATTTTATCCTTATCTACTTTTATTATTACTGTTATTTAACACACATGCACACACACACACACACACACACATATATATATATATATATATATATATATATACACACACATACACATTGATATAAAATCATTACACTGTTTTTGAAAGTATAATTGATTGTCGCTCATACATTCCTTCTCAGAATAATAGGCTTTTATACAGAAATTTTTAAGAATAGATTTGAAGGATTTACCGTTGTTTATTGAGGCTTTTAGGCTAGAGGAAAGAGCATTTTGTGCTAAAAGGCATTCATAATAAACTCCTTTTTCATAGCAGAAAAGTATAAAACTGGTTTATGTAGATGTGCTTTTTATCTAGTATTTTTTCATGTATATTTTGGTTTTGTACAAATTTTTCTTTATTTTGTATATAAAATTCATGAGAGATAATATAAATTCACATGGAAGAGTTGAAATTTCAAGTTGCGTAAAAAGTTTCTGCATGAATGTCTGCTATGTGCACCAGCAATTATTCATATGACTTTTTTCTGTAATAGGAAGACATGCTCACTTTTAAGTATCTCCAAAATATAAAATCACATTTCATTATGGAGTTGACATAAGCATAATTTTAAAGTCTTAATTGAATCTAAAGTTAATAATATGTGTATGGCATAGCATGCACTGCTAAGTTTAGAAATGATAAGATCGATATGATCTTTCCAATATATATATAGTAATTATAATAGTACAAAAGTCTTGCGATCTCAAGTGTGACTTTTTCTTAGTGTTTTATCCTTTTGTATGTACTATTATTATTACTATTAATTTGTTACATTGTTAATAGTGTTACTTTATTTTTATTTTATATTATATATAGGTATAATAAAATTAAAAATAAAGTAACACTATTAACAATGTAACAAATGAACAGTAATTATAAAAGCAGAAAAGGATAAAACATTAAGAGAAAGTTACACTTGTAATCGCCATATTTCGAACTGCTGGAGTTCTTCTATGGCAAGAAGACAACTGTTTCCATGCATAACGCTACCTTCGATACTCAATATTTACTTTTATCACCTTCACTTGTCTTCTTGCCATAAAAAACTTATTAATGCGTTACCCACACATAGCTCTGAAAGTTTATTCAGAGATAGAGAAATGGCAGTTATATTTTTCATAAAGCGTTTACCACCTGGCTTAAATCTTATGCATTAACCCCCCCCCCCTACACACACACGCTCTTATTGCTAGTTTCATCTTTTCCATGTATAACGTTACCTTCGATACTCAATATTTACCTTTATCACCTTCACTTGTCTTCTTGCCATAGAAGAACTTTCTCTAGTAATTTGAAATATAGCGATTACAAGTGTGATTATCTTTTAGTGTTTTATCCTTTTCTGCTTTTATAATTACTGTTAATTTATAATTTAATTTATGTATATATACACACAGATTTTTATAATCCCCCCCCTTTCGGTGCCTAGTAGGTACGATCGATGCAGATTTAAATAGATTAGTAATTGTTTTTCTCCATTGGTACAACCACCGTGGGTTACATTCCTTCAGAATTGTAATAATAATAATAATAATAATAATAATAATAATAATAATAATAATAATAATAATAATAATAATAAATTAGCTAAACAGGCTGCTATAGCTTCATTCCTTCGGAATTCGCTAAAAGAAGAGGATATAAAATTTGCAACATAAACAACAAATGCATTGAAAGTCGGTAGTGCTCCGATATTTTCTAGGTATGTCAGTTGTTTGGCTAGAAATTTGTTTACGAGGAAGTAATTTTTATGATACTTGTAACCCATACATTTTCATAAATACGATAAAAACTCTCCAGTTTGTAGATATCTATTTCAACAGTTTACATCTAAAATGAGGAAGGAGCTAACATGCTTCCGCTGTCCACGTAAGGTCACGGCGCCACGTCAGCACGGGCCTTCATAGCTAAGAAGTTGCATTTTGGAGGTAACTGCGAGAAGGACGATTTGGTTAAACCAACTTTTTTAAGATCCATATAAATATCTTTCTTTCGACTTCTGAACGAATACTTATAAAGTAAGTGTGTGATATACAGTGCTGTCGAAGATTTTGCATAAAGTGTAAAATAAATGGGACTGTCCAATTCACTCTTAGTGTCAGTTTTGTTGGAAGCAGCAGCAGTAGTGTAAGAGGCACAGCTATAGCAGGACAAAGCATGCGAACCAGGTAATATATTTTTGGTCATTTTCTTTTCTTTCTTTAACAAAAATATTTGTATCATAATCAACAGTTTATTCTAGTTGCTGCCTTTTTCAACTAATGTAATTTTTTAAATGTGCCATTTACCTCACTTCACAGATTGCATGTGCTTACATTCATTTCATTTATATTTTCCAAATGCTTTTTACTAAACTTTTTAACACATTTTAATTGAAAACTATGTTACCCATCTACAGAATGACCATAACTGCTACTACAAGGCTCACAGTTGTTGCTTTTATTTTTTATATAATTTAAGTAATTTCGCTTGATCTCTGTTATATGTAATACTCAGTTGACTTTAATACATAGGTTTAAAGTGAATAAACAAGCTTGGGAGCATACTTGAAAAGCGGCTGTTAGATGCGTTATGCAGTTATATGGCACAATAAGTAAAATAAAAATGAAGATATAAAATTTACTTTCCTTTGAAATAATTGAAACAATATAATACTAAGTAATTTGCATTGATCGTTGATCATATTTTATGTGAAATGGAGAAATATGAACGAAAGCGTTAAATGCTGTAGTATGACTTTGAAATCAATCATAAATTAGAAAAATTACATTCTTTCGTTATTTTCATCACTGAAGTCACGTGCAAGTTCGGGTGCTGGATTGCCATTACTTAAGTTTCTGAATAAAGTTGACTGTAAATGTTTGATAGCTAACAGTTCAGAACAAAAGCACTCGAAAGAACTGCTGGGAACTGGTGGGCGGCTAATCAGAGGAATGTTCTTACAACGTTACTATTAATATTTTGCTTTCGTTAACGTAAATATTATTTGAATAGATGAAACACGTGCAGTGCATAATGTTTTACTTGGCAGACAAAGCCCTCTCCCCGTATACGTCACTAGCCAACTCTCCAGCTCCCAGCAGTAAATGGAGTACCGTATTTACGCGAATCTAATGCGGCATCGAATTTAATGGGCACCCCAAACTTGGAAGTAAAATCATAAAAAAGATTTTGGCATATTGTTGTATGACATCTTAGAGATATCGCCTCTGTTTCATAAACGATACAGAATATAGAACTTATTGGTGGACTATTATATCTTGCAGCACGTAGGACAAAATCCACTACTCGTGCGTTTTCAGGACAGTTGGCGTAGGTCAAAGAAGAAAAAGTTATTTCTTATGGTGTCACTTGTCATAGGTTGCCCGGTCTTTCTCCATTCATGTACGAAATTCAAAACATTTTCTTCAACATATCTTCCTTTGCGAGGACCAGTGAATTTATTCCTACTAGCTTTAGTTGCCAATAATACCAATTTCTGTTGCAGCCAAAAGCAAGCGTTGCTCTCAGCTACATTGAACTCTCTTCCTGCCTTTAGGTTACCATTTTTTTAAACCTAAAGAATTAATTTACACTTGACAGTAGCATCTAAAACGTTCTTCTCTGTTTATCCTCCACTTCGTGACTACCTACTATTCAAACGCTTTATGCAATAATAGGCCAACAATAAATGTAACGAAATAGAGAACTACAGCAATGCATTATGACATAATAAACGATAAATTTGAATGAAGCTACCTGCGAACTGTGGAACGGATTTGAACTCGAATCTAATGCGCACCACAGTTTTGAATACTGCCAAATTTGAACCATAAAATTCGAGTAAATACGGCATTTTAAGTTTAATAAATATCTTACATTAATCTGTAATATGGGTACAATTAATAAATATAATTAAGATATAAGGTAATGATATCGAGAATTGTTGACATTAAAAAGTACAAATAAGAATCAGGGGAAGTGAAATGGGGAAGTATGAGAGTTAAAATATCTTTTCCGCTTTCTTATAACTACTAAGATCTGGGAATATATTTTTATTTCTCTTATAATTTAAATCATGTCATAATGCAATTACTTTTATAAAAATAACTAATCAAATAAATGAAGAAAATTTTGAATAACAAGTGAAAATAGTAAAAAGAATAAGCTTTACCATTAAATTTATTGCCCTTAAACATTTACGAAAAAAGGCAAAATAAAATATTTTTTATGCATTTCAGTCCATGATGGTTTTACTATCTGTCATTTTTGCGAGTTGCCTATGTTTTAGAATGAGTAAATAATACAGGAGAGGTTTCAGTTTTAATAAAGGACGAAATTCCCATGGTCGAGGAAGAGATCTAATGAACGTCTTGTCTCGTTACGGAAGACCCATGTCTCCTCCACCACAACCTCCGTATCCTTCCTCTCCCACTTGATTAACTAACGGCTCCAGGCCATATAGTACCCTGCTTCTCCGGAATACGTAACACGTATTATTTACCCTACTGGCCGGTGTATTAGCTCCTGCTTCAAGAATGCTCCGAGTTCCCTTTTTCGTTTATTCTTATTTTGCGTCCGCGTCATTGATTTTAAGCGCCTAATAGCGCCCATTCAATACAACCGAAGGGGGGAAAAATCCTTAGGAAACTACTTGAGTTATTTTTACAATTATTAAAATGATATTTCATATAGATTTGTACAAGCGTTAACACATGTTCTAATTTAATAAAGAAAACTGTCATACAAACCATGCACATTTTGAATAACCACCTATTGAGTAGTTTTTTTTTTTTTTTTTTTTTATAATATAAGTATGAGCTACGCACAGTAACAAAAAAACACCCATTTATTCCCAGTACCATGCACAGTTTTCAATATTTGACTAATGTTGCCCTTTCATAAAATTATTGCGTTTATAAATTTAAACATTTTTATGGTTAAACCACTTACTCAAGGCTGAATCATGCGACATTCCTTTTATTTATTTCGTAACATAAACAATGGATAAAATAACAGAATATCCAATAGATATCCAATATTGAAATTATGACATGAGATAGAATACCATAGCAAATACTGGAATATAAAACCTAAAGGAAGGTGTTCTTATACCGACCTAGGAAATGATAGAGACAGGAACAGTACATTCATTCCTAATTTAAATCCAATAATAGTGGAAATATAACTTAAGTAAAATGTTTCAGAATACTCTGATAAAGTTAAACTACCGTCAAAAAGTTCGAATATGTTGTTTTCAAATGGAAAAAAAAAAAAAAAAAAGTAACTCGGAAAAGATGAGATATTCTAACAATAGAATTTGATAGAAAAATAACTTTACTTTTTTAACACCAGCAAAGTTTTATGAACCAAATTTTTGTAATACTAGAACTGTTCTAGTGTTCCTAAGTGCTTAAGTGTCTTTCTTTGCTGACTGTTCATTTTGGCTCGCACTTGATTTACTAATAAGGAGATTTTTTAATATTTAGC
This sequence comes from Metallyticus violacea, assembly GCA_030762175.1. Lineage (NCBI taxonomy): Eukaryota > Metazoa > Arthropoda > Insecta > Mantodea > Metallyticidae > Metallyticus > Metallyticus violacea. The sequence goes on along the minus strand of CM060842.1, from coordinate 93,185,781 downwards.
GATCTTGAACACTGGAAATACACGGGATGGAAGATAAGCTAGGAAAGAAATTTTAGGTATTTTTTAACGTACCTCCCAGCCATTTGCCATTGATGAGGAAAACCTTAAAAAAATAAAACAAATAAAACAAAAACTCAGGAAGGACGATCCTGGCGGGAGTGGAACCCCAAATCTCGGCCAACCATGTAGGTCATTACAAGCAGATGGATTTAAATGATTTTTTCGCCTGTTGGTTTATAAAATCGACCTTCTATACTTTTTGAAAGCGGTGATATTTGTTTTAGCGATAGTCCGGTCATCGGTTTTGAGAATTTCTAATCAAATTCTTAAGTCGCAAATAGGTGTTCATTCTCGCGGCAACCTTTGCCCTTGGAAAAAGTAGCCTCTAGTGTTGTAGATTAAACATTTATGCTGCAGTATGCCAATGATGAAACATGAGTCTTTTAATATACTTAATATAGTGGTAGATCTTAAATTAACCACTTCTACAAAGAAACGAAAGTTCTTATGCTCTGCGAAAATATCTGTAACCTACATGAAAACTGATTAAATAAGAAATAACTGTAACTCGTAGAATATCTAATGTAAAAGAAATACATTTACGATTTGGGATTATATATATATATATATATATATATATATATATATATATATATATACACCAGCCTTAACCTCGTGTGTGGCACAGTTATTACAACTCTTAAGATGTAAAACAAGGACATCCATTTAATAATTATATCCGTACTACCTTTACTTTATGGACGTGATGCCTGGACTTTAAATGGATTCAATTGACAGCAGGAATGGGGCTTAAGTGTATGTATTTTGAGCAAAAAGGAGTGGACGATTAACACTTTAATCCCAAGACCACCTAGATCCGGCACTGTTACATCCTACCAATTTGTTCCATGCTTTACAGGCACCCTTTTCCCCATGATATTTATTCTCGGCTTTGTTTATCTTATGTTAATTTATATTCTCATGTCTTTTTGATTTTTGTACCATTTTCGAAGGTTCTGCTGGATATCTAGGAAGCCCATGTTTTGTCTATGTTTCCGAATTATTATTATTATTATTATTATTATTATTATTATTATTATTATTATTATTATTATTATTATTATCTGCACTTTTTGCCTTACTGAGAACCTTGCCTGTTATTTGCCTATATTTGAGGACGTAAGCTTTCGCGCGCATAGTTCAAATTGTTGGCCTCCAGGTTTGTTTATTTAAAATTATTCTCGGATATGGACAATTTGTGCTTCTCTGCTTTCATATACTATTATTTTCTTCCATGGCGAGCTTATGTTAGCTTGTTTGAATTGATCGTTGCACATTTTAAGCACTTTTGGACTTTATATCATTTTCAATTATTCAGTTTTTCTCTGAGAGCATGTGCCTTTTTTAACCTTATGACATCATCTTGTGCCAATATTAATAGTCTTAGGAACATATTCATTTTACTTTCCTTTTGTAGTTCTTTTTTCACACACAAAAAAAACTTATACATCTCTTAAAATATGTTGTGGTTCTTAAGTTATTCTTTTTCTATTTTCTCTTGCGTCAGTGCTTGAGGATATTTTTCCAGTCTGTATGCTTGATACCCCCCCTTTTTTTTTAAAAAAAGTGTGAGTTTATGTAGGTTTACTAAAATTACTACTAAATTAAAAAAAAAAATTTAATACCACCAAAGTCGACAAAATCTTAGTTGAATATACATCTTATTTAGTTACACGTTGCATTTGTAACGCATAAAGTTATATATATATATATATATATATATATATATATATATAAAGAAGCTAGACAAGTGAAGGTGATAAAAGTAAATATTGAGTATCGAAGGTAACGTTATGCATGGAAACAGATGAAACTAGAAATGAGAGTGTGGGAAGAAAAAAACTAATATGTAAGATTTAAACCAGGTGGTATACGCGCTTTATGTAAAAATATAGCTGCCATTTCTCTATCTCTGAGTAAACTTTCACAGCATTGTGTAGGTAAAGCATCAATAAGAGTTAAGACTAAAAGCATCTGGTCTAGCTTCTTGCCATTGAAGAACTCGCAGTAGTTCGAAATATAGCAATTTCAAGAGTGACTTTCTCAGTGTTTTATCTTTATCTACTTTTATTATTAGTGTTAATTTGTTACATTGTTAATAGTGTTTCTTTATTTTTATGTTTCATTAATATTATATATATAAAGTGATATATATTAATAGATACGGCATCAGTTCATAAACAGATTAAATGTTATCTTTACTTACAATAGTTTTATGCAGTTGATTTCGCTGTAGTTCCATTTATTCATCATTTTCATTGAGAATTCCATTGACCAGTTTCATTACTTTATCGCTAACTTGTTTTCAAGTCCGTTTAAGATATAAACTGTTTAACTTTTAATAATTCTCATGAGAGATTTGACCCTTCTGTTAACGAGTGTCAATATGACGGTATCTATGAGCAAGTCTAACTCGACTAGGTGAAATTGATTTTCAAGTGATGCAAGTTCAGCATTCATTCAAGAGACGTCAGTTCTGGTGGCCTAGCGGTATTCTCCTCTTAGACCGAAGATCGCAGGTTCAATCCCGGCCAGATATATTAATATCGTAAGTATGGCTTCCTTCGGAAGGAAAGTAAAGCTGTGGGTCCTATGTCGTAGAATTACGAAACGTAAAATATCCTCAAGCCTCAAAGAAGAGGCCTCTGAGCAAAATTATCTACGTTTCACCTTGAATCGAATGGGACGCTGATGACTTGAGATGTTAAAGAGCGTCCGTAAATAAATCAAATGAACAATAATTCAAGAAATAGCATTAATGATAGTTTTTCAGATGTGAGAAGAACTTAAATAAGATCATGATGGTTTATCTAGAAACGTCTTTTAGTATACTGTAGTTCCCTTGATAATGACGATTCCATAAGATAACAGGAGAACACAGACATAAAAAAACACAACGATTATGGGTTTGGTTTTTGTAGTCTTAAATTTGACTAACGTAATTATCGACCAAAGCTAGCCCGATGCTCAAAGAAAGAAGGATCTTCTCTTTGTTGACAGTTTTTTGTTTTAAACAAATAACAATGCACTTTTGACATTCAGTTTATATCTGATTAATTTTGCTTGAGAAGGCCTTGCATTATGTACCTTGTAAATGAAACAGTCGCAACCTAGACTTGTAGGCTAGTGCTTTCAGCATGTTTTCTGATGTTATTGGCAGTAGAAAGAATATTGTGGGTTTAGTATCCATCACCTGTTGAAACTTAGTAAGGCTGTCTGTCCCAGCATGAAGTTGGTGCACTTGGTTTCTGGAGAGCTGTAAATGTACGCTATACTGTTCATTAAGACACTGCCTTAATTGGACTCGACAAAGTTCATTACTGGTAGCGGCTACGCTGCTGAATATGCAAATTAAATAGTAAGCAGCAACTAAAGGCACATGTTGCTTGATTTCACAGTATATGTGCAGTTGCATTTGTAGAATTTTGCGATGTAAATATTAAAAGAAGGCTTTTGGGCAAGTTTATCTTTTATTCTAAGAAATATTGCTCTTTAAAGATGTTAATTATTTCTGCATTCTCTAGAATTAACTACAACATTTTGTTATTTTTTCCCCATTTTTCTATAAAGTGCACATAATTTTGCTTTCCTTTTTTCCAGCAGTTTTCTATAAAGCCTCAACTTAAAACTATGAAAGTCCACAAATGCGCTAGTTTAAGATGTGCCATTTAAGATGTTTATAAAAGCATCGTTCGCCATTAAAACGAGTTTAACAATAGCTATATTGCAATGGAAAGGGCAATGTTTTCGGTAAATATGTTATAATGTACTGTATTTCTCAAAACTGAAGCACGTTTATTTTTGAACATAAATATGCCAAAAAAAATCAAATTAGTAAAAATATATTTGATACTTAGTCTATGAAAATTGTACTAACATAAGATTTAGTCCATGTTTTGCAAGTATTAATAAAAATGAAAACAAAATAAGCAGGCAAACATTTTGTTTTGAACAGCACATCACAACGTCGAACACACAGTATAGGTAAAAAACTATGCTAAGAATATTACATAATAAACCACCTTGGTAATCTATGGGTAGCGCGCTGTGGACAGAATGCAGAATTGTAGGGTGACGTGTGATCAGCATACGCACCCTACCGGCCGCTATCAGGCGACTTTAATAATTCAAGGATGCTGACTCTCCATCAGGTAGTCGGTCCTGGTGGTGTAGTGGTTACCATACTTGCCTCCTACAAAACGCGGGTTCGAATCCGGCCAGGATCGATGGATTTTTTCGGGCGTAAAAATCCTAAGTATGGCTTCCTTCGGAAGGGAAGTAAAGCCGTGGGTCCCGTGTCGTACATTTACGGCACGAAAAAGAACCTCAAGCCTGAAAGAGAGGCCTCTGAGCAAAATTTGTCGGCCGTTTCACGCCCCGAGTTGAATGGGACGCTGATGACCTGAGATGTTAAAGAGCGTCCATAAATAAATCAATCCATCAGGTAGCTCCCCAATTGTCATCACAAAGCTGGGTGGACGGACATTCCAGATCTCCCTAACTTCGAAAATGTGGATCGAACCCCGACCTCCCGGCGGGTAGTTAGCAACACTAACCACTAGACCGAGGAGGCGGTCACGTTAGAAAGCTCCATGCCTGAAAAAGTCTCTGAACAACATTATCGACTGCTCCGCGCCCAAGTAATGCCTTAATTTCCTGCCAGACGGTGATGGAGGCAATGGGGTCGCCATCTATCCAACTGCCCTCTATAGGAAAGTAGATGTAATTGAAACCTTCCTCTTGGGAGATGCCCGTGTTTCGGAATGGAACTATAAATACTAACTAGCTATCGTATAATGTATGGTTTGGTTCCAATTCTAGCTTTACTTCAAATTGTAACTCTTGGAATAATATTATAAATAATTCAAACATAAGTTACGGTATTATAAATAGTACAAAGAAAATTTTTAAAATTCAAACAGACATCTTGCATAACATCTTGTCGAGGTTGGATGCGTGCTTCCTGATATTCAGATGACACCTTCCCTCTTCCTTAGCCGATTAATGGAACCCCGCCTTCTGATAACCAGAAAGCTCAATCCTTTCTCCTCCCAACATTCTTACAATTTTATGTTGCACACATAGGTTTAGGTACTTGGGTTGTTCAGTGCTTTGCGTTACACAGATTAGCATGCATTATGCAAGCTCTTATGCAAATTAAAGAAGAATGTTTTGCAGTTTTACATAAAAATTGTGTTCTTTTACACTAATTTTTCTAAAATGTATTACTGATTTTCTGTATAACTCGAAGAAAATAATTTAGTTTGAGATAGTAGTTTCTACAGCACTAATAATAACCTCATTTTCACAATCTAGGCATTGTGCTTGTTCCTCGAGGCACCAAATGTAGCCTATACTGATGTTGTGTAAAAAGTTCATGATTGAATTGTATCATACATGTTGGTTCGCACACTGTTGATATGTGAAAATGTTGGCAGTTATCTGTGCATGTGTTGATTTTGCTTATCCATGACTGTTTTTCAATGTATTAATTCATAATATTCAGAATTTATTAGGTAAACACATTTAAATGTATTATTGTTGAAATTAACACCCTCTCTCTGATCTCCTTTTTTAAGGATTAGTTTCCAACTCCTTTTTAATGGTACATTTTCCCCTTCAAGTTTAAAGCTGTCTTAAATCTTTGTACTATTGAATGAAATCGTTATAAAATTTGCCCAAAGTCAAGGTGAATGTCAATATATTGTGAGGTATGTTACTCGATAGGGCTTACTTTACCGTTGAGTGTAGCTTCGCTGGTGCAGTTGTTGACAAAAAAAAAAAAAAAAAAAAAAAAACCGTGGATATTTCGGGAGGCGAGACGGGAGGAGGGGTCGATTGCATTGACATGTCACAATGTTATGAATAGTGTATAGTCCGAATATTTTACGAAAATAAGATGTGACGAAAATATGTAAGTCATTAGCACCGAACAATATACTATATAACAATTATAATTATGTGAATTGTTAATCTTTTTGCCGATTGTTCAACACATCGAAAGAGACAATTTGCTTCAATGAATTGATCTTTCCGCAGAGAGTATGACATAGCTGAGTTCGCCATCGGTAAAATAAGCTGAAACGAGCAATTTATTTAACTTGTGTCTCAAATGTGTGTCCTGCGTATATTAAAGAGCAGTATTAAGTAGTAGAAAAATAAAGCCTGCATAAATTGACTTACACTTACTTGACCGTAATCCTTTTATAATTATAATAAATTGCGATTGCAAGTGAGAGATTGACTGTGTAAATATTCTTTACGGCGACATCAACAACAACAATAATAATAATAATAATAATAATAATAATAATAATAATAATAATAATAATAATACACGGTCCTCATTCCGCTATGCAATCAGAAATATTTTGCTTATAGGAAGTTACTAAGTAACCACCTTGTCATCTGCCGAAGGAAATCATGTCGCCCGTTCCGAACTTATAGCGCACATTTATTTATTTGTAGTAAATAGAAATTAATATTTTACTCACCATCATAGTATACAAGTCAAGGCCTGAATATTTTTGAAAATATTTTGACATTTTTCTCAGTTTACCCTTCCAAATACTGTAAATACCTCCTGGATATTTTGTTTCAACGTCTCCACGGGTTTTATTCCAAGTACAGCAGCTGAGTGGCTTTAGACGCACTACCGACAGATACACCAATTTGCAGGGTCAATCGTATTAAATATTTTGAGAAACGTTTCTAATCGATAGCCTATTTCACGGAACTACTTCTGTGTTAAAAGTAATTTTCTTTGGTTTCTGTTTGTCGGTGAAAATGCCTTGGACTCGAAATTTGTTCACCAATCTGAAAATTGCATTTCTAGATGGAGATGCTACTGTAGGTAACTTAGCACAAAATTCTTTGCTACAGTAATTCCGCATTTTTTCACATAATCTTAAATAACTATTCTTTGTTCTAAAGTATGTTTGACTTTAGAAACACACACAGTGGCAATTCTAATATGCACTTCTGATAGAAATGCAACTGAAACAAATGGTATGATAATCATGACCCAGAAAAATGAATTGCCTGCATCAATGGAACTTTAACTTCAGCCTTATCGGGAATCGGGTCTGTACTGAAGATCATCCGGTTTCCACTAAAGTATACAAACTCCGATTGCGTAGAGAAATGAGGGCAAGTAGTAATAATAATCCTTCCAACGTAGGGAAATAAAGATATATTTCAGGACATTTAAGAGCTGATGGAGTGTCACAAAGCCCCTAAATAATGCACAATGTTTCCTTTTGCTCACTTTCTCATTTCATGCAGTGCCACTATGCTTTTTATAACATGAAACCTGTTTATTGACACAGTTACTCGTTTTAGACTGAGTTACGGGCATGCACTAAATCTGTTTACTGTCTGATGTTAGCGATGCTTAGCAGCAAATATGCAACACTAAAGCAAATGACGGGTACTAAAGCAGAGATAATGCTTTCGCTACCGTTTATAGGACAAGGGAATTCGCTAGTTACGCCAGAGAAACGATGCATTGTTTCAGTAACTGAAGCACCCTTTAGTTAAACTGCTCCAGCGACTGAGCTATCCTTGCATGTGCATTAACTTAATCTAGAGCAAGCATTAACAGTAATAGACACCTACTTGTGTTTATTTGCTTGTGCTTATGATGTAGTGCTTGAGACATCGTTTTGCTGTCATAAGGGACATATGAAATACTCTTGAGAAAAGCTTTTACTATATTTCAAGCATAATCCTAATATTAAAGAACAGGAATTATTTAACAAAATAAACTGTGTAACGCATTAGGAAATATGATATATAATCAACTTGAAGGGATATGTAGAACATGTGAGGACTCCATAATTGGATGTATGAAGCTGGATTTAAGTCTCTAGTTCCCTTTGGGTAGATATGCTTCGATATTCCAAGTAGAGGTTTCGCTATGTTAGCTTGCTGTGTGGCAAATTGTCATACTTATATCTGCACAGATAGCAAAGCGACGCTCTCAAGGGTAATGTGGCAATGTCGACAGGCTCTGGATGATATTTCGGTCAGCTGTTCAGTATCTGCCGTGGGTACTTATGTACGCTAATATTAAATTGAATGAGATGGCGGATGTCTTTCCGGTGCGGTGCTGAACTTCACTAAACAGCGTGCAAGAACACATATCAACCTTTGGGTGATAAATGAACCTTGGATCCTTGATCGGTTTCATCAAACTAAAGTCCTAATAAAAGGCCCAGGATGAGGCAAGAGTAGAGATATCTTATCTTTTTAATAAGGAAAAAAAGTCTCAATAGACACCTACAACTTACGAGACTGATTAAAGATTCTAAATGCACTAGTTGTGAAATAAATGAGTAAATATCTATACATGTTTTGTGCTATTGTGATGTGCAGGAAAACCTTTCTCTCGAACGGAAATGTTTGATCAGTAGGTTATAAGTAAACAAGATATCAGCGTATGGTTGATGCGAGCATGGCAATGACGGCAAAGGGAGAAGGGTTAGAACGGGGTTTCATACAGTCTGGTCACAGCAACAGTGCCGAAAGTGAGCGAGTCGATTGGTAACCTGTAGTGTAATGTTTTCTCTGGATACTGTGCAACGTTCAGAGTCACCTGGCTGAAGCTTCAGCAACCTCAGATCCATGGATGGAGAAATTTCATGTTTAGTTATAAGAGATGGAGGCCTGAAAGGCAGACTTTTTTCAGGTAGGCAGGCATCAGATTTAAGTCTCAGATAATGGGACAAGAGCTCTTTGGTGACCTAAGGGGATGCGGGCATCTTTTTATTTCATTTCAATCCTGAGCGACACTTCATGAAATTGAACCAAAGCAGTGCTATGTAAAGATAAATGAAAGCACCAATATTTGAGAGAGAGAAAAAAAAACTGGAGGATGATTGGAACATCTCTTAATGTAGGGCTTCGAGATGCATAGTTCTTGTTGGACTGGAAAGCTGGTGCAAAGTAGAAAGCTTGAAGGGTGAAAAAAAAAAAAAAAAAAAAAAAAACCAGCACTAGTGTCTTTTATAAGGAAATGATAATATATTTGCGCAACCAATTTTATTTGGTTGAAAATAAAAACAAATTAGATAATTTGGATATCATACCAGCTGCAAAGTTCTCCCTAAATCATACTAAATTACTCAATTTATTGAGTAATTTAATCAAACTTAAAGTTGTATCAAAAGCTATAACGAGAAATTATGACTAACCGCAAGATAGTTTGCGATTATGCAGCTCGATGTTAAAATTAATTTTTCCATATTTACCCCATACTTTTTAATTTATTTATTTAGTTTATTTACGGACGATCTTTAACATCTCCGATATTCAGCGTCCCATTCAATTCAGCGCTTGAAACGGCCGACAAATTTTGCTCAGAGGCTTCTTTCAGGCTCGAGGCTCTTTTACATGCTGTAAATGTACAACACGAAATTCACGGCTTTGCTTCCCTTCCAAAGGAACCTATACTTAGGAATTTTGCGCCCGAAAATCCACCGAATATGGCCAGTATTGAACGTGCGGTCTTGGGTCTACGAGGTAAGCATGACCTATTGAATTATCTAAAATTTCTACCGCTAATATTTCTGAAAGGAACGGTGCTATTGATGTGCCGTTTTCATCGAAATGAAGTTCAAACAAGGGCTTCTCAATGTAGTGCATACAAAGATTGCAAAAAGTATTAGAAAAGTTACATTTTTTCAAATAGAACAACGCCTATTAACTTCAAAAAATAAAATTAAATGCTTTAAATAGTATAACTTAAATAACTTCAAAAGCTCTAATTAACTATACCAAGAAGTCAGATGGAATATGTTACCTAAGAAAACTCTTACATAGGACTGTCCTATATAAAGTAAAACCAATTTTCCAGTCAGTGTGGTACGAAGTGGAATTGGAGACATCATTTTGAATGCAAAGATCTTGGCCGCAGTAAATGATCGACACTCCAGGGACTAATTTAGGGCCCATTTACCAGGATTCAGCCAGGTCATTGATAGGGTTGTGGAAATCTAAGATACTTTATGCGATATAGGTTTTAAAAATAGCTTTTAGGATTTATCCCACACTAGAGGGAGAAAGCATATCTTTATAACTCCCATGGAAGACAGGCTCGCAAAGTATAGAAACAATTCTAAAGTTGAACGGAAAGGCACCACTTACATGGCTTCGATTCTAGTTGAAGATCTTTGACTGTTCTTTATTTTTTTTTCTTCCAGTTTTTGTCCTATGTCCCCGAATGAGCATCGCGTCCCTGAGCGATATAGTATAAAAATATTGCAGCATCATAACACTATTTACATGATCAAACTTTTTCTTTCTCTTAAGACCTAATGGGCGACTGTATACATTTTTAAATGCAGAATTACGGCGTGCTTTCAGGTTTTTTTTTTATCCGTCGGGCACATTTGAAGTTTTGAAGAATTAAGTACTTAAGTAATACTGAATATTAGATAAGCAGCTCACATTCTGGCAGAAGTTAAAATCTGTAGGTAATCATTTTATGAAATGGGTTGACTGTGGATGTAACTTTTTATGATTGTCCAGTAATAGTAAACATGTTGGTACCTCTTTCCCATCGCAGAAAACTGCCGATTCAAACTGTGCTCATCAGTGAGAGCTCCAAGCTTTTTAGGAAGAAGTTAGTGTGGGTGTAAGTACTGAATTTTGAAATACACATTACATCCCATATATTTGTATTACTTTAGAAGATCATTCTATATTTAGTGACAGGTTTATGCTTTTTGGTTTCCGAGAGATTTATGTCAAATTTTATTGAATTATTTCGCCAGGCTGGCTTTTCACTTCAATAAAAATTTCATTGTCCATTAATAACCTTACCTTATTTTGGGGAATTAGTGATGCGAAATTGAGAGAAGAAGTATTTATAGGGCCCCAAATATCCGCCTCTGTGGTCTAGGAGTAGCTCCCTAGTTGAAACCTATAGTAGATTTACGCCATTTTAAAGAATTCCATACTTGAAAGAGATCTGTGGACAAATTTAACGGTCAAAGTCACGTCCAAGTAATACCTTAAAATCCACTAAATGGTACTTGAAAAGACAGGGGACCTCTTATTCTCTGACGTCTTTAGATGCTAAGTGTAACTAAATTCGAATATTTCATATGGTCGAACTTACCCCGGGATAGGCTTTAAGCTTAATCTTTGTAAGTTGACGAATTTTGGGAAATTATAGATTTAAAATTCATTTTATTCATTGTTTTAACAGGAGTCTATTTAAGTTTCCTATTTATTTTTAATAAGTAAATGTATTTTTCAGGATTAATTAATGAAGTAATTGACACATATTTCTCCCTGTCCGGTGGTCTAGTGGTAGCCATAATCGTCACATAGACCCAAGATCGCAGGTTCAATCCCGAACAGGGCAATAGATTTTTTTCGGGAGTAAAAATCTTAAGTATGGCTTCCTTCGGAAGGGAAGTAAAACTGTGGGTTCCGTGTCGTAGATTTAAGGTATGTAAAAGAATCTGAAGGCTGAAAAAAGAGGCCTCTAAGAAAAATATCAGCCGTTTCATGCCCTGTATTGAATGGGACGCTGATGACCTGAGATGCTAAAGACGTCTGTAAACAAATCAAACGAAACAAAAATAAACACATTTTTCAGAATTAACAGATTTAACAGGCCACTTGTTCTTAATTGAAGCGGTTTTGTTGTGGGATATTGTAATTGGCCTCACGTTCGTGAGGAGTCAAATTATGAAGCGGTTTATGTGGCAGCCACGTTGGGCGCCAAATTTTGAGATCACGTGGTATGTGCCCCAGGTTGGTCACCAATCTTGAACCGATCTGTAGTTGACGTTCACTGGCCTCAAGCTTTGATGCCAATTTTGAAGTGGTTTCGTAGATTGATTATTGGTCGCTTCGGTGTTGTTGCCCACGCTTTAATGACAATTTTCAGGGTATTCTGCTATCTTGTTGACTGTATTCAACGGGAATGGGAAAGGGTTTCTATAATATAAATAAATAAGCGATGGGATTTAATATGTAATTGCATAATTTATTATGTCCAAATTCTTTCTCGTCCTTTGGTGCTTTGCGTAAGGTAAACCTGTACTTTTAATATAAACTTAATTGCCGTATGTGAAACTTACAGACGAGTGCCGCGGCGCTTGGAACTGAAAGTCGAACTTATGAGTACTGCGAACTGTTTCTGCATCGAACTGGATATCTGATAACTGCATGCCTCGCCGCGTATAACACTTAATCTCCCTGTCTCAGCAACGTCGAACTTATGACTGCTTAACTGCGTTCGTAGGACTTCAAAACTGAGTACTGAGCAATGAGCAAATGCGAACTGAACTGACTCTGTAAACTGCGTGTTTTAGCCTAGCACACTCTCCCTAATATATATTAAATTTAAATAAAAAATCGTTGACTAGGAGATGCCAAAAGGCCGGCGCAATCCTCGCGCCTATTTTTAAAAATCCAAACATACCTTTCTCATTGTCTGGTTCAATTTCATCTGACCCATGTTCCATTCTCTATTTTTTTAAAGTCTTAAATCATTTATCAACATTGGCTGGTTTAATGGGCGAACAGTACAAAGCCTGTTGGAGTCAGAGACCTTAATGAGTTTAAAAATCCCTTGAGTTTATTATTACCCTCCAAAGGAAGAGTTTTTAAAAATGGCATCACATTACACCCTCAGGTTCATTCTTCCTATTGTCGACCTCTAAGCTACCATAGGCAGTTAACATCAGAGACTTTCTCTTTTGTCGACCTAACACAATTCAGACATTACAGTTCCAACGTATTACACATTTATACATGCATACATACTACATACATACACATACATGACGTCGACATAAAAGATTATGATTGGGCTTACATAAGTGTATGTTATAATTATATTTCAGCGGGACGAATCAGAGAACTGTTTCCTAATGCTTTAATATTTCCTATTCCTTATATTCCAATCATATACAAAATTTAATTTCGTTACTAAAGCAATCACTTTAAATCTAGAAAATTACAATTTTTTAGTTATATTTTTCATATTGGGATTTATCTAGTCTTAATTTCACGTTTTCTTTCATGTTCAGCATTTATGAACATATAACATGTATAAATCTGTACATTGTTGATCCTTTTGTGATTCAGCATAACGGAATACCCAAATTGCTGTTGAGAAAATTAGAATGAGAGCACAATATGCAAATATTTAGATATAGGTATCTCTTACAGTCGATAATGATTGTAATATAAGAAGTTGCTGTCACGTAAAAAGAAACATTTAAGAGAGACATGCTATAAGCACCCATTATTTCTTTTTCGACAAAAATGACATTGACCAGCCTAATCCTTGAAGTCCATTAACAGGGGAATAGTATTTTTCTTTATGAACAATACTGCTGATTTTAAATATCTATATTTTCTCCATGAAATTATCCCAGAAATGGAGCTAATACCATTTTGTTCTTTTTCATTTAATTTCTTAAATAACATTAATCTCGCTGAACTAAATTATAGCAAAGGTAGGCCTTCGTGGAATCCAAAATATATCACTGAAATGAAGAGAATGGAATTTACAAAAAGAAAGCGCGAGAAAATGTAAAATTTAAATTTTATTAATTTTAATTAACATTCTTTTTATTAAGCTTTCGTTAAAATCCTTGAAAAGACACATTTTTATGTATCTAGAAATTAAAGTTTCATAAATATGAAGCACGCAAGTATTACAATTTCAATTTCATTGCAGTTTCTAATTATTTTTACAGACAATAAACATAGTAAAGCCTGAGTGAGAAAAAGCTTTTGTCCGGGTGTAATTCAGTTAATATTGTATTAAGAAAATGATAAATACAGTAAATATTTGACTGGCGTTCTAAACCATAAATACTCCAATTACTTTTCTAGCATTATACACCTAAGTCATCGACCACAACAACACAACACATCTTCGCGACATCTCTAAGTCAGGCCGAGAATTTTTACAACACTCTGTGTATGTATGCATAACCAATATACAAGTAAGCAAGTTGCGTTTGTTGTTGTGTGTATCGGGATCAGTTTTAAAGCAATCGCGATAATTGTAAAAATCTCATTTTTTTTAAAAAAAAATGTTATTCCGGTTTTTAAAACACTGAGTTATTTAAAATTATTATTTTGAATAATCCAGAGGTTTGTAATAAACTGACCTTTAATATGCTTTTGCTATAGAAATAGTGGGTTAAAATTAAACTATGTTGTGGCACTGCACGCAGTGTTTCAATGTTAATAACTGAAGGAGAGCTAAATGGACTAAGCGTAAAATAATGATAGGTAGACCAGCTATTAGGATTACGAATGTATATATAATCTTTCGCAATCAATTATCTCCACAGTCAATATGTTTGTTTCATTTTAGGTTTGATCACTATCTATTAAGCATTTAACAGCCGTACTAGGGTAGGTCCATAAGTTTTTGACCTAACTATTTTCTAGGAATGATAAAGACAAAAGCTATATTTCACTTTTCAATATAGTTGCCCTTTATTGCAATACACTTCTCACATTTTTGAATTACATTTCATTCCCACCAAAATAGTCACAAGTGTTGTCTGCAAAATGGGCATAAACAGCATCCATCACTTCTTCGTCACACTCCTTCCTGAGTTTTGAGAAGAAGAAATAGTCACTGGGAGCTAGATATGGGCTTAAGGAGGATGGTTGATCTCCCTTGAAGCCACATTTCTTCATTATTTCCTTTACAACAAGACTTGTGTGCACAGGCGTGTTGTCGTGAAGAAGACGCACATTAACACTCAGCTTCCCTCCCCTTTACTCTTTGATGGAAGTAATTTTGGTTTATTTATGGACGCTCTGTAACATTTCAGGTCATCAGCGTCTCATTCAATTGAGGGCGTGAAACGGCCGACAAATTTTGCTCAGAGGCCTCTTATTTCAGGCTTGAGGTTCTTGATCGTGCGGTAAATGTACGACACGGGACCCATGACTTTACTTCACTTCCGAAGGAGGCCATACTTAGGATTTTTACACCCGAAAAAACCCATCGATCCTGGCCGGGTTTGAACGCGCGATCTTGGGTTTAGGAGGTAAGTATGATTACCTCTGCACCACCAGGACCGACTAATTGATGGAAGTATGTAGTCTGTGCAGTAGATCAGAATTGGTTTGCAGAACTTCTCTATCGTTGCCATGGCAGAGCTCCAAAAATGCCTGACAACTGATGACTCGTTGCTGCTTTTGGACTGAGGAAAGAATTCTAGGCACCCGTCTTGCACTAACCTTATTCATGCTTAAATAATTCCAAGGACTATTGTTTTAGAAAGGCCCAAGCTTGCTGCTATTTCTGTAACTTTGAGCCACCGGTCTTCCATAATTTCTCCTTCCACAATGTAATAAGAGTGAGAACCTCCAAGGGCCGACCTGCACGCTCTTCGTCTTCAATGCTTTCTCGACCTATTCGAAAAAGTTTAACGCATTCTTTTACGGTAGAATATGAGGGGGTTGCTCCCCCATATACACCGTGCAATCACTGTTTAATTTCATTTGGAGTAAGTCCTCCTTTT
This sequence comes from Metallyticus violacea, assembly GCA_030762175.1. Classification (NCBI taxonomy): domain Eukaryota; kingdom Metazoa; phylum Arthropoda; class Insecta; order Mantodea; family Metallyticidae; genus Metallyticus; species Metallyticus violacea. The sequence goes on along the minus strand of CM060842.1, from coordinate 93,170,203 downwards.
GTGAAGAATTTAATAACGGGTCGATACTCCACTTCGAACACGTCACTCGCCCGTGGTGTTTCAGTAGTAAAAACGGGCTTTAAACACTACTCAAAAAAAAGTCACAATGTTCTACACATAGCCTTCTTTATGCAACTATATCTGAACACAGCGGAGTGGAAGTTACAGCTGCAGTTATTTACTTAACAGATAAGGTACATCAGATATGGGTTTTGTGAAAGCTATAATTCTTATCGGCGAGGCCGGAAACCTATGAACCTATACTCGTACATAAACCTAATGCGGGAAAGATATATTTATTAATTTAACTGCATCGTCATTATTTAAGAAACGATTATTAATTTGTTAAATTTAGTGCGGTGCTTTTATTAGTGAACAAAGTGACGGAAGACATGTGACAAGGCTTGCGAATTTTCGGCATTTCATTAACGGTTGTTTTTTGGCTGATAACGTGCTCTCTGAGGTGAAACCAAGCTTTCTTCATAGAAAATTAACACGTAACGATCATTCCGCCATGAACGGGTTGTTCAAACCATTACAGAAATGAATGTTTAATTCCATGTCCGCTGGTTAGAGCCTCTGTTTAGGAGGTATTTTGCCATTACGAGCGAAACAATTTTGATACTCCTACTTGTGCTAAGCACTTCAATGCCCCCCTTTTTTGAATTAACACGTAAACAACTAGTTTAACCGTCTATTTTTTTCCCTGACAAAACACATTACTTTGTCTTTATATTTTTAATTTATAACAAAACCTCTCGCCTAAAATTCTCCCAACATTTTTATATTGTTCTGTTAGAAGAAAACTTCTATAATAGTTGTTACCTTCCCCACTTAACAAGGAAACTGCTTCGGTTGGACCAGACCTTCACGGTAACTTTGTAGTATGATCAATTAAGGTATATAATAACAAAAACATCATATTCCCATAAAATTAATGTTAACTTTACAAATAATTGTTCAGAAATAGATGACTCGGGGAGTTCACTGCATAGAAAGCTAGTGTTGACATTTTACGGCCTAGTTTGCGCTAGCATCAGTTGTATGTAGATCGTTAGTTGTACGAAAACGTAGATGAAAATACCTTAAAACTAATACAATATATATTTATAAAAATGTAATGAAAATGTTAACGTATTGAATATTTTAATATATTAGATATTAGAAATTAGACGTAAATTTTACAAACAACATGGAGTCACGTGTTGATATTTGGAACCATTCTTCAAAAATTGAAAATATAATGGGGGAAAAATACGTATTCCACAAAAAGCATATAGATTACGCTGTATTTCACTAAAGGAAATGAATAACGTTTAAGGAGAACTATTAATACTAATGTATCTGAAAGTGAAGTGATTGAAATAAAATGTATGAAGTTCTAGTAGTACCTCATAATTTCCTCAGTAACACCCAAAGAGATTGGATATCTGATAGAGCTATGTTGCACAGTGAGATTGTTTGAGCTATGGGCCGCCTGAGTGCGTTTTCTTACTGTGGAAGTGTAGCTTTCTTAACCGTTAAAAGAGAGCTAAAGTTGCCGGCGCGTAAAGTTATTTCTATTTTTACTGAAAGCATAAAATGATACTATATTTAAAACTGTTAATAATAAGCACTTATACTGTTATAAGACATGTTAAAAATGATGCCCCTCGGCGTCTGCCGGCATCCGCATAGGAAACTCCTATATTTCATGTTTTTTCCTTAAGAACATTACAGTTCGGAATATATTTGTCACTGAGGGCTCATGTCTCTCGTGGCTTTTGACGAACAGTTGCTTTACCTGGAAAACTATTACTGAATGTATTCTTGCAAATCGTCCTACTACTTTTCTACAGGAATCCGTTTTCCTATATGCATCGCGCAAATAACTCTTATTTCAAGACTATATTTATGTAGTGACATAACTAAATTACACAGAATGAAGCACCATAATCTACGAACGCCAACCATTGAATGAAAAGCCTTCCTCTAACTACAAGCTGCTATCTGCACATGTATTATACCAGCTTGATGACTGAGCTCACTGTAGAACTAAGGGGGGAAATGATTGAAATCATCTGTATAAAGCCTTTAAGAATTGCGATTCTAATACTTATAACCTATTTTAATGAAAGTTTAAATAGTGCAACTTCTCTTGCTTACGTAGTGAAATCCAGACATCAATATAAATAAAAACATTTTCAACACCAAACAAAAAAATCATTGAATTCATGTTAAGTATTGCTCATCTTTTCGTGCTGTCATATTATTAAGAATAGCACGGCCGATGTTGTAGCCCCTAAAGTAGCTGGGATGCACCGAGCCGCGTTGCAGGTGATAAGTACATTGAAATCGGCCGCAATTAAATTGCACTTTTTAGTACGCATGTTTTGTTTGGCGGCAAAATGATAATCACAGATAAATTCAGGATATTTAATTGATAATTCCACGAGAGCGTCTTTCAGTCAATGTACGATCTCATTGATACCTCATTCACCAATTCAGAAAGGACTTAAAAACGATAGTTTTAAAGCATGGTGCTCAAAAGCAAATAAATAATATCTGATAGTTCTTTTCTCTTACGTTCATTTTTTTATTCCTATAATCTCTGATTCAATTCGACTAGCTATTTAAGAAGTCTACCATACATTTTATTGTTCACTATTCGCGAAAGCCAAATCATTTCAATGATTATGCTAAATTAAAAAAAAAAAATCGTTCTCCATTGTAATTAGCTTACCGGACCTCCATTTTGCTTATAATTTTCTTAGGTAATTTAACTGAGCTTTCAAACTCGTGCTTGTTGTCATGACATTTAGAAAATTATTTCGAGACCGAAGTCCAGTTTAACGAATGACAAGAAACATTCGTTATCCTCAATTAAATCACCTAAAAAGTATCAACACTCGTGGTGTTACTGAAGATAATGCTACCGAGTTTAATTTGAAATTGATCTGTTGGACTCAACGAAAACAGATTTCTTGTTAGATTCAAGATTGCGGATTGAATCCCGGCTAGGTCAATGGGTTTTTTTCAGACGTAAACATCCTAAGTATGGTTTCCTTCGGAAGGGAAGTAAAGCCTTGGGTCCTGTGTGATAGATTTACGACACGTAAAAGAACCCCAAACCCAAAAAAAGAGGTCTCTGGGCAAAATTTGTCTGCCGTTTCACGCTCTGAATCGAAGGGACGCTGATGACCTGAGATGTTAAAGAGCGTTCGTAAACAAAACAAGTTACCTGGCTCCTTGTTTGGCATTCTAATAAACGCATAATAAATATTATAAAAAACCTCTTCGACGGTGTACCGTATAGTTAAACTGCATGTATTGTGTGGTTCTCTAAGAGATTAAGTATAGAAATAATACTTTCTTGCTCTAAAGCCGCCACAACATAACCACAGAACTTATACAGCTTTGGGTGGAGATCTTGCAGTATAGGACGCTGTGAGAAAGACCGCTAATGCTTAGATGTATTTTGAACATGGTCGGTGCAGAACTAAAATAATCTCTCGTCACAATTAACATAAAAAGTATCCAGTTAGAGTAAAAGAGAAGTATTTGAGTGTTGCAGATCTGCAAAAACTATGTGTAGCTTCAAAAACTAGGTTAGGTACAATCAAAATAGTTGATGAAGAAATAAAGAAATTGTAGGGACCAAGGGCATAAACTATTCTGTGTAAAACAGCTATCAAATTACCATATTAATATGTAAATGTTTGCGCAAAACAGAACAACATAGTATCTGTTGCAGTAACATTATTAAAGTGTACATAAAGCTCTGTGTTTTCTCTCAGAACGCCAAATGAGATTTCAACTCCATGTTCGGCTTAATGGGGCTATCCATATTTTCACTATGTTATACATTTTCTTTTATTACACTTATTTATATACTGCCTGCAAAGAAAGTGATTTGCTAAAGCAATAAAGCAAGGCATTGGCAATATGGGATTTTAAAAGCATCAAACTTTATATTATGTATTTGTCATGTGTAAATCCCTTTATATACATATTTTTTTATTTCGTACTGTGTTTATCGAATTTTCCCTTTGTTTTAATGTATGCTGTTTGTACCTGATGGGGTGTTTTCATTAGTAATGTCATTCGGAGTTGTGGCGAAAACATCCCGTTTGTCTTTTTTCCACCTCAATTCAGTTACGTGCAGCGAGTCGTTCCGAAAGCGTATTATTCCAAAGCCCTGTGCAGGATTTCTATTTCTAAAACCTTTCCTGGTTCGATTAAAAAATCAAATTGATGGAGTTAAACCCGGTGGATTAACATGAGGATACGAATGTTCCAGGTTACCGAAGCAATTAAAGTGCTTGCATTTGTGCGCTAAAAGCAACTCTACGGTATCTACCTATTTACCTATCGATTTAAAATGGGGTTGGTTTGCTTGTGTGTTGCGATCGCTAGAGGGAATATACTTCGTGGGCTAGGTCGGGAGCACTGAAATTAGAGAAGAATTAAAGATATATTCTGTTTTGGAGAAAATAGACTAATATTTTATCGTTAAATGAAGGAACTCCATGCATATTATAAAGTTATTATTAAAGTATTAACTATTAGCATATGGCGATGTTAGCCGACCAATAAACAGTTCCATAGATGATATTCTTTGAAGCAGCAACAGGCCAAGAGGCCGAATCCTAACAAAGTCGGTCCTTGTGGGCTCGTAGATCCAAGATCGCGGGTTCAATCCCGGTTATGCTCAATGGACCTAAAAATACTAAGTATGACTACTTCGGAAGGGAAGTAAAGCCGTGGGTTCCATGTCGTAGATTTACGGCATGTAAAAGAACCTCAAGCCTAAAAGAAGAGGCCTCTGAGCAAAATTTATCGGTAGTTTCAACCTCGGAATTGAAGATGTCTTTATGACTTGAGATGTTAAAGACTACGATAAATAAACCAAATTATTCAATAAACCTGGTAATTTTGCTTTGGCTATGAATTGGAAAGTTCAATTAAATTTATACATTGTTTCATATGCATTTGTTTTATTTTCTTTTCTTGTTTTCTCCCATTTCTATAATAGTTTTTCTGTACATTCCTATCTTCTGTCTTTCCTTTCTTAACTCTCTGCATCTACTGGGTCATTCATGGTTTGTCGCCCGTTTCACGGCAGCTGATATGTCGGCAATCAGAAAGGTAACTCCCGGCGAAACGGATGTAGTATTCGCTCAAATTATTAAAGTTCTCACAGTTACAATAAAAATAAACACTTACATTATGATAGAAAATGTCCCGCTATATCTATTCAATTCTGGCATCTTTTTAGAAATTATAATTTACGCGCATCAGTTCATCTTTCAAAAGTGACTCAATTTTTTGTCTGATGTTTTATTTTTCTAACGTGTATGGTACTTTCAAATATTGTCATCTCATTTCTGTATCTTTCTGCATTATGGTATTCTAAAAAAATGAACCCTATTATTTATGCATGTGCTGTGCACCTTACACAATTTTTTTCCTCAAGCAAGAGGCTATCGTGAGTAAAATCTGCTTTTTCTGTATTCCAAACACTTGTTCTTTTGCATCGAAATATTACATCTTAATGGAATCATGCTTCATGAGCTAAGACTATTAAACGTGGATGAATTACTATATGATTAACCTGGGATCAGTTAATCCCTGTTAGAAAAAATGTAGAAATTACCCTTATCATTCTGTTTGTAATTGAATTTCTCATCAGATCTTTTTAAAATAATTTTGTAATTATTTAGCCTTGTTGTGACTGTTTGCAAGAAAGGATATGCACGAGTTCAATAAAGAAATATCACACTTATTTTAAATGCATAATTTCTCGTGCTAAAATTTAACTTTACAATATTTTGTTAACTTAATGCGTAATGTGCACGTGGTACAGTTTCATAATTGACACTTCCGGTTCCCGAAAGATGTGCAAGTTGACACATGCTCAGTTCTGTCTATAGCAAAGTGGAGGTGACATGCGTCGAACAATGTACTGCTCTGAAATCCTGCTTTCGCTTCAACAAATCTTCAGCTGAGACCTATGTAATGTTACAAGGAGGTCTATGGAGAGTTTGTTCTTCCTTATAGCACGGCTGGAAGATTGTTTAAAACGTTCAAAGAGGGGAGGGTCAATCAATTTCAAAGGAAGGTGGACTCTGTGCTCCAGTTTGTGCTCTAACGAAAGAAAACACTAACAACGCTGTTGTCTTTGTGTGAGGGGATTGTCGAATAATATTAAGAACACTATCAAAAAATTCAAATTTTCACTCGGTGGCACAAACGGTTGGTGACTGAAAAATAACATATAGCATGTTTTTTGTGCACAATAAATCCGAAGACTGCCGATTCCCGAACAAAAGGACATTTGCGTGCAGGTTTGCAGGCAGTTGATTATGTTATGGTAGATGTGGAATGTCTCAAAGCTATCACTGCTGATGGAATTTGGCCTCATCATTTCGATCCTGAGAGCAAACAGCAAAAATCTGGGTGTAAATCTGAATAATAATAATAATAATAATAACAACAACAATTCTGCAAGGCATATCATATGCAAAAGACCACATTTCCATGCAACAAGTTGGATGCTGGACCACGACAGTCAAAAATCAATGTGAAGTCAATGTGGCTTTTTCCAAGTTGAAGATACACCTTCGTGAAAGGCATTTTCCATCATCAGAAGCAGCGGTGAAGGATGCGGATTCTGAAGGATCAGTTAAAAATAGTTTCTAGTATGTCTTTGAAGACTGACAGCAACGCTGGGACAGGGGCATTGCATCCAACGGGGACTACTCTGAGAAAAACCATCAAAATTATGGGGATGAATAAAGGCATGTTGTCAAAAATATTTATTTTTCTTAATTGAACAGTCTTCGTAGTTTGTCTCTAGTTGTGGAACCGCATGAGAGGTGTATTAGATTATTTCTATGGATGCGACCAACTGCGTGAATAATATTTTTAGTAGCTTCAGTGAAGTACATCACTACAAAAACAAAAGATGAGGTACTGATAATGTAGTTGTAAAAAGAATTAGCAGACTCCTAAACTTTTCGAAGATTATTGATGAAAATGATGCTCCTTTTAAACGCAATACACACAACTCCGGCAAAGACCAATCCAATGTAAGTACGTACGAATACTCATTCATGCTTTATACGGATGCAGGAAGTGGAAAGCTCATAAGCAGCTTCCTGCTACAACTTAGCAAAATTTAGTTAAAAATTACTTGGCATAAAAGAACAAGTAAACGGTACAACTACCGACGGTAAGTACATACTTTATTCTGACAACATTGTTGTACATACCAGTGAAAAACTACAACAAACATCTCCTTTTGTGAGGTGGGGGATAAAGGAAATTGCCTGGTATATATGTTAGACGTGAAAAAAACTCTGTATTCCAAAACTGCAGAAATGTAGGCCACGGAATAATTTGCTGCTGTCACGTCTGAAAGAAGATGCCACTCTACAAGGATAGGTGTGATGAGAAAGAAACTAGCAGAGAGAAGGAAAGTCAAATCTTGATCCTAAACATCCTATATTTGAAGTATCCGTTAAACGATGAACCGATAGCTAAACCGATTTCCTGTGTTCTTAAATATAAGTTACAAAGTAACTGCTGATGAGTAAGTCAAAATAGCTTTTAAATTTAAAATAAAACTTGTTTCTGGATATTTTAGGACGTTGTATGATTTTTTAATTTGGTTTATTTACGGACGCTCTTTAACATCTCGTTCAATTCAGGGCATGAAAAGGCCAACAGATTTTGCTCAGGGTCCTTTTCTTTCAGGCTTGAGGTTCTTTTACATGCCGTAATCTACAGCACAAGACCTACGACTTTATTTCCCTTCCGAAGGAAGCCATACTCAGGATTTTTACATCCGAAAAAAATCCATCCATCCTGGCCGGGATTGAACCAGCGTTCTTGAATCTACGAGGAAAGTATGGTTACCACTACACCACCAGGACCCACGTATGTGTTCTTTACATTTTGTACTTATAATAAGTCAAAGGGAACCCTCATTAAACCACTAGAACACAAATACATCATATTAGCGCAAATAGCGTGCACTTTTGATAAATGTTTTATTAAAATTGAATGTTAAATAAAATCTATATATGCGATCTATCATGCAACTCCTAGTAGTGCGACCATTCCAGAGTTAACGTTCTGTAGCTCCAATTAGAGAACTTTTCCCAAATCACCTGCCTGCAATTCGTGGACAACACTGACCTTGTCTACTTTCAAGTTTAGCTGATTCAATTTCTATAGTAGAAACTTATGCGTGTGAATAATAGTTTTCTATAAAGATCACAGAATCTTGTGTATATAGCAGGATATAATTTCCAAATTCTCCTTTCTTAAGGCAGTGCTAATTTTCATTGTAATATTAGTTGTAATTGCGTGTGTAAAGCTGCGCGAATATTACACATACTTGACCAGGAGTTAGCCCTCCGACTGCCGACCCGACAACTCTCGTGAAACAGACAACAAATTCATGAAAGATCCGGTATCTACCCATTATATAAATTGGGTATTTCAAAGCCAAATTCCTGTGATTTCACCTTTCCCAGAATTTCTATTTTACATGCTATATAGGAGCAGGGTAAGTTTAGTAGGAAAAAATTGATAGGTTGCTTATCTCATAAAATAACTTAGTCCTTTTATTTTATTTAAATACGAGTATTGTATTACATCTCCTTTTTATACTCTTCCTCTTCATTTCCAAACAGTAATTTAGAATGCTAAAAAGTACTTCGTCTATTAAAACTCACATACATGTGTAATTTGACTGCACAAAACGTTTATTTTCATCTAGTTATTCACTTATGTAACCTAACGTTTTGTTACTTTACACAAAGGAGAAATATCAATTTTTCTTTAAATCTATCTATCGAGAAAGTAAATGTGTATATGTATTAAAATCATTAAAGGGTTTTATAGCACAACTAGTCAGTTTCTTTTATTTTGTAAACCTACTTTGTTTTATTTAGCAGTGATTGAAATGTATGATAAGTCCAGGGAACAAATTTTAAGGTACATAATAATGATTATAAAAAGGGGGAAGGTTCTAAAATTTAAACAAAAATTTTAAAAAAGGTGTTGATAAAATTCCTTTATTCAGATCTAAACCAGTTACATTAACGTTCTTTATTCAATAATGAAGCAAATAACATAAAGTTACTAATATTTAAGAAACAAAGTGATATATATTAGGCTTCAACCAGTTTGTTACACTAGATTACGCACAACAATTCTACGTTTTGCAGTGTAAGTCGCTGGCGCTTTGAGGACAGGAGATCCTTACATACGGAGAAAGGGTGTTTAGTGGAAGTTGCAAAATGAATTCAAGTTTGTCCTTGGCAAATCCGCTAATGCTGTCCCTTATAATTATCTACTTGTTTAATTGTTCCTCTTCCTCTATATCTTCTTCCAAACTCTGAATCTCATCAGACGAATACCTGTAGTCATGCACTGCAAAAAGCTGCAACTCTAGATCTTTGTCGTTGAGTAATTGTTGGCTGTTGCGTCCGTTGAATCTAGCCACATATGAAGCTTTGATTTTTTTTTTCGAAGTTTTCCAAGAAAAGTGCGCATTATCCAAGTACTCCTTCTGATTATGACAGGAAATTGTGGTAGTTGGAGACTAATAAATTCTCGGTACAAAAGTTGACGATTTGGAGCCTTACAAGAACCTTCTTCGCAGTACCAATATATTTTCTCCCTGATTTACTAACATGGTATCGTCCATACATGTCACATGGTTGAGGTTTGCGGTACATGACCTTTAGTTGTGGGAAAGCCGAAAGCATGTAACCTGTTTAATCATCACAAGCTTGCTTTTTGCATATTGTGTTATACCCTCCAGTTACGCTTCATGCATGGATAATTGAATGACTACATTGCTGTGTAGACTTTTGTCTTCTCGAGTTGGTAATCCTCAAAGAGCTTGCGTTTTACCTTTTCAATATAATGAAAACATTTATCTATCTTTGCAGCGTATCAGTAATTTCATTTAATATGAGTCATGTTTGCCAGCCATCTCTTTTATTTTCTGGAAAATATTCTCGTAAATTTACTTTATGTAATTATGTCTCAGGGTGCTCTCATCCGGTACTTACCATTACGTGTGCTTCTGGAGGGGGTGAATGCTGCTTTCCTTGTGGACTGGAATTCCGAACTAATGCCACAGTAAGATCTGCAGAGAACTGATTCAATGATTGCTGCAGAAATGAAGGTATGAAGCAAAGTATAGTCCGGCGGTCAGAAAAAAACGAATGCGGGCTGAAGTGCGGGGGGGGCATGAACTGTTTGTCCGCACACGAAGAGTGTAAGTGGGATACCCATGTTGCCACATGTTAAGCAATCAGTTTGAGATCTTGCACGCTTGCTGGACTTCTAACTACGGGTAAGTATCTGACAACACTGTTAATGCTTACGTAGCACGTTCCTCTTGCTTGCCTTCTTCTGATCTTCAGGCTAAAGGTTGCTACTTGTAGAGTTCAATATTTTTCCCATGTTTGTCGTACTGAATGTGTGATCGTAATATTTGTATCGCAGACGCAAATCGAAGAATTTGAGTATCTGTTTCGATGAACTATCTTTTAAATTCTTCTGACAATGCACATAGCCTGCCTTCTGGACATTTGGCATGATAGCTCTGACTGTAACAAAACAAACACAATCAAAGAGAGTAATTAAGTTTGAGTCATGTAAAATATGTGAGAACCGCATGAGAATTGGGATTCTGGGGAATAGTTTTAATTGAAATTTATTTTCTCTTGTAGGTTTTGCTACATTAGCTTGGAATCTATAGGGGTTCCAAATTTATAAATACATCGTTTTATAGTTCTCGTTGTGCTGTTCAAAATGATACTATAGGATTTTATATAACTGCTCAAGAAGAGTGTAAATACATTTTTGTACAGTTTTTTTTAACAAAACATGAAATAAAGGTTTTCCAAAAAGATGTTGAATCATCAAAGAGAGAGTGTGAAGGCTAGCCTTACGAAAAAGTACGAAAGTTGTCTCACTTCATTTCATGTCCTAAAATACAAATCTGAAACGATTATAATGAAAAAAGATATATTTTTGTAAAGGTTCTGCGTCTTAAAAACTTTCCTTATTGATAATAGTTGATAACGTCTAAACTTTACTGGCAGCAGGATATGGTATATAGAACTGTAAAATAAACTGAAAAAACACTGTATACATTCTATTAAATATATTTTCGTAAGCCCGGCCTAATCGGCTAGAACAATGGGACTCCGGAGGTCAATAACCAGAGAATTTATTTTTGAATATATAGGAAAAAAGCAATGAATTATGGGAGAACAAAATATTATATACATTTACGCGTGTGTTTATTGAGGTGAAGCATACTAGAATAAAATCGAAGGCGGTTATTAATGTTCCGGAGAGAGCTTTCTAATAAACAAGCGGCAAATGTGAACCAGGAGAACACTAGTGTACCACCATGGTTTCCCTGGCAACAGCGCGCCTTCTTTCGGCAGTGACCTGCATAGGCTGACAGCAGGGGGCCAGACCACGAAGATATCGACGGGCGGTTTCTGAAATTACAGTTAAAGAAAAAGGCACTGGTATACTTTTGGGCTCACTTACAGGAAGATTTATGCATTTCCTAACAACTTTTGTATGGAAAACATTCTCTGCATTCATTTATTTGGAAAATGAGTATAGAAACCATTTGGAAAACATAGAACCAGAATACAGTTTTCTCCCATTAAGCTTGATATGCCATGGTTGTCATCCATTTAATTCAGAAATTAAAGTTAACGAGTAATATTATGTCACAATACATTTGTTAATTATGGTTAATAATGTTTAATATACTTTTGAATGTCATTATTGTTATTATTACGCTGGCGTTTATTAGTATTGCTGATACAATATTATGTCGTTCCCCCAGTACTTCAGGAAGCATGGCTTGGTGCAGAGATTTTCTTCCGAGATGAACTCTTCTAAAACATTAAATACGACTTTTATTATATTTTCAATTTATTTTATTTGAATTGATTTCAAATTATTCATACACTCTTATTTTATAACATTAACAAGAACGCTGCATTAAAACAGCAAAATTGCATATAATATACTATACCATAGCCTACAACTTTCCTATGAAATGTCCAGGCCTCACTTCTCTGCATTACAAGACTTATTATTTTGATAATAAATAACCAACAAATATGAAACCAAACCAATATCCTTATATTATTGTTTATTTGAGAATGATTTTAGCCTTTTTGTGAAGATGCCTATGTATTTAAAAGGTTTATTAATATAATAAGTTATTGTATTAAAAATACAATACCACAAGGCAAGAGGGTTTCTAAAATGTATAGTTGACTGAAGGCGGAATGATGAGCAATAAGATTTATGTGTAACGGCTTCTCCATATGGCTCTGTCTTTTGTTTCCTAAGCGAAGTCCTCTAAAATAACGACTTCAACTCGACAGTACTAATGAACGCCATTGTACCAGTAACGTGTCAATAGATGCTGTTAATTCTAGCAGCAGTTTAGGTGCTTCAACATAAACAATTTCTATAAGCAATTGCAACAACTGCAGTGTTAATATGATAATTTATTAAAGAATGCTCTTAAAATCTTAAAAGTCATGCATTGTCAATTATTTGAAAAATTTAAATTATTTCTTTCAACATGTTGCATAATTATTCATATTTAATTTCTAATATTATCGTAATCTGCTAAAAGATTTACTTGTAGCATGGTTTGTCTAAAAATGTAATATTATACTGAATCGTGTTGAAAGCTTTATCTATTTAAAAAAAAAAAACGGCTTTTAATTGCTTAAATAGCTGACAAACGACGCTAACGTATTTTGTCAAGGAAAGTATAAAACATCCTTGTAGCCATAGGATCTGCACAAGAAGATGAAGCCCATATGTTCAATTATATATCTTCATTCCAGCATGCATCCCATTCAGCTATCTTCCAGCGAATTGATAATGCTTTTGTTCGGTCGCTGACCTGGAGTCAATTCTTTACCATCCGCACCGAGGAAGTCCATAGAACTAAACAAGAAAAAGTGTCAAAATCGGCGGAGCTTATAATCATTAAAAAAAAAAAAAAAGTCAAGATTGTTGATGAAGTCAGAAATCTTGATTATCGATTGTAATATTTTGATGAATGCCAAAAAGTTATCCGGAATGTTTACGCGAGATGAAAAGGCACATCGCCTTGAATTCAGCCAGTACATTACGACTCTCTTACGACAAATTCAACTGGCGTCATTTCATGAGTTGGTTACTCGTTAAAGAAGCAGTTGGACGAAAAAAAAAATGGGAGCGATGTTCTGAGATAGGTAGGACATTTTGCTGTTGGAATTCATTCTACATTACAGGAGAAACCTACGCTTTCTAAAGAAAGGGGCATCATGGGAAATAAGTCCCACAAATCAAAGTCTGTTATCAAGAAAGTTAGTGTTATGATATTTATTCATCTACCACACAGTGCAGATCTTACTCCCAGTGATTCTCTCTTTCAAAAGCTAAAGAAGTTGCTCTGAGAGTGGCAATGATCTGAAGATAGCGATAAAAATGTGACTGGAGGACTTTTTTTAATATTCTTTTTGAATAGTGTTTAACGTCTCTTTCAACTATTGAGGTATCGCAGACAGTGGACACTGATGATACATGAGATGATGTGATCAACTGGGAAAGGATTTTTTTGAAGAAGGAAGCATTCGGGGCCTTAGTTTCAGTACCTCCCCGACATTTGCCATTTATGAGGACCGAGGAAAACCCCGAAGAAACTTCAGTCAGAGAGGACGATCCTGGTGGGAATCGAACCCCAGACCTCCTTGGTCACATCTGGAGGACCGTGGCGGTTATTTCTGTCGTGAAGGGATTACATCACAGCACTAAGGAACCAAATGCGTTCAAGTCGAGAGGGATTTCGTCCAGCAACAAGATGAATTTAACTGTTAGACTTTATTTTTATTGTGATAGACACCTTTTGAATTTCAGTCCTCATGGTTAGAACCTGGAACTTCTTGGTGAAGGCGAGTAATATTTCAGCCACAATATTAACTAATTTATGTGTTTAATAATAATTAAAATAAAATCCTTTTGCTCCATAGCTTTTTCATTTGCCAAATTGTGTCTGTTTTGGTTATTAAAGCATATTTTTTAAATCTGTCTCTCAACGGAAGTAAGCAATTAATTTGCAGCATATGCACAGCGGAATTTTAGTCGTATTACTAAAGAGCTGGGGTATAATTTAAATTTGTACATTAATAAAGTTATATTAGAGAATTGAAATATGTGCCATTAATTTGCCATTTATATTAAGGTCAGGAACTAAACACACATGCTTATATTCAAAGCATTAGATTTTTTTTTAGTAAAATCAGAAGATTAAGTATAGATATAAAAGTGACACTAACATTACATTAAGTGGCAAAATAATTTCGCAAGAAAATTGCCTATTTTAAAAATAAAGCATTCTTGTTTTCTGTAAGAAATACACAAAGATTAGCTGATAGTAAGATAATCAGATAGGTTAGGAGTATCAAAGTCCAATTTTTATAGAATTTGCTTTAGGTAATTAAATAAAAACATGAATACAAAATTATATAATGGAAATCAAACTGAAAGTAAATTAAGATTAATGAAATCCATTACCAAGGCAGCTTTTTCTTATGACGAATTAACGAATACATTTAGAATTAGGAGATATAATTTTAGAAACTGCACTAAAAATATTTTAAAGAAAAATTTGCGGCTTACTAAGTTAAATCACCGAATAAAAATCTACATAAAATCACACAATGGAAAGTATTCAAACAAATAAAAATGGTTCAACGTTTGAACAACGATAAACTTCTAAAGTTAGTCATCACTAGCACTACCCTCAAGGCAGAGGAAACTCAAGATTGCAGCAAAGAACAGGCCGATTTAAATTGAAAGGAATAGGTTCAAATTATCTGAACCTGCATCTAATCATGTTGCTGGGGGTGAAACAATAGCAGAAGCAGCCTGTATATTGTTTACAATTTTTTTCTCGATTTCGAATGTCCCAAAACTACGGAATACTATGTTTGTTTTTCCACCTTTATTATTGAACCATAAAATGTGTACTGATATTATCCTTAAGGGACAAAACTAGGTAAGGCTGACAGGCTCGGACTGATTGAATTTCAGATGAGGTATCAACATTTTCCAGTTTATATAAACGCTAAATTTTTATTTTCGCGCCATGCCTTCTACAGAAGCTGAAGCATGCACATGTTGGAACAAGGAATGGAGTGTGAATGTTAATATCCGGGAGGGTACAAAATCTGGGATACAGGTGCGCCGGACCCAGAAAAAGTCGCCCAATCTCACCTTCCCCTCCACTCTCCCCTACTCCCTGCACGTTGTCCTGCCACCACTTCCTCTCAAATCTGATTCTCTTTTGCTCTAATTATTCCCAGCCCTTCCTGTGTGGAGGATTTTAACGTAACTTAAATGGAATTCAAATGAGTTCTTTCTTCCAATTAAATACTTATTGTAATCCCCTAGTTTAAGCGCGATTTCTCCATTCAGAGAGCTAGGAACTTAGGAGAACGGTGTTACTACCTCGGAGTTCGAAATACTGGGCATGTTATAGCCGTATTTATATTCGACGTCCCTCGTATAATTTATTATTAATATTTTTGTGAATATAATATTTATCTCATTATTTTCAGCAGGGATATAATTCTTTATTTAACTATATGAATAGAAGTGTGCAGTGACTTATACCATTTTATTTAATTGTGCAAATAATAAATAGTAGAGATAGATTTAAGATTTCTACCTGAAATCGGGAAACAAATGCTAATATAACATGTGCAGATTTTTCTTAATAGGTACACAAGAGCAAAAGTGAAAGGCGAACACCTACCAGTAATGGGGTTTTTTCTAGCGTCGGTGATCATGGTTTTTACGTTGCGTACGTTAGTCCGCTAAATTTGCGCGCCATTCCAGAACATTCTATACGGTCCTGCCAATCATTCGTGAGTATTTTAAAATTTCAAGGCCGGCGATGCTCCCAAGCATACGTGGATAGACCCCGAAAGGCTCGGAGTTAACACGTGGGTACCCAAGTTAGAGGTTGTACATAAGAACCAAAGTCGCCCAATTTCAGGCATTCTAAGAGAGCACTCGCCACAGGCATTCTCGACACGCATTTGCAGACATTCTAAGACAGACACTCGGCCATCTCAGACATTTCATTCGTCCAACGGCAGCGGAGAATTGTGATTAGGCGCGTAAATTACTCGTATATATCAAGCAAGTGGAATGCATAGCCACGTGATACTGAGGTTAAATCTTCGAGTAACAAACAAGTGATTATCGAGTGCAAGCTTTATTTCCTACCACAAAGTGTACGGTATATCAATACTTAAAGTCTTGAGCAACATTTGGATCAGCTAATGAAGTGATTGTTTTCAAACTCCGGAAGCTCGCGACCAATTGAAGTACTTAGCTTGCCGGCGCTCCGAGTCAATTAACTACTCGGCCAAGGGTTAGATTAGATTAGATATCGGGGGAGGGAGGGTTTGATGGAGTTTTGAAAAATCCTCCAGCACGTCAGCCTTAAGGCTTATTGTGCAACCTCATTGGGAGGAAGGCCTTCATTGTTTACCAAAATCCATTCATTTCATTCCATTCAAGTTGCAGTATTTTGGTTCCAATGTTGGCATCTTTTCCTAGATCTTTCCTGGTTATAGAGAGAACGAGTCTCTTTCTTTCCAGGATTGGACACTTAAACAGGAATCGAGGCAGATTTCTCGTCCTATATGCACAAATTGCAAGTGGGCTCATCTTTATAGAAAACCACTTTTCGTTTATGTTTATCGCAATTACTTTCCTCATTCCTCTTCCATCCAATTGGAGAGGAGATGAGGAGAAATTCTTGTTAGGGCCTAGTATGATGTTCCTAGTTGGAATTTGTCCAGGACAGGTTTGCCACCTTAGTTGATGAATATCTCGAATCCATTTTTTGACTCTGGTCTTAGCAGTATAAGTACTGATCCCGACCATGGACTCAGGGCCAAAAAGTTCCCCTTTTTGCTAGCACATCTGCCATTTCATTCTCATAAATGCCCTGATGTCCAGAAACCCACCGCAGTTCGAGCCTGTTGCATGATGCCAGGAAAACGAGGCATTTTGACCTTCCCATAGCATCGAGATCGCACCTTAAGAGGAAAGTACTTTTATTGCACTT
This sequence comes from Metallyticus violacea, assembly GCA_030762175.1. Taxonomy (NCBI): domain Eukaryota; kingdom Metazoa; phylum Arthropoda; class Insecta; order Mantodea; family Metallyticidae; genus Metallyticus; species Metallyticus violacea. The sequence goes on along the minus strand of CM060842.1, from coordinate 93,153,018 downwards.
TGACTATCTGAGAGGGTGAGAATTCGTTTCCTCCTATAACCCTTTTCCATTTCTCTTAGGCAGAGTTCAGGTTGGCATAAACCTCCGCCTTAAAAAGTGTACTATGTTTACCAAGACTTGTACTGAAATTAGTCCATATAAATCGATCATATATTCCTGCATCCAATTGTAGCCCTTTGCGGGATCCATCAGTGTACCATAAAGTTGATTACCTTCTTGTTTTGGCGTAGTTCCTTTAATCCAGTTATCTCTAGAACCAATAGTAACCCTAAATGGAGGGAAATCGCAGTATTGAATATTCATTAGGTCTGACCTGATCCTCAATTCTGGAATATCCAGGAAATTTAGGATAGAAGTATGTTGGGTTTCAGCAAAGCTACTTCTCCAATTTCCTGTATGCACCAAGCAATGTGCTGTGCGTCTAGTCTCCGCTTGTAAATAAATGTCTATGGCAGGAAGGCCTAACAGAGTCTCCAGTGCGATGGTTGGCGTGCTTCTGAAGGCCTCTGTAACACAAAGACATATTAATATCTATAGCTTGGTTAACTTACCTGCTATAGTGGTTTTTAAAGTTGTCCCTCACTAAACAATGACGCCGTAAGATATATTGCACCTAACTATAGCAACATAAAACCAATGGCTTATATGTGGTTAAGACCTAGGGTGGATCCGATAGTGCGTCTGATGGTTATAAGAGATCACTGGCTCTGCGGGGAATATTACTAATATGATTGTTCCATGTTATTTTCTTATGCACTTCAAGATCTAGATATTTCACTGACTTGGAATATTCCAGGGTTGAACTACCAAGCTTAAGAGTACGTAATGCCTTGAGATTCCTCCTGTTTGTGAATGGAATGACAACTGTTTTACTAGGATTTATTGACAAAACTTCCTTGCTTGCACCAGCAGTGAATTTTCCTCAGCCAATTGTTCATCATGTCTGATACCGTGTTGGGAATATTCCTAAACATTATCAGTACTATATCTGCATAGCCTTGTATGTAAAACCCTTCCTGGGTGATAGATTGGAGTGGGCTATCCACCACGAGACTCCAAAGAAGAGGGGAATGAATACCCCCCTGTGGGCAACCCTTGTGGCGACAATTCCTCCCATATCTCCAAGAAGACTAGCAGTAATATTTCTGCTCCAATGCATGGAGTTTATCCACATACAAAGGATGTCGTTAGCACTATATTTCTGATCAGTCAGAACCATAGACTCATAAGAGGTTTTGAAAGCACCTTCTTTGTCTAGGAAAGACCCTAGGGCTATTTCTTTTCTTGGCACGAAGTCCTCCAGTCTGCTGACAAGGCTGTATAACGCCATTATGCAAGACTTGGATGACAGATGGGCGTGTTGGTTTCGATGGAGGGGAGCGTCAGGAGGCACTTTTCTTCGAATGCGTCTTTCAATCAGTTCTTTTCACAGCCTTTAAAAGAAACGATTCACAACTGATTGGTCGGTAGGATTTTGCTTCGGTTACGACTGAGCTTAGGAATGAATACTACCCTGGTAGATCTCCAGTCCTGAGGAATATATCTGAAGGCTTTACTCTCTTGAAAGAGGTTGCAGAGATGAATATTGAATGTCAGGTCCTTTCTGGAGCAAGGAAGGAATAATACCCTCTCCGCCTGGCGATTTAAATGCGTGGAATTTGTTAACGGCCCATTTTACACTTTGAAGAGTAACAACGTCTCGTGAAAATTCGTAGTCCTTCCGTGTGGCTACTGGTCTAGGGCTTTCGCAGTGAACTGTAGATTCGCATATGTTGTTATCAAAGATACACCCGGGTAAGTGTACCTCAAATTTGACTTTGGGTATTTCTTCGGCCGATCATGTAAAACCTCCCATAAACTTGCATATTGTTCCTACGGGGTTTATAGCTCCGAGGGCCAAGGTTTTATGTAGTCTGGTGGCCCCTGATAGGCTAGATATTCCTTGACAGAAGGCTTGTTACGGTGACCTTTTGGCATGACATATGCCTTTATTATAATCTGTGAGGTTTGTGTGATATACCTCCAGTCACCAGTTCTTTTTGCCCTGTTAAAGACATGTCTCACTCTGCCTATCCTTTGTTCAAAGTCTTTGGTAAACCATGACATCTTGAATTTTATCCGTGAATGTTGGGGCAATTATCGTGATAGCATTCAAGTATGGTCTCTTGAATGAGGTAGGCGACCTTGTCGATATTACCGAAGGATCTAATTCTGTCAATCTACCCAATTCTACCTGAGAGATCCAGTTTCTGGGGCTCCCACCAGGTTCATCTTGGATTCCTGTACAGATTGACTTTTTTACTACACTGACATTAAATAATATATAGTTATGAACGGATTATAATAGTTCGTCTAAGACCCCCCATTCGGTAATCTAAGTAGCAATATGTTCAGTACTGAACGTAATGTCAATAACTTCCTGCCTTATGCGATTAGCAAGGGTAGGCTTGTTACTGATTTTAAGTATGTACAAATTACTGGAGAGTAGAAAATCTAAAAGGTACACACCCCTTTTGCTGATATCCATACTGCCCCAGATTTCATAATGAGAGTCGCCGTCGCATCCAAAGATGGTCTGGTATCCTCACTGAGTACAATGTTCGACTAATTGGTTCAGCTCCCTGGTGGGTGAGTTACCACCGTCGAATGGGAGATAGACCGAGCTCAGCAGTAGGCCCTTCTTCCCTCCCCCTATATTGCAGTCATTTTTCATTTTTCATTTTTCACCGTGCTGATGCCATTGGAATAGAATTGGAAGAGGTAAACTTTGAATTCCATTACGGACAAAGATAGAACTTGTAGGTCGATTTCCCTTGCCATAATGTATTAATTTATCTTTACACTCACCTAGTCCCGTAATTCGATCCCTGTTAGTCCAGGATTCTTGAATAAGGGCTAGGTATATTTCTTCTTCAATGAATTTTCTGCAGAAGACTGCGGAAGTCGCCTGCTTATATAGGAAGCTGATCTGGAGAACATTTTGGACCATCCTTGGCTAGAGTCCCGATTTACCTCTGCTGGGGCCCTTAGGTTCTTTGACCCAGATTGCCTCGGAAGAGTTAATACTCTCGAGGGTTGAAATTGCAATAGCTGAGGGCTCACAGATATGGTCCCCAGGAGTGAAATATTGGTTTTCTGGTTGATTTCCATTCAGGTCCCACCAGAAGCTAGGGAAAATAGTCCTCCCAGGCATAGCCTCGTATACCTAGATATGGCTAGATACTTCGGAGGCTCCGTTTATTGCATATCTTCCATGTATCATGCACCTCCTCGGCACGGTCGCGTGACCCCTTGAATTTGGATGAATAATGAGCGAATGAAGGAATTGGAGGAAAGATGGATGACTGAAATGATAAAGTGATGAGGTGGAGTTGCTTCTTTGTCTGGCCTCTCCTCACAGCCTGCCCGGCATGGGTGCGCATATCGGTAGCAAGCAACTGCCGGTTGATTTGCAGAGGCTCATGAACTCTGCCGCCAGCGACAAGGCCTACAACTCCTAGACGGGTTAAGGTAAGGGTTACGGGCATTCGTTTCCTATGCTATGAGGGATCAGGTAAACAATACACTTGTATCAATCGCATACCTTCGTATATTTATATTTTGAACGTAACTTTGTCTCCTTCCGTTGTGTGAAGACAACGAAGACGGCGAAAATCCCTGATATACGATATTCCATGAAAGCGCAACTAATGGCTATCCCACACAACTACTACAGGACGTCCAGAACCAACAAACCCACAACAACGCTTTCCATTTTATATAAAAAGTTATCGGTTTATAATAATTCATGATTACAGCGATGTATCTACACACTATATTTTTTCATTAACACTTTTATTTTGTAAATAAAAGAATATGAAAGAAAAATAAAATGTATGTATTGGATTGCGTTTATGAAGACAATTCAAACGAAGATCAATCAAATGAGGACTGGGCTGTTCGCTGCAGGAGCTCTCCTTCAGAATAAATACACTGCATCAGTTGCATCTTTTAAAATGCAAAAGAAAAATATCCTCCAGATGCACGAAGCACAACTTTATGCCACGTTATTTGACATTTTGGTTACAAGTTGCAGGTTTTACTCAGGTGAAAAAGTGTAAGACGCTATTCGAGAACAGTTCCGCCAGCAGCCTTCTAAGCATGAGAAACTGAACATCAGTGAGGGTAGGTTTAATATCGTGAGCTGCAGATATTATTTATTAATTTTCCTTAAGCTATCGTCGTAAAAAGGCGTCGACTCCATTTTATTATGCATTATATCAAAATATATTGTCAAAGCGTTTGTGAACCTTAATTTACAGGATTAGTCAAAATATTTCCCGAATTTTACAATGAAACTGTATAAACACTAATGAGTCTACCATGACATAAGGTAAGCACTAACAGATAACGGCAATTGTAACAGTTTTTGTACATATTTGAACTATGCTAAAAATGAATGTTTTAGAGCTGCATTGGTAACATTGTCGCACACGATCTACATCGACTGCAGACATGAAGGTGCACGGTTAATTTCCTCTTGCATAGATAACCAGAATCTTTAAATTGCCTATACCATGCATGGATAAATTTATCTACTGCTGGATTTTTCCCATATTCTGCTCGAAAGTGACGTTAAGCTTTGATTATGGCATTTATTGCATGGTATTTCAGTACATAGATTACCTTCCACGCTGCTGTGGCCATTTTCTCAAAACACTATTTGGTGGTCAATAACTTTTACCTTATTCAGCAAGAACAATATAAATTAAAATTTCCAGAATTTCTTTGTATCGTTATGCAAAGCGGTGCCAATAACAAGTCAATCAGAATGTGTTTTTTATAAAAACTTCAAAGATGTTATTGATAACCGTGTAGTTTTGAGAAAATTCACGACACAGAACATGTTTTACTACAAATTCAAAATAGAGAATGGCCATAAAATACATACAATGTAAGCGTACTTGAAGCTTTTAATTCCAGTTTTCATTTATTTTTTGGGAGGAGGTTGTGCAATACCGTGTATCCTTATAAATATCGTATGCCTGTATTTTATCTTTTAAAAGACTAAAGTTGAAAAGTGTCCTTAGGACTGTTGCATTTATCAAATAGCCTTTTCAAATACGATAATCAGCTATTGAAGTTCCTTCAGGAAGGAAGAGACAATAGTGCAGTCCGTTTCTAACAAATTACAGGTCCGACCCGAAATTCGATGAATACTTTACGCTAGATGATGAAGATGAAATTGGGGTTGGAGCAGTCAGCAGAATGAATGGAAGAAGAAAGAGTACCTGAGTACCTAGAGAAAACTTGCCCAGAGGCAGCTTTGTCCGCTTACCCGCTTTAATCTAACTCCTCTGTAGAAAGCAAGCGGTCCAGCCTGGCCGAGCTAACGTGTCGGGGTGGCCGGTATGGGTTTGCCGAACTGCTACGTTGGCTTTAAGTTTCACGCCACTCAAGTGTTTTTGAACAGTTTCTAATCCTAGACTGGATGCTAAGAGTAGCAAAGAATAAATATTAGGCCTAATTATTGTACTATACAGCGGGTATCTATTTATGGTTTGTATGTCCACACGAGCTGATTAGAATATCCATCAGGAGATCGATTAAATTTTCTAAGATAATTAAGAAAAATAATTTCATAAGTAGATACCAGCATTGTGCAGCCATCTCCTTGCGTGTCATGGGGGGGTACATAACTTTTTAAGCGCAGTAAAATTTATTACATTATCACTCTAGTTTTTCTATCACCAATTTACCCGCCTGCCCGCCCCTACTCTAATGCAGCCCGACCTGAACGATAACTTATCAGCCTATGCAGTCACAGCCGCCAAGTCGGCTATCAATATTTGAATGACTTGATAATTGGGGTTAGTGTTCGTACAAAACATCACCAGTACAGCATCTAAGAATGTTGCAAGTTTATCTGATAAATAAATATACTTTTTTTTATTCTGTTTGCTCGATATGCTGAGGATTATTAGCGTAATCGGTACGAATTTAATTAGTATAAATTAGTACAGCTGAAAACACCAAATGCTAAAAAAAAATAATAAGGGAGCTCAGCAAACCTGCATAGAAAAATGTCACAGTTTAAACATTTCGAAAATAAATTCTCTTGTAAATTCCCTTGAAAAAACATTTTTTAGGAAACTAGAATGTTCTGTCTAGAGTGTTGGATTGTGTAAATGTAACACCTTGCACTCGTGACATTAATTTAGGACAAATTATTGTGACATCCCTTGCTATAAAATTACTTCAACTAGCATTTGCAACATTTTAAAAATGTTTTCATCGATGTTTGTAGTCGTCACTATGGAGTGGCGTACTGTAAATATAATAAATCCTAGAGGTACTCTGGAGAGTCGACTTAGTAACAAGGAAGAAGAGGAGAACTTGATAAAAGTCAAAATTTCGTTTACGTGCAATTTATTTCACATAATTATTTGAAGTACCCAAAGTAATGAGTACAAATATGTCTAAAATTGGTATGAAGTGAACTAAAGGTAGGCAGCAAATGTTGAAAAATTAACATCATAAGATTTAAACAAAGCCCTCACAAACATTTACAGCAAAGTATGTCCCATTTTGCTACCAGAGTGCATTAAATCTTGGGCACAAAAATAATCAATACCTGGGATTCAAATGGTTTGCCTTAATACCTCAAAAACAAACAATCCAAAGAATATGAAATATATGACTATACAATAAATCGCTAAGGCAAGAACACACTCAAATCACTTAATCCCGTGTAAATCATTTAAGAATACACTAATAAAATTAGTTAAAAAAAAACTCCCACTTTACAAACTACTATAATCTAAAAACGTAAACATACTGCTTTTACAACTGAATACCTGAGTCACTGGCTACCTTGAAATGTTCAATTATTAGACCGAAACACTAGCCGTAACCCGGAGCGTCTTGACTGCTCTGTTCAGGAGCGCCCTCCCTTGGTTGTTCGTTAAAAGGGAGGCATGTTAGCCAATGAGCGAATGCTTCCGCCTTGCGGCCGTTCCTGCGTCACGATTCGAGAAGGTACTAGAAGAAAGAGTGGACGGAAGTGAAAGGTATCGATTTAGGTTGACAGGTTAATGCAAAATTGGTAAAACAATCAGAATCCCACCTCCAAGCTTAATTGTTCTGATTTACGAGATCAAATACTTTAATCGTAGTTCTAATTATATGCCCCACGATTTTTTAGGCTTGCATTAAATTTTGAAATCACAACTTGGATAGCATCGTGGTGAGGAAATTCCAACTGGGCATTCGCTTTTGCCACAAAGGAAAACCACGAAGTGTGTTTGTAGGTGCCTGCCGTTAGTAGATATCAAACTTATCGCTTTCCGAATATGCCTTAGATATTATCTTACTTGTTAGAGAACTGTTACTTAAATTATTTGACCAGGAAAATATAATATTTTTTATTTCATTATATGTAAGTTTAATTAGGTAACTTCTTTAGTGCTAATAGTTTTAAAGCATTGTCCCAATTTATTTTACCACCAATTCGTTAGGAGGTGGAGTTAAAGAAAGTACAACTATCAATCGAATCTGCTTCTGTGAATTATATATTTAAACAGTCTTGTGATAAGTTTACTTAACAGAGACGATGACATAACTATAAAAATATTCTGAATGCGTGTCTTACAAGATAAGATACTTTTCATTGGTATAAGAGTCTGAAGTGTAGTAATGTTATTAATATTATTAGCAAAATGTGCATCTCATTTAAAGGCATAAACACATGCATTTGTCTTTTTTTTTTTTTGAGACAATATAAAATGGCTTCAACCTCCATTTTTATATTACTGATATTAGTATAATTAATATGTATAATAAATCATTTTGTAATCAACTTGTACAGTTTATATGTCTGCATATTAATAGTTAAATCATTTTGCATATTTCCTGTATATTAGAACAACCTGTTTACACAGTTTTTAGACATAAACCAGGAAACGTGTTTTCAGAACGAAACAAAAAGAGCCAGATGGTCCTGCTCATATTTTGTATATATTTTGTAAGAAGCTTTATGTAAGAAGGGTCGTCTCTGAGAATTTGAAAAAGAGAACGAGTCAGATCCCTAGGTATTGTATGAACGGACAGAAGTGTTATTTTTTATTTATTTGTTTTTTTTTTTTTGTTAAAATCCAGGACAGGCCGGGCAATAAAAACGTATTGATACTACAGTACCTTGTGGGCGTAATCACTTGTAACCAACATTACGTAACGAAACCCAGGAGAAAAACAGAAGGAATAAAAGGTAACGGGGACAGTCAATAGGAGAGCTTGTGTAGAAAGACGCAAACTGTTAACAGGGAGCCATATCGAAAATAGTGGTACAAAGAAAAAAAAACAGTGAAAGGGTGAAAGAATTAATACCGTGCAGTGATAAGAATAGAATCCTTCGGGTTAGTCGGAACATTCATCAATTTTCTCAGAACTTAAAGGCGGCCCTTGAAAGATAAAATTACTTAAATATATATAAATCGTGTTATAGTAAGCTTCACGATTCGTGTTCGTCTTTTGCATTAATTCCCAGTCCTCTCCCATTGGCCTAAGAGGGTCATAAAATTCCAACAATTCACCAACGGCACGGCGAAATTCGATAGCAGCAGGAGAAGAGGAAATGAACATCAATCCCTCAACAATCAATAAATTAACTAATTCCTCCCCCACTTATCACTTTAGACTATCGAATACTATCGCATTTTACATGCAGTATAAATTGTAATTATTTAGAGGTATTGTAGTTCAGTGCAATCTCGAAGCTGAGAGGGGCACACGATTTTGGAACTAACTTTAACTAATAAGTATGACCTGTTAAATAATATACAAATAAAATTCAAGCGTTTGAACTAAAATTCGAATAAAATGGTTGAACTTTAGACGTTATACTGAACTAATAAATTCATTTTTAAAATCAGAGCTATCTATAAATGTTGATGGGATTTCAGGCCAATAATAATGTAGTATTGCAAAATCTAGATTTATATTGTAAATATATAATCACATTGGACGTTTGACTTTTAATTACTTAATATTAACTGTGATTTATAACATTTAATCTTTGTATTTTAAGAGTAGTGTCTCAAAACGCTCACTGCTTAATCGAATGAATTATTGTAATTTTTATTACAATTTATGCTTTAGCAATATTTGGATAACTAGATTAACTTCCAACATTTTAATTACTTTCTCAGGCTATCATTTTTCTCCCCTTTTCCTGCTGTCATTCTCGGTTGAAATTTAAAGAGATAATCTTAGCGGCCTCAGAAAGTGCATCTGCTGCAATAAAAGGAATGCACGTCTCTTTTCAGAGGTGGCAGTCATATCGTCTTTATGACTGCACTAAGTCAGCTGTTCCTGCCGCCTTGCGCTTGTGTGTGTGTATGCAAGTGCAAGAGAGGCTGCGAGTGTTGTTTTGATCTCAAGGTCCACGCGTTGAGCCCCAGCCATCCAGTCAGTTCAGGGTGGTGGTGATGTGGTGGTAGTAGTGGCAGGATGGGGATGCTGTAAAGGGTGAATGTAGCCCTCTCTTTTCCTCTCCCACCCTCCTGGATGCCAGGCTGGCTGCATCGATTTGGCTCAAGGGGTTGGAGGGGTTGGGACGCTATGTTGGACCGGGGGTATATGTTCCTGTATACGTCGCACCAACGTTTTTCTGTCAGCACTAGGAAATTAGAGGGAAAAAAACTATACGAAAACAGTTGTGAGATGAAAGATAAGCGAAACAGCCCATATTTTGAATGCAGAAGCGATGATAAAACCCTTGCAGAACCTCTGTATTTTATGATTATTAATTTATTTTATTGCTGCTTCGTGCATCTTGCTTTCAGGGAAAATATTCACAGACAAATTCTAAACCCTGCCCAGTTTGTAGCAAGGGTAAAATCAAGGGATTTTGCAGCATTTGGAAACAGTTTTCTGAAAGCTAATTTAATGTCCCGTGTGCAAAATATCTTTAAGCTGTAAGGGCATTAAAATCATTTTGATGGATATGATGAAAGTTAGAGAAGCCTTTCACAGTAAAAGGATTATCAAGTCTTCCTTTCGTAATTCATTCTTTGTCCGTCTACCCATCCAACTTTTCGTTTGTACGCTTATTGTTTTTTATTTTATTTCCGTTCTAGATTTTCTCCTCTGTTTATCCATCCCTCTACCCATCCATCTACATAATTTGTTCTTCTGACAGGCAGTCTTACTTCAAACAAATGCGAACATATTTATTTACTCAGAATGGTGCTGAAATGTTGACATATTCAGGCTAAGGGTTTATTACTTAAGAGTTCGCTTCTCGGAGACTGCAACGATGAGACTAAATTATATTCGCCTCTGAGTTATAAAAACAACTTTAGACATGCAGGTCTCAACTATAACTCTTTACAGTTATCTAAAGTCTAAATGCTTGGAAGAACTAATGTAACGCAAGTATTCATTTGTTCGTTGATATTTCTTTTATATATTTAATGTGAGAGCAGTGTAGGAAGTTTGAGATCTATAGTTCAACTAATGGAACTGAAGTCTTACCCCATCTCCCATATCTTGTGTTTCAGTGGTAACCATACTTGCTTCCTAAACCCAAGCTCGCGGGTTCAATTCCGGCCAGAATAGATATTTTCGAACGTAAAACTCCTAAGATGGCTTACTTTGGAAGGGAAATAAAGTTGTGGGTCTCGTTTAATAGATTTGCGACAAGTAGAAGAACCTCACGCCTGAAAGAAGAGGCTTCTGAGCAACATTTATCGGCCATTTCACGCTCTGAATTGAATGAGACGCTGATGACCTGAGATGTTAAAAGCGTCCGTAAATAAATCAAATCAAAAACAACTGTCTCTCATATTACCCAGCCTTGATCCCACAAGTTTCTATATTTTCCCATGTTGATAGGACCTCTAGCTCTAATCTTTTTATCAAATTTATTCATTAAATAGATTTTTGTATAAATTATAATTTTGCGGTATTACTTTTCATTCAACTCATATCATTTAAGATAGAAGAAGCGCAACATAAAAGACAGTGTAAATAGAACACTCTGCGGAAAATGCTTTGGTAAAACAAATCAAGAGCTTTGCAATTAAAATGTTATTTCATCCTTATCGATAACCAATCTGGACTCGTAGCGAGGGAGCTATTCAACATCCTGATTGTACTGTGAATAAAATCTATAATGCTGAGAGGCAGAATGGCATTGTATGCACGTTCGGACAGAACGAAATTTCTTTAACCAGTTTGTAAGATATAGTGTCGAGCAAAACTATGAAAATATTGCATCCGATGTTGAAACAAATCCCTAAATGCTAAGAATATTCTAGATATATTTTTTTCGAATTTTTATTCTTTATTGTATAAGAGACTGAAAGCAACTGTGAGGAAGTATGTTGGTTGACGACTAAAATTGGATTAATTAAATGGATTTGAAGTGATCTCATGCTGGGCACCAAAGTCTGATGAGGTAGATTAGGCGATAGGATAGAAATCGAGCTGTGTTAGGATGGTTCCACCTTTGGCGCCAAAGTTTGTAGATATTAAGGTTGGTGACGTAAGAGCTTCTCGTCGATCGCTAACATTTCCTCGGATACTCCGTCTCACAGGTCTATCGCAGTTTTTCGTTAAGAGCTCAACGCGAATAAGATGGAAATTAATGAGGTGGAAAGAACACTCGACCCCACATACGATGGAATTGCAAGTTATTAACTTCAGAGTCTTTTAGTGGTGAACCTCGTCGTATAGGCTGCGGGTGAAAACACAACGGTCACTAGCAATACGAATGATATGAGCTCAAATCTTGTTGAGTAAAAACCCGTTGACTTCTATGCAGTTCTGGTCTAATGTTTGTCGGCTTTACCTGAAGTTGCGGTGAAGTAATCAGCGAATAATGCTTGACTAGGAAGTACTTTAACTACGCCTTATTGCCTTGAACTTAGAAAGTGAATAGCATAGCATTTGCGTTGAGTGGCCGCGTGGACCGTCCGAACTCGAAACTGGAAAATTGAAACTTTACTGCCGAAACTTGAATGAATGCATAAAAAACGGGGGCGAAGGCTCCTTAATAATGAAATATAAATCTAGATTCTAGATTCTACGAGTGGTGCTTGGCTTGGCTTGGCTTTTAATGTTTAAAGAGACGACTCGTTACAATTCCCACGAAGCGTTTTGTTCGCATGGCAAGAGGGAAAGTTCTAGCCAAGAACGCTTTTGTCCGGTCTCTGGAACGCTATCCTACTCCAGCAATGAATACAGAGGTATGGAAGGAACTACATTTCCCGTTGCGACACGTGTACACAAGAAGGCAGCACATGGCTTTCACTTCAGCATCTGTAAACAAAGAGGATTTCATCAGGCGTCACTTCACCCTATGTGGACAACATTGTGAACAGTATCACCTACTCAATTGCAAAGCAAGGACATGCTCCCTAGTGTTTTGCACTTAAGACAAAAAATTCGTCTAACTATACATTTTTCTTGTGTACAGTGTGTATAATAAAATTTAATAAAATATAATTGGCTACACTGACTAGAAGACAAATACACTTCCCGCCATAAAGGGATTGGTAAAACTTTGCGATAATTTCACTGCAATATCAAGCTATGATTGGTAAAAATTAAAAATCTTCTTTCATTTCATCTGTCAATTTTATGATGTCACATAAGTGAAATATTCATGTTAAAAAAAGAAAACTACAGACTATTTAGTTTAAGTTGAAACATGATCATTTAGTTTTTACCTGAGTTGTTTAAGAAGGGTGTGCTAACGACGGTCAAAGGGGCTGAGAAGCACTGTCACAGTCATCCTGCACTGCATAGTCTCTCAGTGGTAATTATGTATTTAATACATATTGTGACCAGTTGCAGCTTTTGGCAGTAAAATATGCGATATGTTTACCTATGTTTATTTTGCTGGCTTTCGTATTGTTACAAGTGGGTATTGGGAAACAAGGAAAACCTATGCTATCAGATGCAAGAGAAATTGTGTGTAGGGGGCGCACGTTCTTTAATGCTTGCTCTCTTTTTACTTTCCATGTTTCAACTAAAACAAAATTTACTGTAATGGACATGAAGAAAAACGGTGTTCTCATTAAATAGTGCTTTATTTCTTAAAACTATTTATTTCTTTCAAGGCAACGCTAATTTGTCTTTGTGTTCGATTGCATATTATTGACTCCTACAGGATGGCGTACTAAATATAAAGCTATTATGCAGTACAACACATTATGGTACTGCTCTGAATAAGGCCTGGCTCAAATCTGACCTGCCGACAGTTCGAGACTACACACAACTGCGCTTTGACTTGACGGAGGGTAATGATCGAGGTAACTTAGAGGTCGCGACACCGACCGATGACTTGTGAACCTATAATTTTCAAAGCGCTTGTTTTGTCTTTTCGTGGTTCGTCTCTAGGTATTCAATGTCGCATACCTTAATTTTGTGTAAGTGCTTTATAATAAAATCTATAACTGAAGAATATTAATGATTTGTGAGCTGCAAGTTATATAGGCTAATTGAATAAGCTTAAGATTAACTGAATTATGCCATTCACATCATGATGTACTTGTCCTAACCATTTATTGAAATAACTACATTTAGTAAACAGAGTTGCCAGATTTGTTGTCTAACATACCTATCATAATACAAGCCGAGCGAGGTGTTAATATGTTCGTCAGGTCTCGGGTTCAAATTTCTTGAAGTCCATCATCTAAGTTTCTAGGTTTCCTTAGCCTTGGTTATGCTGGGATGCTTTTCTTTCCACGAATTTTCCTCTCTGCCATTTCATAGTTCTGATTGCAAGGTTGGAAGTTCCAGGCGAAATGGGCTGCTGCTGTGTGCGGCTTGGCGATGTATTATCGCCTTCGGGGACGCGTTTAGGGGAGGCCGTCTTATCTCTCACAGGCCTGCCTACATATGGGACTTTAGATCAGGAAAACATTAGGAGTTCCTCTTATCCCTGAGAACCGCCGTCCCTGGCTCCTGACCGACAGATGTCTCCTCGAGGATGTGGCCCCCTTGGGGGATGCTCCATTCGGTAAAGCTTATGGGAGGATTACGGGTGCTGTAATAAGCTGTCGGACAGCAAAGTGTCTGGATGCTGGGCTGTGGTATTTATATATCAGTTTTGGTTAGCACTACGATGTCTACAGATTAAGAATTGTTCATACTTTCTGACTACAGTAACTTTCTGTGGCGTATATGATTTTTGTTCTCTTAAAAAGGTGCAACCCCAATCACAATCCAACTCGTAATTGTATAGAAATCTGGTTCTGGACAAAGTATTGCCTATATTTTCATTTTTACTTAGTTCATATTTTCCACAGCGCAGTTGACTGCGTGAAAATGGAATGGGCTGCTCGTGGCCATAGGATGCGCTTAGTCGCCCTTCCTAAATAAACACAAACACAAGGACAACTGGTCTGCGGGTTACTGTGTTTGCACTGCAGGAGTTACGACCCAGCTTGAATAACCATCGTCCACGGTCAATGTAACATTTTCAAGCAGATGTTGAACCCAAGTAGCGCTTAAAGCTTTTTAAAAACATGAACAGCCTTACAGCCATACAATCCCAAGGGGATATTGCTTAAAGAAATATTTCAATATACAACAAAATAATAATTTTTCCTCTAATTTAAACAAACACAAAATTACTAGACCGCCTTCATGGTTTAGTGGTAGCTTTTATGACTACTAATCCTGGATTCGAATCCCCTGTCTGTTCAAGCTGTCTGAGTAATTTTTTTCCTCGGAATTTTTCTTTACCTTGAGAAAGTGAATGCCAGATAACTTAAGGCGCCAAGGAGTTCATTTGCCCCATCATTAATTCATTTTATTGTTACACCTATAGTATTCAGCCCACAACCTACACACGTCGGAGAAGACCAATGCAGTCATAGCGCTATAAAAATAAAACATTAAAAAATGCTAATTCTTTTGCACGTAATATCCCAATTGAAATCGGTCAGTTATTTTACGAAATACAATTTCCACAATCAACAGTAGATCTTTTTAGTTCTAAAGACTCGAGAAAAAATCTAATAGGGTTAAATATTGGTTCTTAGTGTTTATGTTAAGGTTGTTTACTCAATGTTGAACTCATATTTTCGTAGCATACTGTAGCGCATACTTCTTTGCTATGCGCTGACGCTACTTTGTTGAATTTATTTAATTAATACCAGCAAATAAGTGTTTCACGACGATTCAATAGGCCAAACTCTTGTACTGTTCTGTCCATTCTATAATTCATTTCAACACCACCCAGTCTGAATAACTACTAATATAAAATAAATTTAGTGTAAACAATAATTCATCAGTTTATATATTTAATTCGCAATCCTGCCAAATTTTAGATAGGATCCATATGTTATCACATCTTTTGTTTTGATATCGTCTGGCAACCTGGTTTGTTATTGTTTTTTTGAATTTGTAAAAATTTGGAAACTTAAAATTGTGCATTTTATGTAATAATTACTTTAGAATGCAAGAGGGTTAATAAGGCGTTCCTGAATAGATGGCATTGCTGTCCTGCCAACAACTTTTGAACAATTTTTAAAATAAAGTTGTAATACTACACAAAAAAGTTTTGAAGCTACAACTGACTTACTTTTGATTCTGTTCAAATTTAAATAACAATAACAATTGAGATGTTAGTATGGCAGCCACACGCTGGGATGCCAAAATTTGAAGCAGTTTGATGGGTGTTGTTATCGTCGTCGTTGTTACTGTTGTTAATATCGAGTTGTTGGCCTTACGTTGTGATGCCAGTTTGGAAGTGCTTTTGTAGATTGATTATAGGTCACTTGTTGCCACGCTTAAATGACAATTTCTCAGAGTGAATTCGGTTATTTTGTTGACTAGTACTCAACGGGACTGGGAGAGGAATTCGATGGTGTAAATGAGCATGGGATGCGACATAATATGTATTGGTATTTTAATATGTGTAAAATCTTTCGCATCCTCTGGTGTTTTGCTTACGACAGACTTAGCTACGTGCATACAAACGTATTTGCCACGTGTGAAACTTATTGGTGGATGCCGCGAGGCGTGAAATTGAAATTCGAACTTACAATGAGTACTGCAAATTGCTTCTGCGAACTGCTTACTGCCTTTGTCGCGGTGCACATCTTATAACTGCATCTCGCCGCATGTAAAACTTAAACTGCCTAAAAACTGCGTGTATCTTATAACTGCCTCTCGCGATATGTAAAACTTATATGGCTGCGTGCCTCATCCACTTCGAACTTAAAACTGCTACTGAGCAATGAGCAAATGCGAACCAAATGCCCTTTAATATTCGTTGGCTAGTAGACGTCAAAAGGGAAGCGGAAGCCTCGGGCCTTTCTTTAAAAATTTGAAACATACATCTATGATTGGCTGGTTAAAGTTCACCTGTAGCATGTACCTTTCATTGTTATTTGAAAGTGTAAAACTTTTGTCGACATTGACCAGTTTAAAAGGCTAGCTGTACAACCACCGTCAGAGTCAAAGCAGCAAACGGTTTAAAAATCTTTCTGTTTATTGACCCTGCAGTAGCCGTTCATTTAAAAAGAAGGGGCTTCACACTCGTCCTTCGGGTTCATTGTATAAAGTTTTATGACCCTTTTGTTGACTTTCCAAGCTACGGTAACAAAACACTGAGGAGCTTTCTCTTTTTGATGATATTCAACTCAAGTTTTAGCATTATGCCGTATCTACTTTACTAAATACAGCACATGAAATATTATGAATGGGCCTACATAAATAAAATAAATATTTATAATTCAGCGGGTGCGGTTCAAAGGAACTGTTTCACGATTCAACCAGGTAAAGAAATAACAAAATGCGGAAACAATTGAATTTTTTTTTATTTGAGCTGTGTTATGGTAGGGGTGGCTGAGGTGAAAGAGTGAAACCTAAAATGTAATCAACAATTGTTTTAAGCTTCCCTTTAAATATTTAAATTTATGGTTTTGTTTAGATAGGTAGTTTGAACTGGTAAGTTTCGAAATGAAAGCCCCTGTATAGGAAGTAATAAGTCCAGTGGCAGTTTGCTTTGGGATGGACTGTCTACATGTACTTACACCTCAACCCAATTTGTTCTTAGCTAAACAGTGAATGGAGTTTAACGTAAAACTAATATCAAAGGCTTCTTGCCTAGCAAGGTTAAACAGATCGCCGAACAGAAAACTTACACAGAGTTTTCGACGAGGTGTTTCTACTCCTTCCGATCTCTTTATTTGTGGTTCATCGAAGTACTTCGGTAGCCGATGAACTGTTTTTGTTCTTCCTAATCTCAGGTGGTAGTTCCTCAAATCCCAAGAAGTTAATCTTTTGAACCGCAGATTGAATTCTAGCTTAATCCGTGACCTGTCCTTTCTGCTGGCGATGTCCGGAACTTCGTAGATTCTAGCCTTCTTCCCCGAAACTTAACTTAGCAATTAAAGGGTTCCGGGGAAAAAACTTTCTTACAATAGGAGATATTTAAAAAGAACAAAATTTAAAAAGCTCTCACAGCAGATATAAGCATTAATGAATTGTTAAATTAACAATAAATATTCTTCAAAATGTACGTTATATTATCTTGTTGCATGTCACATTATTTATATAATGGTATAATATTCATTTTAATTACTCAGTACCCTTTTTGGGATGAAAAGGATAAATGTTAGTATTATTGCGTAATAAAAATTAAACATTGCTCTGAAAATTATGGCGGTCTAGTAATAAGTTCTGTTACAAACTTTTGATAGGCACTGTACCAGATGTTCAAAATATCAGATAACGCCCTTGCTGCTAAACTCTACCTTATACATGGTTAACTTCAACTGCAGCTAAGTGAATGCAGTAGTATTAAAGGCTTTGTCATGGATTGGGGAGACTATGTTACTGTGATAGCCTTCCATAAGATCGGGAAATCGCCACTTGAGTTGTTTCAGAATCTTAAGAAGTTAAAATCAGCAGGAAATTTGTGTACTGCACCCTTGAGAGCTTTAGTGAAACTGGTACAATTGCTGACCGACCAAGATCGGAGCGATCGCGCTCTGTGAACACCAGGAAAGTGGCGAAAGCAGCGGCGGCTCGTATTAGGAGAAATCCAGTGCGGAAGCAAAAATTGATGGCTCGTGAGATGAACATTTTCAGGTCATCAATGTACAGATTGCTCAGACAATATTTTGGGCTGAATGCTTATCGCTGGGGTACTGCACGTTTCTTAACTCCAACACTTAAGCAGCAGAGAAACCTGAAATGCAAATGCCCACTTGGGAGTTACCCTAATAACGGGCAAAAAAAAAAAAAAAAAAAAAAAAAAAAAAAAAAAAAAAAAACCTTTTTACAGGTGAAAACATTTCAAAATTTAAGAGAGCTACAACACCCAGAATAACAGAATGTATGTCAGGACTCCTGAAGAAGCTCATGAGATTGTTCCAAAGATCCAGAGGGGCAATCATCCCGCCTCAGTGATGGTTTGGTGGGGTGTGAGCTACGATGGTGTCACAAAACTGCATTTCTGCACTTCAGCCGCCAGAATCTGTGCTGAGAGATCACTTTGTTCAAGAATGGGTACTGGATCTTCCAGCAAAATTGTGCACCAATCCATAAGGCAAGATCCACTCAATCTTAGCGTGAAAAAAATGTTGCGGATTCTATTGCTATCCAAGACTGTCCCTCTAGCAGCCCCGACCTCAAATCCTTGGATTACAAACTGTGGGCAGTGCTTAAGGATGTTGCTTGTAAGAAAAGGCACCCCTTGAGTCTCTCAAGCGATCCCTGGAGTCAGCAGTGGAGAGTGCTCATCTTCTCTTGGATGACAGGTGGATAATCTTCAGAGAATTTCTAAGCTGATTCACTGCAGAATCCCTTAAGACTTTGTAAATCATTGAGTTTTGCTTCAAGCACCAACATTTGCATCTATTTTTTCAGGAGTTTCTTATCAATGACATCAGTTCTGCCCCTGATCGTTGTATGTCGTTTTAATCTTATCCTATGCAGTAAAATAAATCTACTTAGTAGACTTTAGTTATAGATACAAGGGTAGGTCCATAAATTTCCGGCCTAAACATTTTCAAGTATGGCAAAGACAAAAACTATATTTCACATTTCAATATAGTTACCCTTTATTGCTATATACTTCTCACGTCTTTGAATTAACATTTCAATCTCCCCTCCAAATAGTCAGAAGTCATGTCTGCAAAATGGAAATAAACAGCATCCATCACTTCTTCGTCACACTTAATTTCCTTTTTCGAAAACCCTTCTTCAGTTTTGAGAAGAGGAAATAGTCGCTGGGAGCTAGATCTGGGCTGTATGGTGGATGGTCGATTTCCTTGAAGCCACATTTTTTCACAACTTCCTTTGCAACAAGAACTGTGTGCACAGACGCGTTGTCGTGAAGAAGGCGCATACTACCACTCAGCTTTCCTCGCCTTTTCTCTTTGATGGAAGCACGCAGTGTGTGCAGTATGTCAGCATAGTACTCCCCACACGGCAGAGCTCCAAAAATGCCTGACAATATTTAAAAATGCCTGACAATAGATGAATCGTTGCTGCTTTTCGACTGAGGAAGTCTAGGCATCATGAATAATTCAAAGGGCTGTTGTTTTAGAAGGGCCCAACCTTGTTGCTATTTCTGTAACTTTGAGCCGCCGGTCTTCCATACTTTCTCCTTCCATAAGAGCAATGTTTTCGGGAGTTAGCCCCTCCAAGGACCAACCTGCACGCTCTTCGTCTTCAATGCTTTCTCGACCCATTCGAAAAAGTTTGGCCCATTCTTTTGCGGTAGAATATGAGGGAGGTGCTTCCGCATTTACATCCTCCGATCGCTGTTTAATTTCATTGGGAGTAAGTTCTTTTGTGAAGAACTTAATAAAATTCGAAACTGCATTTTGAACATGTCACAATATTCTACACATTGCCTTCTTTAGTAACTATATCTGAACAACTGAACACAGCGGAGCGGTAGTTACAGCTGCATTTATTAACGTAACAGATAAGGTATAACACCAGATAAGGATTTTGCGAAGGTGATAAACTTATGGACCTACCCACGTAGGTTCCTACATCCCAATTTGGCTCACTACACTATTTTCCTTGAGCATTACTGCCTCTCTCACTTCTCTTCGCTATTGCTTACTTTTTTATCACATTCACTAAAACTTTCTCCTTCCTGTTCATAATTAAATACATAAAGCTTCTTTAATATTAACATAAGAAAAAAGGCTTGTTTATAATGCAATAATATTATATTAAGTTTTATATAATAACAATAACGGTTTTCTCCATCCTTGGTTTTTATATTTTTTCAGTCCAACATAACACTGACCACTGAGCTCTAATCGTTATTTTATACACTGCTTGGACATTGGTTTTTTTTTTTTTCAAGTGACTTAATATTTAAAGCTCTCATTTTTTGTGACTATGATAATTTTTTCATGGTAAAAGTTTATTGGAAATGTATTTCTGAATAGCTTCTAGTGAGTGGCACTGAAACTTTTTTATTGAATTTTTGTCGTTTTTCCCCTGAATTCTTAATTACTCTCCCTTACTTTCTGTAATGAGTAATGAATCATGTTTTATCCTTTCCCCGTTTCTTATTGAAACAGAATCGACAGGACAAAGAATGATACATTTAAGACCAGTGCCTGTATTTATCAATGAAAAATGGAATAAAAATAAAGTAATATAAATATTCTAGCTTACTGGTCGAAAGTACGAAAACATAATCATTATTCAGTCTTACCGAGTTTTTCTATCCTTATAATTTTCTTGATTTTGTATAATATTTCTTTATTCAGCATCCTTATTTTACAGTAAACTACACAATGAATAGAAGGTGCCGTAAATTTTAAAGAAATGGTAGCAACATATTTTTCTGTGTGAAACAGGTTACTTAATTACATACACTCCTGTTGAGATAATAATAGCCTAAAAGTTTGAAGTCTTCTAAAATATATATAATATAAATACTATTTTTATATAATCCATGTTTCAAAACTATATATCCATTTTCTTTGGAGGAAAGTGCATGTTACTGGGTTTATGTCGAAGTTTCTTGTCATGAATCTCTAGATCAAAATATAGGCTTCATAATCGCCTAGAAGCAGGCGCATTTTTCTTGTCAATACTGCACACCTCTGTTCTATATTGCATACTTCTTAACACAAAACCATCTGGCACTGCTCTGATTTGGCTACTAGTACAGTGAGCTGTACCAGGCTTATTTAGGCCAATCGTTATCCCAGCTCAGCTCATTCCATTTCCCTCCAGTTGTAAAACAAGATCTAATCCACTCGAGAGAGACTGTTTCAGATGGTCCAAGTTCATTCCTATGATTCAGTTATCTTGTCATTGACTGCATGATCCCTGACTTGCAGAAGTATAACATTTTTTTTTTTTTTGAAGAATAACTTGACTGCGGAGCGTTGTAAAGAAAATAATATTACATAAGAGTTTGGACGAATCCCAAATCCCTTGAAACTCTGTAATACTTCATAAAGAAGAAAAAGACCTGGTAGAAGAAGAAAATGATTTTTACTTAAAATTAAAAGTTTTTAAAAGCAATTGAAAGTTGTGCTTAATTAAAAAGGAATTTATGAATACCATTTTTAAAAAAATATATCCAACATTAAAAAGAAAATAATATTAAATGTAGTATATAAATGAAATGCATAATTTAAATTCGAGTCTTAAAGTTAATTTCAATTTTCTCAACGTAAGTTGACAAAACATTTTGAATAACAGTGTAAATTTTTTAAAAATTGTAATAACAATAGTTCCAAATCATTTTTAAACTATAGCAAGTGTAAAGGAGGAAGGTTATTTTAAAAGTTTACATTAAACATGAAATTTATCTCAGAAAATTATTAAAAATAAACGAATTATTTTAAGAGATAATAAAACTACACATTGCATTATTTCAGGGCAATCTAAAAACAATAAAAATATTTAATAGAAATGATTTTGATCTAAAACACATGGAATTATTTCAGGGCAATTTAAAATAAATAAAATGAATAATGAAGATTTTTTAAATTTAAAACAGCATTCGAACCTATTCTTACCCACTTCCTTTTTTATTAGCTACGATATTGTGTTGAATAGAGTTTCTGATATTACTATCGATGCGATATGATTGAGAACCTTTTAGAAGGTTTCCTCGAATTTCTATATATATATATATATATATATATATATATATATATATATATATATATTGTTTTTCTTCCGGTATTTTAAGAGGTCCACAGAGTGAAAACAGTGTTTCTGCTAAGTGTTAGTTATAAATCATTTTATGTTGCGTGTATGTGATGGGGATGTTACGATTGTTTGATTTAATGACCCCATTTTGTAGTGCCAATTTGTAACTAATTTCGAATGGTGGTATATGACATTTGTTGATTTAATGGAGATCAGTTTTGATGACTTGACCTTTGGATTAATTAATTGGGAATGGATTAAATAGTGCGGGCCGCTAATGCATGGGCCAGCTGCTGCCTTGTCTCCCCTCCACTGACGATTATTGTCTTGAAGATGCCTCGGCTCTAGCTCGTAGGTAGTTATTCCTAGTTTCAAGTAGCAATAGCTACCATTCTATGTAGATGTGCTCGACTACCTGGTTCCTGGTATTTATATCAGGGGGAGAAGGAAGTGAATAGCTGGGGTGATAGAGACGCTTCATAAATGTAACCACAGTTTATTCTTGATTGATTCCTCACTGACTACGTGCATCACCGTATGTTAATAAGAAGAGGAACGTCAGATTGTTACCCCACATTTATCTTAGCAACTGAATTGTCTTCACATTTTACGTTATATATATTGCAACTGTGTTAGACACTCCTAACCGCAAAATTGAATTCCACTTGAGCACGCGTACTTTAAATTCTCTACTCTTGCGTATGGCCTTTTTCTAAAAATGTTCTCATTAATATTGTTTTCCATACACGAACGTTCACTCAAATACTACAATTTATCATTAACCATCACTGAAAGATGTTACCATTTATGCAGTATTTTTCACAAGCTCGAAATTTATACTTGAAAACAACGCATCCAGCTTTCCCTGAATCTAAACTCAAATTACTACTGACTCCTCTAACTCCAAACTTCTTGTCTCTTCCGAATCTAAGCTTCGAGTGTCTCTTAGACCTCAAATTGTCTCTTTATACTACTTTTAAATTCTAGCGGTTGAGACGCCACAGTGATCTTTCAAAATTTCCTAATAGAAATTTCGAGAACTTTTCCTCAAAATCCCTTACTCTTATTGGCTACGGGGCTTTACAGACGGTCTTTCTGATTTGCTCTTAAAACAAATCATATGCAAAAGCCTGTTCATTCCTGCTTTTTTAAATACCGGAAGGTTTGTTGACTCTTTAAATGTTACGAGTTTTTCTACACCCACGCTTGTGTGACTTTCCCCACGCGGAGTTTCTTTCCAATTTTGTCTTTTTAAACGACCAAACAAAACGAGGCTTCTGGCTTGTGCACAAAAGAAGAACCTTTGAGCGACTCTTGTTTCCTTTGTTAAAAATTTCCCGAAAAAATAACGGTGTGGACATAACTCTTAAGCTAATTAGATATACAGAATACAGAGTAATATACATTTTCACATTCCTTTTGATTATTTACACATAGTATACTTAACATGAATATATTCTCGTTTGTGAGCGTTCAACATTTTCATTATAAATATTTAACTTTATACACAATAAAGTAAATTTTATATCTTAATTTATTATATAACTGACGAAATTAATAGTTCTGATGATGTAAATTATTAAGGGGTGAAGCCAGAAATTACTACTTCAAAGCATTAATTTCATTAGAGTAACGTGTACCAGTGCTTTTGATTATTCGCATAATCGTACCTAGAATTAGCCGAGTGAATAAAAGTTAAACATTTATTTAAGGTAATGTAAGGTACCTCCCTGATCAATTTTTCAATTTTCCTCGAGCTCTTCCTAGAGTAAAATTTGGACGAAAATTGTAAAACGTTTTTTGATTTCGTCTGATATGGGATGTTCTTGCTTTATATACACTTATTAGAAAGTATTAACTTTTTTTTGTACACTGTTTAAGATTTATATTTCGATTTTTCTTTAATCGAAGAGTATACAGTACGCTCCACAAATCATGAGTACAGAATAGAACACTTCAAGACACACTCCAACTACCTTATTCAAAACGAAACATTTGTTTGCATTACTAGAAATCATATGATGGAGAAAGGACAGCAGCTATGAGAGGGAAAGAGAACTGTCCAACCAAGTAACATAATCGACATTCTACTGTTTTTTGTTTTTTTTTCCAAACTGTAACTCTGCTCACTGCTCACATCAACATAGTTGAAAGTAATCTTTCTAAAAGAGTTAACTACTTTTTTATTTTATGATTCAAAAGATTCAAATATTTTTCAATACCAAGATAAAATATTGTAACATCTTTTCTTTCAGGTGACGGTCATATTTTCAAGGGATAGTTATCTCTGAGCTAATTGATTAGGAATTCCCTCACAAGTCAACTGCAAAAATACGAAAAAGATTGCAACCTAATTTGGAATGAGGATTTTATTGCACATTTTACTTGATAAACGAGTTTTAACTCTTTAAGGAATACCAATTTGACATCTTGAATATGTGTATTATTAGCACAAACCTTAAATTGTAAATAAAAATGGAAAACTTTCATGCTTAAAGCGGATTCGAAACCGGTGTGTGGTATTATAAACAATACAGTATATTTCTCTGGCAAAAACGTTTAATAAAAGCACGACTACCGTTCTGGGCATACAAATAACGAAATTTCGTAAGGGTTGCCGCATTGTGTGTGAGGTTTATTCCCTTTCCAGGCGTTAATAATTCGCCGCCACATGTTTCGGCAATTAGTGAATAATTAAACGAGACACTGGAGTCTATGATAAAGCACAGCTGTGTAAACGCGTCTTGGTTATTGGCGGGAGCTGCAACAATGCTTTTACACACAGCTGTTCTCAACTAGCGCACTGTCATGCGGTGTGACTGCTACATTTCACCACCGTTCATGACGTGCATCCCGACTCTTCCAGACAGATGATCAGCTATATTTAGAGAAAAGTATAAGATAAACAATCACTTTTGGGAATATTACTAACATTTAGCACACTAGCTCACTTTTCACGCCCATTGCGACAGACCATAATTATTCAGTTCTTATTATACATTTAAGAAAATGCACTATGGGAAGTGAAAGGTAAACAATTTAATTTTTTTTTCAGATTATAATATTTTTATTACAATATTTATTTAACTAATTGGAACCTTGTAATCGGATTTTCTTCCTTAATCTGAAGACCCTGAACTCCATTTCCCGAAGTTTGCTCCCTCTGATCCAATGTTGCCAATTAGTGGGACATTCCCATTTTTTGGGAATATTTGTGCAGAAATTAGGAAAATGGGAGAAAATGAATTAAAATCAGAACTTTAATTAACTTTAAGATTCAATATTTTATTATAATATTTTAAATACTTTGATTTTACTTTCTAATATCTGTGCTTTTTTTATTACAGACAGCAGTAGGTTAAAACATTTGCATGTTGCATTATTGTAGCCAAATCACGGCTCAGAATAATAAACTATCCCTCTCTGCAATCGATATCCGTACAGTTTATGGTTGACCAATATGCAGGCGTGTCTGTTCGCTGCTTTATGACAATTCAATTTGATCCATAATACTGCAATTGTATAGTAACATGCTCTAAAGCGGTTTATTAATGAATTTTGCATTTATATTACATTTCACTTCTGTGGAAATAATTTGGGAATTCAAATTTTCTATGTGGGAGAAAAATAGACAATTCTACTAGATTTATGAGAATTTTAATGCACATTTACTGGTAACACTGCTCTCTCCTATGCCCTGTCGCTTTAATCTACATCCACTATGACCACGCTGAGTGCGTACTGAGTAACAATTCGTTGTATCTTGTTCTGCAAGTTGCTCTTATTACAAATTTACTGAATTGTATGGCTTATAAATGTTCCATGATTGTGGTTATTTTTAGTTTCATTAGCTTGATCTATAGCAATACACCTGACACAATTTGTCATCTAAATTGCTATCACTTATCACATTTTAAAACAAATACAACTGCCTGCGTGGTCTAGTGGTGGCGTTTGATATGACTAATCTGGAGTCCTGGGTTCTAATCCAGGCGCCAAGGACTCCGGATTAATTTTCACCATCATTAATTCATTTCATTCATGACTACAAACTTACACCTACAGTATTCACTTTCAATCTACAGACTTCGCGAAAAGAATAATGCAACCATGGAATGCAAACGCGGAACTAAAGCACAGACAAAATAGAACTTTTTCCTATTGTACACACATTTCAGAGGCAGAAACTTTTGTAGTAAATAAGAACGAGTTTCGATTTGGATGAATCTATGGCTACCTATTATCTTTTTAGTTAAAAATAATCAGAATATAATTTAAAAAAATTAAAGAAAATTTGTTTATAATACAAAATATGAAACTGTAGTACTATTTTATAGATTTCTTAGACTGGAAGAAGCACTCAAGCACCCTTTAGTAGCTCTTAGCGACGTCTCTGTTGTAATGTATTCAAAAGCTATGTGCGAATTCTAATGCCAACTCACTTGCCGACCAAGCATTGAAGTTCCGCATATGGGCGGCAGAGGGAAGTGGCGTAGTTCATTTGAAATGCGCGCACCGAGAATCGGCGGAATACGAAACACTGAATCATGAAAATGGGGATGAGATAATGCTGAATGCGTGGAAATGGAAACCGGAGTACCCGGGGAAAACCTACCCAGGCACCACTTTGTCCACCATAAACCTCACTTGAGGCTTTTGGTATAGGGTCTCTCGGTCTAACCATACAACCACGGTACAGCCACATTAAGTTCAGGTTAGAATGAGGTACACAAAAACAAATGAATGACACGCACCACTCGCTAAAATTACGAAATAAAATTAAAGTGATTTAGAAATGGAACTAAATAATTTAAATTCCACAGTTCCGACTACTTTTCTAATTCATGTTAATGTTGCCATATAACCGTGCCTTAAAATGCAGCCAATTTTGCTTCAAGGGTTTAGAGAAACAGCGTTTTTGGGTTATTTGGCATTTTAAATATTTTGAATCTAGAGTAGTTTCAAAAGAAGAGCTCTGGTAAGATAAACTATTTATGTGGCCTTCATTTACCTGCCGTACAATGAAAATGCTTTGGTCCAGGAGCTGTACTCGAAACATATGGGTTTACCTATTTACAGGTATAAAACAGCGCAAAATTGTCGGTCCAAATCATGATTATTTTATTTAAGTAGTGGAGCGTAAATAAATTACTTACGAGATATCTCGTCAAACGTTTATTAGTACAATTCTTAAAACTGCTTAAAATGGTTTAAAGTGCTTGCACTTTATTGATTAGAAAGCAGCATAAATTTCTTCACTGCATTTGTGTCCTATCTTAATTGTTACCATCATAATGAAGTATTTGGGGCAAAAAGGGGGGGGGGATAAAGGGAAATGTAAGCAAAAGAAAAATGTCTCAATTCAGATATCTGTGCCTATGAAACACTGTACGTTACAAATAGGATTTTTGATACAATATATTAAATAAATATAATTTTGGAATTTTATATTACCTAGGGATTTGAATGCAATTCAAACGTAAATGATTTAGAATAAGTCAATAAATTAAATACATTGATTTTAGATTATCGTAATAAAAGAGCAATCTTTTTAACAAAACAAATAAGAATTGGTCTCGTGCCCCAGCCACATCTGTACTTAAAATACTGAGTTCGACTCCCGATTGTGAAATAAAAATTCTTTGATTAAGAAAATTCATTGTCATGTGTATGAGTGTGAATGTGTGTGTATTGTTATTTAATTTTCTGAGTTTTAGAATTGCTTTGGGTATATTCCTGGAGTATATATGACTAATATATCACAAAAAGGAACACAACTACTTGACAACCATAAGCGCCACAAAGTTAATTTAAAAATAATAAAGAACTAATACGTTTAAACTAATTATTTGGAACTATAAAGAAAACATTAAAAGTTTTGAAAAGAGGCTTCACTACACTTTTACAAAATCATGACGGTTCCAATCTCTGAATTCTGGGTCGTTCGTGGTGGTCTAGCGGTAACCATACTTGCCTCATAGACCCAAGTTCGCGGGTTCAATTCCGACCAGGATCGATTGATTTTTTTCGGGCGTAAAAATCCCAAGTATGGCTCCTTCGGAAGGGAAGTAAAGCCCTGGGTCCCCCATTGTAGATTTACGGCATGTAAAATCAACCTCGAGCCCGAAAGAAGAGATCTCTGAGCAAAATTTGTCGGCCGTTTCACGCACTGAATTGAATGGGACGCTGATGACCTGAGATGTTAAAAAGTGTCAGTAAATAAACAAATCAAATTTGATTTCTGGACAGACAAACGGAGAACGGTAACTGCACAGATAACATTCTAAAGAAGTGTAGCATTCTGTACACTTATACATAAAATAAAAAAAAAAATTAGAACAAAATTAAAAAAAAAAAAAAAAAGAAATTAAAGGAATACAGATAGAACTGGGTGGTCAAATCATAGCGTAAGGGATGAGTCGAAATCCACTCTGTAAGCAAAATGACCCCCGTTCCGCATCATTAAAGAACATCTTATATGAAAGCTTATAGGTAAATCATTGGACAAATTCAAAAAAAAAAAAAAAAAAAATCAGATGTTCAAAGCGTAAGAGATATGCTTAAAATGGAACGTAAATAGCCCATTTAGACGAGGAAAGCTTGCATAAACGAAAAGACACTCTGAAAGTTTGATGTGTGGTATCTTGGCCCTTACCAAATGAGACCTCAAAGCCGAGGGAATTATTCAAATGATTCACTTGTTCTATCATTTCTTAAATACGAGTAGTATGTTATTTACCCCCATGCCATAAAAGTTTTGTTTACTGTAGATGATTATAAATTACATCCTTTACATTATTTGTGTAATTCGAATATGTTTTAAGGAAATTAATCATCTGTGTTAAATATTGAAAAAATCATTATTTTATTTTGTATGTTTTGTAGATTGTTTCTATTTCTTTTAAAATTTAATTTAAGTAAAAATGCAATAAAACCAATTAAAACTAAATTTGTTTTACTCCTTGCTTCTACACAATTATTGCTTTAAATAGATCTATTTTATAACAGAGTTTGTGTGTTTATATACGCTTTAAAAAGATTCCTTTAAGATTTTTCGGGAATGTATTTTCTTCTAATACTGTTCATAATTTTGCTTTATCTAGTTTTTTCAAAGCTTTAAAATGTCTATAAGTTATTTGTGTTTCATTATATTCTTTTTCATTGATTAGGTATTTTAACATAAACCCACTATCTGCACATTATCCTCATTATCCTCTTGGTATGAAATGTAAGAGCAAAACAGAAACTATCACATAATATTAAAACTAAAATAGATACGAAGTTGCGCTTTTGTTAGAAAGGTTCCATAATTGCCACCTATATCAATTTAAATTTATGAAAACTTTAAGGACGTAACAGGCAAACATGGTTTTTGTAATGTAAAACTTGTGAAAGCACTGTATTATATACATGATTTCCTTCATACAACATTAATAATAATAATAATAATAATAATAATGATGATGATGATGATTAATTACCTGATAAGAATCAATATAAGTTCATTTGAGTGCTTTATTTCTGGAAGGCATATACTACAAGGAAGAGCGAACAAGTGGTTTTAAATTACATATGTTTTATATATATATATATATATATACTTTTTCTTTAAAACACACACAGGAGCTGGGTATATATCAAAGATAAATCCCCCAATGAAACTTTTGATTATTCTGTGTGCATAGAATTATCAAAGTCAATGAGCTCCTTAATACTAGATGGCCAATGAGAATCCAATTACACAGATAGTAAATAGTATCTCCCACATACATTGTTTTATTCTTATCATTTCTGTTTCGATTTGATTACTAAGCGAGAGAAACGAAACTTATGCAGTTTCCTGTTTCATATGGTGGCATTACAAAACCATGAAGCAAAATTCAAAAAGTTTTATTGCATAGTGAAACTATTAACAGCAGCAACCACAAAAAGAAATAAAGCTGTAATTTGGAATAACTTTTCGCAATTTCGTGCTGAAAGAAATTACGAATTCAATAAATAACAAGCCATTATCCTTAAATGTTCGATTATTTATCCCAACTGACTAAACTTACCTGACTCCAAAGTAGGTATCGATAGTAGAAAAATGGTGAAACATCTGGTCCGTATGTTAATTTCACATTATTGATTTGAAGTTATCTGCTTTATTACAGTAATTTATATTTGGAAGTATATCAACAGTACCTGTTACTGCTTTTTTTTAATATTTAATATTAAGTGAAATCACATCAGAAACTTAACAGAAAGTGTTAGAATCACATGGGTTTGCTCTTGTCTGTCTTTATTATGGCAGTGTACGACATATCATATTTATATTTCCTAAATGGCAGTAGTTAAAGGAGTAGTGGATAAAGATCTATTGGTGAAGCTGTGGTATGTATTAAATATTTTTATTTTGTGGTTACGAAGGACATGTTCTTTGTGCAATTTTCCATAATCTATCTTATGCGATATCTATTATCTAATTTTCCAGAACATTATCTTATGCGATAATGAGGGTTAATTAAAAGGAAAGATCTGGAGGAACAAGTGAATCGGGCTTTGGAGAGAGATGAAAAGATTTTTAATGAATGGTATGAGCAGGATATTATGTTTCGACTCCTTTGCAAGCTATGTTGAGACAGATACACCCGTTTATAACTATTGCAAAGGAAGACTATGCCAGTTTCCTTAAAATAGACGATTATAAACATATGTCGCAATTATGTCGATTAGTTTTAAGGTTCCTGTTATTTGAAAGTTTGTGCATTTTATAAAGAGTTGTGCTTATCTGTGGAGAACAATTTGTTCATATTATTTTACATTTCCTTTACATATGAGAAGTATTATTTGTAAACAAATTCAGATTCTTAAAACATCGAAATATTTTATAATGATAAATAATGTTATCTTGTAAATGTAATACTGCGCAAAAGTGTGGTATTTACTATTGGCAGTAATAGGGCTACTTCGGCCGCCATTGTTTCTGTATTGGAAATAATCGTAAATATAAATATATTTGGTCTTGTTTTAACAACCTGAAATGTTTAGCTCTTTATTGTGTAACAATATTAATAAAATAATAATGATGATGTAATCATTTATTTGGCATTGAATACAATATATTATAATATGGATAATTTAAAATGCAAGGTTTATAGTTAATAATATGAAAAATTTAATTACATTATATAAAGATTTGACAGCTAGAAATTTATCTAGAAAAGTTTTAAATTTCATTAAAGTATTTGAGCCTCGCATGGAAGTTTCTTGAAAAAAATGTCAATGGATTTATACCAGCAGTTTGATTTTAATAGCCGAAGCTATATAGACTATTATTTCTTGTGTTATAATATATACATGACTTCTAATAATGAAAAGACTTAGCTCAATTTTAATTTGTAATAAACAACAAATATTTTTAAGGTCACAACCTTTAATTTTTTTTTTTCCTTAAAAGGGGTCTACAACGTTCATTATAGCTTGCACAAGTTAATACCTAAACGTACAATTTTCTTTTGGGTATAAAAGCTCTCCACATTTCACTACCATAACCCCATAGTCTAATTACACAAATTAAAATGCTAGTAATAAGCATTTTAAACATAACGCCTAGGGATAGTGTTTCTTAAATGGCGTAATTACGTACAATGAGTCAATATGTAATGGTCAACACCGTCTATATACTATCCAGTACCCAATAGCCACAAATAATTACTATTATTAGTTGTATTTCTTAAGCTAAATAAAATTTTCTGTCTCTTAGCACTTTAATCATAAACTATTAAAAGTGGATAAGTTTTTACCATCCCTAATCACATTAGCCATTAAGGCATTAATATAACTAGAATCGTTAGTAATTAAAAGTCCAGGATCGTTCTTTTGAATCCATCTGGCCGAACTTAACTTGTACAAGTTGATATATTCCCTTAAATAATTTAATTTATCTTTTAAATTTATATTTGTTGTCATGAGAGAATTATTTCATTGTATAATAAAAGATAGTTCATCACAGCTTAGCGATATTCAGTTTAATATTAAATTTGTCATGTCACAGACAGAGAAAGAGTTTTTCCTTACTTTGATAAGGTGAACGCCAGACGGCTTTAAGGCGGCATGGACTCCGAGAGCTCATTAATTCATTACGTTCATCAATGGCTAATGATACAATGGGCTGGCATTGCATAAAATATTAATTAGAAGTGTAAGGATACGATACTAATCTCTAACAGACGGGTAAATTATTTCCTTCTACATTCTTTGAGAATCACATATCTAAAATAAGTAAATTTGTACTAAAGGAAAATATGAAAGCAGCTCAAGCAAGTGAAATAAAACTATAAAGCAGAATTCTCTAGGCTAAATGAAGCTGTATCTATAGAACTGTAAAATGATTCAGGTAGTTGAATTGAAATCGCATTTGACAGTTGATTTCTTTTTGTCTTTAAGGAAACATGAAACTGGCATTTTATCCTGTACAGAAAAATCATACTCTAAAGGCGAATGGACAAAGGTTTGAAAGATAAAAATTGCACAAAGTTCAACAAAGGAAACGAGAAAGAAGGTAATACGAAGCAAAGCAGCTGTCAAACGATAAAAGAATGAGCTTATCTCGCTCAAATTTTGAGTTATAAAAATGAAAGTGGAAAAGTACCCCTGCAGAATTGGAAAGAGGGGTCGAGAAAGAAGAGAGAGAAAAGCAATAGGAAGAGCAATGCTATAAATGAAGAAGCGGGGGACGAGGGTGAAATTTTGGCCTAATGGTGCACCTCATCTTGTTTCTCTAACCGATCAACGAGAAAAAAAAGTTTGCGCTCAAGTAACCTACACAGTATTGAGCAAACAAGAGAAACCTCAACTGTTTCACTAAATAACTATTTGCGAGCAGTGTGACCATCCTGTTACACAACGTTTACAGGTTTCAGACTTCTGTACACCTTACAACTGGATGAACCATAGGGTAAATTGACAAGTTCGACAATACAGTCATAACTTTTAGAGAGTGCAAATCCTAAAAACTTGCATAGTTTAAAGTGTTGTGAAATCGATGTTTGGGATAACTGGCAATGTTGATTTGCAGTAACAAACGACGAAGCATGCGACAAGCTCGACCTTGGTCCCGGCCGGCCTGCCTTCAACTACGGACACAAGCGAAAAAGAACTCCCTGTATTTGAAAACATAATGTGCAATACTATTGCTGGACAAACTAAAATAGAATGTTAGGATTTTGTCACATTAACTGAGTATTTTATAAAAATGGATAGATAATTGTTCTAGATTTATCAGTAATTATATTATTAAGCAATACTCTGGCTGGACCATCCGGTTGACACAATCTGCTTAGCAAAGGCATGAGGCGATATCTCAGGAAAAGTCCAGGATATTTTCCTTGTAGAAGATAAACTGGACTCTCCAATAAACCATAACAGAGACCTGCAATATTAAGGTCATTGAATTTTTTTTAAATATTTCACCCGATTTATACATTATTGTGGGCATTCCAATTATGGCCCCTGTATTTCTCCAACACGCCACAAAGTTAGTATGAAAATATGGGAAAGGAGTATATTGCTAATGTGGAAGCACACATGTTCATATTTTGCGATAATAAAACATTCTTAACAATTACCTTTATAATTCCTTAAAACGTCATTGGTTCTACCTCAAAGCTTCCCATAAAACTTCCGTTCTTTAAGTAGCATGTAGCACAGTGGTTCTCAACCTACTTCCGGTCACGACACACTAGTGAGTTTCAGCGGCACACTAATGTATGAGTTGACAACTCTCTTGTGTGCAGTGTTGCCAAGATACAGGAATTTTCCCCCTAACAATAGATACATTTACTTATCATTTTTACGTAGCAGATTTTATCCAAAAACTTTCGTATTATAACATATACATTTTTCAAATAAGTAAAATTTTAAATATTTATGTTTTTAAAATAAGTTTCAGTAACTTGAGTTCAATTCTATCGAACGTATTATACTGGATACAGAAAAACAAGTGCAGAAAATTGTTCAGTAGAAAGGCAGTACCAAACTAAGCATTTTGAATATTGTAACATGGAGTCGCAGAAGCTTTTTATTTTTTTTTAATGCATCGTGTCAGAATCTCATATTGCGAAACTTGTTTGTGGCGTGACAGATGTAAACAAAACGCATTCTTGTACAGTATTATCATTGTCACTAGGTGTGTCATATGTCTGATGCAGCATTTGTATTTTGAAGCCTACTGAATGCTCATTTTGAAATCGGGCAAAACTTATGGTTACAACTTGTCGGTGCCGCTGCACATTTTTTACTTGCAGCATATTACCTAAACAGAACATCAATTAAGAACGCGCACGTAATATTTAGTTTCTCATTGTGTACCAGTGCTCATTAGTTGAGGCAGTACGTATACACTTATGAGTTACATTTCATTTTGACTGGCAAATAAACAGTTTCATAACGTAAGATTTAAATTATGATATGCAGTTCTCTTGTTATTATACTGCATCCTAACCTCAAAATGCCTAATTTAGTGCTGTCTTTCTACTTTATATTCTGCATATATCTACTATTTTCTCCATATATTTTGTTTTTCCGCACCCTGTATAATACTTAGCCATATTCCTCTTCCATTATCGAGATATTAACTTATTTTATCACTCTGGCTGGGTGGAAAAGTTATATTTCAGATATTTGCTATTCTCTTGTTTTCAGTTTAACACGTACACTTTGTGTGCGTTGAAAGAGAGGAATAGAGACTTTATTTTTATTGTAATACGGGATGTAATCAGACAGTGTTGTTAAGTTTAATTTATGAAAACAATTTAATAGGACTTCGTGTGGTCACATATGCAGTAATCATGTCTTGTATTTGGCACACATAGCATTTAATTGTAAGTATCGCCCCGACAGAGTTTTCAACATATGTTGATAACTACGACGAAGAGGATATCTAATCATCAATTCCGCATTCACCAAAATTGGTTCTTCTTATATGAAAATAATAAAGAAAGCCACACTAACAGTGTACCAACTATGACTCTCATGTTTCCACTACATCTGAAAAGAGATTCGCTGTCAGTGTACAGCAGTAATAATGAATGAATATATGGCTTGTGTTTTAAGTCATGGTATGTCTTTTAATTAACAGGAGCACTCAGTCTATATCGTTTACAGTTTTTTCAGATAATTGAATTTTAAAGTATTAATATTGGAACAATATGTTAATGTGTGAAATGCTAATGGGGTAATGTCATAAGTAAGCAGACAACTGTATTTAGTGGTTTGAGTAGTTAATTTTGTGTATTTATCTTAACTATATGTGTAGATTATTTTAGATCAGATTAAACTGGTATTTTAGATTTTATTACTAATTATTACAAGTGCATAAATGAAATAACTGCTGCTAGAACTCTAAACTAGGGTAGGGTTACCAGATTACAAAAGTAAAAGGAAAAAAATAATATTATTATCCAATGATTTATAATAGCTAAGCTTACCATCAATATTTTAGGTGTTTTAAGTGTTAACTTCCAACAATCAATCTTATCTTACTATCTATTTGTATTTTGATGAACTAATCTTTTTAAGAAGCTCCTTGTCCTCCAAACATTGTGCATAAAACTGGAAGCAATTCAGGTCTTTGAATTTGAATTTATTCAACAATAACTTTTGCACGAATCCACTGACAGTCTATTTCTTTCTGGTGTCCATTGTGCTTTCATTAACCTAAATACCCTTTCCACATTGGCACTGTGTACCCTCCTTTGTTGCCATGAAATGTTTCAGATTTCCAAGTTGATCAAATAGAAGGGACTCCTGAATGCTAATTTCTTTTTTCCTGCAATAATTGTACACACTTCCCAATATCTGCCTCTTGTGGAAATTTATGGAGTTCCATTCACTGGAAAATATGGAATTGGTGGAAATGTTGAGTGCACATTCTAGGATATTGTAAATAACTATCATATACATACAGTAATATTTTTCTTAAAGTTAACATTCATGATCATTTTCCTCACTATCTTTAATAAGTGGCTTTATATTCAAAGGCAAAAACTTGGTATACTTCCTTTCTATTAGTGCTCTTTCCATTGAGATGAGACATTAGTTCCACTATCAAGTTATTTTCACATTCCATGCCTTGGGTTTTATTATGGAACACAAACATTAATGAATGCAGGAACCACAGATAATATTCATTTAAAAAGTTTTCAAAAAATATTTAAGCACAACTGGAGGGAGATCTTGGGATAAAAAATAGGATTTCAAGACTGGGAACATCTCTAGTAGTCTGTTGATAGCAGAGAAGAAGAAAAACCACCTTGTCTTTGAGTGGTGTAAAAGTTGTTTGCACTCAGTCAACAAAGACAAGAATCCCTTAAATTCTTCTCCTCAGACAATATATTGAAAAAATGGGTAAATACCTTCAACAAAAGACTTTCAACATCAATTGGCCAACGGTTGTTGTTTAAGGTATGGGTAGGAAATTCTATGTTCCTAATGAAGTTTTCTGAACAGAGTTTTTAAGACGACGAAAAACGTTATTATTGTCCTTTCTGTTGAGATCCCCAAAATTACTACTGTAGTTATCAGATAATTGTGCGTTTTGTAAGTACTAACTACAACTTTAGACGCTACGCTATGTCATATTTTAGATATCTGACATCTAACAGTTTAAGTGACATACCTTTTTCACATCAAAATTGAATATATTTTTGTAGCTCCGCAATTGGAAGTGTCTGTTGCAATATAAAGATATTTTATTTTAATGAATATTGAACTCATTGTTAACATTTTTAAGGAAAGAGGCTTCAACACGTTATTCACTATTGCTTCTGTTTTTGTTTTTGCTGAAGAAATGCGAGTGGCTGCTGAGAAGTCACTAAAAATTTGCTTAATAATAATAAATAGTTATATGACTTGTAACTTTGATGTGGTACACTGTATGAAAAGGCAACAATATCTTATTTTCCTTTGCAGTTCCAGTATGTTCTTTTAAGAAGTGTTTGTCTACTGTTTAAGGGAAATGAGCACTAATTATTGATTTATATGTTTGTATGAAGAAAGATGCTGATTTAAATTTGTATGACTTAATTTGCTATCGATACACAAATGCATACTTCATAAAGTACTCCATAATGTAATTTTGTCTTTTTAAACACAGGAAATTCCTTCTGTAAATCTGCATTGAAGTTACATTTTCGCTGGGACATTTTATTTGCTGTTTGATTCAAATTAATTAACACATGAGAAAATAAGAATAACAATTATCATACATTGATACAAATCTCTAACAAGATAAGTAAATAGTATACCACTGGCCAGTGCACACAGAACAACACTACTACAGTTGCATACACAGGTTGCATCGCAACCACAACCAGAACAGTCTTGTGGCTTGCCTTGCCCACCTCCCAAGCATGATGGAATTCCAAACTCGGGGAATCACCGTAGCAATGGGTCGTCTGCAACGTATTCACATTTCTTTTCCAGACAACGTAGACAATGTTGCCAATTCTAGACCTTTCAGAACTAGCATACAGTGTGGAAAAGAATACAAAAGGGTGCTGTACTAAAAATGAGAAATACCAAAGTGCACACCCTCAAAAAATAGTATTTGTACTCCTAAAAGAGTACGTCTGGTAACCATAACTAGGGAAATATTTGGCAGGATAGGAGAACGTAGGGGAAACATAGTGACTTTTAGCGGCTCTGTAGATACGTTGTCATCTGGCAACACTGATGCGCGCAGACAACTTGCGCTTTCAGCAGTCAGTTGTTTGAAGTGGTGCTGTTTCGTTCGTGTTCTAGCATGTTTTGAAGTTGATTGTTAGTTGACGCATGCTATACAACCATTGTGTTAATTCCACCTTTTTAAAAGTCTAAGTTTGATACAGACACGTTTTCAGATGAAAGAAGAAAAGTTGTAAACAAGTTGGTGACATTCGAACTGTTTTTAAAGTTTTCACTTTATCTCTGTCTCATAAGTATCACTAGGTGCGCAATTCTTATGCTATTCCAGAGTCCTCTACCGATCTTCCTGGCAACTAGTAAAACTTCAGTCAGACTGAACACTTCAACTGAAATAAGATGAACTATCACTGCTTAAATTTGGATGTTAACGAAGAAAGAACAGTGGAAGCAGTTAATACACTCTTAATTTTTCAACTACCTATTTGCCCAGTCGTGTTTTTCTTCATTAACAAACATAAAAAGCAGGAAACACAAGAGACTTTTCCTGGTGAACAGGAAATGAATGTGCTTGTCTCCAATTCGACCATGAAGTGAAATTTTTTTTAAGAAACGATGACAAGTTTATCATTAATAACTAACAGCTTTTATTGCAAGGCATAAGTCATTCTTCTATAAAATCAATTGTTTAAATCTCTTCAATATTTTTCCCTGATTCCATTTCAAAAATAAATGCTGAATGAAATTCTTTTAATTACTTTTACCACAAATATCACAAAGTCTTGGTTTTTCCGGCGCACCTAGCGAATCTAGCGCTGGTATCTGCGTTCCATTTCCTTGATATTTGGGTTAAAAATCTTTCATCCAGCACTTCAATGACAGCACCAAGAATTTCGGGGAAGTATCCAAACGAGAATGCAAGATCCACACCTTCAAACTTATTAAATCATCCAAGCATTTAGATTTCGTTACCATGTTTTCTACTTAACACATACATATTAGACATGCTTATATAGGTTTTGCAATTTTATAGACAATTATATAACGATAGGAATATGTGAAAAATTAGGGAAGTGCAAAGCTAGCCTTCCTTGATTTTGTTCAGTGATAATTTAACTAGTCTTCTTCTACCGTAATCATTTTCACACAAAGAAATCGTTTATAATGTTTAATTCTTGAGCATCAAGAAAAAATAACACACAAACGAAGTAACTGGTCTTTTCACGAAATTGAAAATATTTTTGACAAGTTGGTGGTAAGAATTTTTTGGCTAACAGCACATATGGGCTACAAAAGATAATAGAATTTTGAGGACAAAATGAGACTTTAAAGGTCAATGAAACTTTTAAATAAAGAAATTTTCAGTGTATGCACGTTCATTTCAGTTACAGTATCGCCAGGCATCTCCTGAAAAATCCCTACTCGTCGTAAACAAGAGAATTGCTTACCGCGGGATCTTGAGAAAACCCTAATATTTTTGTCAGATATGATGACGCATCAACTTCAGACTCTACAGCTTATGTAAGAAGAATAAAAAGTTAGCTATAAAAATACAAACTTATAACATAAGGAATAAAAAAAAAATTAGGTTTTATTAATCTATAAGCAAAATACTCATATAGCAACCGGGTTTATTAGGATATGTGCCATTCTTTCGACCGCCTTCTTGGACTAGTGCTGGCAGGAAGGCCCGGGTTCGATTCTCGGTACCTGCTTAGGGAGATCTGGAACGGAGTCCACACAGTCTCGTGAGGACAATTGGGAAGCTGCCTGATAGAGATGTGGCGTTCGATCACGAAAGCCGCGGCCTAACCATTTCTAAATATAAGGACAAAAACTATATTTCACTTTTCAATATAATTACCCTTTATAGCAATACACTTTCACATCTTTGAATTAATATTTCAATATTCTCCCAAAATTAGTTGGGAGTCTTGTCTGCAAAATGGACACAAACAGCATCCACCAATTCGTGACACTTAAATTTCCTTCCTCGAGGGCTTTTATTGAGTTTTGAGAAGAGGAAATAGTCACTGGGAGCTAGATCTGGGCTGTAGGATGGATAGTCTATCTCCATGAAGTCACATTTCTTCACAGCTTTCTTTTTTTGTTGATGGTGTAGTAGTAACCATACTTGCCTCTTAAACTTGGGATCTTGGGATCGTGGGTTCGATGGATTTTTTTCGGACGTAAAAATCCTAAGTATGGCTTACTTTGGAAGGGAAGTAAAGCTGTGGGTCCCGTGTCGTACATTTACGGCACGAAAAAGAACCTCAAGCCTGAAAGAGATGCCTCAGAGCAAAATTAGTAGGCCGTTTCACGCCCTGAGTTGAATGGGACACTGATGACCTGAGACGTTAAAGAACGTCCATAAATAAACCAATAAAAAAAAATAGATTCCTTTGCAACAAGATCTGTGTGCATAGGCGCGTTGTCGTGAAAAATGCGCACACCGCAACTCAGCGTTCCTCGCCTTTTATCTTTGATGGAAGCACGTAGTCTGTGCAGTAGGCCAACATAGTTCTCCCCATTTACTGTGGGGTTCATCTCCTTGAAGTCAATGAAGAGTATTCCTTCACAGTCCAAAACATTGTGCCCATGATCTTCTTAGTTGACTGAGTGACCTTGGTCTTTAGAGGCGGTGCTTCGCCAGGTTCACGCCACTCCATTGACTCTCTTTTGGATAAGGGATCATAGTAGAGGACCTTAGTTTCATCTCCTGTGACAATGGTTTGCAGAACTTCTCTCTCTCTTTGCCACAGCACGGCAGAGCTCCAAAATTGCCTGACACAGATGACTCCGTGCTGCTTTTGTACTGAGGAAAGAAGTCTAAGTACCCACTTTGCATAACCTTATTCATGTTTAAATTTTCATTAATAGTTCTAACGACTGTTGTTTCCGAAAGGTCCAACCTTGCTGGCATTTCTGTAACTTTGAGCCGCCGGTCTTCTATAATTTCTTCTTCCACAAGAGCGATGTTTTCAGGAGTGAGCACCTCCCAAGGCCGAACTGCACGCTCTTCGTCTTCAATGCTTTCTCGAGTCATTCGAAAAAAATTGGTCCATTCCTTTACGGTAGAATATGAGGGGGATGCTTCTCCATATACACCGTCCAACCGCTGTTTAATTTCATTTGGAGTAAGTCTTCTTTTATGAAGAAAAGCTCGAAATTCAATTTTGAACATGTCACAATCTTCTACACATAGCCTTCTTTATGCAACTATATCTGAACAAATGAACAGAGCAGTGTGGAAGTTCCAGCTGCCTTAACAGACAAGGATTTTGTGTAGGCGTTAATCATTATCGGATAGGCCGAAACTTATGGATCTACCCTCATAAGTGACCGGCGAGGTGCCGGCACTCTGATTACCTGCCCCCCCCCCCTCACCCCACAGTATGTCTTCTATCAAGACGGTCTCCGAGTAAGGCCAAGGCTCATGAGAAGAAAAAGATACTATTCTTTCTGCAGATACGGACTTCATTCTTCAGATGTCTGTCTTTAATCACTCATCGACAAGTTTGCTTCCATGAAAACTAGGAGAATTTACTTTTTGTTTAAATAGCTGCGTTGCTATGTTGATTTTATTAACGATTCTCTTTTTCTATTGTGTATGTTAAGTCACTCAAGTATGAAAGTCATTTCTGGTTATTAAGATTGTAGAAGCTAGCAATCTATGTTCAGCAGTAGCAGTAGTAAAGTTGTGCACCCGCTACCATATAGTTCCCAAAATGTTTCTGTGTAACTTCTTTCAAAGTTTTCCAGGTTTATTTTTGACTAGTTTCCACTAAAGAAATGTTTGGGAATAATTTGGACTCACTAAACAGCTTTCACCTTTGCTTCTGACAGTTTAGGAAACTTAAGAAATGGTTTCGTTAGATTAAACTTGAAGCTACGAAAGTAGTAAGAACTTTGTTTCGAACAACCAGTATATGTCTGTGGCATATTTTTGCTTTCAGATTCTAAAGTTACCCTACACAGGCATTCTTTCTTTAATTCAATGCTACTTCTTATCTGAACTACCCCAGAGACGCAAGAAACGCTATCCAAGAAGCTTGTAAATTTCTTTTTAGATGGCCGAATTCAGCCCGTTGTGATGACCGTATTGCAGTTTGTTGAGAATTAATGCTAAGCTATCATACCAACTGCTTAGATGCATTGAAGCATATTTGCTCCCACTAGAAGAGTCGCAGCTTTGGGACTTCTTTTGTGGGATTCAATAAAGAGTCTCCATTCGTTTACATCATAATGTATGCAGCATTCCTCAACAGTCCAGTAATGTCAACGAATCAGATACTTTTCTTGGAAGAAGTATGGAATGAATTTTATTCTCCATTTTTGAAAAATGAAAAAGAATCACCAGGGTTTAATCAAAAAACCAATAGTTCTGCTCAATGTTTGGGAGGAACCGAATCTCTAAGTCATTAAATTCAGGCTGTGAAAATAGTTGAAACTGTATTGCTTAAAAATACTAAAATTAATCAGAATCTTTAGCTTCTTTCTCAGAGTCTTCAGGTGTGTATTCTAGTTTTTCTGGGAGTAAAGTACAAGTACATAGCCTCCAAGAATGAAATTCTTTGTTTCATGAAATTTATATATGGTTTTGCTATGAATGATGTATTTTTAACCAAGAAATGTTTTGAATAACAGTAATGAGTTTCAACATGCTCACCATTAATAGCATGATAGACTCAATTTCAGTTCACACTCCTCCAAGAATGTCTAGAGCAATGCTCGCAATTATTTTTCTGATTGCTTGGTGAGGTCAAAACTGTTGATCCATTCACTGTAAATTTCAAATTCTTGACATAACCTCACAAGAAGATCAGGAGTTATTGCGGGTCATGGGATAGATCTTGCTGTGCCAATCCACCGATATGGAAATCGATTGTTGAAAGATGAACTGCAACTCAGTGTCGTCCACATTCATTTGTTGTATCCTTCGGAAGGGCAGTAAAGCCGTGGGTTCCGTGTCGTACATTTACGGCACGTTAAAGAACATCAAGCCTAAAAGAGAGGCCTCTGAGCAAACTTTGTCGGCCGTTTCAAGCCCTGAGTTGAATGGGACGCTGATGATCTGAGATGTTTATTTGCGTCCATAAATAAACCAATCAAAAAAAAAAAAAAAAAAAAACACCCATTTGTTCAATTTGAGATAAAGATAATTTTGTAGCATATCTATGTATGCGTTGGAGTTATCGTTGGAGAATCCCGAAGGTGTACGTGTGGCACACGTGATTTTCCGAGCCTCAAATTCGGCATTTAATAAAACCGCTTGCACGGAAAATGGTCT
Organism: Metallyticus violacea; assembly: GCA_030762175.1. NCBI lineage: Eukaryota > Metazoa > Arthropoda > Insecta > Mantodea > Metallyticidae > Metallyticus > Metallyticus violacea. Next base: position 93,109,922 of record CM060842.1, on the reverse strand, counting down.
CTTTCTAGATAAGGACGTTTTCTAGAAATTCTAGTTTATCAACTCTGCTCATACAACTGCACAATAGTATTCATATGTATGTCACAATCCTTCAGATTCATGAAATAGTCACTGCATCTGCATAATGCATTTTCTGAACTGGCAAGAACCCTTCATACTTTAACCAATGTCTCTAGTACGTTTCACATGCTGTGTGACTGTTTCTAGTTCAATATTCCGTGCATATCTGGTTCTTCACCTGCTTTAATACAGCGAGCAAGCTTATTGAGGGAATGCGACAATTATTTTGGAGCATAGGTAGAAGAATTTAATATTCCGCAAATAATTCCATGGCATAACCAAACTTTCCATCAATATATTAGCTTACTGTTGTCTGTGAATAAGGAATAATATCCCATAATATTATTGATTTAAAATATTTTAAATAAGCATAAAGTATATTTGCTGCGTTTATATTACTCGGTTTTTATTTAAACATTAAAATAGAAAACATTAGTTTGCAAAACAATGATGGTAGATGGAATGTTTTACATACTTTTACAGAAATTGGCATATACATATGAAAATTAGCTTTTTACTTTTCCATTTCTGGTTTGTGTAATTGAGATAGCCATCCAACCTCCTGCGGTAGATTTCATTTCTGGTCATGCAGTGGGACCAGATGTTGAAAGCAAGAAAGCCAATGCTCAGGCTGAACAGGTGTATCCCATATCCCCATGTTATCTCTGGCGTCTGGAACTGTTCCCATTGATTAGTAAGCCAATGTTGCCAAGTGCAGCATTCCTAAATTTTCGCACATTCTTGATGGAAAAGGATTACCATACATAACAGCAATACGTTTTATCTGTTCAATTGTTAGAGTTTCTCATATACCCTTTTTAATTTATTTTTTATATTGTAACATCTTGACTTGCAGATTCGGTTTCTATTGGTTGAAAGGAATATATTTGCCATTAGTGAAATGTGTTATTAAATTATTTTATATGTTGAAGTTTGTTACGATGCCAAAATATTACTACAGATTTTATTCTTAACTTTCAGCATTTGGCTTTAAAAAAGAAAATTCACAATATATGATTATAAAATGAATAGAATATTTTATTACAATGTTCCATACAAACTATATGCAGTTATCCCGAAGCTGAATTATTAAAGTAATTATTTGAGAATTGTACGATTTTGATGAAATATAATTTCTGCATTTAGAAATTTTTCTGGAGCGCTTTAGTCTTAAATTATTATAAAGTTCTGCAGGTGATACAATGGAATTATTTGAGAATTGTAGTTTTTCTGACGGCATTATTCATAGAAATCTTTTCGGGTTATCAGCCAGGTGAGTGAAGGATAGATCTCCAAACTTTCGAGAGCCAACATTATCTCATCAGAGATGCTGATAAATATTTGGCATTACACAAATATGAATAGCAGTTCATTACTTTTAAAAAATGCAACAAAGTTAAAATGTTGGAAAACGCTGTAATGTGCTTTTCGAATACTTTGTTTCCAACATGACTTTAAGAAAACTTCCAAAACTGTCAATAAATTATTTTTCTCTCGAATCAATGATACAACAATTCTCACCAAAATCTTCATTTACTAATCTTGGCTATAGATCTCAAGGAGTAAATAATATGGCGTGGTTAAATTTTTCCCTACTCAGTTAAATTATTGATGAGTTAAAATGCGAATTATTATTATTATTTATTATTATTAATTTTTTTGTATATCTCCTTACCAGAAGCTCCATTCATGTTGAATGAGGATGTCTTATTATTCTTCCTTCTCCTAAAATGGTTTTCTCTCCCTTTTTTCAGTTTTCTTTTATAAATTTTGAGGACAGTGAAATCTGGACACCTGTTCGGGTAATGGGTATTAGTATCTTTCCTCTATCAAAGATCTGTAATACTCCCTCGGCTCCATAATATGATATAATATTCAACATATTTCAAATTAAGTGCAGAAACAGGTAACTTAAGGGTTCCGTAAAAGGTTTAAATATACTACCCATTCCATATTTTGACAAAAGTTAATGGAATCTGAATAGCATAAGCCAATAGTCTGATGTCTGTGGCTTTGTTCAGCTACTTCTATGATGTTAGTTTGCTTTCTTCTGTGAGATAACATCAGCCAGATCTCTTGAACATTCTACATCTAAGCACAGTGTCAAATTTGAAAAGTTTTACCTGAAATTTAACTGTAACAAACCTTATATATTTCCTGAATGCAACTGTAATTACAGAATGAAATTGCAGATGTCAGACATTGCACCTTTGACTTTCTGCTGCCACGTGAACTGGGTTACAGGTTGTTGCGATCCAACTACGTAGAACATCGCTGCAGGAGACAACTTTATTTCTGCTCACAATACTTTCTGTTAAAAGATTGTGGTTTGATGCCAACAATCGCATATACACAACGGAGGTTCGTTTCAATGTCAAACATACGTATTGCCACAGATCAACAATTGTTGCATCAAGGACGATAATACCATTGATTTTAATTGTTTCTACACTATTTTTGGAATAGGTATGCGTATGCGAAAGTGAGACCGGAATTAGAGGGTAGCACATTCAAATTTGAATGAAGAGTCGAAAAATGGAATCACATAAGCTTGGGAACCAGTTTTGCATTCTAAATTAGAACACGTGTAGAATATAAACATAAATAAATATTGACAAACAAATAATTAGTGAGACTTAAAGGTAGTGACTGTAAAAAAGGAATTAATTTGCGCAATTTTTTTTTTCATTTTATACATAACCCAAGAAAATTTAATATTCAATGCAAACATTTATATTGGAACAACACAACTGAAACAACTGCAGAACGAAAGTGACTTACTCCTTTTTTGCGGAACGAAAATTTGTAACCGTAGACCTAATATTCGAACTTAACGTTAAGTTACACACACACACATCAAAATTGTCTAAGGAACAAACCATTTTTCTTAAAATATTCTAATAATAAGAACAGAATCTCATTATACAAGTTGGGCAAATAATATTTACAAGGGGCGTTCGAAAATGATTTACAATAGTAATTTTTGTACACGGTTTAGAGGGAGGATTCAGGGGAAGTGGTCGACAAGAGTGTTGCTCTAGCATGACAATGCGTGTCCCCACACTAGCTACACTACGACCGATCCCACTATACTCACTGGATCTCACTCCGTCTAATTATGCCTTGTTCGATAACATGGACTCCCTGCAAGTTAAAAATTCGACAAGATGCAAAGTTGGCAGTGCACCTTGCTATTGACAGTCGTTCCATGAGGAAGCAAGTGCATTAGCAGTATACCTAAAGTGTCCCATAAGATGATCATCCGCCTGCCCAGAGAGGGAGCAGCACAAACTTTCTTGGGCCGACGATTCCCTGGATGTTCCCATTGCATGGATTGGATTTTCTTCTCTTCACCAGTCACCAGCTTCTCCAAAATATATCGATCCTAACTATGCAATTCCAGTGGCCGACAACCAACTTCAACTATTTTGTCCTTCTGTGCTACTGTCAAGTCCTATGGAACCCAATGGCACACCGTTTGCATATTCAAACCGTGTAAATTATGGTATGCATGGTTGCTTGGTCTGGTTTGTATGACATTCCAGTTCACCATAATCAATTCAAACACAGCTTCAGTGTTCATGGGAGACTGCTATGTTGACGGCCAGTATTTACATTCTTGTGTGCAAATTCTCTGACTTTGGGAAACCCATCGATGCAGTTGTGAGCGGTCTTCTAAACAGAAGTTTCTATAACATACAGCAGCTGAATGTTTATCAGCTCCTGCGGTTTTCACCTCTTATTTCCACAAAACCGTGCAATCAATCTTTGTACACGACAGTCGCCTTCCAAGTTGTCCACATCTTTCTCGCGTGACAACAAACGAACACTGTGCTTTTACTATACACTACGCTTATAAGCGTCATCTAGCTTCTGCATGCATACCAGTATCAGTCCTTGCCCTAGGAATCGACATGCCCATAGATTGTGCGGTAGTCCTAAAACAGCTATGGTAAATAATTTCCGAACACCCCTCGTATAATACTTATATTGATAATACAACATAATAATGAAAAAAAGTTTATATTTTAATAAAATAAGCAAATTGTCAAATCATGAAAATACTATAAATCACAAATATTTACCAAATGAATTTATTTTCTCAATTTTTATTCAAATTACCATCAAACTGATGCTCTGTAATTTTTATTTCTATACTAAGCATGTAGCACTGCTTAAATAAATGTAATATTTGATATTTTGCCAACGATGGAGGCGTATGAATAGCTAATCCAGAGTGTTCAAGTGTTCAATATTCTCCATCTCTTGTTGATGGATATGCTACAGATGCGCGATTGGATTTAAGTCTGGGGACTGAACAGGTTATTCTAATACCAGAACATTGGTTCTTTCTAACCACCTAGACACAAACCCTATCTCATGTGCTTTGCATGTAAAGAGTCTTCAGCAATAAGGACCACGGAGTACAAAACATATTGAATGTACCTGTTTGCATTAATAGTTCAAGGAATCAAAAGGAGACGTGTATTTTATTTTGCTATTATTCCTCTTCAGATCATGATCATACCTCCTTTGGATTTATAAACTTCTGTCTATGCCTCAATCTTCCTGTGTTATCTAGTCGTCTTCATGTTCGTTTTGTCCTGCAATCTGGATTTACACACAAGTCATCTCTGAAGAGAACATGGTTCCATTGTGTCTGTTGCCAAATACTGACACGCATCCGGACGTCATGAATGGAATATCAGCGAGCAACCATAGAAGAGAATTTCAGATCTTTCATCTATCCTCATCTAATCCTATTCTTCCCACTGTATCTGCGCCGAGAGATTTATGTAATGGTCACTGCTAATCAACAGGCAGCTTTAGCAGGTTTCAAGAAAGTATCAAGGATATTATTACTCTCAGTCGAAATGTATGTACTTCTGAAACAAGAATTGACAGGGACGGCTTCAGCATGATGTCATATCAAAACAGAGTACTGATGTCGGACTCTCTTCCTACCCATCTACCCCCTCCCCCGGAGTCGCTGCGAGAGGCTGCACCTACAAGTTACAAACAAGTTACAAACTTTGCGAAGAATGTGCCAAATTACATCAGCCGCAGAAGGAAAATCACCAGTTTGCTGCCCACCACAGCGCTGCCCAAAGAACCAACATGCCAAGAGGGCACAAACTGCTGAAGACAATTGTCTGATATACTTGTACTGACGCAACTTATTCCTTAGCAGGTTTCACAGGAGTGCTGTAGGTCCTAAGAGCTTTCCCTAAGCTCATGGGTGCCCTCATTCACTAGGGGCCTCCTGTTTCGGCAACATTTCCTTAATGCGACAAATCTTGCGCTTCAAAATTTCTCCGACTGAAATTTCAAATCCTTCATCCTTTTCCTTCCCCATCCCATTCGTACAATATAGCCCGGAAGACCTAGAATTCTCTGTCTCTAAAACCCTCCCCTTTAGGCCCATTGTACCTGCATTGAGCAATTCGCCCATAATGCCTATTGCTAATTAATAAAGGCAGCTCTATGAACTTTCAAGAAACTATCAAGGGCAATACTCTCAGCCACCGGTGTCCGATCCCTCAGGAGTCGCAGCAAGGGCTACATCTAAAATTTACAAGATTGTACCAATAATATCGCCGTGACGAGGCAAATTACAGCATTTACAGCATTTTTGAGGCGACACGAAGCTGCCTATAGGACCTCGTATGGACATGATTTCAGAGAATCTCCGGAATGTTATCGCGTGCTTAAAAACAAAGGAACTGACCAATACATAAAATATGGAAAAATGTAAGAAACACCGAAGAATAAATAATGGTTTCGACCCTGAGACTACATCTGAATGGTCATGACCCTCATTGCTCTTGGAATAAGTCGAGCACATGCAGGTAATGCTTAAAGATGTGCCTGATAAGGAAGGGTATTCAGCTTAGAAAATACAATTCCCTCTGTAATTCGCTGCAGATACCGAAGATCCTAGCCGGTATGACAAGTGGATGACGTTTGTGCCTTTCTTTGGACTCTCACTCTTTGGGAACCGGTCCACAGCTAGCCCGGGCCTGCACATTGTTAGGTGCTTAGGAACCAACCAGCGGAAACTGCCCTAGATCCCTATGTTGCTGTAGATGCGGCGGTAATTATTGACATTGTGAAAGGAAAATTGTGAAAGGATCCATTGTAAACAGAAGTATGTGGCTACTTGCCAGAATTGTCCTGAACGTCTCATCCGACTTCGCTCCGCCCCACTTCTGCAACGTAACAACGCCGTAGATCATGAAGTGCAGGATGCCTGGCGTCAATTATAGTGTCCACCACAGCAGGTGCCAACAGCAACAACGCCATCCACGCTAATAAAATAGCAGGATCTCAACAGCAGCCAAACCTTCAATTTCAGCCAAAGCCCAATAACTGGATCTAAGGTTGAAATCCTCCATCTATTCAGCGCAGATTGCAGAAACTCGATCCTCTGAATTCTTGACATCTTTGTAATCCCAGCCTGACAATAAGAGCATAAAGCACTTCCGCACCAAATAGAATTGGTCTTAAATTCTGCCACCCTCTGCCAAGGTTAAAACTGCAAATAACAGCTGACAGCAGCTCGTCATTCTATGGACCGTTTCCCTCCGCTTCGGGTTAAGTTAAGACATATTGAGCGTGGTCAACACTGGGATAGTTGACCATCAAGCTACACCATGTTCATCGACACATTCAAGACGTTAGTCAACTTATAAGGAGAAGAGGCCAGGTGCTGCCAACAACCCTGCCCATCACAATAACTGGTGTGCCGACTCGCCACTGCAACTGCAACGGGCACATTGAATCACTGGACATCTTAATGAGCGACGTGAATTTCTAACAGTTTGGATTGAAATATCTATATTGTCAACATATGGCAGCAATTAACCTCCTTTCAGAGTCTTAGGCACAGAAATCTGTCTTGAGCAGCAATTGTAATCCTTGGTTTACCGGAATGTTATTCTTTTGGACTGCCAAATTCCTGATATCCTATTAACATCCTGGATATAACGCATCATCTGGTATTCAGAGCCTTACTGCATCAGCTTGTGTTCAACCATTTCCAGATATTTCAATCGCCATCTCGATTTAAATGACGCCGTTGAACATTCATTTATTAAACATTTCTTTTACTTTATCCTGTAATATTTTAACAGAGAAAACTTGGATCCCTAATTAACAAGTAATTTATTTACTCACAACGTAACAATTTAAGGGGACACAGAAGTGAAAAAATGGCATTTTGGTCAAAACTTTTTTTTCTTTTTCGTTCTTAAAAATACTCTGAACCTCAGAGAGCATCTCTAAGAAGTTTCATGCTTTTATGCTCTTTAGAGCATTTTTTTAACATCCGGTTTTAAATTCCCATCTCTTGGCCTTTAACTTTAGGCATCCAAAACTTCAAACAAAATATTCTCGGTTATACTTTTTGGTGTACTTTCTTGCACTCAATCTCCATCTTCTACCACAATTTTAAGCACAAGCATTGAACCTTCTTTGAGATATTCTGTAGAAGTCTTGCTTCATTGAAAAAATTAAAACTAGATTTAAAGAAAAATTAGTGCACTCAGTTGCTAATGCTCCCACAATTTTGCATTTAAGCGCATCTTTTATTTTTTTTAAAGCTACTAGTATCATTAAAGGTACATGCTAACTTTTATGTAACAAATTGTTTAGAACATACTTAAATTTTTTTGCAAAAAATGCCAACTTTTATGAGAGAAAGTTTTAGTAATTGCTTTGCATCGTCACTTTTTTAATAAATGTTTAAAACAATAGTGAATAAACAGACAAAATAAGCCGAAATATTAAAAATCTGAGCAATATGTGTGCAAAATCTAAAATATCTAGGTTTCAGTATTCAACTTTGCCAAATTTCACTTCAGTACTGTGAAGTCGGAAATAAGGCTGCCTTTATTAATTTAATAACTAAAGGCTGCAGAGTTATATTTATAAAGGCATTAGATTTGATAAGGATAATTATTATGTATAGGTATAAGAAATATTTTAGAGTTAGGTATAACAGAAATAGAAATAATTTATAACTTGTAACTTACAAAAGGGTTTTGTATACATTTTGTAGTAAAGATGTTAGAAAGAGACAAAGATGTATACCTGACGACTCGTCCACTGACCGCTCTTTAGACAAGGCTGAGGAAAGGGTAAACTATCATTTGTTAGGTCACGAACCTTCTGCCTAGGAAATACTTAGGAGTTGACAATAAGAGAAACATGTGGCCGTAACGGGACAGTATTTAACAAACTGTAATTAAGAGAAAATGAAAATGTCAGAACGGAGACGAAAATGTTTTATTATAGGCAAGCCGGGTATACAAGGTATGAATACAGTCCATCAACACGTGCGTTATTTCTGAGAACATTTGGAAATCTACAAACTAACGAAGGGAAAAGATTTTTCAATAGAAATCAGCATGTAAGCAAAGTGTCGAAATTTATGACAGGTTATTCTGGGAAAATTCAAGCTCGTGGGAAGATATTAGATCAGGGGGGAAAGAATAATTCTAGCCAATGGTCATCAAACAAGTCAACCAATAAGGAGAACTTAGTTACAAATAAATATTTTTAAGATAGCCAATGATGAGCATACAACATGGAAATAGGATAATATACGAGGGAATTTAATTTAGCGAAAGGCGTGGCGACGTGGTAGAAAACTGGGGTACGGAAATCACAGAGACAGTCTCTCGCACATTCACACATTCGGACTTTCAGAGTCAGTCAATGATTCAGACGAGAAACGGAGGACATCATACGGGAATCAGGCAGTCAGAGTCAGTCAATGATTCAGACGAGAAACGGAGGACATCATACGGGAATCAGGCAGTCTGAGTCATCCGAAAGTAATCAGTCTAGGTCATTTCTAAAGTTCAGTTGAGGGCAGTGTAAGTCATTTCTAAGGTCAGTCTAAGTGTGTAGTGAGGTCAGCTACGAGCCGTTAGGAAGTAACCTGCCAAGTTGTTAAATAAATCAAATGTTCAAACAGTGCTGGACTTATTAATACAGTGAACAAATAAATCAAATGTTCAAACAGTGCTGGACTTATTAATACAGTGAACAATCTCCTTCCCCCCTAATGGCTTTAAGTCATTAAAAACAGTCCAAAATTTACCCTGAGAACCCATCAATCCCCCTGCATTGAAACCAAAACCAAAAACTGCTACAAATAATCGACTAACTGTGGAGTCCCATAATCCCGTTCCAACTGCCATAAAAAATAAATAAAACAAATTATAATAATTGGCTAATATAATTGTTAGATATAAACTAACATATTTATTCACTGTTTATCATTTCTTTATATATATATATCAAGAGTTTAATTAGAACGTTTATTGTTTCTTAGACAATTTTGATATATGTGCTTCAATTCCTACCTAATGCAGCTACTTTCAGTTCTAATTTGTTCACGACCGGCCCCTTCTATGATAATGGCATTACATTATACGGACCCCCGACATATCTTTTCATAGTGGGTTTTGTATGGAAATAAAACACGTACTATTATAAATTAACGCCATACTACATACTAGCAGAAGTTTCTTAAGTTCAAAATTGACTGATTTTACATGTTTTAGTCAAATAGAAGTCATTAATATAGTTATATCTCAAAACCGATTGTTTGGACTGATAAGTTTGGATTGATAAGTTTGGACTTATAGATTTCTGCTAAAACAAGGATGAAATTGTTTTATAACAACGCGATTTTCCTTTTAATTTCAACCTGTCGTGAAAAAAAAAAAAAAAAAAAAACGTTGTTTGCAGCACGTTCGCAAAGTGCCTAATTGGTACTGATGTGATTGAGTAATATAATAGTTTTAAAAATACTAGCTTCACGGATTTAACACAGAAATGCATTCCGCACTCACTTTCTGCACTCTTTGCTACAAAATCTTCTACTTTTTTGCAATTAATAGATAAACAACTATCTGGAATTTAAAAAATGTCTCGACACATTTTTTCGCTTCATTTTTACTACCAGCATTATTTTGAGGCAAATCATTTAAAATGTGATCTACTTTACTAGGACCGCTGTTTTCATTAATGTACTATTGTAACCACGTCTTTGCTTCCTGGAAAGGCATCTTAAAATAAACACAAATGTGCAGATAAAATATGAAGACTGCCATGTTGGACATGAATAAAAATGTCCCTGGTCTGTTTAATTCTGTCACTTTCATAGAAAAAATTGTGTGTAAGGCATCTGCGGAAATGTCGATGAACGACACCCATATTCATTTTATTATAAGTCCTCTCGGGACTTATATATTACAATATGCATAATACACCTACCTCACTTCGTTCCAAGACTCACAAGGGAAATGAAATCAAAATTCTCTTGGCAGGGATAGAACTCATCTATTAAAGCTATTCAACTTTACCAAATGTTAGTGCTTGATGCTTGACTACGTCCGCATCACCTAATTTATTCTCTGAGTGTATCCTGTCCCTTAATGGTTTTATAGCATAGTGGTAGTTCTGAGACGAGCCTATCTAACCCATCTCTTATTGGAGCTTGTTTAGGTGGTCTGAACTCGAATAGCGCAATTAGTTCCACAAGTAGATTGTTGAATACTTTGAGGCGACCCACATCAGGTCAGTAAGACTGAAATAATGACGTATTTAGTAGGCTTTATCAGAAGTTAATGGATGTAGAGCCGGATGTCTCTACCTCAGCAATAGTTGCATTTTCTTATGCGTATAGTAAGCAAGCACAAAAAAAGTCAATAAATACTGAGCATTATTTAAGAAATGTTAACACTTTTGGAATCCTCTGAAATTTCTAATTATGAATGCAGTGCAAAATTTTGTTCTACGTTTATTTCAGTTCACTAATTAAACATTGGTAATTTCTTTTAAAAAGTCTTTTACTGCAGAAGGGCTTACTTTTGGAACCGAAGTCTTGTATGTTGATTGAATTCATTCTATGCTAATACAAAATCTGTAATTATTTGAAATATTATATTCCATACTTTCATTTGAGGAACTTTTCGCGACTTGTGTGTCCAAATCTTTGTTATCTGTTACTGAAAGTGAACACTACTGTATTAGTGGCAAAACGACTTTACGACACTCGTGAAAATCGTATTGTTTAGGCACTGAGAGCTGAAGCTACAAGTATTTTAAATTATTCCAAGTAATTAACATAATACCGGGTCTTTCATGGTTTTGTCGCCCGTTTCACAACAGCTGTCAAGGTCTGCCGTCAGAGCTGAAACTCCCGGAGAAGCGGATGTAATATCCGCGCAACTGATTCAGTTATCGCATTTACAATCACAATTACATTGAAAAGAAGTCCGTGCCTTATGGCAGACATGCAGACTTTCTGGGAATTGTCATTCGTATGCCTCAATTCACCTTTTAAAATTGGGTCAATTTAAACTTGAAAGTATAAAATGTCACTCTTTTTCCACGAATTGTAGGCAGGTGATATTTAGGTAAATGTTTGTAATTTTTTTATGTTGTTAAACGCCCGTTTTTACTACTGAGACGCCACAGGCGGTGGACACTGATGATGCATGAAATGAAATGAAATGAAATGATTATTGGGAAAGGATTTTTTAAAAAAGGAAACGTTCCAGGCCTAAGTTTAGGGTACCTTCCCAGTATATGCCATTTATGAGGACTGAAAAAAAAAACCCTCAGGGAGGACGGTCCTGGTGGGATTCGAACCCCAAACCTTCCGTTTACGAGTCCGAGTCTTAACGACCTCAGCTACCCTTGGCGGTCTCTGTAATTGGATATTACGGAACGTTAATAATAAGGGTAATATTGATCCGCGCTTAATATTCTTCACAATTAAAGCATTTTTCCATTTAAATAGTCATGTTTCGGAGCAAAACAACAGCGCTGCTGAGGTACAGAAAAACCATAATTTATACACGAAACCTCATTGCATGACGAGAAAAAATAGTGTATATTGCGCAATAAATGTATACACATTAATAGGATTTTTTTTTTTTTTTTTGAGAAATATACAGGAGTGACATACTCGCAACATTTTTTGAACAAAAGTATTATATTGAATGCTGATCTGAATATCTGCAGCAAGAACCGATGCTTGAATTCACTTTTCTAATATTATACTTCTAATAATGTAGTTGCACTCGCAAGAACTTGAATCAGTTGCGCGAAAATTACATGCGCTTTGCCGGGAATTATCGCTCCGATGGCCGACCCGCCAATTGCCGCGAAGACGCGGTCTTTAAAATTGGCTACAGTAGAATCTCTATGACACAGCGCTCCAAGCAATGCAATGTAACAAAATACGTGGTTCAAGACTGACTGCAGTCAGCAAACGGTTGGAATCATACATGCTGACATAAAAGTGAAATCTTTGATCTGTGAAGAATTGGTCAAAAGAAATGGAGCAGAGTAGGGAGAAACTTTCAAATGTGTAAGGAAAGCTATTACAAGCAATACCTTGTGATACTGTCATCCTGGCCGAGGCATTACAGCATAAGGAAAGCAGTTTGCGATAAGGGTGTTTCGTTAATTTCCATCTTTCTTTTAAACCACTTGATACACCTCCATATACAAATCTCTCCCGTTTACGGATTAAACTATCGTCCTTCATACTTTGCTGTGAAACATGGTTAGATTTTCTGCGACTTACTGGTAAATCTTTTCACGAGCACTAAATACAATTGATCTCACGCAGTAGGACACAGCTACACATTTTTATTACCCCACAGTACAGAACACTCTTGGAAAGATGCGTTATATCATTTCCGTCCACTTATTTACTCCAATAAAAGGAGTACAGAAAGCAAGAAACGCCATCCCATTTTAATAACAACCCCAGGAAGGACGCAAGCATGTTATATGATATTGGAGCAGTAAAAGTCCTGGCTAGCAATCTCCCGCTGTCACACATTTCCTTTACGTAATATTTCGCTGTGTTATACCCAGCTGACCCAAGTAGAGATACCAATGCTAATCTATTGCTTCCAGTGCTTCATGCAATTGACACCGTTATGTTGTTAGCCTACCCTCCATGTTTTCTTTATTTCCTGGAAGTGCTAAAGGAAGTCTTTTAATTAATGTTCATTGCATTGAAGTATATGAATCCTGAATTAATTTTTATGATTCAGAGTTTGAGTCTTAACATTATTTTTCTACTGATGTTGGAATTCTCACAATATTCTGCCAACTGTGCTGTATAAAGAAGGTTAAATGTGGTGGGAGAGGAATGATTATGGACAGGTTATTAAAAAATGCGTACAGAATTCAGCAATTTCTTAAGGAACGTATATTAAAAGATTGTTGGATATATAGGAAGAGCAGTAAGAATAATAACTTTTGGATAAATAAGATTATATCTCAGCTTCAAATAATTGGAATGCGTGATATTTGGGTAAAGAGAAATCATTTTACAATGAGGATGTTGGTAAATGCTAAAACGCGAATAGAAAATTAGGGTAGGTATATTATGTATTCTTTGATGAAAGAAAAGAGTTCACAGTTTTATGTGTAAATTAAGTTGGATTCAAATAGAGAATGGTATTTTAAGGGTAATGATTCGCTATTTTTAAAGCAATTCAGAACAGATGACAAGGTTGGATTTGTTTCTCTAGAATAAAGTGTTCTTAAGAGCAAATGCATAATACTGAATAATAGCTACTTCAATCATTGAACAATCCCTAGAATGCAGTCCCTGGTAGGTTTATACTTTGCATGTACAGTCTTCATTATTGGTACTGCCCTTTTTGTCAGTCACCTCGCATATTTTACCCGCCTGGGATTTGAGGGTAGACAGAAGACCAGTTGCACCATTGATTTACGCCATTTAGCCCGTCCGTAATTCATTAGCAAACAAACACACATTATACTTGGCAGCAAAGCACATCTGCACTGAAATTAGAACCCACAGATCGAATCAAAGAGCCATGGCTAACGCGGTCTAAAACTATCGACCCTTTATGCTGTGTTCTCACGCAACATAACCACTTTTCCGACAGCATTTGTATTAACATTTTGATCCGTCTTGGAAAGGGTTGAAATCAAACGTTAGCGTGGCTGCAAATATGCCATCATTAACAGGTTTGTGTTCTAGGAGTGAGTTGCTCTTCTACGCTGTTCATATTCTTTAGTAAGTGTATTTAGTTTTATTTCGTCTCGTCATCGACCATGATGATGTCATGCTTTTTGTTCCCCCTTTCTAACCTAGTACAAGTGGAATACTCCAGATATTTTTAATACGTTGTTGTAGCTGTTTTGCTCTAGAGGTACAAAAGAGAAAATAAGTTTTATCGAGAGTAACCTTGGCTACTTAAAGAAAACATTTCTCACTGCGATGCCAATACTAATTTGGACAACGTACCTCTTCAAAATCATCAACAAATACCTAAATCATTCGATGAATTATCTATTATGCAGCTCGTATATGGGGGATCGGCCATTTTTATGAGATCCAGGCTCTTCATAATGATCACTAATATTCCACAGTGATTTGCAATAAGAACACGCATTACTACGATCCTTGAAGATTTTGATAAAACAGTATATCCCTCATCCTCTCTTCAACTTCCATATGTTACAGGATTGTACATATCATTGGCGTCAGGACTTGCCAATTCTGAAGAATAAAAGCATTACTAGCAAGTTACCAACCCCCATGTCTTAAACATTCTTTTCAAACCGATATTAATTTACAACCCTTTTCACCAAAATGTCGAGGTATTCACATGTTTTGCAAAATTTAAGAGGTTTACTGGAGAGCGCGGAAGATGTTTCTGATGAAATACGAGACATCTATGGTTCATAACCAAGTTGTAGATTTTAGGAAATGCAGGCAGTTCCCTTTAAAAGATGTCAGGTGTAGGGCGGTCTGGGAGGATCTTCGCAATTTATCTTGTAAGATAAGAACAGAAGAGATAAGGCGTCTATGAGAAATGGTAAGGATACATAGTTTTGCGTGTGTAATGTCTCTTCAGCTATGGTGTATGTGGCTAGCAGCGTTTCCTGACTAAATGGTCTGATTTCCCTAGCCATTGGAAAGTGATTTGTATTGACAATTTAAGAATGACAATTTTCTTCCTGATTTCTACTGCTAACGTTTAGCAATGTGACTTTTGATTGGGTATTGCATAGAATGTGTTTCCCTTCTGTTGGAGTTATATCCAGTCTACAGCCATGCTGATACCCAGAAGCATTCATTGCTGGAAACTTGCACTTCTGTGTAAATCTCTTTAGAGTGAACATTTCACTGTAGATAATCAGTTTGTGCAATAATTGTATTACAGGAACTCTGATCAACCTCATTCGTATCCTAGTACAGCTGTTTAGATTCCTGTTATGTGATAATACATTGTTGTGTATCAAAAGCTTGTTTATTATTGTGATGAAGCTACGGTTATAGGATTAGCTTTTCAACATCACCTGAAAATTAGTATAAGTATAAGTAAAAAACAAAGGGGGTGTGAATATTACACAATTTCGAAATGAAAATGACAAAGAGAATTGAATTAAATACCAAAGCCTGTCTATTGTGAGGGACATTGAGATGAAGAGGAAGGATAAATAGATATTCTTCTTGTAGAAATCCCGCAAATATTGCTCAATATGAACAATTGCTCTCATCTCTCTACCAATATCAACAAAGATAAAACCTCTGGATGCTCCCTGCTAGAAACACGCTTCATACCATTTATTTCCATACGTAACATTAATTAAAGGTTATATTTTCGAATTTGTGTAGCAAATGCTCCAGAAGATTTGTCTACTTATGATGTTCATATTTACAGAAGCACATTTGGGATCACAGATTTCACACGGACGAAGAGGAACAGTATACTGGTAGGTAATAGTTCCGGTGATGGCTCATTGCCTTCTACGTAGAAGAAACTGAACTTTTGTATCACAGATCGTAGACATTATTTTCACATTGTGTTAACTTAGTTTAATGAAAAGTCGTTTGCTTGTTTTATTTTAAGTTAACTGAAAAAATACAGGCCTATTTCATTTCTACCAGCTTTCTCTAAACTTATTGAAAGTGTTGTCTGAAACAAATGACTAATCATTTTTCAAACAATGTGTTATTTTTATGCTCAATTTGGTTTTACAAGTAATGTCTACTTTCTTAGATATTGCGAAATAGTAATATTTAGCTTTGAGGAGCATCAAAATACTTGATCTGTACTCTGGAATTTGTTAGAAGTCTTTGATTTGTGTGCCTCGTAAAACCGTTGCGTGAAAACTACAGCTAGTGACATAATAGATAGCTAGTTTTTGTTCAAATTCTGAAAAACTGAATATATGCTGTTTACATTCCGCAAGATATTCATGTTTCTCTTCCTCTATGGCGCAACAGGATCGCTGTGTCCTCTACCTCCGTTTTGCGACGGCATTGATAGAGAGCAGTATTGCGGGAGCATGTGATCAGCATACAGACACTCCGCTGGTACCCTATTACGCGGCTTTCGAGGTCGAAGGATGCCATCTCTCTATCAAGCAGATTCCCAATTTTCCTCCAGTTCACACCTTCTAACTCCTGAGCAGATACCGAGGATGGAACCCGGGACCTCCCAGAAGTAGTCAACAGCGCTGACCACTAGACCAAGGAGGCGGTCTTGAGTTCTTTTATTCTATTGCATTCATACGTCGTAATAACAAAACTTTAATCTGTATTGAGATATCATTTAAACTTTCGGAGATAATCTCTAATTAAGTTTATATGAAGAGGGTTTTTTACACTTCCGCACGTACTGCCAACAAAGCTCTTATCTTGTTTAAGGTATGTGTATTAATATGAGAAACTTAATCTAAGCATGCATTTTTTTAAAGCTGTGAACAATAAAAATACGAGTGGCAAATTTTTGGAGATCGCAGAATAATTTGATTACCTCTAGGAAACAACGTTTTTTCACTAAATGTTATTGCTTCCTGTGTGAGTGGAACAGCGAACTAAGGAGGAAGGACATTAATGAAGTTCAAGAGTAGCCAGTACGGCGTATTTGGTCTCGGGTCGAATTGTGTCAAAATAAACCATTAGTGCAAAAACACAACATTTTCTGCCAGGCCTGCTTTGAAGACCTTAAAGAGCTAGGATTAAAGATTTGTAGTATTTGGGAAAAATATTCAAAGCATAGGTAAACTAAAATAAGGCAGTTTTATTGGCCCACAAGTTCATGAATTAAATAAAGATATTGATTTTGAAGATCTGTTAATAGTCAATGAGAAACAACTATGAGTTGGGTTCAAGATGGTACGCCGTAATTTTTGGGGGGAATCTAAGGTTTGAAAATCACAAAAAAAAAAAAAAAAAAAAAAAAAATGAAGATATACTACTGGTATGTAAAACTTTGGAGTGTATTATTTCCTGAAACTTAATTTCCTAAATTTCCTCTTCGATTTTATTCTAATCTGAGTGTTGTGAATGGTGAACATGGAGAATTTTTATCAGGACATTGCTGTCTTGGGGAAATAATCAAAGGAATATGTTTACCAAGCACGTTAATTGGCAGCTATTAAATATGAACCTTATTCGTTTTATAAACGAAATATCTTCAAGAAAGTTATTTCCATAATGTTAATAAAATTCAACCATTTTTTTTTTTCACATTTTTGCAAGCTAGCCGTAAAAAGCCACGACTATGGGTAATTATATCAGGATTATTCACACATATTTAATGTTAATATTGTTTGTGATTTTCAGTTTCATACATTTTAAGGAAACATTTAATTTCATTCTAAGAACAAAACAAAAGGTTAAAATTTCTTTTTCAGTATTAGGAGAAATCGCACTGGATCCTAAATTAAGCTAGGATGCGTATATTGATTCGGTTTGTGCACGTTTAGCGAGAGCTATGTATTTGATAAAGTACCTGAAACATTTTGTGCCGAAGGAATGCTTTAGAAATGCATGTTTTGTATTTTTCAGATTAGCACTTATTACATTTTTGATTAGTTTTCGTTTTTGGATAAATAGTAGCAATGCAAGTGAAGTTCTTATATTGCAAAAACAAATCATGAGAATATTAAAGTTTCCTATTGTGTTTTACACTGTATGTCTTATTTATTTTGGAAAATGTTTTAATTGTAAATAATCTATACCTTTATTATTGTTTAATTAAAATGGAGTCTAATTTAGGTGATCATCAAACAAGATCTGCTGATCATGATTATATCATTAGATATAATTATTTTCGATGTGCAAGATATATACAAATTTAAGAAATTGATATGCAATGACTATTACTTAAATTCTCACTCAATGGTTGATTGTTCGTTCATTTTATAATGCTACGAAATTTATAAATTTATCTATAGATGTCTGCTTCTAAATTATTGTATATTTTGGCATTGTCCATGCCATTCATTGTACTTGACGGTTTGAACACCATAACAAAAAAGTAGCTAAAACTTTCGTTAACGAAAACACTTGCTAGTGCAAACCTATCTCTGCTTATAACGAATGAATGATGCAAACCTATCTCTGCACAAATTTGCGGGAGAGGAGAGCTGCAAGATAAAGATTTTTTCCACAATGGCGCTTACAGTAAATGTTCAATTTGGGCCACACCTGCTATATTCTTATCTCAATGTGCAGATGTACCATGTATACTGTTCAAAGAAAAGTTATCGGAACTGCTAGGCAATGTTATCTGGACAGTTTGTAGAGGAACATGGTTCCAAAACGACGGGGCGCCAGCACACTTTATGGTGTAAACGCCACCTTTGGGAACCGATGGACAAACCAAGATAAATCACTCGTGTAATCTCAGAGAATAAATAGTTTATTTTCTTTATTTGAAGATTTCACATTCACAACTTCGTGTTTAAGATGCCTATCTACTCTGAAGATCATATTGTCACGAGAATCCATATCAATTTCATAACTATTTGGAAATGCTCAATGTCAGGAATCCTTGAATGTAAATGCCAATCAATGCTTCGACGTTTAAATGACACATGATAAATGAGCATTCTTTATAATTACTTAGATTAATTTTCGTACTTCGTTCACTAATATTGCTATAATAGCATCAAATATAATTTGTATACAGTTTTATAGCACTCTGTATATTTATCCTATATTTAAACTGTTGATATATTTGCTATCGACTATGGTATGGGGGGGGGGACGATCAATATGTCTATCTCGATTTATTTTCGTACTTGGTTCACTAATATTGCTATAATAGTGTCAAATATAATTTTTAAAAAGTTAAACTATTGACACATTTGCTGTAGACTATGGTATAGGGGAAAAATGATCAATATGTCTATCTCACGTATCATAATAATAGAAATGCACCTCTTGGCATTGCAAGAATCTTCTCGATAGCCGGATTGATATTCTTAAATTTTTACGGCTAACATGACGATTGAAATAGCTGAATGACCTGATTTCTTTCCAAAATATTATAAAACAATATTTTACCGAATAAACATGTATAGCTTATAAATCCCCTTTAGCTGATAATTCATGTTACACACAGCCGTGGCTTATGCTTATGTTGAACTAAGTCGATAGCAGTAAATTTTTAATTTTCACAGAAAAGATCCAAATGGCACAAAAAACATCTATGGTTCTATATGAAATCGTTTTAAAATATTGTTTAAATCAAACAGTTTTGGAATCGCTGTAGTAGCAATAGAATATGAAATGAAACAAAAGTATTTAGAAGCAACATTTGAAGCACACCAGTTTATATGAACTCGCGTCCAGAGTGTGAGAATGAAGGGATCCTACGGCTCCACAAGTCCCATTTTTCAGCGTCCTCATATAACATAAAAGACATCTCCAGTGAATCGTCTCTCTTCGGAGGCTTCCAGCCCATTGACTGGAAACCCAAACTCCCGGATCCTGAGAGCAAAGTCAGGATTGGAAATGAATTAGAGCAACAGATGTCATGGTTTTGGCCAAACGGGCAGCCAGTCAGTTAGATCAAGTGGGACACTAAGATATTAAGGAAAGAGGAACGTAGAAAATGTTGGTGGAATGAAATCGGGAAAACTCGAGAAAAGTTCCGAAAATCCATATTTATTCTATTACAATTGTCATTGCACAGATTTCAATTGGGTCAAGCAACTGTGTGCCCTGAACTGCGGTTATAATACGACATTTTTCTTCCTCTTGCAGATAGCAACATGAAATGTGATATATAACAGGGGCAGGAATGTGACTCAGATGGCTGGAGCGTACTCGTAAGGCCGTCAGCCCCTTGCTCAGATATTGTTGAGGGTTTCATATCTGCCTCGCACATTAAATTCCCATTAGGGCGATATACAACCGGAACATTCCTCATCTTGGTAGGCTGCCATGGTCTGCAGCATGGGTGAGGGGTTCTCAAACTGTTCCGCTGCAGGAGATGTTTATTGTGAACATGCCCCTATGCTTTTTAGCCTACTTCTCTTATTTTAAAATAGGGCGAGGCAAGGTAAGTGAAGGTTGTAAATTACATAGATTAAAACATACTGCTCTTTCCTGGAACTTTCACATTAATAACTGCCTATCTCAGTCGAATGTTAAAACTAAGGTGTATATTTAAGTTCTGATTCCTTCAATTTAGCATTTATTGCATTTCTTGGGTTATAAGCAATAATTTTTTTATTTGTGATCAAAGTATCAGTATGATAATGTTTGTTTCTCAGTGTATTTTTAAACGATTCTGTAGCTCTGGTTCGAAAAATTTCAAAAGTACAAGGTTAAATTACTATCTAATATTTTTTGAAAAAAAATATTTTATTTCTTTGGATGGGAGAAAAGGCACGTAAGTAAAATTTTTCGCTTTATAATTTTTATATTAGATGAAGCCAGATTTTTATTTTAATTGCTAAAACATGAAAATTTATAAATTCATATGGGAAGAGAGCATATTTAATGAGCACATATGCATTTCATTCTTGTACTATTATCCAGATAAAAGTAAATTAAAAAAAACCCGTTCTGCTCACAAAATATTTTTTGACTTGTCTTTTCCCGCCGGACAGTATATATTAATGTGCTAAATGTTCCATACGATGCAGAATTTATAATTCTGCCCAAATAAATAACATTAAACATTTATTACTACATTTTCCATATTCATTACAATTAATAAAAGTTATCCTCTATTTTAAGTGGTATAAAAGCGTTTTGAAAATTATATTACAATTCTTTTTTCATTATTTTTTATAATTGAATGTTAAAAACCTTGATAAATTTGGATAAAAATATGAATGAAAATAAAGAAATCGACCATTAAATGGGAACAACTTTAAAACACTCGAATCTCAATTGCTGTTTCGAAAACTCCCATGAGAAAAAGTAATATGACTGAACAAAGGTGCGTTCTCGATACTTTCATATTCATATTCAAGAAATATTAATATCGAACGATAAGCATGTAAATGAGCTGCACACTTTGTTATACAACAATTTCAAATCAATATTGTCATAAGTGGCATATTTAAAGTGGTGGAAGAAATATATGTTTCATTCATAATATTCTAAATACCAGGCAGAAAGAAATTGAATGCCCTGCTAAGGTCGACCGCAACCCCAAAATGAAAGTGGGCCCTGTTACACTTCTGCAGATGATGGCGACAAATTTCTTAAACCATCAGAGACCAGGGCAATTGCAGTTTGAAGTGTCATTGTAAAATTTTCTATTTCTTTTTCACTTTTCGTGGATGGGAAAACTACGTTCCGCCTGCAAAATAATTTAATTCCTGAGTGCAAACAGCCATAAAATATAACGGTAAACATTTAAGTGATTTTTGAGCTATCTAATCACAAGAAATTGGTCGCAACATTATCTTACTATAGTGTCTTAAGCATGAAAACTGACTTTATAGTACTACTTAGTGGTTATTTTCACGCCATTGTTATTATGAAGTGACAGAAGACAATGCGTTTAATTGTATATATTTTTCGGATAAAGATAAAGATTGGCTAGTATATCCCTTAAGGGCAAAGGCCTCCTAACAAGTAGGGAAAGCTCGCTTTTTCCTAACGCGGTGAGATATTCCTCGCTAGTTGGTCGTATGCTGTTTTAAGACACTCTGACTGATTTGTTCTTTGTTTACTCCATTTCTCACTGCAATAGTTGCTTCTCGAGAGATTTCAAATTTTCTCTTCCTCTTGTTATTCTTGACCAATCTAGACCTGCATGTTCCTTGAAAAGGTCTAGTCTGTCCATCTTCTGGGTCTGCCTTGTGTCCATTTTCCTATCCAGGAGTCCCACATAGAGATCTTGTAGGTTCATCTAATGTCCTGCATTCTTATATTTGCTTCTGGTAGCTATTTGTGCAATGTCTGTTGTCTGAGATAACTGGTTTATTAACACTATAGGTATTTTGAGTTATTTCCATTGAGTTATTGAGTATTCAAAGCTATTTCCAGGATCTTGCGTTGTATTTTTTTTTTTTTTTTGGCATATTTGAATTTTTTTTCCTTTGTTTTTCTGTTATTGTCCATGTCTGGCACTTGTAGTGTAATACAGGATATATACAGGTTTCGAGCGTCTGCAGTCTGATTTTCATAGTTAGTGTATGGTCTAACAATATAAAGTTAAGGCCCCAAATGCTCTCCAGGTTATTGAGATCCTTCTTTGTAATTTTTCCATTTTATCATGGAAGGAAATCTGTTGTCCTAGGTATGTATATTCGCTCACATATGTGAGCACTGTTCCATCTTTCGGATATTAAGTTAATTATGAAACATTTTGAAATGTTTCCTGAGAGTGATAACCGTATCATTTGTCGCATTTGTTAAAATTCATTTTCCGAGGTTAAAAATTTCGCAACCCTAAAGTATATTTT
Source organism: Metallyticus violacea (assembly GCA_030762175.1). Lineage (NCBI taxonomy): Eukaryota > Metazoa > Arthropoda > Insecta > Mantodea > Metallyticidae > Metallyticus > Metallyticus violacea. The sequence goes on along the minus strand of CM060842.1, from coordinate 93,087,119 downwards.
ACCTATACGAAGGTATCTAATATTGAAAAAAAAAGTATCGATCCATCTGACTTCAATGACACTACTGTCCATTCGAACTTATGGGATGCTCCCCCAGCGTGGCGAAAGTGTAGCAGACTTCTGAGGTCGGGATGCTGGAAGGCGCGGCTACGTCATACAAAGATAGCTGCTAGATGATAATTTGGTCGAATAAGCTCAGGGAACTTTATGACCTAAGTTTCTCCCACATTCACCTTAAAGCACGAGGTAAATCATTGAAAAAGCTCAGGCAGAAAACTGACCCAATGGGGATTCGAACTTGGATCCGCCATGTAGGAATCCTATCACTATATACCTGCAGTGGTTTCCTATCCAAATATAAAAGTAAACTATAAGTAGAAGGAATCTTTCACAGTCGGAGTCAGAATTATAACTGAAAGTTTCTCCCGGGCTTAGAAGCCGTGGTCCGTTGGAGCTTTGATATCCAAATGTTTCGTCCCCGCCTATGGAGGACATCATCAGTAACGAGGTCTAAGTCCTCTTGGTGAAGGTTCAGGCACGACTGAATCGCTTTTTTTTATTTCCTTTTAAAGGGGCAACCCCATACCCGCCGACCCTGGTGGCGATCAACCGCAGAGGCTACATCGCCTCCCCATGCTGTTAGTGACTAAACATGCATGAGTGGGTGCTTGTTAATGGGATTCATGCAGTGGGTAGGGTTGAAATAGTAGTGATTGGCCCGCTTTAGGACTCCGATTAGTATTGTTAGTTCATGTTGGCATGCAGTGTATGCGAGCGTATCCTTGTGATGCTCTGATTACGGTGGTGGGACGGGTTGAGAGCATTGGGAGAGTCAGTGTGAATGTGCTGGCACAAGTCTCGCCAGTAGTGCTTGTGCTTCTGCAGCGGAACCGTCCGGGCACAGAGTGCATTCAAACAGTGCTATCGGTCCATGGTAAGGGTTAGTGGTTGTCTGGTATTTTCTTAAGTTGGATATGAGTGGGTTATAGTTTTGGTCTGTGCCGAAATAGAGATCATTGGCCAGTTTTTTAATGAATTGTTCTACCGTGTGTAGTTGGAGTTCTTCGTGGAGGATGTCTTCCGGAGCTGTTCTGGAGTCTTTGACAATTATGCGTATGCTTTTGTTTTGCAGAGATTGCAGTTTCTCTATGTAACTAGGTGCAGCACATTCCCATATCGGTGAGGCAAATGTCATGATTGATAGGTCTGATCAGCGTTTTGTAAATTGTAAATCCAGTGTGTAGTTGTAGAGTTGGTGTAGTTGATTAATGGGTACGTTTACTTAGTTGCCTCCGCGCTTTTTTTTTTTGGTGGGTCTTCTGTATGTGGGGCCTCCAGGTGAGGCCCTGGTCCATTGTAACTCCTAGATAAGTAACGCTTAGACAAAGCCGGATGCGGTTACCGAGTAGTGTTAATAGCGCAAGTTGCTTGAGGACCCGTCTATGTAGTGTCCTTTTGGTGAATATTATAGACTGGCATTTGTGTGTGTGTTTGTTTGTTTGTTTACTGCCACTGGCCAGTAGGTGAGTCATGGTTCGATTGATGACAGAGCGTTTTGTAATCTTTTGTGCATTAACTGGACATTGCCTGATTGTGCCATGAAGGCTGTGACATCTACGTACATGAGTAGTGCTTTGTCTTGAGTTTTAGGGATGTCGTTGATGTAAATATTGAATAGTGTTGGACTGTGTACGTTTCCTTGGGGAACATCTGCCTGTATTTGTCGCAGGGTAGATTTGGCAGTGTTTACTATGGAATAAAATTGTCTGCTAGATAGGTAAAATGCTACGAGTTTCACCATGATGTCGCTGAAGTTGTACGTTAAGAGTTTTCGAAATAGGCCCACATGCCAGACGCGGTCAAAGAATCTTTCAATGTCCAGCAGTACTGCACCAGGGGATTTTTTGATACTGAAACCCTGAGTAATATGCTCAGTGGGTCGCATTAGCTGCAGTGTGGTGGAGTGGTGGGCTCTAAAGCCAAACTGCCCCGGTATGATTATATTGTGTTTTATCAGATGCGCGTTCAGTCATTTGTGTGATTTTTTCGAAGACTTTGGGTAATGTGTTTAAGAGGCTTATGGGATGGTAGTTGTTTGGATTGGTTCTGTCCTTGTTTTTCTTGGGAAAATGTAGGACTGCTATAATTGTCCAGCAAGAGGGAAAATGTCCGTTTTGAAGTTCATAATTGCCAATTTCCGAATTAATATTAAGTGCCTTAGGGGTTAAGTGTTTCAGTACTATTCTTCAGAATACTATCCGGTCCCAATGCCTTTTTGTTCGGTAGATGTCGCATTAGCCATGCTATTTCCGCTTGGGCACGTCTTGCGTATGCGGTTGTGTGTGGGCCTGTCGCCAATGCCACTAGTCAGCCCTTCAGTGTCTGAACAGATGATGGGCTGATGTTTGGATTTAAAGCAGCCTCTAGGGCATCGGCTAGGACTTCAGTTTTCTCAGAGTCCGTAGTAGCAATACGCTGGTTGTAGTGTAAAGGATGCAGGCGTGACGGTTTGCGTGTGAGATTCTTCGCCATCCGCCAGACAGATTGGTGCTGTGAGTCTAGGCTTTGTAGAGTGTTGCTCCATTGTTGCGCTATGAGCTTTCCTGTGGTCTGAAGGACCTGTCTGTTGTGTTTTCGGTATTGATCCAGGACGTGTGGATTGCCACGTGTGTCGAGCACGGTTCAATAGTGTGATAAGGGCCCGAATATAGTGTGGAAGTGACTGGTCGTGCTTGCGTTTCACCTTTATTGGTACAGAGGAGAGTATGGCAAATTTAATGGCCTGATCAAGTTGCTGGGCAGCAGAATCCAGCTCTTGTGGTGAGTTGGTGTAGTTGCTTTGTGTCTATGAGTCTAAGGTTTCTGCAAATAAGCTCCAGTTGTGCCTATGGAGGGTTAGAGTTTCAGGGACAGTGTCCTCTAACCTAATTAATACCGGGAGGTGATCAGAGGAAAGGTCATTGACTACCTCAAATATGAACTGATAAGTAAAATTTCGAGTTATGGCAATCTGGAGACATCCGGTAGCTTTGTGTGCTGGTAGGATATATATGTGGTCTCTTCAGTGACATGTATAATGAAATCGGAGATATTTTGGTGGCGGAGTAGTTTTGTTTCGACAAAGTTGGTTGTCCGCGAGTTCCAGAGTGTGAGAGTGTGTGTGTTTAGCGTTTAGATCCCCATCAATCATTATGTGGTGGTTTACTTGGAGGAGTATGTCAATGTCAGTTACAGCAATGTCAGCGCTGAAAGTCCGGTACTCAGGTTGTGGATTATTATGATAACTGCTGTGGCCTCTGTGCGGAGCAACGGCGGGAGTGGGGAGAGATGATGAACAATGTCCCGTTTAACAACTATGGCTGTACCGCCGCCATATTTATCGCTGTCGTTGTGATGGATGACGTAATCGGTTAAGTTCAAACGGTCTGTGTTGGCTAGGTGAGTCTCGGAGATCAAAACAATGTGTATTCTGTGGTTATTCGGAATTATGGCAAATTCGGTTTTTCGGCAGCGTAGGCCTCCTGCATTCCAAGACCTAATCCTAATTTTACGCTTATTAGGCATAGTTAGGGGTTAATTTCGTGGAAAGAGCAAAAAGGTCTGCATAATAAGATAATGTGTGGTGAGCTTGCGCAGGATTGAACAGGATACTCACCAACGCATCCGTGGCTAAGTCGCGGTGTAAGTGAGGTGAGAGATCCTGTCCCTGCATATTGGTTTCAAAGAGGTGCCTGGCCATGTGGAACAAATTGTGTGGCGAAGCAGTGGCTAATCTTCACATGAGTAATAGGTTAATGGGTGTAAGGTTATAGGTAGTATAGTATTATAATGACTATGCAATTAAGGAGAGTGTTCGTCGTAGGCGTTTGTCTTTATGGATCTTTATATATATAGTTTTACACGAACACTTTTTCTTGTTCTTTTTTGCGTATTACTCCGTCTCTGGTATATACTAAGTTGCTCTAGCTACGGTTGGTCATCTGATGAGGGAGGCTCAGTTTTCCTCGAGCCGCCTTTAATTGTATGTTTGCGGGGACTTGTTGGGCCTGCAGCTGATCATTGGGGATTGATGGGCATAAGGTATTAAGGTATTCTTGTATGTTAGGCAGATGGAAAAATTTTGTTGTGGTGATGGTGCGATCGAATATAGCAAGTGGCCTCTTGTGTTTCCCCAAGTTTGTGGTGTGCTGTCCCAGTGTGTTGATTAGGGGGTTATGGTGTCCTAGGCTTCGATCATATAGATTATGCGATAGTTTCTTTATGAATTGTCCTATAGTATGCATCTTAAATTCGTCATGCAGCATTTCCACCGGCGTGTGTCTGAGTGATTTAGTTATACGTAAGACTTTCTTTTGGAGCTACTGAAGGTATTTAATGTAACTAGCAGCACATGGCCCCATGCTGGATCACAGTACGTCATGAGTGGTCGGATTATATTTTTTGTGGTGCATGAGGTCCATTCGCGTGCTGAGGTCGTTGTTTTTGTTGAGTATGGGGTATAGACGACTCAATTTGTAATTTTCTTTGTTTTTGATCTGCTGTATATGTTTGGAAAAGCGTAGTTGGGAATCTAGAAGAGCTTCTAAGTATTTAGGTTCGGTTTTGCATGTAATACTTTCATGGAACAGTTTGAGAAGGGTCACTTCCTTGTGATGTTCTGAGCGCTTAGTGAGCAGTACTGTTTGGGTTTTATTGGTATTAACTCCTATTCTCCATTTTTTTTAGCAGTTCGTTTATGGCAGTTTGAAGTCTGATTACTATTAAGGCTGGTTTCCAAGAGTGCACAGCAACTGCCGTATCATCTGCATTGATAGATAACGTAGTGTTTTCGGTAATTCGTTAATGTATAGATTAAACAAGATGGGCCCGGGTATGCTGTCCTGTGGTACTCGTACCCGAATTGGCCTTACTGTTGAAGAGGTGTTGTCTAGTTTGATACTGAAGGTTCGACCCGTCAAGTAGTGTGCGATACGTTTTATCGTGGTGAAGCCGATTTTTAGTAAGTTAACCTTGTAAAGAAAGGTTGAGTGATATACTGTGTCCAAAGCTCTTTGGATGTCTAGAAACACTATTGCTGTGACCTATTGTTATTGAAACCTTGTGTTATGTGCTTAACGCATCTTGTGAGCTGCTGGGTTGTCGAGTGTTTAGCTCGGAAACCGAATTGCTCATTAATGAGTATTTAGTGCTTAATTACATGCGTGTTAAGGGGTTTTGCTATTATCTTTCAACTACTTTATTTGTTCCATTTAGAAGACTGATGGGTCTATAGTTGTTAGGCTCTGTGGCGTTTTTCCCTGGTTTGGGGAACACGAGAACTCTGGCTAGTTTCCACTGGTTGGGATGGTAGCCGTTTTGTAGGCAGTAGTTGGTAATTTCGGTTATCGTGTGCAGAGCTTTATCTGTAAGATGTTTTAATGCCAAATTTGGTATTTCGTCTGGGTCTGGCGCCATAGCGGTCTTTGAGGTATGATATAATGCAATTTATTTCTTTGAGACGTGTTTATCGCATACTATTGTGTTTAGGGACGGTTAGTATGTAAGAAGTGATTTCTTGTACTTGGGTGCTAAAGTTGTTGACCTGTGGTGTGTCGTTGGGCTGACACGCGGTTTCGAGAGCATCCGCCAGTCTAGTGTGTGTGGCTGGTGCTTTCTGTAGTGCGGGATGTAAGTGGACTCTTCATTGTGCGTGATTATGTACTGGTTGTTTTGTGCGTGTCTGTGAGGCGTGTTTCCCGCTGCGTTGCTACTTGTGCATCCCCATGACTCATGATTTGCATTGAAATCTCCATTGCTATTAGTCGTTCATCAAGCTGAGCAATGGTGTCTAGATCCGCGGTGGCTAGTGTCCCAGTGAGTTATATACACTGGCAATCGTTACGTACTGATTTTGTATGTACACCGTTATTACTGCTGTGGCCTCCGCGTGCTGGAGTTGTGGTATATGCTTATTGTTGTGTGGGATGGTGTTGTTTACCAGTATGGATGTTCCACCAGAGGACTTGCTGTGGGGTTTATCTGTTCTGTAAATTTTATAACCGGGGACTGTAAATCGTACCTTGCCGTTAAGGAATGTCTCTCCTAAGAGAGCTATTGGGATGGAGTTGGCAGTAAGATAGTGTTTTATTTCGTCCAGTTTGGATCTGGCTCTTCGGCAGTTTCAATACATTTTCCTGAGGCCTCACAATCCATTGGAATGTTTGTGAATGTGGTGTTTTATTTTTGGCTAGCTACTTAACCTCCATTAGGAGAATAGCAGGCTAAGCTACGTAGTCTATGAGTTTAGAGTTTACCTAATTTGGGTCGCCCCTTGCGTCAATTTTGGATTAGGGGTCATCACATTTGCTAATTATTCTTTGATATCCTAGTTGAAGATTTCCCTCACCAAGACGTGTGAGAAACCATTTGGTTGACTCATTGATACTGAGCTTTTACCCCTTGTGGGACGTACAATAATTTCTATGGGAATTTTATGGGGTTGAAAGGAAGGGGGTCTGCGGATGGTGGCCCAACTTGATAGCTGGTTGAGGGTGAGGGTGTCGCCCTCACCGATCAAGCGTTGATTGTGGGCGTAGGTGTGCCCGCAGTCCGGTCATTAGCTAACTTGGTCTGCTGTTGCCTTTGCCTCGGGTCTCTTTGGCCCCTTTCTTGTATGGCTTCGGATCTCATTTCAGCCTGGTTGGACATAGGTGGCGGAGGTTTAGTAACCCCAGCATGTCCCTCAGTTACTCGATACCAAATTCCACATATGAGTTGGCCTATGCCTTGTCGGGTTATAATGAGCGGGATAAATCATTGCCAGATATATCGGACAACCACGCCATCTATCTTAATGGTTAGTTTGGCCACTTAGGGCGCATTTTTGAGGGGGGTTGGCATTGGCTGACATGATGATTACCAGCAAATCTATCACACACCTGGGGGACGTGGCAGTTCTTGGCTACATGTCTGTACCTCATGCACTTACTGCATTGTGTAGATGCATGAGGGGGCACATAGTCTTCAACTCAAACTCGATATAGTGTAGGTCGGTTGGGGACTTAATTGCCACGGAGTCTAATTGGTTAGGCAATTCCACTAGGAATATGGGTACATGAGACTGTATCTTTCTTGAGTAAAATTTTGATATCTTTATCACTGTAAATGATAGGCGTGTAGCTCATCATTGAGTTCTTTTCAACACGTTTAATTACTACTTTAAAAGTGCGTTCCTCCGGCCGTTGTGTTACATGAAGAGGGACTTTTTCTGTTTAACAATAGTGAATGAAGTTACTGTAATCCCCAAGGGCGGTAAGTTTGTAGGCATGGGAACCATTTCTGTATTGGGACACACGAAATTATGGTCTATACAGTTGGTCAAATGTTGTGATTAGGGCAACTAGGCTTAGTTGGCAGTAATCTGCCACGTAAATTTTGGATAGGTCCTCTCGTATTTTGCCATGTAGTATACTTGATCGTCTGGTGGTGGAAAAGTGCAGCATCAGAGGGAAGAGCCGACGCTGTCCAGGTTAGTTGCAGTTCCCCTTCCCTGTTGACATCTGGTAGAGGTTCCATCACTGCGGATTCGTCGATCACAAGATGATCTATACTGTCATTACTGGAGTACGTTTCCAACAGGACCATATTCTCAGCCCCCACTGCTAACACTGACTCTGTGTCTCCACGTGGCGTCCTTTAGTCCTGGTCGGATAACTTCCCGTCTTTGTCATATTGATCCATGGTCTTATCGATTAAGCTAAGCTAAGAGAAGTGTTGAAGGCAGGAAGAAAAGGAAAGCCTACTAATTCTACCTTGGGCGTATTTGTAATGTAGAATAACCCTAAAGATAATGTCCTTTGGTTGCAGTAGAGTCCTATCTTAACATTAACCCAACAGGGGGGAACTTAAAACTAGAGAGAGAAGGAGGAAAATAGGGACAATGGAAGAAAAAGAGCAAATAGAGGGCACTAATAAGCCCAAGCAGCAGAGGCATGTGTCGAGTAGTAAGCCAGTCAATTAACTGTTGACTGCGGCCTTGCTGCTCTACCCTTCAAAATTGCAATATGCTTCCATACAACCTGTGTCGAGGTGGTGCGGTTCCTTATTTGCTGCGGTTCGGCGGCTGAGTCTGTGGATGTTCCATGCGGATCTTCTGTTCCAGCAGTGGAGAGGTGCTTTTTCAGCTTCACGACACGAACTCGTCGGTTGCCTGCTTGCCTCTCGAAATGTATTTTTTTTAATGGGGCGACCCCACGCCCGCCAATCCCGGTGGTGATCAACCGCAGAAGCTACGTCGCCTCCCCATGCTGTTAGCATCTAAAATGCACATGCGGGGGCGTGCTTGTTGGTGAGAGTAATGCAATTAGTGGTAATGGAGTAGTGTTTCTGTCGGGTTCCGCATGAGCACCCCGGTTAATGAAGATTAGTTTGCATGCAGTGCATGCGAGTGAGTCTATGCTACATCCCTGGAAGTATCCATAACATTAGGCGCTCAGTACTGTCAGGGAGGTTAAGTTTAGATAATTTAAATGAGTTAAATGAAACGATTATAATTTTTCTTAGTTGTTAGTGTTAGTTAATGTTAGTTAGTGTTAACATGCTTGATGAGAGTTATGATTATGATGATGGTGGTGGTGGGGGCGAACTTGCCTCGTATTACCGGAGGATATTCTTCATTCTGCGTCTGTGCTGCTGTAGTGAGTCTTGGTGTTAGCAATGAATGTTCTTTTTTCCGTGTTTGCCATGCTGCTATAGTAGGTATGTAACAGAGACTGTTATTTAGGCAACGATGATATTAAGTAGGTTTATTAGGCCACAAGTTAGGTGCTCCCTATGGAGTGACTAGTCAATCCAGCAAATCGGCTATCTCTGCTATTGTCAGGTTGAAGTGTGCGATGGAATATAGCAAGCGGTCTCCTAAGGGCGTTATGTTCAGTATCGTACATTCCAAGGTTTTGAATGAGTGCGTTGTGGTCCTTGGATAATTGAGAATAGAGGTCATGTGCCAGTTTTTTTACAGAATTTCTCTATTGTATGCATCTTGAATTCTTCGTGCAATACTTCTGAAGGTGCGAGTTTGGACATTTGGGCTATTGCGTAGACATTTATTCTGGAATGATTGCATTTTGTGTATGTGAGTGGGGGCTGCGTAACTCCATATTGGGCAGGCGTAAGTCAGTAATGGTCTTATAAGTGTCTTGTAGAGCGTTAACCCTGTTTTAAGATTCATTGTGCTTCTGTAGTTTATTAGGAGATATAGTTTACTTAGTTGTCCCTGAGCTTTGTGTAGTGTGGCATTGATATGGGGGGCCCAGATGAGGCCTTAATCCATTGTCACTCCAAGGTATGTAACTATCTTTGTTCAGTTAAGAGGCTTTCCGAGGAGATACTGTGGAGTGCAGGAAGGGCAGCTGGATGCAAGTTTCTTTTGTGGAGATCAACGCTTGGCATTTATCGGTATTAACGGCGGTGCGCCAGTTGGTGAGCCAAGGCTCTAAAGCTGTAAGATAATTTTGGCGACGTTTATGAATGAAACCGACGTTTCCGGAAGGAGCCATAATGGCTGTGTCATCAGCGTACAGCGTGAGAGAGGTTTCCGGAAGTTTTGGTATGTCATTTATGTAGATATTAATGTGAGCTCAAGGACACTACCCTAGGGGACGCCTCCAGTTATTAATCTGGTAGTGGATTTGGATGAGTTTACTACCTAGTAGAAGTACCTGTCATCTAGATAATTTGCAACTAGTTTTGTCATCGTGTCTGGTAGGCGGTGCTCAACTAGTTTGCGCAGTATGCCTGCATGCCAGACGCGGCCAAAGGCCCGCTCTATGTCCAGCATTACTGCACCTGTTGATTTTCTAATGTTAAAAGCGCCGGTAATGTATTCAGTAGTGCGAAGAAGTAGTGTGGCCAGTACTGAAGCCAAATGTTTGCGGTATGATTATATTGTTCTTTTTAAGAAGCGCATTCAATCGTTTAAGGATAATTTTCTCTCGTAATTTTGCTAGGGTATTGAGAAGACTGATCGGTCTGTAGTTGGTGTGGATTGGTTCTGTCTTTGTTCTTTTTAGGGGAGTGGAGAACAGCTGCCATTTTCCAACGTGAGGGAAATAGTCCGCTCTCTAGCACGTAATGGTAAATGTTGCATAGAGCTAGGAGTGTTTGTGAAGTAAGGTGTTGGAGGACGATGTTAATAATTTCGTCTTGCCCCGGCGATTTTCCCTTGGGCAAGTGTTTTGTGAGCCATTGTATTTCATGTGTAGAGGTTTTACTAATTTGGTTTTGAGTGGTTTGGAATTAAAGTTACTCGTAATTCCCTTGGTCTCAGCAATAAATTCCGGACAAGAGGGGATGGTATTCCAAGTAAGAGTGGCTTGGAGGGCGTCGGCCAGCGCTTCCGCCTTCTTGTCGGAGGTTGCAATCGACTGATTGTGATACGGAGTTGGGAATTTAATTGGTTCTCGCGTTAGGGTGCGCACCACCCCCAAACTGAATGTCGGGGATCAAGATTTGACAGAGTATTGTCTCACTGTTGAGCTCTTAGTGTCCTAGTGGCTACGCGGATTTCCTTATTAAGCTTTCTAATTTCGTCTAGGGCCGCAGGATGCCTAGAGGTCTGCCACCGATGCCGGCTTTATTGCGTTTGGCTGCAAGTAGGCGTGTGTCAAGTGGTAAAGTCTGACCTCCTTACCGACTGTATTGAATGGGGACGTCTTTGGTTATGGCAAAGCTTATGGGAAGTTCAAGCCCTCTTGTGGCCGCTTCAAGGTCAGCAGAGGAATTTGTTGTTAATTTGTTACACTTGTGAGTTTAATTCGCTAGCGAAGATATCCTGCTTTCCCTGATTGCAGTTATATCTCGGCGCTTGGGGAACCGAGGCAGCTGAGCCTTCAACAGTGATGATCACTGTAAGATGGTTAGAGGAGAGTGAATTCAGAACTCGTGAGTTAATTATATGGGCGAGGTTTCTCGTGATAGCCATGTCAAGCAAGTCAGAATGAGAGTTACGTTGTGTGGTTATAAACTTCTGATCTACCGGTACATGTAAGGTATAATCTGATAAGTTTTCGTGCCGTGCGAAATTCGAAATGGTCGAGTTCCAGAGTGGAGCCTTTGGGTTGAGGTCGCCTGCTATTATAATGTGATGGTTTTGTTGTAATAAGTGGTGTATGTTCGTTACTGATATGCCGCCCGGGGGGGCTATAGGCAGCGACAATGGCTATACGCAATTTGTTGAATGAGATGGTTATCTCGTGGCCTCCGTGCGTACAAGCTGTGGAAGACAAATTTATTGGAGCTTGGTGTTTTTGTTGATAGCAATAGCTGTACCGCCTCCATGTTTGTCGCGGTCTGTATGGTAGACAGTGTATTCTGGAATGGTAAATCGGTCTGTGTTGGACGGATGTGTTTCTGCTATCATTGCTATATGTATTTTGTGTGCGATTAGGAAGTCTATCAGTTCAGTCTTATGTCGGCGAAGTCCATGAGCATTCCATTTCGTTAACCTTATTTCTTTCTTAGCCATTATGCATACTTGGAGTTGCATCGAGCATCTGGTAAAAGGCTTGATACTTCCCTATTATGTCAGGTGCTAACGAAGGTGTGGTCAGTAGCTCCAGCATGATTAGCATTACCTGATTTCTAAACTTGTACCATGGCAAATTGAGTAGGGGCAACATTCCGAAAAGTCTGCGCCAATCGAGCCTGTTCAATTGCAGTCCTTTGCTTTAATACTCAGAGGGGAAAGCCAGAGGGTTTTCGGGGAGATTCTGGGGGCTGACGCCATTTGAGTATGTAAAATGGCCATCCTGCGAGAGACATGTCTCGGGTTGCCCAGCTATGGAGGCTTCTGGTGGCAGCGAGGGCGCATGCATATGTTTTGCGCGTGCTTCACAGCTGGGTTGCCGGTCGCCAGTGCCTCGCAGTTTCTCCAGGAACTGGCGGTACATGGGCCACCCTCTATAACGAATTGCATACCCAACGTTATGGCACAGAGTACACATGTGCAGCTCTACTGCGACATCGCATGACTGGAGGTCATGCGGCTCTGCGCACTTGGAGCAGGTTGGCGCATATGCTAAACGTTGCTCGACAGAGTGGCCCAGGTATTGGCACTTCCGTCGTTGCAGAGGTACTACTGGTCGTCGGTAGTCAACTACCAAGACCCACATGTGCAGAATCTCAGTCAATGGCTGTAGTCATTCCGATCATCAAGGTTGGTACCTCTATCATGTACATGCGGATTAAAGTTCATCACGGTTGTTGCGGCACATCAGGATTACGCGGAGAGTTGTGATAAAATTTCTTTGATTTCACTCTCCACCCTGTCCAAGAAAACTTGCCTTATCACCATTTTGATGCTCCTGGGAGTATCTGTGCTAGTGATGTGGCAGTTGATCTTCCTTTCTTTCAAAAACCTCACTAATGCTGCGTAGGCAGCCTGCGTCTTGGCATGGACCTGTATATCCCCAGATCGGGTTGCTTTGGTTAGCACTTACTCCTCGTTAGGATGGGCATGGTCAAAATCGAGCAGGTGCATGCCAAAGTCCGCCGGGTAAGTTTTGCTATATAAATTGGTTTCATCAATTTGATCGCTTCCGCCATTAGTAGGGATTGCCCATTGTTGTCCACAGCAGAAGCTGCCTGCCCATCTGAGCATTAGCATGGACTGAGTGCTGACTGGTGAGTTCTGGTGGCCCTGTGCTGGTAGATCGCAAGGGACCACAAGGAGCAGCAGCTTTACTGGCTTTAAGCTGAGAATTAGAGGAGCTGGAGTGGGATGGAGAGTCCATGGTAGTGGAAAAAGAAGCGGAAAGGATAAACATGTGAGAGGGGGTGGGATTTCGAGGAGTTGGGGGTTTAGGGATGGACTATTGGCGCTGTCTCCGAGCCTTTGAACCCACTGGGGTTTTAGGTAGCTTTATCGGCATTTTCTTAACTTAATACAACATCAAATAGAAAGAAATGGAGGGAGAGAGAGGGAGAATTATGCTCCAGAATGACTATATAGTAATCAAGAGTCGAAGCTTAACCTATGGAAGTTCTTGATATCTTAAACCTAATAGACAAAAATGAAATAAGTACAAGAATAGAAAGGGCAGTAGTCAGGCGTTAAAAGCACGGGCAGCAGCGGGCCGGACTAAAATAGCACCAAAATCGTCACGCTGACAATGACTGAAATCTTACTGCCCTACCTGTACAAGCTGGAGAGAAGTCGGACTACTGAATGACGGACCCTGACGGAGTGACAGTCACGCATTAGCGGTGTCCAATGCTGTGGTGCGGTTGAACGAGTCGTTGGCTCATCCCTTGTGAAGATCCGGACCCTCTCGGAGATGTTCCATATAGTGCTGCGCGCTGCCAAGTGGCGGGGCCGCGGCTGGACGAGTCGGCGCGCAGGTCGGCCTCTTCTGTATAGACTCTGCGCCTCTCGGTTCTTCCCGCTGTAGATTCTTCTTCAACCGCTCATCCGCCCGAGTATTGACGATTTTTTTAAACATTTTTTAGGGTTGGGCCCCTCCGCCGCCCCCCTTGGGTGGCAACCATCAGAATTGGATCTACGCCTGTCTCCTCTACCACGCACTAAGACTACGCTACATGATGGGTGGGAAGCAGGTGAAAGTTAGTCAGTTACCGCCGAAGCACCCTCAGATTAATGGGCAAACTATAACGATGCCTGACCACAAGGGAGGGATCAGACAGAGATGGCCTAGGTACAGGCCTTGGCATAAAGCCCAGGTCAGTACCTAGGTGTTGCTGCATGTATCATACTCGTGCAGGGAGGAAGTTTGGGTGTAGGGTTTCATGCTAATAAAATATTTTGGTGCAGTACTTATTTTTCTATTGGCCGTCAACCGGTGTGGACTGGAGGGGTTGACCCTCTCGTACCTCTGGAGTTGCGTTCATCTGTTGCTCTGGTAATGTCCCTAGTGAACAGTTGCTCTATAATTAAACTATCGTTATGGCTTATAATATTGTCCAGAAGGTGTGTGAATGACTCTGCCAATTACTGCTATATCTTTATGTTAAGCGTATTAATGTTACAATATGCAAATTTACTATAATATGTTTGTATGTATGTTAGTGTTTTTCCCTCGGAATCAGGGAGTGTCTTAGTAAGTATGGTTAGTGATGCAGGCATGCGTTTTTTTATATTTACAATATATACTCTAATCTGTTGGCTAGTCCGTTTGTCAACGTTTTTGGGGTTGCCCTGCATTACCCCGAGCGCCCTGACAGGGGAATATCATCCACCCATGGGTTTTAGGGTACTGCTTACATATTGTGATTCATAGGTACTAAAGGTACTAAACTGGACAGTAGTTGTGATCTGTTTGGGGATCATCGTGTTTATTTACAGGTATTTTACGGTTAAATAGTGACAATGACCTTTTGTATGTGGTGCACGTTTGCTCGTACTGCCCCAGTCCACTAACCAATGGATTATAGTGGTTTTCCGAGTTAATGTACATATTAAATGCTAACATTTTGAACTCTTCGATAGAATGCATTTTGAGTTCATCATGGAGTATATTGATCGGGGCACTCCTTGGTACCTTAGTTATTATTCTGAGTAACTTGTTTTGCAGTTTTTGAAGCGTTTTTATGTGAAACGGCGCGCAGTATCCCCATGCCGGTGTTACATATGTGATTACAGGCCTGATGAGGGTTTTGCACAGAGTGCGGCCCATTTTTATACTTATCGATGATTTTCGGTTTAGCATGGGGTAGATTTTACTCAGTTGCATGTTCACATATTGTTTAACTCTTTGAAGTGATTAGTGAATGTAACGTCTGTGTCTAGCGTGGCCCCTAGGTATTTTTTACCTCTTTTGCCTATTGTATATTTTGCTGAATGAGGTGTAGGGAGTAATCGCTGCTTTCTGTGCATGGTTCGCTTCGTGAATGGGACTAGTTGGGGATAGGCAGCATTAATCTTTATTTGGCACTTGCATAATCAAGGTTCTACATTACTTAAAGCGTCTTGCAGTCTTTTTGCGACTTTTGGTATGCAGAACTGTGCAGCGATGGCTGTATCATCTGCGTATATTGATAGCATGGTATTGGGTACCGTTGGAATGTCATAAATATAGAGTTTAAATAAGCTAGAGCTCAACAGAATTCCCTGAGAGACCCCAGCAGCAATATCACCTGGTGTAGAGCAGATTTGGTTTAAGGAAATGGAGAAGGTCCGGCCACTTAGGTTATGGGCTACAAGCTTTGTCATTGTATTCTGGTATTTTGATTCCTTAAGTTTGTGGAGAAGACCAGTGTGGTGGACAGTGTCAAAGGCGTGTTCGACGTCTAGGAAGAGTATTCCTGTGGACATTTTGCGGTTGTAGCCTTGGGTAACGTGTTCTACCGTACGTGTTAACTGCAGTGTAGTGGAGTGTTGTGTTCGGAATCCAAATTGCTCATTAATTATTATATTGTTCTTCTTGATGTGTGCCTTTAGTCTTTTTAATATTACTTTTTCAACAACTTTACTCACGGTGTTTAGTAGGCTAATGGGTCTATAATTTTCTGGGTTTGAAGCTACTTTTCAGGGATTTGGGAACATCTGTACTGTGGCATGTTTCCATTTTTTAGGGAAATATCCTTCGGCAAGGCAATAGTTAGCTATTGACGACAATATCTCTAGGGCTGCTTTTGTGAGGTTTTTAAATACCAAATGTGGTATTTGATCTGGACCAGGTGCCTTACCATTTGGGGGCGTTTTATAATGTAGCGTAGTTCCGTACAGTTATTTTGTATGTATCGGTGTAGCTTATTTCCGTTGGCGCTGCTGGTGGGCGACCCTCAGGCCTCATGCGATGCATTGAAGTCCCCAGCTCTATTACTCTGTCGCCTAAGTTTGTCACTATATCAATCGCGTACTAAGATCTTTCCAAAGGGATTGTATATGCTTACAATGGAGATTATTTTGTCCTGCGCGATAATTGTTATTGATGAGGTATCCATGTGCTTCAGTGATGGTACGTGTACCTGCCTGTGTCTGTGTACCGTATGAGTATGGCCGTGCCTCCATGTCCTGGCACATCTGGCTGGTCAGCACGATGTACAGTGTATTCGGGTATGGTGAGGCTGGCGTGAGGATTGTTTGGCTTAGTAAAACGATATCAGTCTTTTTAAGTGATAAGTAATGCGTGAGTTCGCCCCAGCTGTTCCAGAAGAGTATATTGCAATCGGGGGCCATATCGGCCTCAGTGGTGCTGGAGATAGTATGTGGGATTCCAGTTTGGTGATGCGTGTTTCTGTTGAGTTTAGTGGCCATTGTTCACTTCAGAGGCGAGCCGGTGTACTACGTTCACATATCGAGCCACTTGTTCGACTGGGGACACTGCAAATTGAAAATGTTGAAACAGTAAATTAAACGCGGTTATCAACAACGGATACCCTACGTACTGTCTCCTTGTCCTATGTTGGATAAGAAGGCTGGTACTTCTCTGTCAAAGTTAAGAGCTTGGCCTCCTGTATCCCCAAACGGGATAAAGTGCTGAGGATAGGTGGGTTGGAGCAAGAGCACGTGGGGGTCAACGCGCTGGTGCAGGGGCGATGGTTGATGGTGTTGTGTGCGCTGTTGCGAATGTGTGCCGCTATGCGCAGGTGGTTGTTTCTAATTGGATGAAGTGTTTTGTGTTCTGTGTGTCTGACTCTCTTGCATCTGCAATGGTGGTTTTGTGTGTGTGTGTGTGTGTGTGGTCGTGGTATTCTACTATGTGCTGGTGCATTCTGTGTATGCTGTGTATGTGTTAGATATCGCTGTTCAGTCACTCCAGGATAGGTACCCCGATCGTGGGGCACTGGGTTCCACATCAACGGCGGCCTAGGGCGCTGATCAGGATGCAGGAGCCTATGGTGAATCATACAACCCCTCCACTTCGCTCCATGACCACTCTGGCCAGAGAGCATAGCCGCAATGTCGCTGAACACTATTTCACATGGTGCTACGCCGCGCAAAAGGAGCATACCTGCCGTGCCTCGGAATTTCTTTCCAAGTGGCCGAAACGAGGCACCTATGACACTGTGCGGGCCTAGGGGCGGAGCATAGTCCTCAATTCGCAACCTTCAGGGTAATAGTTCAGTTAGAGTTTTGACCGCTGTTGAGTGGTTGGTGTTGGTCATATGTACTAGGAACATTGTGAGTTTTCCCCTGGTCCTATGTGGAAAATACTTTGCTACTTTTGAAACATCAAATTTACGTCTACAGAGTTCAGCCTGTCTCTCCTCAACAGTGGCTGATCCATGCATCCCCTTTATGACCACCTTGTAGATCCATTCATCCTGGAGGCGGGTGATGTGAAATGGGAGTTTCATCCTTCGGCAGAAATGGACGAAGTAATGGTAATCAGTGAGTGTTGTAAACTTAAAACTATAGTACCCATTGGGGTACTGAGACTAGTTGTACTTCGGCTTATAGATCTGGTCGTACTCGCAAGTCAGTGCGGACAGACTACTCTTGCAGTAGTCCGTCACGTAGACTTTGTTGAGATCCTGCCTCGCTTGGTCAAAATACAAATTCTTATTTACTCCCGTGCCTTCCGTGCCATGTGCTCCCGTGGTGGGCGGGCCTTCGCCCTGGGCACAGGTCTGGACGCCTACAGGAGGGGTTGCAAACCGGTCTTAGTCAACGACAAGTCGACTACTGACACTGTCGCTAACGAGGCTCAAGTCATGCGCCACATCCAGAGACATCTCATCGCTGGGCCCCGGTGGCATAGAGTTAGTAGTCATCGTGTTCGTGTTGTCCAGCGTTGATGTTCGCGTCCTGGTCTTAGGGGAGTCCTAACGGTGGTAGGGGAGTCCTAACGGTGGTGGGACAACGCCCAGTCTTGGCCAACTTAAGTAAATACTAATGAATCTGCAGTGAAGGAAGAGGGAGAGAGAACATTAAAAAAACCTAATACTTAAGACCTAACTTAGCAAGATTATATTACCCTATGATAACAAGATGAAAATAGAATAATGGAAGGAAAAGGTACAGTTAGAGAGCGCTGAAAAGCACGGGGTGCAGGGAACCAACCCCGAAATGCGCCTAGATTCCAGTCAATGACTGTTGGCTGTGGTCGTGCACCTCTACTCTGCTAATCTGTGGTCCACGGAGCCTGACTACTAATGCCGATTTTGCTGCTGCTATCCTCGTAAGCCGTATTGGTCTCTTGTGCCTGCTGCGCGGTAGCGGCTGGACGTTGCTCGGCCGCTCTCGGCTCCGATGTGTACTGGTCCGCGGCTGCAGCCCGATTCCCCTCGATTTTTTAATTTTTTTATGGGACCCCCGCTTCCGCCCTCCCCGGATCTACATTGCCTCCCCTACAATGCACTATGACTACTGTCTACGTGATAGGTGGGAAGTGGGTGAAACTGTGCTAGGTACCGCACCCTGGAGTTAGTTGCTAATTCTATTAAGACGCCCAATTACAAGGAAGAAATCAGACAGGTGGGCTAGGTACTTGCCTTGGCGTATAGCCCAGGGCAGGACCTAGGTATTAGTGGTGGAATCAAGCTCGGGCTGTGAGGAATTTGAGCAGTTGGTTTCATGCTAAATAAAAATTGGATGAGTTACTTGCCTGCGGCCGTAAATCTGAGTGGGGGTGTTTAAATTATTTGTCGCTCTCGCTGTGGGAAGGGATTTTTCTGGAAATATGAATAGCATTTAGAGATTACTTATGGTGTGTTTTTCTCATGAATAATCGTAGTTGCTTGTGCACTAGTCCCTGAATGGGGCGGAGTCTTAAGTGAGGAATTCATAACTTAATGCCTGCTTGTCCTATGCTAACCCCTGGCAGGGCGAAGTCGCCTAAGGCAATGCATCCTAACTGATCTTACGGACATAACATGCGTGTTATTAGTATATATATTTAGAACTAGGGTAACTTCTCTTAAGCATTTAACATGGACTTTTATAATAAATTGAATTGCTAGATTAACTGATTCTAGGAATGTGAATATAAATATATCCATAATTTACAGGCTAGTGGATCGTCATCGTTGCGGGGTTGCCCTTACGAACCCTAGCCGCCCCGGGAGAGGAGCTACATTCACCGGGGACTTTCGGGGCGCTATAATTTTATGGTGGGTTCATTGTCACTAAGCCGGCTAGGTGTTTTTGCAAATCTGCTAGCAGTGTATCTTGCTTGCTTATTGGTATGACTCGATTAAAAATTGAGAGTGCTCTTTTGTGCTTGTCTGCAGCCACTTCGTACTGGCCAATTGTTTTAACAAATCGGTTATGATGGTTGTTGCATCTCTTGTATTGATTGTATAAGAGCTTCTTAGTGAATTCCTGTATACTGTGCATCTGTAGTTCCTCGTGCAGGAGGTCAGTAGGGGCACTCGATGGGTCCCTTGTTATTATTCGTAGAGCTCTGTTTTGTATTTTCTGCAGTGTGCGCACTGACACACTGCTGTTGAGCACTTGCTCATATGGTTGGTTGTTCCCTGCACATCGGGAAAACATACCGATGGCGTTTCACATTTTCGCGTCAAATGACGGAAACTGAGACACATGTCGCACTGCACGGCGCCCTGTGAGGGAACATAATCCTTAATCCGCACTCTGCAATGGGCGAGGTCTGTTAGGACTTGATGGCTGTGGAGCAGGTGTCGTTGGTCAGATGTACCATAGAATTGGGCAAATATGACTTCAGTCTTCTACAATATAGTTTCGTAACTTTAATGATCTCAAATTTGAGGCGTGTTACCTCGGCCTTGACCTCATCCACAGTCATGTTCCCATACAGACCTTTTATTACTACCTTGATGGTACGTTCCTCCGGGTGACCAGCGACATGAAAAGGACTTTCTTGTTTCGGCAATGCCGAATGAAGTTATTGTAATCGTCTAGTGTCGTGAATTTATATCCATGGTATCCATTACGATACTAGGACTGGAACGTCCCCCGAGGTCTGTAAATCATGCTATACTCGCTGGGCAAACGACCAGGTTCTGAGCACATTAATCAGTCGCATAGATCCGGGAGAGATCCTGCCTCACCCTAAGCAATGGGAATTCCCCGGAAGTTACTTCTAATCTTGCGCCCTCCTCAGTTACGGTCCCGGAATCTCGCCATCTTCGCGGTGACGCAGGTAGGAGAGCCTCCAGCGGCGACACCAGACATGTCCTCGTCTATGATCAGACGACTACTGTTGCTGTCACTGTTCAGGCCGAGATCCAGCGGGCGCAGACTCCCTGCTGCCTCCTCGCTTGGTCATGTTGTTAAGTTTTCCTATGTTTTATAATTTTGGCCTGCAGCGTACTTTTCGCCGTTTTGGCTACTTCCTTAGAAGTCGACGGGGGCGAGGGGGGAACATATCGCCCTGTCTTTACCATTGTTAGTATTATTTAGTTAAGCTAACTTTGAAAAAAGAAGAGATATGAGCAAGAAGAAATATACTATAAGAATAAAGCCCATTACGCTACTGCACGTGCATTAACTTTGTATCTGATGCAACCTTTATTTTTATATGCAAACCTGCAGTAATATCTAATTAACTTATCTAATCTAACCTATCAAAATATTTTACACACCTTAGATAGAATAGCGGAATATACTGATAGGGATAGTATAGATAGAGGGTGCTGAAAAACCCGAAGAACGGAGGACCAATTCCAAAAGGCGCCAAGTGTACCAGTCATGGACTGTTGGCTATGGTTGTGTTCATCTATCCATCTAAAGTGTATGTGCAATTGAAGTACTCTTGCAGCGATAAGTTGAAACTGGAGCTTCTCTTTTGTCCAGCTCTGAAAGCTAATTGGGCTGCTGCTTGTAGATTTTCCTGCGGCCCGCCGCTCGGAATTCTTCGGCTGGCCTCGGTGACTCTCGGTTTCTCTCCTCTGGATCTCCTCTCTCTTCCACCGCGGGCCGACGACAGACCCCCTCGAATTGCAATTTTTTAAAGCATGCATGGGGGGTACTTGTTACATGGATTCTTGCAATGTATAGGGTTGAAGTAGGCCGGGTTCCGCTTTAGCATCCCGATTAGTATTTTTAGTTCATGCTGGCATGCAGTGCGATGTGTGATGGCAAGCGGGGGTTTTAACATTAAAATGCATTGTTGTTACTAGCATGTGTTGGTGAGATATGAGTGACGTGGGAGTTGGTTATGTGTTGTGCGGTGAGTCGAGGTTGATGATCATAAAGTGTGGGTTTAGGCATGCATGTGAGTGGAAGTTATAAAAATACCTTAACCTATTCGAACTCGCCTATCGTGATGTGGAACTGGAATTCGGGCTGAGTTGCCCTTGCGCTTTTTGGTGGGTATTCTATATGTGGAGCCTCCAAATGTGGCCCTGGTCCATTGTAACTCCTATATAGGTAACGCTTGAAGAAAGTGTGATGGGGTTACCGAGTAGTGTTAATGGCGGAAGTTACTTGAGGGCCCGTCTATGAAATGTCCTCTTGGTGAATATTATAGACCGGCATTCGTGTGTGTGTTTACTGCCACTGGCCAGTTGGTGAGCCAAGGTTCCATTAATGTCTAGGCATTTTGTAATCTTTTGTGTATAAACTGGACATTACCTGATTGTGCCATGAAGGCTGTGACATCTGCGTACATGAGCTGTGCTTTGTCTTGAGTTTTAGGGATGTCGTTGATGTAAATGTTGAATAGTGTGCAGCGAGTACGCTTCCTTGGGGAACACCTGCCTGTATTTGTCGCAGGGTTGAGTTCGGCAGTGTTTGCTATGGAATAAAATTGCCGGTCTGATAGGTAATTTGCTATCACCATGGTGCCGCTGAAGTTGTACGTTAAGAGTTTTCGAAATAGGCCCACATGCCAGACGCGGTCAAAGAATCTTTCAATGTCCAGCAGTACTGCACCAGGGGATTTTTTGATACTGAAACCCTGAGTAATATGCTCAGTGGCTCGCATTAGCTGCAGTGTGGTGGAGTGGTGGGCTCTAAAGCCAAACTGCCCCGGTATGATTATATTGTGTTTTATCAGATGCGCGTTCAGTCATTTAAGTGTGATTTTTTCGAAGACTTTGGGTAATGTGTTTAAGAGGCTTATGGGACGGTAATTGTTTGATGCTTTTGTACTTGTTTTGGGGGGGAAATGTAGGACTGATGCAATTTTCCAACAGGAGGGAAAATGTCCGTTTTGCAGTGCATAGTCGCATATTTGCGATATAATATTAAGTGCCTTAGGGGATAAGTGTTTAAGTACTATGTTCGGAATACTTTTGGGTCACGGTGCCTTTTTATTCGGTAAGTTTCGGATTAACCATTCTATTTCCGCTGGGCAAGTTTTGCGTATGCGGTTGTGTGTGGGCCTGTCACCAATGCCACTAGTCAGCCCTTCATTTTCTACTATAAACTGAGCAGATGATGTGCTGATGTTTGGCTTTAAGTAGCCTCTAAGGCATTGGCTTGGGCTTCAGCTTTATCAGAGTCCATAGTGCCAACACGCTGGTTGTAGAGTGTGGTAGGTATGCGTGACGGTTCGCTTGCGATATTCTTTGCCATCCGCGCGAATATCTTGTGGAAATGGCTGGTCGTCCTTGCGTTTCACCTGCATCGGTACAGAGGTGATTATGTCAAAATTAATTGCCTGCTCAAGTCTGGACAGTAGAATCCAGCTCTTGTGGTGAGTTAATGTTGCTGCTTTGTGGCTGTGAGTCTAAGGTATCTGCAAATGTGCTCCAGTTTGCTAAGTGAAAGTTGTACCTAAGTAGGGCTGGAGTTTCAGGGACAGTGTTCTCTAACCTGATTAATACCGGGAGGTGATCACAAGATAGGTCATTGATTACCTCCATTGTGAACTGATTAGTAAAATTTGGAGTTATGGCAATGTCCAGAACATCCGATACCTGGTTGTGCTGGTATTGTGTATATGTAGGCTCTTCAGTGGCATGTATTATGTAATCGGAGATATTTTCGTGGCGGAGTAGTTTCGTTCCGACAAAATTAGTTATCCGCGATATCCACAGTGTGAGCTTAGCGTTTAGGTTCCCAGCAATCGGCATATGGTGGTTTACTTGCAGGAGTGTGTCAATGTCAGTTACAGCTATATCCCCGGGTGGGTGACACACCGCAACAAGTCCGGTGCTGAGGTTTTTGGGCATTATGGTAACTGCTGTGGCCTCTGTGCGAAGCAGCGGTTGGAGTGGGAAGAGATGATGGACAGTGTCCCGTTTTACAGTTATGGCTGTGTCACCACCATATTTGGCTCTGTCGTTGCGATGGATGATGTTATCGATTAAGTTGAAACGGCCTGTGTTTCCTAGGTTCGTCTCAGAGATCAAAGCAACGTGCATGCTGCAGTTATTTAGAAAATCGGCAAGTTCGGTTTTTCAACGGCGTAAGCGGCCTGCGATCCAAGACAAAATCCCAATTTCGCGCCTAGTGTTTAATTTCGTGAAAAGAGCACAAAAGTCTGCATAATAAGATAATGTATTGATTGTACAGGATATTCACCAGCACATCCGTGAATAAATCGCGGATTAAGTGAGGTGAGAAATCCTGTCCCTGCGTATTGGCTTCAAAGAGCTGCCTGGTCTAGTGGCCATTGTTGTTAATAGTAGCAGCCTGCGCTAGTCTGCCTTTTGCACACTGGCTTGTGGATGGTGGGACGGGTTGTATCACGGTTGGTCTCGGTCTCCCATTTGTGCTCGGTACTGTGGGCGTAACTTGAGTCGTGTAGCCATTTGAACGATGGGATCGCCCCAAGCTTGCAGTAAGGCCAGTTGTCGCTTGTATTCCGGGCATAATTGAAACCTTGCGCCGTGCCCTGTGCCAAAGCACAATGCGCATACGCGATCGGGCTCTGCCACAGTGCATGACATAGAGTCGTGATTGGCGCAGCACTTTGCACAAACCGGAGATGGAACTTGGCAATTTTCCATCGAGTGCCAGAGCTTTTGGCATTTGTTGCACTGTAGTGGAACATATGGTCTGCAATGGTTCTCCAATCACCTTCATGTGAAGGATATCTTGGGTGGCCATTAGCCTATCACGGTCCTCGGCGGTGGCCACCTCCACCTTGTAAAATGGTAGTAGTGCGCGGCCTTTGTTGAATTTTTGTAAATGTGCAACCCGCAGCGCAATTATGCTGCGAGATGACAACTGATCCTGAATCTCCGCCTCGACCCTGTCAAAAAGTCGTTTGATCACTAGGCGTGCGCTCCTATTGGTCCCAGCTCTCATGAGGCGGAATATTCCTGGCCTTGAGAAAGCCCACCAGTTGTGCATATTCGGCTGGAGTTTTAGTTTTGACTTCAAAGTTATGGGAAATTGTTGTTTGGGCAACAACATACCCGCTGGGATTGTAGTTCGGATCAAAGTCCACTAAGAGTTTCCCAAGGTCCACCGAGTGACTTCCGTGTATGTAAATGGGTGGCTGTAATTGTACTGAATCTGCCGCAGTTAAGGTATCTTCATTACTATAAAATGGGGACAATTGCTGCTCCAGGTTGAGTTGGAGTTTGCGCTACTGTACTGGGCATGTCGGGAATTGATGAGGAGGCCGCAGAAATAGCAGGCTTTGCCGCAGAAATGGGCCCTTGCGAAGAGGTGGAGTGAGAGGAGCAAGGGAGGTAGTCCGTGGAAAACGAGACAGAGGGTATGGATATGGTGGAGAGAGATGGGGGTTGAGGGAGAGGAGTTTCATGGGTAGTCTGACGTTGAGACTGTGCCTGCCTATTGGACTTTTTCCGAATTTTTGTAGCAGGAGACTGGCTTCGTTTTTCGCGCTTGGGCATTGTTCGAAATGGTGGGGAAAGCAAGGAGTGAGAAAGAATAGGAAGGAAGGAAGAAGAAGAAGAAGAAGAAGAAGGGGCTTTAGGAGAGTTTAATCAATTTGTACTAATCCTTAGCTGATGTTCCCCTGGAGCGGAAACTTACTAATTATTGGGGGCATAGCAATGACCCTTATAACTAAAAGATAAACAGGAAGGAATAGAAGGAGAAAAAGAGTAGTTGGAGGGTACTAATATAAACAGACAACAGCGGGCCTGCTTCAGAGAAGCGCCGTTAACCAAGCCTGGAGGCCGGTAGCTACGGCCTTTCGTCCTTTCCTTGCCAAAAGCTATCACGACGTCAATGGCCAGTCGGTCGCAGGCTTCTTACGCGGTGCGCGGTAAGATGCGCGCGGTCAGCTATTCGTTACTTCTCGCCTAAATTCGCAGCTGCTCGGTTGGTACGTCCTTGCTGCTTCGCTGCCGCACCGCTTCTGACCCAAACACGTACTGAATCGCTTTTTTTTAAATAACATTTTTTTAATTTTTTTGAAGGGGTACACCCTACGCTCCCCTGGTGGCAATCATCCGAAGTGGATCTACATTTGCCTCCCCTACCATGCACTAAGACTACGTTTTTTAATTTATATAAGGACGCTCTTTAACATCTCAGGTCATCAGCATTCCATTCTATTCAGAGCGTGAAACGGGCGACCAATTTTGTTGAGAGGCCTCTTCTTTCAGGCTTGAGTTCTTTATCGTGCCGTAAATGTATGACACGGGACCCATGGCTTTATTTCCCTTCCGAAAGAAGCCATACTTACGACTTTTACGCCTGAAAAATCCATTGATCCTGGCCGGGTTCCAACCCGCACGAAGACTACGCTACAGGATGGGTGGGAAGCAAGGTGAGTTGTGTCAGGTACCGCCTAAGCAATCTGAGGTTAGTGGGTATTCACTATAAAGGCGCCCAACATACAAGGGAGTATATCAGACTGGAGTAGGGCTAAGTTGCTGAACTTGGCACAGAGTGCCCAGGGAGTACCTAGGTGTTAGTGAAGGTATAACCGGCACATGCTAGTGGGATCTGAGATGAAGGTATCATGCTAAGAAATAATATGGTATACTTATTGTTTACGACGAGGTGCTCTCCTGCTGACACCGTTGAGTTGAAGGCAGGTCGAGTTCTTAGGTCCTTGTTGCTAACTATCGGTGAAAGAAATTGCGATGTGATGAATCGGTGACTATTCTTCTTCACATGAGTAATGGGTTAATGGGTGTAATGTCATGAGTTAGTGTACTAGGTAGCATAGGTATCCGCCGTTGGCATTAGTCACAGTTAGTAATATAATGGCTATGTAATTAAGTAAAGTGTCTTTATGGATGTTATATAATATAGTTAGACACGAACACATTTATATATATATATATTTTTATTTATTTTATTTGTTTATTATTTTTTGCATATTACTAAGTCTTTGGTATATATTAAGTTGCGCTAGCTACGGGTTGTCAACTCATGAGGGAGGTCCAGTTTCCCTCGAGACGCCCCGGATGGTATGTTCGCGGGGACTTGTTAGGCCTGCAGCTGATCATCGGGGATTGGTGGGCATAAGGAATTAAGGTAATCTAGTATGTTAGGCCGATTTGTATTTTTTGTTATGGGGATGGTGTGATCGAATACAGCAAGTGCCCTCTTGTGTTTCCCCAAGCTGGTGGTATATTGCTCCAGTGTGTTGATTAGAGAGTTATGATGTCCTGGTCATCGATCATATAGGTTATGCAATACTTTTCTTATGAATTGTTCTATGGGATGCATGTTAAGCTCGTCATGCACATTTCCATAAGTGTGGGTCTGAGTGATTTAGTTATTATACTTAATATTTTATTTGGGCGGCACTGAAGGAATTTATTGTGAATAGCAGCACAATGGCCGCATGGTGGAACAGTGTATGTCATGATTAATCGGATTAAAGTTTAGCAGAGCGCGGGGCCCATTCGCGTGCTGAAGTCGTTGTCTCTGTTGAATATGGGGTATAACGACTCAATTGGTAATTTGTTTTGTTGTTGACCTGCTTTATATATTTGGCAAAGTTTAGTTGGGAATTTAGGAGAACTCTTAAATATTTAGTTTCGGTTTTCCAGGTAATATTTTCATGGAACAGATTGAGAGCGGTGATTTCCATGTGATGTTCTGAGTGAACAGTACTGCTTTGGTTTTGTTGGTATTAACTCTCCATTTTTTCCGCCAGGTTCAAGTTCGTTTAGAGCAGTTTGAAGCCTGGTAACTGTTAAGGTTGGTTTCCAAGAATGCACAGCATTGCTGCATCATCTGCATAGATATCATAGTGTTGGTGGTTTTCGGTAATTCGTTAATGTACAGGTTAAGCAAGATTGGCCCGAGTATGTTGTCCTGTGGTACTCGTGCCCGAATTGGCCTTACTGTTGAAGAGGTGTTGTCTAGTTTGATACTGAAGGTTCGGCCCGTGAAGTAGTGTGCGATACGTTTTATCATGGTGACGACGATTTTTAGTAATTTAAGCTTTAAAGAAGGCTTGGGTGATATACTGTGTCGAAAGCTCCTTGGATATCTAGAAACACTATTCCTGTTGACCTCTTGTTATTGAAACCTTGTGTTATGTGCTCAACGCATTTTGTGAGCCGCTGGCTCTGAAACTGAATTGCTCATTAATGAGTATTTAGTGCTTAAATACATGCGCGTTAAGGCGTTTTGCTAATATCTTTTCAACTACTTTATTTATTTCATTTAGAAGACTGGTGGGTCTATAGTTGTTAGCCTCTGTGGCGTCTTTCCCAGGTTTGGGGAGCTCGAGAACTCTGGCTAGTTTCCACTGGTTGGGATGGTAGCCGTTTTGTAGGCAGTAGTTGGTAATTTCGGTTATCGTGTGCAGCGCTTTATCTGTAAGATGTTTTAGTGCCAATTTTGGTATTTTGTCTGGGCCTGGCGCGTTAACGGTCTTTGAGGTGTGATATAACCAATTTATTTCTTTGAGATATGTTTGTCGTATTCTGTTGTCTTTAGGGACAATTAGTATGTAAGAAGTGACTTCTAGTACTTGGGTGCTAAAGATGTTGACCTGTGGTGTGTCGATGGGCTGACATGGGGTTTCGAGAGCATTCGTCAGTCTAGTGTGTGTGGCTAGTGCTTTCTGTAGTGCGGGATGTAAGTGGACTCTTCATTGTGCGTGATTATGTACTGGTTGTCTTGTGCGTGTTGGTGAAGCGTGTTTCCCTCTGCGTTGTTGCTTGTGCGTCCCTATGATTCGTGTATTGCATTGAAGTCTCCCATTGCTATTAATCGTTCATCCAGCAAGGTAATGGTGTCAAGATCCGCGGTGGTTAGTTGCCCCGTAGGGTTGCATATACTGGCAATCGTTATGTGCTGATTTTGTATGTAAACTGTTACTGCTGTGGCCTCAGCGTGCTGGAGTTGTGGAATGTGTTTATGGTTGTATGGATTGTGTTGTTCACCAGTATGGCTGTTCCACCACAGGCCTTGCTCTTAGGTTTATCTGTTATATAAATCTTATAACCTGGGACTGCAAATCGTGCCTTGCTGTTTAGGAAAGTCTCTCCCAAGATAACTATTGGGATGGATTTGGTGGTGAAATAATGTTTTATTTCGTTCAGTTTGGACCTGGCTCCCCAGCAGTTCCAGTATAACACCCTGAATATGGCCTCATAATGCGTTGGGATGTTAGTGAGAGGGGTGTTGTAGTTGTGAGCTCATCTACTTTACTTCCATTAGGAGGAGAGAAAGTTGAGCAACGTAGTGTATAAAGATTGAAGTTCACTTATTTTTGTCTCCCTAGCATAAATTTTTGAGTAGAGGTCATCGCGTCTGCTGAGAACTCTTTGGTGCCCTAGTTTGACATTCCCATCGCCTAGACGTCTAAGAAACTATTTTGTGGTCTCATTGATGCTGAGCGTTTGCTCCTTGTTTGAACATACTATTATTTCTGTGGACTTTTTTTGATGGGGGTGAAAGGGAGAGGGCTCGAGGTGGTGGCCCCGCTTGAAAAGTGGTTGAGGGTGGAGGTGTGGGCATTTTCCTCCCAGATAGACATTGGTTGTGGGCGTAAGTGAGCCCGCAGTCCCGTCATTTACTAACTTGGGCGAATTTTTCCGTTGTCTTGGGCCTCTTTGGCGCACCTCTTCTGTGGCTCCTGGTCTCAAATCAATCTAGTTGATTGCAGATGTTCCTCGGTTACTGGACACGAGGTTCCACATATGTGGTGGCCTGGGTCGTGTTGGATTAGCCTGGGCAGGATTGATCATTCAAAGGTATTCTGGGCAACCACGCCATCTAGCACCATGGTTGGTTTGTCCGCATAGGGCGCATTTTCTTCAGGGGGATTGGCATTGGCTGATATGGTGACTACAAGCGCACCTGCCACACACCTGGGTAGCGTGGCAATTCTTCGCTATAAGTCTGAATCTCATGCACTTAATTGTGTAGGTGATGAGGGGGCAGATAGTCCTCAACACGTACCCGACAATGCAGCATGTCCGTTAGGGACATAGGCCTTTGATTACAACTTTAAAGGTACACTCCTCCGGCCTTGCGTTACATAGAAGGGAACTTTTTCAGATTTACGGTAGTGTATGAAGTTGTTGTAGTCCTCAAGGGTGGTAAATTTGAATCCATGGAAGCCGTTTCTGTATTGGGACACGTAGAATTTATGTTTATACAGTAGGTCTAATCTTTTGGTCAGGGAAACTAGGGTTACTCGGCAGTAGTCTGTCACGTAAATTTTTGAAAGGTCCTGTCTGTCTTTGGTCATGTAACTCTCTTGTTCCTCTGGGCGTAGAGAGTGTACAACTTGTGAGGCGGCTGCTGATGCTGCGTTGGGTGGTTGCTGCTGCTCTACTCTGTCGACATCTGACTGGGGTTCCATCTCTGCAGATTCATTAATCACAATTCGATCCATGCTGTCATCGCTGCAGTCAGCTTCAATCGGGGCTGAATTCACAATTTCCGGCTGCACACTATGACTACCTGTCTCAGTCTCCGCGTGGCGTCCTTTGGTTCTAGTCGGGCAACGTCCCGTCTTGGTCATATTTGTCAGTAATCTTATCAATTAAGCTAAGCTAGAAGAACTGTGAAGATAGGAATTGAAGACAAAGCCTACTAATTCTACTGCACCTTGGACGTGGTTTGTAGTGTAGTATAACCCTTAAGATAATGGCCTTTGGTGCAGTAGAGTCCTATCTTAATCTTAATAATAACCTATAGGGGGGGGGAACTTATATACTAGATAGTGAAAGAGAAAAATAGAGACAGTTGAAGAAACAGAGCAAATAGAGGGCGCTAAAAAGCCCGAGCAGCAGAGAGCCTGTGTCGCCTAGTAAGCCAGTTAGGGGACTGTTGACTGCGCCTTGCTGCTGTGCACTTCTAGGTTGCGATAAGTAACTATACAACCTGTGTTGTGGCTTCAGCCCCTATAGTATGCATCTTTAGTTCATCATGCAATGCTGCTGAAGGTGCGAGTTTGGGTACCTGAGCTATTATGCGTAGCCATTTATTCTGGAAAGATTGGAATTTCCGTATGTGTGTGGGGGGCTGCATAGCCCCATACTGGGCAGGCGTAAGTCAGTATTGGCCTTATTAGTGTCTTGTATGGTGTTAATCCTGTTTCGAGTTGCAGTGTGCTGGTATAGTTTATAAGGGGATACAGATTTCTTAGCTGGCCGTTAGCTTTGTGTAGTGTAGCATTGACATGGGGGGCCCAGGTAAGGCCTTGATCCATAGTCACTCCGAGGTATGTAACTTTCTTAGTCCAGTTAAGAGGCTTAACACAGAATTGTAGTGGAGTGAGTGCAAGGAGAGCATCTCGATGCAAGTTTCTTTTTATGAAGATTATTTCTTGGCTTTTGTCCGTATTAACTACAATGCGACAGTTGGTGAGCCAGGGTTCTAGAGCTGCAAGATAATTTTGAAGACGTTCGTGAATGAAGCTGACCTTACCTGACTGAGTCATAATGGCTGTATCATCGGTGTATAGCGCGAGAGAGGTTTCTGGGGGTTTTGGTATATCATTTATGTAGATATTAAAGAGTGTGGGCCCAAGGACACTGCCCTGGGGGACGCCTGCGGTTATTGGTCTGATAGTGGATTTGGATGAGTTTACTAGCGAGTAGAAGTGCCTGTCGTCTAGGTAATTTGCGATTAATCTGATCATCGTGTCTGGTAGGCGGTATTCAACAAGTTTGCGCAGTATGCCTGCATGCCAGCCAGAGGCGGTCAAAAGCCCGCGCTATGTCCAGCAGCATGGCACCTGTTGATTTTC
Source organism: Metallyticus violacea (assembly GCA_030762175.1). Classification (NCBI taxonomy): domain Eukaryota; kingdom Metazoa; phylum Arthropoda; class Insecta; order Mantodea; family Metallyticidae; genus Metallyticus; species Metallyticus violacea. The sequence continues at coordinate 93,056,157 of CM060842.1, read as the reverse complement.
TAGTGTTGAAACCGCGGGTGATGTGTTCAGTGGCGCGAAGAAGTTGTAGAGTAGTAGAATGGCCAGCTCTGAAGCCAAATTGTTCCGGTATGATTATATTTTTCTTTTTGAGAAGCGCATTCAAACATTTCTGAATAATTTTTTCAAATAATTTTGCTAGTGTGTTAATAAGACTAATCGGTCTATAGTTGTGTGGGTTGGTCTTGTCTTTGTTCTTTTTAGGGAACTGGAAGACTGCTGCTGTTTTCCAGCGTGAGAGAAATGTTCCGCTCTCAAGTGCATAATTGTATATTTTACATAGAGCTTGGAGCGCTTGAGGAGTAAGGTTTTGTAGAACGATGTTCGGATTTTGTCTGGCCCTGGCGCTTTGCGCTTGGGAAGGTGCTTTATGAGCCATTGTATTTCGTGTAAGGAGGTTTTGCGAATTTTGTAATGAGTGGCATTGGTTTTAAGATTAGTCGTAATTTCCTCGGTCTCGGCGATGAATTGCGGAGATGAGGGGGCTTGGAGGGCGTTGGCCAGGGCTTCCGCCTTCTCCTCGTCAAATGTTGCATTCAATTGATTGTGACAGAGAGGTGGAATTTTAATTGGTTCCCGCATGAGAGTGCGAGTCACCCTCCAGACTGAATGTCGGGGATCGAGATTAGACTGAGTGTTATCCCATTGCTGTGCGATTAGTATCCTAGTGGCTATTTGGATTTCACCGTTTAGCTTTCTAAGTTCATCTGGAGCCGCAGGATGCCTAGAGGACTACCACTGACGGCGGGCTTTGTTGCGTTTGGCCGCAAGTAAGGTAAGTAAAGTGGTAAAGTCTGGCCTCCTTGCCGATTCTGTTGAATGGGAACGACTTTGGTCATTGCATGGCTTGTGGCAAGTTCAACTCTTGTCGCTGTTTCAAAGTCATCAGAAGAATTTATGTTAACTGGTTGCGCTTGTGAGTGTAATACGTTAGCAAAGATTTCCCAGTTTGCCTGATTGAAATTATGTCTCGGCGCTTGGGCTGCAAGGGCCGCTGATCCTTCAACAGTGATAATTACTGGAAGGTGATCAAAGGAGAGTGCGTTCAGGACTCGTGAGTTCATTCTATGAGAGAGGTTTCTCATGATAGCGATATCAAGAACGCCAGAGTAAAAGTTACGCTTTGGAGGGAACAAACGTGTGTTCTTCCGGGACATGAATAATATAATCTGAAACGTTTTCGTGCCAGAGAAGTTTGATTCCAGCAAAGTTTGATGTGGTTGAGTTCCAGAGTGGATGTTTTGCGTTAAGGTCACCTGCTATTATCGTGTGATAGTTTTGTTGTAATAGGTCTATGTCGAACACTGCTATGTCGCCTGGCAGGTTATAGGCAGCAATAATGGCTGTGCGTAGGTTATTGCATGAGATAGTAATTGCCGTGGTTTCCATTCGTGTAAGCTGTGGGAGACTAATTAGTTGAGTGGTTTTATTGCTGATAGCTATGGCGGTGCCGCCGCCCTTTTTGTCGCGATCTGTGCGGTAGACAGTGTATTCTGGAATGGTAAAGCGGTCGGTGTTGCATAAATGCGTTTCTGTGATTAGTGCTATATGTACTTGATGTGTAATGAGGAAATCTACAAGTTCAGTCTTTCGTCGGCGAAGTCCGTGAGCGTATTCCAATTCATTAGCCATATTTCGTTTCTAGCCACTGTTCATGTTTGGAGCTGCAGCGAGCATCTGGAAGAAGGCTCTTGAAGCTTCCCGATAATATCAGGTGCTAGTGACGGTGTGGCCATTAGCTCCAGCATGATGTCCATTGCCTGGTCTCTGAGTTTGTACCATGGCATGTTAAGTATGGGGGCGACATTGCGAAAAATCTGCGCCAGTCGTGCCTGGTCAACTGCCGCTCTTTGCTTGAAATAGCCAGTGGGAGAGGCCAGGGGGTCTTCGGGGAGAACCTGTGGGGTGTCGCCATTGAAGTGCGAGATATGGGCATTCTGCGAAGGGCTTGTCTCGGGCAGCCCAGCAGTGGAGGCTGCTGAAGGCAGTGAGGACGCATGAATATAAGTTGCGCGCGCGTCATAGCTGGATTGCCTGGCACTGGTGCCACGCAGTTTATCAAGAAACTGGATGTACTTAGGGCATCCTCTGTATCGGGTTCCATGCCCGACATTGTAGCATAGTGCGCATATTCGCAGCTCTACTGCAACATTACAGGAATGTGATTAATGCGACAGTGCGCACTTGGAATAAGTGGGCGCAAATGCGAGACATTATTCTACAGAGTGGCCTAGGTTTTGGCACTTTCGGCATTGCAGAGGTACTGGTGGGCGTCTGTAGTCAACTATTGCGACCCGCATGTGTAGTATCTCAGTCAATGCCTGTAACCGCTCCCGGTCGTCAATGGTTGCAACTTCCACCGTGCACATTGGGAGTAAGGTTCTTCCCCGGTTATTGCGGCGCATCTGGACCACTCAGAGAGTTGTGATCTATCGAGCTAATAATACCTCTTTATCTCAGCTTCCGCCCTGTCCAGGAAGACCTGCCTTATTACCATCCTGATGTTCCTAGGACCGTCAGTGCTGGTAATATGGCAGTTGATCTTTCTTTCTTTTAGAAACTTCACCATAGCAACATAGGCAGCCTGCGTCTTGGCTCGCACTTGTATATCACTGGTGCGGGCTGCCTTGGTTAACACATACTCCGCGTTGGGATGGGCGCGGTCGAAATCAAGCAAGTGCCTGCCCAGGTCAGCCGAGTGATTTTTGTCTATGTAAATTGGTTTCATAAGCTTCAGTGCTTCCGCCATTTGCAGTGCTTGCCCGTTGTCCATAAAAGGAGCTGCTTGCCCATCTAGGGCATTAGCTTGGGCTGTATATTGATTGGTGTCTTCTGGTGGCCCTGTGGTATTAGAGGGACCGCCAGGAGCAGCAGCTGTACTCACTTTAAGCTGAGGAGTAGAGGAGCTGAAGCGCGAGTCCGTGGTGGTGGAAAAGGAGGCGGAAGGGGTAGATATGGGAGAGGGGGTTGAGGAGTTATACGTTGAGGAATGGGTTCCTTACGCTGACTGCGAGCCTTTGTACACTGGGGTTATAGGCTGGTTTTTCGGCATTTCTCTAGGTTAGGGTAATAAATCTAAGAGAGAGAGAGAGAGAGAGAGAGAGAGAATAATGCTCCAGAATTACCATAAGATAATCTGAGGCAAAAGCTTAGCTTATGGGAGATACTAATGCCTTAAAAACTAATAGAGATAGATGAAAGAACTAGAAGAGTGAATAGATCAGTTGTTAACCGCTGAAAAGCACGGGCAGTAGCGGGCCGGACCATAAATGGCGCCAAAACCGTCATGAGGACGATGGTTCGATCCTTACTGCCCTACCTATCCAAGCTGGGGAAGTCAGACTACTTAGTGACCCTTATGGAGAGACAGACGCGCGCTGGCACTGTCCAAGCGTCGGCCGCTACTGGGCAATACGCGGCTCTGCTCGAGGTTCGTGCACCTCGTGCAGTTGTTGCTACGGCCGCTGCACGCTGCCGTGTGGCGGGACCGCAGGTAGACGAATCGCCGTGCAGCTGGGCTTCCTCCTTGTAGACTCGTGCCGCTCAGTTTTCCCCCCGCTTAGAGATCCTGGCTTTCTCCGTCTGACAAAACCTGTGAGAACAACGAACCCGCTTTTTTTTTTAGGGTGGGCTCCTCCTCCGCCCACCCAGGTGACGATCATCCGAAGCGGATCTACATCGCCTCCCCTACCATGCACAACTTCTACTCTACGGGGCTGGTTGGGAAGCAGGTGAGGTGTGTCAGGTACCGCCGAAGCAACCTGAGATTAGTGGGTGCACACTAAAAAGACGCCCGCACACAAGAGAGTGAGCGGACAGAGGTGGACTAGGTCCTGAGCTTGGCGAGGCCCAGAACAGAACCTAGGTGTTAGTTGTGGAAATACATGCTCATGCAAGAAGGACAGTGGTGTGAGGTATCATGCTCTAATAGTACTACTGTGAAATTGACATGCTTGCTTACTTGCTAGTGGCCTCCGTGGGTTGTGGGGGGCTTTGTCCGGCCGGCTGGTCCGGCTACTGTGGCTGCCAGTAGGAGAGGGTACTGTTCTATTTCTCGTTAGGTCAGTGGTCTTCTATTGGTGGTTGTCTGTGGGCAATAGTGTTATATCAATGGGTTGGTTTCCTTAAGAAATTACGTTGTGTAGTTAACTGTTTGGGGACTAGTTGTTGATGTTTTTAAGCTACGTGGGTTAGTGATAGTAGTGTGTTACTTAGCCTATGATGTGTGGTGCATACTACCTAGGTTAAGCCTATTGTACCGTGCAGTCAGAGACTGCTTAAACTAATTAGTAGAGTTTGTTACTTGGTCTATTATGTGAGGTGTATACTATACTACGCATGTTTTTTTTTTTTTTTTTTTTTTACTTATCCACTAAGGTATGTGCTTATCGACTAAGATGTAAGAGTATGCCGTTAACGTGAGCCAAGTCGTCAGCAGTGGGGCCGCCCTGCACCCCAGACCGCCCCAGGTGGGGAATTAACATTCGCCCGGGGACTTATAGGCTTGACGGTTTAAGGTGGATTCATGGGGACAAGCCCCTCAGGGGCCCAATTTATTGGGTACGGGGCGTAGCGACCCCGAGGCACCCGAGCTGCTCCCTCAGGTCCGCGCTTAGCGCGTTTGACTCCTTTTTATTTCGCCTCTTTTATTGTTTTATTAGTCCGACTTCCCTGTTCTTTGTCTGATGGGTGCCCCCGTGTTTGACGCGGTAAAATGTGACTGGGTAACGGCGTAACTCCCAGCGCAGGGTTATCATGTAGGACAGGAGCGTATCCCCTGGTAAAGGCCAGGCCCGGGGAAGGGCCATTGCATGAGCTGTAGACTTCCTGCAGGCGATTGGGTCCCTTCGTCAGCCCACAGGAAGGTGTGACCCTGAGGTTACTTTGTTCAGGCCAGAGCCAGTAACCTAACCCGGGGTGGCGCCCAGGAAGCAGCCCGCCATCGGAGACGGTTGCAATGGTGGAGGAATAAATCGCTATGGTACTGGAAAATAATCCCTTACATTTTAAACGCAAAAGAGTTGACGTAAAAGAAGTAATCGAGAAGTCTTTCCCTCGTTACTTAGTTATTAATCGTACTGAAGAGAGTCAGTCGTTTACGACTGTAAATCCATTTAAAATTCAGAAGGGCATTGATGCCATAGCTGGGCCCGTTAAGTCCTGTACTCGTCTACGCAACGGATCACTGTTGGTGGAGACACTTGGCCTGTCTCAAAGCAACTCGTTGCTCAAGGCGACGCTACTCCACGGATATCCCGTCCGTGTCGAGAAACATAAGACCATGAATTCGTCGCGAGGAATTGTTACAACAAATGTTCTAGACGGAATGTCCGACCCGGAAATCCAGAGCTGTCTGGAAGACCAAGGGGTCACCTCAGTTTATCGTGTGCAGGCAAGGAAAGAGGGGGAATTACAGCCGACCCGGACTCTTTTCCTCACATTCGACAGGGTCGATTTACCGCAGAGGATCAAGGCGGGCTACGAGGTGATTGAAGTGCGCCCGTATATCCCGAGCCCGTTGCGATGTTTCCAGTGTCAGCGTTTTGGACACACTCGCATATCCTGTAAAAGTGCCGTACCCATCTGTGCAACCTGCGGTGAAGCAAGTCACGAGGGAGCATGCCCATCTGCTCCTGTCTGCGTCAACTGCCGCGGTGGACATCCAGCCTCGTCCCGCGATTGCCCTCGTTTTCGAGAGGAGCGCTGTATCCAAGAGATCCGGGTGAAGGAAAAACTCTCCTTTACTGAAGCCCGGAAGCGATTCCAGTCTCGCCAACCTGTCGTGCCTAAGACCGGCACCTACAGCGCAGCAGCTTCTTTTGCGCCCAAGAAGTGTGATAGCGGTACGCAGACCTGCGATCTCGTTTTTACACGGGTCCAAACTACTCCTAGTTCTCCAAAGCGCTCTACCGTGAAGCCCAAAGCGGTTGTTTTTAATGCCCCTGAAATTAAGTTCAGGACGAGTTTTACGCGTACAGATTTTTTAAAGTCGTCAACTCAGGTAGAGAATAAAAAGAGCCCTTCTCCTCCTCGGAGGTCTCGCTCCCATGATGGGAGCAAACCCGCTAGGCGGTCGCCGTCGCCGCCTATTCCCACATCCAACCGATTCCAGGCTTTGGAATCGGCGGATGTTTCTCAGCGGGAGAGCCCTCCCTCTGAGGAGGTCATGGAGCAGGATGTGCCTGCTCCATCAAAACCACCGAGTCCCACGCGGTTAAAAAAAAGGACGTTTGTTTCGCCCTGCACCGTCAAAAAAGTAAGGTGGTAAATTTTTTAGCTTCTTTTATCTAATTTTAACAATGGCTATCCTTTCGTGGAATGTGCGTGGTCTCCGTAGTCGAAGACCTGACCTCGAATTAATTTTACGTTCTACTGACCCTTTGCTTGTGTGTCTCCAAGAGACTAAGCTTCGCCCAAGTGATTCTTTTAATTTACGCCGTTACTCTTCGGTGAGATTTGATCTCCCTCCCGAAGATGGCACTCCCGCTCACGGCGGAGTTTTACTTTTAATTCGAAACGACGTGTACAGCACCTCATTACAGCTCCAGACTCCTTTACAAGCTGCTGCAGCTACCGTTCACTTTTCTGGCCTTAGTTTTTCAGTCTGCAATGTTTATTTACCTCCGTCCGGGACTATCACCACAGTTGACCTGGACGATCTTTTGTCTCAGCTACCACCCCCTGTTCTTCTTTTGGGGGATTTCAATGCACACCACCCCCTTTGGGGTTCCACCACGGAGTGTGCAAGAGGTAACCTCTTAGCTGACTTTTTGCTGAATTACAATCTTATACTTCTCAACACTGGTCAACCTACTTTTCTCTCTGACAGCACTCATAGCTTATCGCACTTGGACTTATCCATTTGTTCTGCCTCACTTGCTGTACATTTCACCTGGAACGTCCTCACCGACACATATTCCAGTGACCACTTTCCGTGTCAGATCCATGTACTCTCTCCGAACGCACATTCACAGCGCACGCCAAAATGGCTCATTGATAAGGCGAATTGGACTCTCTATCGATCTTTGGCCGAATTTTCAGGGTGTGACTTTCCATCTATCGACGTCGCGATCGAGCACCTCCGTACTGTCATCATAACAGCCGCAGATAAGGCTATTCCCCGGTCGTCTTGTCACCCCAGACGCTTACCGCTTCCTTGGTGGAACGATGAATGCCGGGATGCATAGCGTGCACGCCGAGGTGCTCTCCGAGTTTTTCGTCGCCACCCTACTTCAGCAAATATGATCTGCTACAAACAACTTCGCGCCAAATGCCGCCGAGTCATTAAGGATAGCAAAAAGGCCTCTTGGATTGCTTTTACCCGTCTTTTAACCGCACAACGCCTTCATCCGTAGTTTGGGAACGGCTACGCCGCGTTGCTGGCAAACCAAGGTTTACACCTATACCCGGTCTTAGGATTTTAAATCGAGTGCTCACCACTCCGATTGACGTCGCCAATGTTTTAGGGCGAACCTTCGCTGATGTTTCTAGTTCGGCCAATTACCCGGCTACATTTCGCGCATTAAGGGAGCAGGTTGAGAGGAAAGGTTTCTCGTTTGCCTCCGACCATCAGGAGAGCTACAACGTTCCTTTTACCGCCAGGGAACTGGAGCATGCCCTTTCTACCTCTCGACATTGCGCACCGGGACCTGATGACATTCATGTTGCCATGTTGCAGCATTTACCAGCAGAAGGCAAAGCATTTTTATTACGAACTTTTAATTTTATTTGGTGTAACGGCACATTTCCTCGCGCTTGGCGATTGGCTACCGTCATTCCCATACCTAAGCCTGGAAAGGACCCACATCTTCCTTCCAGTTACCGTCCGATTTCCCTCACCAGCTGCGTTTGCAAGGTGTTGGAACGAATGATTAACGGACGGCTCATGTGGTGGTTGGAGTCGAGGCAATTATTAACGAACGCCCAGTGTGGTTTCCGGCGTCATCGTTCCTCAGTCGACCATCTGGTGTCTTTAACTACCCATGTAATGGACGGTTTTGTGCGCAAGTGCCAAACGGTTGCCGTATTTTTTGACCTGGAGAAAGCGTATGATACTTGCTGGAGAGGCGGTATCCTCCGAACGCTTCACGATTGGAACATACGTGGGCGTATGTCTGTTTTTATTCAGGAATTTATGAAGGACCGGGTTTTTAATGTTCGCGTGGGATCAGTTTTATCATCTAATTTTATTCAAGAGAACGGCGTACCTCAGGGCTCGGTGCTTAGTTGCACACTATTTGCTATTGCGATTAACTCTATCACCGAGTGTTTACCGCCAGGAATACAATCGTCGTTATTTATGGACGATTTTGCCATCTATCTTTCCTCTCGGAGAACCTGTCTCTTGGAACGCCGCCTCCAATGCTGTCTCGACCGCCTTCACGCTTGGAGTGTCTCTCACGGGTTCCGTTTCTCCGCAGAGAAGACCGTCTGCATGAACTTCTGGCGCCACAAGGAGTATCTTCCACCTTCGCTCCATCTTGGTCCAGACGCACTCTCTTTCGCAGACGAAGTTAGGTTCCTTGGCTTGGTGTTTGATAGGAAATTATGCTGGTCATCGCATATAGCGCAACTCAGAGGCAAGTGTGAACGTTCTCTTTGTATTTTACGTGTTTTAAGTGGCACATCTTGGGGAGCTGACCGGACTGTTCTTTTACGTTTTTATCGCTCTCTTATCCGGTCCAAATTGGATTATGGCTGTGTGGTTTATGGCTCGGCGCGACCTTCTGTGCTTCGTCGCCTTAACCCGCTTCATCACCGGGGTATCCGTGTTGGCATTGGGGCATTCCCCACCAGTCCTGTGTTGAGTTTATGTGCGGAGTCTGGAGAACCTCCGTTGTTTTATCGTAGGGATGTTTTACTGGCCGCGTACGGTTGTCGCTTGGCTGTGCAACCTCGTCATCCCACGAATGGGCCGTTTTTTAAATTGTCTTTTGGTCGTTTTTATGCTGCTCGGTCTTTTACTCCTAAGCCCGCTGGCTTTCGTTTTCGGGAGATTTTACGGACGTTGGACATGGAGTTACCTGCTTTTTTCTTAGCCGGGGAAACTTCTTCTCCCCCCTGGAGTTTAGCAGAGGCCCCCGTTCATCTCGGGCTCACGTCCTGTCCGAAATCTTCGACCGCAGCACATTTTATTCGTTGTTCTTTTAGCGAGATCAAATCCTCTTTTAATGGCTGGAAGTTTATCTATACGGACGGCTCTAAATGTGACACAGGTGTAGGATGTGCTTTTGTTTTAAATGGGGCAAGTTTTACGTACGGTCTTAACGTTGCAACATCTATTTTTATGGCGGAACTTTATGCTATCTATCGGGCGGTTTTATTTATTTCTGAACAGGGGCTAGGGAACAGTGTTGTATGTTCCGACTCTTTGAGTGCAATTTTAAGTTTTAGAAATCTGTACAACCTCCACCCACTTGTGCAGATGGTCCAGAATGCAGTTTTAACCCTTTACGACGCTGGCGTCAGAGTAACACTGCTATGGGTGCCTGGACACGTCGGACTCGCGGGTAATGAGGCCGCAGATGTTGCAGCAAAATCCGCTCTTTTAGACCCTGCTGAGTACGAGCAGCGTTTTTATTTCGGGGATTTTATACATTCGTTGCGTAGAGCCATTTTTTCGCGCTGGCGCGAGGAGTGGGAATTACTCCCAAATAATAAGCTCCGTGAGTGTAAACCCGCCCCTTTTAACTGGTCGACTTCTTCTCGCGCTGTTCGTCGCGAAGAAGTAATTTTAGCTCGTCTTAGAATTGGGCATTGCCGTTTTAGTCATTCTCACCTTTTTAATGGTCAACCCGCTCCAGCTTGCCCCCACTGTGACCACCCCTTTACAGTGCGTCACATTTTAATTGAATGCCATCATCTGGCAGCTTTTAGACATAGACTAGGTTTGCCCTCCTCTATTGAGGAAATACTTGCAGACGATGTGGTTGCTGTTGAGCGAGTGCTCCGTTTTATGCGTTTTTGTGGTTTTTGGAGCAAGGTGTGAGGTGTTTTCTTTTTATCCATGACGGCATTTTTAGATGCTTTTAAGACTGTTGTTGTTAAAGCATTTGATGCAACGTTTTTAGTACCAGTTTTTTATTGAGTTGTTATATATAACCCTTGTTATTGTTATGGGGTTTTATTGTTACCAGTTTAGACTTTTACAATTCTGGGTTATTTTCAGCTTTTGCTGATGTGTTTTACTACCAGTTTTTATATGTTATTGTGTTGATGGTTTTTGGGTTTTATTGACCCTTTTTAGACCATTATAGGACTGTTGTTTTCGCGATTGCGGCTATTTTAATACCAGTCCTTTGTTGACCATTACACCCACTTGTTACTTGTTATGGGCTTTTATTTTGTTGCACAACGTGCTGCTCAGACTTCATTTGTGTTAACTGTTTATATTTTAGTTCTGACGCAGTTTTTATTATGTTTGGGCGCTAATGACCTTAGCTGTTGTGCGCCCCTAAAACAACAATCATCATCATCATGGGGACAAGAGAGTTTAAGTAGTCATGTATGCTTAGTTCATGCGTGTGTTTGGTGAGTGGAATCGTTCGGTCAAATAGTGACAGTGGTCTTTTATGTTTATTGTGTTCACTAGGAACCCCTGTGTACTGCCCTAGTTGCCTTACTAGGGGGTTGTGGTGTGAGTCGCAGCTTGTATACATATTTTGCGCTAATTTTTTGATAAATTCCTCTATTGTGTGCATTTTTAATTCATCGTGTAGGACAGAGAGGGGGGCCGTTCGTGGAACTTTAGTGATTATTCGGAGGCATTTATTTTGCAGGAGCTGTAGTGATTTTATGTGGGTTTGTGCGCAGTGGCCCCATGCTGGTGCTGCGTAAGTCATGATTGGTCTAATTAGGGCTTTATACAGTGTAAGCCCAATGCTTGTGCTTAGTGTAGAGTTACGATTTAGGAGCGGGTAAATTCTTCCAAGTTGACAGTAAGCCTGTTTCTTTACGTGTTTGACATGTGCAGAGAAGGTTGGTCTTGAGTCAAGGGTTACTCCGAGATATTTAGCTTGATTGCTCCAGGATATTCTTTCCGTGAATAATGTCAGGGGAGGTTGGGGTTTGCGGTGAGTTTGGCGCTTTGTGAAAAGTACTAGTTGTGACTTGGGTGCATTTACCTTTATCCGCCACTTGCGGAGCCATGGCTGGGGAGTGTCTAGTGCTTTTTGTAATCTAGTGTGAACTATTTCAGGCTTCCAGGATTGTGTTGCTATAGCCGTGTCGTCCGCATATATAGATAGCATGCAGTTGGGCGTTGTGGGAATGTCGTTAATGTATAAGTGGAATAAGATGGGTCTTATGAGGCTGCCTTGGGGGACGCCTGGTAGTGTATGCCGTTTGGTGGAATAGGCGTCTTCGGACGTCACAATAAAGGTTCGATTTGTTAGGTAGTGTGCGATTAGTTTGAGCATGGTGTCTGGGAATTTTTGTTCCTTCATTTTGTATAGCAGTCCAGCATGGTAAACTGAGTCAAAGGCTCTTTGTATGTCTATAAACGTGATTCCTGTTGATCTATTTTGGTTAAAGCCCTTCGTTATGTATTCCACTATTCTGGTTAGTTGTAATGTGGTGGAATGCCTTGCGCGAAAACCGAACTGTTCGTCGATGAGGATGTTGTATTTCTTTATGTGTGCTACTATGCGCTTTAGGATTACTTTCTCTAGTACTTTGCTCATTGTGTTGAGGAGGCTGATGCGCCTGTAATTGTTCGGGAGTGAGCGGCCCTTGCCCGGTTTGGGGAACATTAGTACTTCTGCATGCTTCCATTTGTCGGGGAAATACCCGTTGTGCAGGCAGAAGTTTGCTATGTTTGCAAGAATTTGTAGGGCGGAGTCAGGGAGATGCTTTAGTACCAAATTTGGTATTTTGTCGGGCCCCGAAGCCTTGTTGTCTGCCAAGTGCTGAATGATGTATTTTAATTCGGACGGGTGTGTTCTGCGGAGTTTATTGTGAGTGGGCGCCGTTGGTATGGTTTTCACACTGTTTTCTACTTGTTCTATGAAGGTTGGGTCCATTGGTTCGATGTTTGGTTTACATGCATTTTCGAATGCGTCCGCCAGCAGGTTGGCTTTGTCCTCCGGGGACTCAACGTGTTGAGGTTGGTTGGGGACCCTAAGGTGGGGGGGGATTTAGTGGCTCTTTTACTAGGCGCTTAGTTAATTGTCATACTTGTTTGGACCCAGGTTCGATGTCCGAGAGTGTTTGATTCCATTGATTTTGCAGTTGCAATTTGACCCGGGTTTTAATTTCGCTGCTTAGGGTTGCTATGTTGTTTATGCCGTATGTTTCGCTTTTTCTGCCATTTTCTTCTCTCGTAATCGCGCTCATGTATAAGGGCTAGTACATCAGGGGTGTAGTAGTAGTCGCGTCTGTGTGATTGTAGGAGTGGGACTGTGGTCGCTATGGCTGCTTGTATGATTGCCTCTAGCTTTGAAATTGCTTCATCTACGTCCTCGGGGGACTGCAGAGGGGCTGTGTTCGCGTCCAGTAGTGTGGTCGTGATGTTGTCGCGAAATTGTTCCCAGTTGGCCTTGAAGAAATTTCTCCTGAGGGGGGGTTGTATGTGGGTGTGTCCTCGATTTCAATTAATATAGCGAAGTGATCTGAAGCAAGGGTGTGTATTACTTTGCTTGTGCACCGAATGAGTGTTTTTGAGAAGTGCAATGTCCAGAGTGTGTGGGGTGTGATTCGGATTGGCTGGTATGTAGGTTGGTTCATCAGTGTGGGCTATGATGTAATTGTTGTTCCCCATGTGCTGAAATAGTTGGTTGCCTGCTGTGTTGTTAACTGAGCACCCCCATGAATCGTGTTTAGCGTTGAAATCACCAGCTGCTAGTACTCTGTTGCCTAAATTCAGTATAGTTTCTATATCCGGTATGTGTAGTGGGCCAGGTGGGCTGTATGCGCTAGTTATTGTCAGCGGTTGGCCTGAGGTGCGAACTGTGATTGCTTTTGCTTCCATACGTGTTAATGTCGGTATTTGCTTTTCCTCGTGTTGTATGCTGTTGTGGACGAAAATCGCCGTGCCCCCGTGGGCTGTTCCATTAGGATGGTCTGATCGGTATATACGGTAGCCTGGTATGGAGACGCGTGCTTGTGGTGTTAGGAATGTTTCATTAAGTAGTACTATGCCTATTGGGTTATCGGTTAGGTAAAATTTGAGTTCATTGAGATGATGTCGCAGCCCTCTGCAGTTCCACTGGAGGATCTGATTTCGAAGTCTGTGTCTGTGTCTAGTTGTATTTATTGAGTAGTAATCCATAGTTATTCTGTGTTAAAGGGTGGTGTTACTACTAGTGATGATCACTTCTCAAGGTAGCTGCGTACTGAGTGATTACTTCTATGAAGGACTTAATATGTGCCCGTTGGGTGTTTACGTATGGTAGTAAGAAAAGCAGCAGTACATGAAATTGTGAAAGAGCTGCGAAATACCCCGCTCCTCTGTTACCATCGCCCAGTTGATGGAGGTACCACTCAGCGGTGGCGGAGTATTCCAGAGATAGGCCACTAATATAGGTTTGGTTATCTGTGAGGAGAGAGTGAGGAACAAATGGGGGTGAGGGATGGGATTGGTATGGATGGCCGTGTTGTGTACGGTGGTTCTGGTGAGTATGGTTTGTTCGTGTTGTGCTTGGTGCTGGTCTGTTTGTGGAGTGTGTGTAAGGTGGACGTGTCTGTGTGATATTTGTTGTGTTCTGTGGCGGTGTGCTTGCTGAAGGCTGCTGTGTTGAGCTAGGGTTTGTGTGTGGTGTTGGGTCTGTTGGTTGTGGTGTTGTGCTGGTGTTGGTGTGTCTGTTGGTGGTTGTGTGTACAGTGGTGGTGGTGTGCGGCGTGTGGCTGTGTGCGTTCTGGTAGCATACGTGCCCCGGCTCTCGGACACCATGTCCCATGCCGATGGCGGTGTACTGTATGATAAGGAAGGTGCGGTGGGATTGGCCAATTTCAAATATATTGGGCAGCCCCTCCAGCGCGCTCCATGGTCTGACCGACCGCAGAGAGCGCACTTTCGGTATGCGGCGCAGCACTTGCTAATGTGGTGGGGCCCGGAGCACCGGGAGCACACCTGCGGTGCTTCGCAGTTCCGGGTGAGGTGTTGGAAGCGAAGGCACCTGCCACATTGTACGGGGCCTCTGGGGGGCTACATAATCTTCAATGCGCACTTTACAATGAAAAAGGTCTGATATATGCTTTATGGCCGTGGAGCACACATCATTGGTGTGTTCAATTATGAAGATGGGCAAGTAAGCCCTGATTTTTCGAGAAAAGATTCTTGTGACTTTTGTCACTTCAAAATTTAGTCTGATGAGCTCTGATTTCACTTCTTCCTCGGCCATACTGCCATACAGGCCCTTGATCACCACCTTATAGGTTCGCTGCTCGGGATGACCGGCTATATGGAAGGGAACCTTTTTCGTCCTGCAAAACCTGACGAAGTGTTATAGTCATCTACAGTGGTGAATTTAAATCCAAAGTAGCGGTCTCTGTAGATTGATTCATATTTCTTGGGCCTATATACTTTGTCAAATTCAGTATTTAATCCTGCTAGGCTATGCGGATAATAATCCGGTATGTACACTTTTGAGAGATCTTGTCTTGACTTACTTAGATAGGTTTCATTTTCAACGGTTCCCTCCATCTCACCCGTCATGCCGGGCTGGCAACCATCTACAACGGGGGCCGTGTTCTGAGATGGTGGGCCAGGGACCGCCGGCTGAGCCTCATCGATAACAAGTCGACCGCAGTCGCTGTCATCGCTGAGGTCCAGATCCTGCAGTATGACTTCCAACAGGTGTTGGAAGCGAAGGCACCTGCCACATTGTACGGGGCCTCTGGGGGGCTACATAATCTTCAATGCGCATTTTACAATGAAAAAGGTCTGATATATGCTTTATGGCCGTGGAGCACACATCATTGGTGTGTTCAATTATGAAGATGGGCAAGTAAGCCCTGATTTTTCGAGAAAAAATTCTTGTGACTTTTGTCACTTCAAAATTTAGTCTGATGAGCTCTGATTTCACTTCTTCCTCGGCCATACTGCCATACAGGCCCTTGATCACCACCTTATAGGTTCGCTGCTCGGGATGACCGGCTATATGGAAGGGAACCTTTTTCGTGCTGCAAAACCTGACGAAGTGTTATAGTCATCTACAGTGCTGAATTTAAATCCAAAGTAGCGGTCTCTGTAGATTGATTCATATTTCTTGGGCCTGTATACTTTGTCAAATTCAGTATTTAATCCTGCTAGGCTATGCGGATAATAATCCGGTATGTACACTTTTGAGAGATCTTGTCTTGACTTACTTAGATAGGTTTCATTTTCAACGGTTCCCTCCATCTCACCCGTCATGCCGGGCTGGCAACCATCTACAACGGGGGCCGTGTTCTGAGATGGTGGGCCAGGGACCGCCGGCTAGCCTCATCGATAACAAGTCGACCGCAGTCGCTGTCATCGCTGAGGTCCAGATCCTGCAGTATGACTTCCACTGGCTCTTCGCACTCCCCTCGGTTCGGCATGCTATTAGTTGAGGCATTTGTCGTCGAGCTTCTTGTCTGTATGGTCCTCGGGTCACGTCCAGTCTTGACCATGGTTAGTTCTTAAAAGCTAATTTTACTATCTAAAAATTAAGAATTTGAAGAGAGAAGAGTAGAAAGCCTAAAAAGCTGACACAGAGCAGCAGGAAGCTGTCTGGAGCAGCACCTAACTTACAGTGTAACCTAGAGAGGGGACATTATAGACTAGGATAGTACAGAGGAAGATAGAATAGTAAGAGAGAAAGAGCAGCTAGTGAGCGCTAAAAAGCTCGAGGAGCAGCGGACCAACCCCGAAAGGCGCCTTGGTTCCAGTCAGAGACTGTTGGCTTCGGTCGTGCTCCTCTACTCAGCTAAACTGTATTGGCAGCGGTTAACTGCCCGCGCGGTAGTCCGACTACTAAGCCCTGTCGCTGCTCCGGCCGGTCGCCAGGTGTAATGCCGCTGGGCTCTTGGGCAGGTCGGGTCCTCTCGCAGGTAGACTACCTCCTTAGCCGCTGTCCGAACTCACTCACCACACCCCGCGCTTCTCTGGAGGGGTCGTGTTTATACATAGGCTGCTCCTAGGGGATTGGCTCGGCTGGAACAGGGGGTGTGTGCTCGGTGGGTAGGGCAGCGATTCAGTCGTGCCTGAACCTTTCACCAATAAGACCTAGATCTCGTCACTGATGTCCTCTGTAGGCGGGGACGAAACGTGTTGATATCAAAGCTCCAACGGACCACGGTTTCTAAGTGCGGAAGAAACTTTTATTTATAAAGTTCTGTTTTTTAAGCTTTAAAATATTTTCTCGTACATTTTGGTGAAATGTTACCTATTGGTGCACGCCTTTGAATTTTTAACACATTTTCTTGTAGTATTCCCCAAAAGTGCTGAACACTATATAATTCTGTAGAGTGCTCTGACCAGTCTTTCCATACACATAATTTCAGCCATCTTGGGTTACGATAGCCTTCTGTAAATAAACAGGGACATATATTCTCTTTAATTTTTCTTTGACTATTTCACTTATGTGACGTTATCTTCAAATCGATCAATGAAACGAAACAAAATTTTGAATTTTGACCAATCACAGCGGGATTACGAAGTGAAATTATCGAAAAAAAAAAAAAAAAATAAATGATCAAATTCGTTTGATCACGCAACATGCATTTGTCTTGTCTTCAGTGTAGCCACTCTATATCTCCACTATGTAATTTCTGAGCACGTATCACTGATAACTTTTGCTAGAGGCGGTGGGGAGCTATTGATAGCAACAAAAGCATGAACAATTGATAGTCATAACGCAAAATGGAGTGCTCTTCAAAGCGTTTTGGTGATGCGTCAAATGTACAAATTGGTCTTATCATTAGAAATTCCAAATCAAAGAATACAAAGAAAAATAGACATACTATTCGTTATCTTATTTTTTCTCTCTCTCGTTTGGTATTAGACAAAAGTCAACTATTATAATCGCTACCGTTCGATTTTCTATTTCATTGTCATGGTTTCTGAATAGATACTCATAAGTATAACAATTCATACAAATGTTAATAATCTGTGCTTTAATTTCGAAAATATATTATTCTTATTCATGAAATAGTCCCAAATTCGTATTTTGCTCTTCTCTATTGGCATTACTGACAACCGGCATTCTTCTGTCGCAAGATTGCTTGAAAACGTTTAAGTACAGATATACAATTATTACAATTTTTTAAGTCAAGTTTACTAGAACTATATTTAAATTGCTATTTTATTCGTGAAATTGTCCTAATAAATATCACTCGTGGTTCTGATCTTTCCAGAGAAATTCACACATTACGTTCATGAATTTATCGGTAATCTCAGACCCTCTCGTGATGTTAACTTGTGACAATTAGACACAGCCACATGTGCGTATCCGAAAAGATCAAAACTCTACATCTGTAGCCTTTGCTTTTAGAGGTTTTCCAGGAGCTTTTGCATAAATTTTGAAAATGCTTTCCAATTCTATTTGCGAACAATATTTTCAGAAGTGTTGAACTCCTTAGCTCCCTTTCTACTGCCGTGAAGGGAAGTATGAAGTACTTGGAAGTTTTTGTGCAAATGACACTGTTGATGTTTACTTTATCGTAAAAGTTGATAAAGTGATTAGTTAGAAACGACAATATTGTCACAATTATTTTCTGAGCAGGGATTAGAAGCGTAGCTCATATGTTAAATGGATTTAGGAAAGGGCGAGATAACTGTTGGATACAAAACATAAAGCATTAAGTTTTAATAGAGATAAAGAAAGTGTCAATAGTGCAAAGAGAGATATCTGAAGTGTGGTGCCCGATATATGACAAATATATCCCAGGGCTAGAAGCAGGAGCGAAGCGCAGAGGAAGCCAAAGCGAAGAGGAGCTAACAGAGAATGTTTCGCAAACAACCTTACTTTATTTGATCGTATGTGTCAGATCCGAGGAGTAAGTGCTTCTGGAATGTTCTGCGTCCACATACCCAACCACATTGCGGAATATCATAACAAATGGCCTACGGACTACTCTGTAATGTCATTAAGCAGGAAATCACATTTTCGCAGATATACTTGCGGCACCTTTCTTTAATTTTGAACTTTCTTTAATATAATTTTGTTAATATTTATACATCGTATTCTGTATTCGTGAATATGAATACCGATTAATCCCTTTCTTATTATTTTCTGTTGCTAATTACCCTTATGTTTTTGATTATCTATCAATTCGAAAGTGCGTTTACATACAGAGGACCCCCCCCCCCAAAGTATACACACTTCAAGTAAAGAAAAAACTTGTTAATATAACAAAACTGAATTCACACAAACAGAAAATGATGAGAACTAATCTTAGACTTTTATAGTTGCAACAGTTGCTCAAAATGCCCACCATCAGCGTCAATATACTTCTGAGTACGTTGACCTACTGATTGAGCAACATTTGCGAATGTGTTCTCAGCGATTGCAGCACGTGCAGTTTCAATTTATTCGCGAAGTGCTGCCAATGTAACTGGTTTTCTACGGTATACAACATCCTTAAGAGTTACCTATAGTTAGAAGTCCAACGAAGTTAGATCCGGAGAACGCGGTGGAAACTCAATCTGACCTCTTCGTCCTATCCAGTGCCTTGGAAGATTGTCGTTCCAAAACCATAACCGAGGACGCGGGGCTTGTTGCTGTAAGAGGTCTCCCAGATCTGCCCTTGTAAACATCGCATGCGGTACCACGAGTTTAAAAAAATTTGTCTCGAAGGCGTGCAGTTGTTGCGTTGACGGTTCTGTTCTGTACACACGCCTCCATTGCCTTTGAACTTCAATAACATTCTCGGTTTTCCAATATCACTTCAAAATTGCTTTCCGCTGTTCAAACGATCCGTTTTGTTGTTGCAACGCTAGCTAGCATAACGTAATGTGAATCACATGTGTTTACAGAACATCGTACGATATTCTTGGCTTTATTTATTCATTGTTGATTTACCTGTCACGTAGCAACGCTATCATAATGTATGTGAGTCACAGCTGTTTACAGAACATCATACTACACATTACTGCTGTTTTTTGGTCTAACTTTGAAGTAAATTAAATATCTACTGGCAAAGTGCGTATAAATTTTTTGGCACCCTTGGTATTTACTGATTCTTTCATTTATAAAACAGGGAGCATTTAATACAACAAGATTGTAATTTAAGAGCTGTTTTGAAACGTACCTCAATAAAAAAAGTTTCATATTATCAAAAATTAAATTAGTTTTATTCGAACCGGTATAAAACTGTCAATTTCAATATTAAGAAAATGTTCAGAGCTATCATTTGTTTTCTTTCCAGCGAAAGAGCAGAAAGAAACAGTTTCCAGCGATAGGTATCATTATTCTTCTTTTGTAAGATCATTTCAATGCTGAATATAAATTTGGAGAGTGAATGTACCTCTGTACTATATTTAATTTTCGAGTTGCAGTAAAGTATTTGTATGTTTACAGCTTTTTCCTGAGCATTTGTTTTGGTGTGTCAGCGGTTTCTTGTTGATCGACCATGTTCTTGCTTATGCTGTTTAATAATTTTATAACAAACATTATTCATAAAATCTTAATCTCGTTCTTATTTTATATCGGTTAATATTATTTTTGTACTATGGGATTTCTTTTACGAAACAAAACAAAAGGTATTTTACTCTGTTTGGTCAACCTTGTTAGCGAGTCTAATGATAGTACATTAAAAGTATAGAGGATGGTGGACATCCCCCAATTATGGAACAGTACACATTTCGATATTGTTCTTGTCAAATAAATGGATTCAGTTTTTCCCTTTAATTATTATACATTTTCGCTATCTACTGATTCGCAGAAGCTGTGTATACGAGTGTCAAATAGCTGCTTAGAAAAATTTGGTGCTCTAGAGGCAGATCTTTATTTACTATAACATTACCTAGAATAAGTGCAACAAATTTTGGCCGTAACACTAAAATTGACTTGTAAAATACCACTCTATATTCTGATAAACTAATTTTATTTTGCTGCGAGTGATGGCACATATACACTATTTAAGTGGCTTGCTGCTTCTTCACTGTATGCAATTTGCATACGCTGGCTTCTGAATTAGCAAAATTCGCTGTTGAAGTAGACGTGCAATACTCTTACACTATTTACAGATCTACCTGTTGAATCAAACTGTAACCACAGTGCTGGTCCTGTTACTGTTAGTTTGATAATATTGATTGGTACACTTTACACGTTCCATTACCAGCAATTTCTACAGATTATTGATGGACTTAAACAGTTACCAATTCTAAAGAACATTGCAGAATTTCACGGACAAAATTAACTGAAGTTTAAGTAGAACATAACTATAGTAATTGTAAACGTTTGGTTAATTAAAATTCTGTAGTGAAAATTCAATATATATATATTGAATTTTCACTACAGTATTGAATTTTCACTACAGAATTTTAATTAACCAAACGTGTTTTATCTTTATCTACTTTTATTATTAGTGTTAATTTGTTACATTGTTAATAGTGTTTATTTTTATTTTTCATTAATATTATATATATGTATAAGTTAATAAATTTACATGCAATACCATTTATTTATTTATATAACAAGTAGTGTGTTATTAATAAGGGCAAATATAGATTATTTTAATCTATATAAGCGTCAATTAAATATATTATGCTACCATTCCATTATTATTAAAGGTGTACATTTTACGGTAGAGAGCATTCACATAGGACTAAATACGTTTATACAATCAGAAGCAAGTTAATGAATGCTTCGTAAGAGAGCATAAGGTTGGTATTCTGGTGTGTACACTATATTGAAAGAAAGAAAGAAAGAAAGAAAGAAAGAAAGAAAGAAAGAACCTTATAATAGAAAAAAACGCTGCAATGGTTAGTTACACAAAGCGTGTCAAAGCGAACGTGAAAGAACAAAATAACATGTTTTCTTGGAAAATATTATTCATTGCACTTTGGAGAGGGGAGTGTATTTGCTCTAAGTAACGAGGACCTTATATCTTTGAGTCATCGCAAGGGCGACTTCGAAAAGTGAAGATATTTGGTACTGAATAGTAAACATGATCACTTCGAAGCAGCAACCTTGCTGGCAGCGGACATTAACGAACCTGTGTCTTGATAGTAAAGGGACAACTTCAGGATGAGCATTGCTGCAAGGAAATAATTACTGATGGCTGCTAATAATAAAAAGGTTTCACTGGGCCAAACAACTTGAAAAGGTGGACCTGTTTGGCATAGGCCTCCGTAAGTTTGTCCTACGTATGAAAGGAAAAGAATGGAGTTCATATCCCTTACAGTGATGAATTTTTAAAGTAATGTTGTTGAATTACAGAAATTATTTTAAAAAATCGCACGTTTCTGGGACGCCATGCAAAACCATCTGGCCTGCGTTTATTTGACCTTTCAGAGTACCCTGTACTCTTTTGGCAAGGGTTTCACGCTACAGCAATACTATGACCTTAAGCATACATAATTTCTATGCAGAAAGTATGTTGAACGATTATTAAAGAGGAAAAGACCTTCCCCCAAAGTCCTTACTGTAACCTCATTGAAGTTCTTTGGGATCATTTTGAAGGTCAGAAAGGAGTGCAATGAAATGTGAAGCCATTTGAAAGCGAAGAATATTTTACAAACTTGAGAGAAAGAATGCCGAGAATGTGCAAAGCAAGTGGAATTGATTATTTCTATTAAATGCAACTTTTTGAATAAACAGTATAATTTTTTGAATCCATTATACCAACAAATCCTGAAAATAAGAGGTGTTAAAAATCTTAACTTTCCAGATCTCAAATGTTCAGATTGAGGCCTGGATTCAAACCAGGGATCTTCAACCTTCTCTGTTGGCACTCTAACCAACAGAACTACCATGTCCTTTAAGCAGTCTCTCTTGTCTGATTCTATATACCGCGGAGATCTTCCTACGGTTTCTCTACTGTGATTCATTAAGAGGTAATTCGTAATGCCACGATAATTTTGACCCTGTCTTCTAGTTGAACTATAGAGAGTTTAATTTTATTTGGAAAGTGGTGGTTAAACTAGAAGTCTGCGTTAAAAGTACACCTTAAGGAATAAATCAGAAATCTACGAAACGTCACCGGGATGTGTAACCAGATGAGAGAGTGTCGACTATGTGCTGACAGTGCGAACGAAGTGTTCACGAAACCGGTCCTACATATTTTGACAAATAAGTGGAACAAAATAGTATTTAGTTCGACTCAATTAAAGAATGATCTTAACAGATGAGGGATGTTCCTGGTTCCGTTCTTGGAGGAGGACACGGTAGCTGAGTTGGTTAGAGCATCAGCATGGAAAACTGAAGATACGTAATTCAAAACTCGGCAGTAACCGGAATTTTTCAAATCTAATTCTTCCTTTCCAACTAATGTCCTGCACACGAATAGTATGAAAGAAGAAAGTTAATACATTATTTTCAAATTTCACAACATTGCATATCTCTCATGCTGTCGAAAAACAAAATATATTTTGCTGTTATTTGGGGGGGGGATAAAGTGTTTTATAAACGTTTATTGGTCATCCAATGATATTTTTGAGCTTATATGTCAAAACATCGTTTTTTTCACAATAATAACTTGACATATTTATCATCTGTTTGCAGCATTGAAATGTAATAAAAATAATTTAAACAATGAGCGCATGAATGAATTTGCTTACATCTATATGGACATTGCAAACGAGTTAAGTTTATTTATAAAAAGGTAAATATAAAACTAAGAGATGCCACACTATTTGTACAGGATTAAGTGTGAGACATGCGTTTAATAAAATTCTTGTTTTCAAAAAAAATGTAAGTGTTGAAAATTTACTTTCGTATCAGAAGTTGTATCACTATTGTATCAGAAGTTAGCGTCAATGGGTATAAACAAAAAGAAGCCCAATATCTGTATTTAAAAAGGGCAGTTCATAATATTCCATTTTAATTCATTTTCGTTGCTATGAAACAAAAAAAGCAATGTTAATATTGTAAAATTCAGTTTACTACAAAGACGAAACTGTCCCCAACTTCAAGTAAAATATTATTAAATGAACTTTTAAATTCTAAAGCAATGCACAAATGTTTGAGTTATTGTATAAGGAGGATTTCAATTGCATGGAGTAGATTTTTTGTGTAAATTATTTTATTACCTTTATTTATAAATTTAATTTCATAATTTACTTATTTTTATATATATTTGATGTTTTGTGTAGCCACTATTCCGGGACTTTTTCTTTAAATAATAATAATAATAATAATAATAATAATAATAATAAACTGGCGCGGATCTAATAGAGAAAATAGATATAATTAATCACAAGTTTATTTGTTAGTTAACTGTCTTCATTCATTGAAAATTTAGTAACAATTAGATCACAACTACTCCTTATAATTTTTTTAAACCAGTCAGCATAATTAAATTCCGAACGTGGTCTGAAATAATCTTTACAAGCTCTAACATGAAACGGAGTTGGCGAAAGGACAAGTTGCATTACAACTATTTAAAACAACAGAATATGAGGAAGAACAGTTATAATGAAAAAAAAAAAAAAAACCCGCATATCCTTCCGAATTTTAAATTAATAGCGCTCCAATTAATTAAATAAATAATGTACAATTTACGTGCATCCTCGCAAAACGGAATAAATTTAGAAGCAAATATTGAACGGTGCAACTTAACCAAATAATTTCTACAGTTAAAAGAAAATCAAAGTAAAAGGAAAAAAGGAAAGTCTGTCCCGAAGAGGAAGAAAACCCAGGCGATACCCCCACCGCGCTGTTTGTGTGCTATCTTTTTCGGTAGCAATGCTATCTCTGTTCAATTCGAAGCAGCTAGTCCTCAAGTCGTAGAATGATGTCTCTCAATGCAGTAGACATGCGTAGACAGCAGTGCAGATATATATGCTGGCAAGGCTGGTAGCATGCAAGTAGAACAAATGAAAGGCCACTGAACCGTGAACACGGCACAGCAATTTGTTATAGTGTTCCAAATATATATTGAAACTTTCTAAAATTTAAACTGGAAAAGGCTCGACTTATTAACAAAGTACTAATTGACTAAGGAACGCAAAGTCAAATAGTAATAATAGTTCTCATCCACCGACATCCCTGTGCTTTCTAACCGCAACAGCTTTGCAACCATTACAAACGCTTTCAAGATGATGAGGTAAGGGGGGGGGGGAAAGTATCTAAAAACTATGAAGTAATTAACAGTTTGAAAATATTTATATATGAATTAAATTTTGTCAGCCACCTTAAACACGAACCACGATCAAGTTATGAGACAGTATTTATGAGCTGCCAACTGCATATTTTAATTAGAGTAATTATAGCAGGTAATTTGATGTGACTTCGTTATAGTCAAGAGGGTAACGTCATTTATTTTCTGTACAAGTGATGAACTATTGTGTGTTAAATGTTATTTTTTTGCCAAGGCGCAGAAAGTTAGCCCCAGCCATAAAATCTGACCTGGGAATTTCTGTTGTAACAATATTTGTAAAGATGACCCAAGCAAAACGATGTTTTCTGGGAAATGTTCTTAAGCCGGGTAGGCACCATAAAACATATGGCGACTGCAGGGATGAAAAGACATGTAATGCCACGTGGGCCATGTTTACTTAGTTTGCAATTTTGAGGTCCGCAGTCACTTTTGCGGCCCGCAGTCAGTTTTGCAAGAGTATTCAGCGGGGCAATATCAGTGAAAGGGCTTTCTCACTTCAGTTCAACTAGTGGGAAGCGGTAGTTAGTTTTGGAAGAGTATTAAGTGGACGAGCTTAATTAGTTAAGTGAAATAGTGTAATAGTTTATCTACAATAGTGTATGGACAATAAATTGTGTCATCTTTCATAACGAAAAAACATTATTTAATCGCCATATACTCCTTCCCCTAAGGTCACAGGACCATAAAAGTATCCAGCAGCAGCCTTAACATCCGTGGCAAAACTGTAAGTCAGCGGAAACCAATCGTCGAAGAGGAAGAATTATTTACCCTGAGAATCCAAAATAATCAAATGATTTCCTTTTTCCAAATCCTTCCCTCCAGTCAACACATATTAATTAACAACCTTCTTTATTTAATACCGCTGCAATTATGGAGTAGACCTGTTCCGAGGTTGAACTTTAAAGCCAATTTTCCACAAGTTTTTCTTTTAATATAAATAGTAAATAATAACATTTTACACTTAATTAGAAAAAAAAACATATTTTTAGAGTTTATTTACACAGTTTCTTTATTTATTTAAACCCCAAATACAATCGAGCCCTATTCCACTTTATATTAGGGATGCAGTTTCACTATAGAATATAGTATAATATAGAATATTAACTTATAATATAAACGTATTTCATATTTTAGTTTATAATGTTTTATAAATATGAGCTATAAATTTCTCAAAAGTTATAGTGTAGCAATATATATATATATATATATATATATATATATATATATATATAAATTAATGGTTGAATATAATTTAAATTACAACTTTGAAAATGTCCAATAAAATATATTATTACTTGGTGTAGGTCACAGTTTAAGAATAGGTGAGACGCCGTTTCTTCAGATTTTTCAATATAGTCATTATGGTACAGAATACCAAGTCTTTGAAAATAGCGTTTAAATTTTCCATAACCGCTAGGAAATTGGATGAAAAATATGCCTGTTTAAATAACTTTGCGTTCAATCGATCTAATAGTGAAAAAGAACAAATTTTTGGTTAAAGTTACGTTTGCATTGCCTGCTATTCATTTCAATAGTTTATAACTATTGAATGCCCTTTTTTTTAACGGTGCGTCTTATGTATGTGATTGAGCCGGTTATATACGAGATATAATGATTTGATTTTGTGGAATGTTTTGCAATAGAATTAGTTCTTTCGTTTCCGCATATCCTTTGATTCAAGACAAGACGTGGTTACCTCTTCCAGAAATATACCTTGTTTGTTTAGCAAGAGGGTGACTTGCTCGTTGATAACGTACTTGCAACTTGGAAGTCGCAATAGATGCGATAACTGTTTATTTCATCTATACACCATCGATTTGTTTCATAAATAGCAAACAGTTCTACCGGAAAGATAGTAGCGGTAGGTGCCAATCTAAATCATTTATATAAAAGCTCTGTGTCTTTTTCTTACACAACAAATGAACAACCAACAACTTTTTGTTTATTATAAGAGAACCATTCATGTATACGCTATGATTGTGATTCGCAGTTTTCTTGCTTTACTTTTTCATGGTATAGGGCAAGGTGACCGTTTTCTAGAAACAGCTTTATCACAATCAAGTAGCAATGGATGTCATCGGTATTCTTTCTTTAAATTGTTCAGACTTCTCTATAAAGATTTGCTTAGAAATAGAGGTTTCATGCCTGCTAAAACAAATGCTGCATCTCTAGAGGTTGTTCAGTATCCTTAGACGAACCTCTGTATAAACCCTCTTTGTATCTGACAGTCTTTCCTTAGCTTAGCGCTTATATCTTGATAGGCTTAGATACAGCAAAGAACAAACGGTTCTACAGCTCCAAGGATTATTTATGTTATTGAGGAATTGAGGCCCCATGAAGATCTGGTTGTGTTAAGCAGTTTTGCAGCTTTCTTCGTTAAGATGTTTCAGGAAGGTTAACTTCCTGCCTAGTATTTAAGGTTGTTAGCCACTGTTAGTTGTTGTTCATTCAGGTAGAGCAATGAGCTTTCGACACCTCTTCTGGTCACTATCATGGACCTACGAGGATAAGTCTAAAGTTTCCGAGCTCGCCGATAAGGATTATTGCCTTCACAAAATCCTTATCCGCTCCATTGTGTTCAGTTGTTCAGATATAGTTGCATAAAGAAGGCTATGTGTAGAAGATAGTGACATGTTCAAATGGAGTATCGAGCTGTTATTCAGTTCTTCACAAAAGGACTTCAAATAAAATTAAACAGCGATTGGACAGGTATATGGGGAAGCATCCCCCTCATATTCTACCGTAAAACAATGGTCCAAGTTTTTTCGCATATATTGAGAAAGCATTAAAGACAAAGAACGTGCAGGTCGGCCATTGAAAGTTATCACTCCTGAAAATATCGTCCTTTGGAAGGAGAAATTATGAAAGACCGGTGGCTCAAAGTTACAGTAAGCAGCAAGATTGGGTCCTTCTGAAACAACAGTCCCTTGAATCATTCATGAAAATTTAAATATGAATAAGGTGAGTGCCTAGACTTCTTTCTTTAGTCCAAAAACAGCAACGAGTCATTGTTGTCAGGAAAATTTGAAGCTCTGCCGTGGCAAAGAGAGAGAAGCTACGAAAACCATCGTTACAGGAGATGAAACTATGATCCTCTACCATGATCCCTTGTCCAAAAGAGAATCAATGGAGTGGAGTAAACCTGGCGAAGCAGCGCCTCTAAAGGCTAAGGTCACTCAATCAACCTAGTAGATCATGGCCACTATCTTTTGGGACTCTGAAGGAATACTCTTCATTGACTTCAAGGAGAGAAACACCATAATAAATGGGGAGTGCTATGCTGACCTACTGTACAGACTACGTGCTTCCATCAAAGAGAAAAGGCGAGGAAAGCTGAGTGGTGGTGTGCGCCTTCTTCTTGACATCGCATCTGTGCACAGAGCTCTTGTTGCAAAGGAAACTGTGAAGAAATGTGACTTTAAAGAAGATCGACCATTCACCCTACATACCAGATCTAGCTCCCAGTGGCTATTTCCTGTTCTCAAAACTCGAGAAGGACTTTCGAGGAAGGAAATTTACCATTTTGCAGACAAGACTTCTATTTGGGGGGGGGGAGTGGAAATGTTAATTCAAAGATGTGAGAAGTGTATTGCAATAAAGGGTGAGTATATTGAAAAGTGAAATATAGTTTTTGTCTTTATCATATCTAGAAATGATTACGCCGGAAACTTAAGGACGTATCGTCTTAATCATGGCATCATTAAATGAAAGGCCCCAAGTTAGTGATTATGGCTAAAGAGGAATTTACCAGTAAGAATAGGCAGGAGATGCCTCTGGCGCATCACCTACTTAAGCATTGTGGTGCAGTCTTCTGGTAGATTTAGTTCCAGAAGGTCATAAAATATTTTTCATAATCTGGGACTACAGATGATCCTTGGGAGCACTCTATAAGCTGGGTAACTTTTGATCCAGATACCGTTAGATGTGTCTTTCTGTTTTCGAAGTAATTCATGACGAATCTGATAAGTATACGCCGAAATTGTATGTTTTAAGGTAACCATGAAGTGTAAATGTAGCAAATAAAACAATAGTATATATTTTACACTGTGTCTCAAGTTTTAAAGCTATCAATATGAACTTTTTGATAATTATTAAGAAAATTTAACCAAAGATGTTTAATTTTTTATTCTCTAATCGACATAAATTTTATTTGAAAAACTTTTTAAACCAAAATAAAATCTTGTTAAAACTGAAAACACTATGAGATAATTGTGCATTTTTCTTATAAAAATTATTTTTGTTTCAAAAACTTATGTGCATTAAAGAATTAAAATTTACAGAGCACGTTAGTTGAGTATCGTTCGTATCTCAAAATTTCATATTGATAGGTTGATAAATTTATGAGATATAGTGCAAAATGTACACTGCTGCATTATTTACTAGTTATACACTTCCTGGATACCTTAAGCACGTTAATATAAAGTATTCCCTCTTTATTCATACTTTTATTAATCACAACCAATCTACAAGTCGACCAATGATTTTAACATCTTAAATTGTACATCAAATTTACAGGAATTATATTAATACATAAAATACCTCATCAACAACAATATCGTCACTCTTGCTGAGGCAACTCATATGGTTTACTGCTTTTTAATCGTGCACTTTACTATCCACAATACAGGTTGCCACTCAGGTCTAGATAGTGTTTTACTGCATATTTTGAATTTATTTCACAAACTGGAAGACTTTTTGATTTCAGTGCTGGTGGTTATTTCGGATATACCCCCTCGAAGACTTTATTGGAATTTCTAACATTTTGATATTATCTTTACTGGTACAATCTCATAATTGAATGCCATATATATCCTAACAGGTTTCAATACTGTTTATAGATTAAGAACGTATTCCGTATTGGCATCTCTAAATTATATTCAAGAAGCCAATAACTTACTGCTCTGATTTTAAGTTCTGTTTTCTTCATGACAAGCTCTCTCCATTTTCATTTAGCGCTCATATCACTTCATGATAGTATTAGGTATCCATTTTTGAAAAAGAAATTTGTAATACCCAAATATCTTTAAAGTGTTGTTTCTATGGTAAAACAAATACCACATGTAAAATTCTAAGTCGCTGCTATCTATTTTAATCTAATTTAACACTGCTAGATAGGGTATTCTGTTTTCCTTTAGTTAGCAAACATATTCTTTCCTGTAAGAAGACAATGCATCCGAGTAGAAGCCATAGCTGGGAAACACTTTATGTGGTTTCGTTGTTGCTGCAGCGGTTAACCTTAGGTTTCACGACACTCAGGTTAGTAAACCATGTCAATTAGCGGAGACAGAGAAAGTCTCCTTAATTGAGACCGGAGCCGAAGAGACCGAAGCTGATGGAGGTAAACCTGCCTGGGGACCACTAGATGTAATAACATCAAAGTTGGGTTTAGGAGTTTGACTTGCTTCTTGGTGCATCGATCCATTTTGCGTTTCTTAACAGATGTCACCAAAGGATGACGCAAACTCTCCGAGCCTTAGGAGCTTTACAGGGACTTTACGTCTATCGCAAAATTGGCCTTTTTGGAGCGTTCGTTATAAAGAAGTGCTGACAAGAGCTTATCAGAATTGGAACTCTCCCAAGTTTTAAAAATAAAACTATTTGATGAAGCAATCCAAATTCTAACTAAGGCTTAAATATCTGAAATGTACCGGATGTAAAACTATACCGTAAATTGTGGAGGGAATTGGGGAATCTATGGTGATAGAACGTTGAAATTAGATGCTAATTTAGTCGAAAGAAAACCTTAGAATGTGTTCAAACTTACTTTCCAAAGAGAAAAACATGCCGATTTTCAATAGCTCATTATCAGGAACTTTAAAATTTATTGTTATAAAATTTAAAACACCTTGGATTAGCTCTGTTACAACACGCCACTAAATAACGGTTTGGGGTTATGGCCCAGCATTTAGACCGCTTGTTTTCCATTTAAGAGTTCTGTCACAGTAGTATAGGGAATTTTGTACTGGACAAAGTGGCGGCTGGACCGGTTTTCCCTACCATTGGACCCGACTGGAACGGAGAAGGTACTTGAGCCTTGCTCAAGGACTAGCCGTTTGTATCTATCCTCAGGCACTTCCGGTGTCTAGCGCGGATTAGATTGGGGGCATGGAAAGCGACTAAAAGTAACAGTTGAAATTGGGTAAGAATATGCTCTTATTGTAGAGGCAAAAGAAAACTGGCAGTATATTTTAATGGATAGCCCAGGAAGAGAACATTGGAGAGGCCGACTGCACTAAGACCTAAGTATGCTAAGTCGAATAGGGATAGGTTAGCATGTTGGGATCAGTTTGCACAGGAAGACAACTTGCCAAAGTCTTGTTCTTTTCTAAGCAAATTGTGTGCAATTAGTAGCGCTTTGTTGGAGTAGACGGGCTCTTCGTGTCTGAATGTGTGTGCGCGCGCGCGCGTGTGTGTGTGTGTGTGTACACATATACATACAGATAAAGGAACATTCGAACTTATTCGAACAATAAGTAGAGAAGATGAAATGCTTAGATAGTAACATAAATGTCCCTTATTTCGAACCGCTTGTGTTCTTTATTAGAGGAAGAAGACCAATGAAAGTGGTAAAAGTTATTGCATCTCAAAGGGAAGATAATGCATGGAAATAGACAACACAAGAAAAATGGAAAAAATGATGAGGGAGGAAAAATATGAAAGAAATATATTAATATCATTTTTTTAAAAATAAAAAAGTAAGAAGAGGTATATTATAACACGCAATATTTAAACCAAGTGGTCTCCGTGCTTTATGCAAACATATATCTACTATCTCTTTATCTCTGACTCAACATTCAACGGCAACGCATCAATAAGTATTGAATGAAATGCACCAAAATCCTGACAGTGGGGCACGATACGGAGCGAAACAACAGTAGAAGTTAAACTAATATAAAATGCTTTGCAAAGCTTACAAGATAACATACATACGACTTTCTTAGAAGAACAAATAGCAAATGAAGAAAATTTAAATTCTCTGGATAAATTAGGGCTGTGAAATGAATGACGTGGCAGAATTAGCACACTAGTATTGCATTTAGGGCGTTAGCAAGAATATGAGCTTGGGACGGGACGAGGTAATTTGGAAGAACAAAGGTTGCGGCTAGGGAGTGTTCTAAAAGTAGGCGGGGTACAAATTTAAAACACAACTTAAAATTGAATGCATTAATAATGAAGTATCGTAACAATCTTTCAAAAGTAGGTTTGATACTCTCAATTCCAGGCACGTAAATGGCAACAACATTAATGAACTTGTTGGAAGTATTTGTTTTGCATTGACATTACTGTACGCTGGGATAAGGGCATGTAAATGATAGATAGGGTATTTTTGGTTATGGAACTTTGGGACTAAATTTTTAATATAGATATCAAGAGATGAAACGATGTTACAAAGAGGATGGCTACGGATTGAAAGAGAAAAGGGAATAGATATTTTGGTATGCAGGGATGACAGCAATCAAAATGAAGATACTGTTGTAAATTGGTAGGCTTAATGTGCACAGACGTAAGAAAAAAGTCAATGCATAAAGAGATATCAATATCTAGGAACGTAGCAGCACTGGGAAGACAAAAGAAGTGAACTTCTGACAATTTAGAGTTAAATCTGGTAAGGAACTGATCGAGAAACTTTGAGCCATGGGTTCGAAGCACGAATATATCTCAACTATAATAAGAGTACCATAGGTTCTGACTTAAGAAATACCTCCTCTAAGCGAACCATAAAAAGAATGTCTTAAGACGATGGTACCTGTTGCGCCTTTAATTTGTAGATATTATTTATCATTAAAACTACGCGTTGTGAGTGAGAACCAGATAGGGTAAATGATAATGAGCTCTGTAAATGGGATATGAGAATTTGATCAAAAGCCCAGGAAATGTTTAAGAGCTGCTAATCCATCATGGTGGGGAATGTTAGTGTAAAGTGATGCTACATATATAGTGACCAGAAGTGTATTAGAATGTGCCGAAGGGCCAACTTTCTTAAGCACACTCATAAATGATAAGAATCTTTGATATAAGCCAAAGATCTACTAGGGCAGAAAGGCATTTGTTGGGGGATGGGGGTCGAAACTGACCAATTTTGGGCGGCCTGAAGAGCTCTTTTTGTAAATTTTAGGGAGAAAATATATGGTAGGAGTATAAGGGGCATTTAAAGTAACTAGAGCGTCGTCTTGGAACACAAGTCCTTTTGCACCAGCAGAAGAAACGATAAAGTTATATACAGGATGAATTCGAACTCTACCGGCAAACTTTCACAAAATTTCTGAGTGTTTTGATATGAAGGACCCGTGGTCCCCGGTGGCTCATTACTGGGCAGTTTCATTGTTTTCGTTTTATAATAACTCATTCACCTTTGCATCTGTTTACTCGGAATGATTGTTTCTAAACAAAACACAGTTTGACGATGTAGTACGTTTTACATTACGGTCCGCCACCAATTAATCAATTATTTGTCACCTCCTGACAATTGCAAGAATTTATTTTTAAGGATAGATGACCAAACATTACAAAAATGACATGAGAAAAAAATAAACCAAATTACACTGTTACACTATGTAAAGTAAATGTACAAAATGTCGACCACCATGATTACGATAAACGACGACTCCTGGACTATCGCACACTCTCTAGCATCCCAGGAGATTGGCTCACCTCTTCAGCGACTGCTACAATCCCGCAACCAGGTCCGTATTAATTTCAACAGGAGTCACGTTTCAGAAGAAAAAGTCCCCAGGTGTCGGATCTGGTGATCGAGCTAGCCATGGAAAAGGACACCAGGACTAACTCATCTATGCCCGAACTGTTCATCAAGATACTTCCTAAAATTCACTGGAAAATGTGCTGGCGCCCCATATGTGTAAACCACATACCCCTGCGAATTATCAGGGGCACATCTTCCAGAAAATATGGGAGGACATGCTGAAGGAACCTTTTGTAGACTACTCCATTCAGTATGTCCGGTAGTAGATAAGACCTAATCACAAAATCGTCCACAATACCAGCCCATACATTCACAGAGAATGCCCACTGCATGTGAATTTTCACACTTCCAATATAGCTATCCCGCATACTTTCTCTAGTAAACATTGCCTCGTCTATGTACAATGTCATAGTAGGAAAATGTTGGTTGGTTTCTGTATATCGCTCTAAGAACCAAATAGCAGACTGCACTCGATCTGGAAAGTGTGTTGGTTGCAATGCCTGGACCCTCTGTGAATGATACGGGTGCAATTGCTCAAATTGCTCAAAACAATTGCTCAAAACAATTGCTTGACTTACATTCACCTCTAGTGCAACACGAGTACTGTTGCAGGGTTGTCCATATCGCATTTAAAACATCCTGTTCAATATCGGGCGAGTTGACGTTTCTCTCACGGCACACTAACAGCGAAGAACCCGGCTTTTCGCAGTCACCCGTGTACAGCTGCAAATGTGGTGTGATGAGGTTGCCGTCTGTATAGTGTCGTTGTGATGCTCTTCCATTGCGTTGAGTGAAACCGTAGATGAGATGCATATCTGCTAATTGCTTGTGAAAGTTTTTGGATTTCGGATTCACTCCGTATATCTTGAGTATAGGGTCGCAAGACAATAATTCATAATAATTGACATCAAGCTGTCGGTAAGTTTCGGCATTATAAGAAGAAACATCCTGCAACACAACTGAGGATCCTTACCCGGAAAAATTATTATATTAGGATTATGGGGCAGTCTATTGCTCATTTTCAGCGCGAAGCTAGTAGCTTTCGGGTGATTAAATCCAGAAATTTAGATTAATTTATCACATTTAAAAACTGATTAATAAAACTATCTATTTTTATAGGATGTCTAGAAGGTTAAGACTCATGTTTAGAGGCTGAGCGAAACTTGAGAAAGCAGGAAATGACGTAGGCTGATTTTATTTAGTTTGCCAACAGTAATGTCATATTACATTATTGCAAACGTTACGCCATCTGATACTAATTTAAAATGGTAAAATTTAGGAATCGGTGTAAATGATAATTCTATTGTTGAAGTAATGATCGATGTAAGAAAGCGGAACAGAAGATAGATGAACAAGCTGAATTTTACTGGCAAGAGAAATATAAGAAGTACATTTGCTCTTGGGCTGTTAGCATGCAGTAATGGAGTGTGATATAAGTGAACGAGGCAACCTGAGAGTCAAAGTCAAATCAGGGGTAGACGCTAAGATCGCGGTGAAAATTTTTCACAGAAAAATGCGGTAAACTGCATAGCGGTACTTGCTTAGAGTGAGTGGATAAACTTCAAGAGGCGATTCCTGACAGGAAAATAATAATTAAAAAAAAAAGCCATATGAAAATAGGTTCGGAAATGCTTATTTTTCAAAGTAGATGACACTAATGAACGGCATCATCCTGCATGAAAACCAGTACTATCCCTATCATGAGCAACATGTTGAGGGTTTATCTCCAGCGGATTTTCTTCTGGCTTACACCTGTCAGGGTACTTCTCTGGGTAAGTGCATGCAGCCTCTAGACCGGTTCATGTGCTTCACCGTATACATAAAGCATTTCAGCTTGTTCCTGAAATGAATAATGAACCACTGTGTTTTGACTTAGCTCCAATCACACAACCTGTAACATAAATAAGCACATTCTGAGTGTTATGATAGAATGATGCCCTTCATCAGTGCCATCTACTTTGTATGTATTTCCGAACATATGTTCACATGAACATTTTTGTTCCTTTTCCAGTCAGAATCATCTCGTGAAGTTTGTCCAGACAGTTTCCGTTCACCTGTATATCGCGAGAATTTGAGAAATGATTCTGATTGAGAGAATTTAACAAATTGTTAGTTACCTACCCATACGATATTGTCGAATAATGTTTCAAATATTTGACATCGACAATCGTGGGATGGTGAGTCACCAAAGGAGCTCGAGATACCTGCAGATTGAGGAGGCTGATTAGACAGCACTACCAGTGTACCTGGAAGGTGGACTGGATGGTCTGCCGCGGGTAAGCTGCTTCCTTCGGTGGAGAAATCAGGGTGATTGGTTGCAGCCGGTCTGCAGCTGTAATTCTTAGGCATGCACCCATGGAAAGACTACGGGGGGATGCACATTTTTGAGTTGTTTTTATCCCCCGTTTTACTACTGACGATAATAGGCGGACGATACTTGGGATGAAACTATAAATTGGGAGGGGGGCATTAATGAAGGAAGCGTTCCAAGATTTAATTAATGAACAATTTACCTGTAATGAAAGCACTAAGTAACAAATGAACGCACAACATTCGCTGACAAAGCCTCCGTCAAACTACAAGCTGCTACCTACACGTGCATTATACGGTCTTGACTACTGACTTCCCCCAGTACGCAGAAGTGCTCTGGCAACCCCTAACTCAAGTAATCTCACTGTATATATCTGCATCTAAAACATAATTAATGCCTGGAGAAAGTGAACGATAAATGTTAGAATCGCATGCTAAGGAATCAGTAGAACGTTGAACAGCTTTTAATATTTTGATTATAATTTGCCACTTAGTTGGCATAAAGGCAGTAATCATAAAAATTGTCAATAATGTACAAAACTATTAGGAACGTACTAAGAATAAATACATTAAAATAAATTTAAACTTTTGGTCTCAGAAACGGGGCTAAAGAAAATTTCGAGAAAAATGGAAAAGTCTGAATTGAGATGGCTCAGATGTTGAAAAGTGTTGCACACAGGAAATGAGAAAATAATAGACAATTAGCTATTTGCTGTGAACAATGAAAATAAAATGCACAGAAAGAAAAAGAAAGGTTATATATAGGTAAAACAAATTCTTGCTTAAAGAACATTAAAGTAAACCGTAAAACGTAACCCTAGAACGAAGAGGGAAATATGATCAAGTAAAAGCGCTCTTGACCAATGAATTCAGAACAATCGGGGGAGGGGGGAAGCGATAGCTTACAACGCACATAATGGACAGCAGTTTTTCGCTTTTACCTCTAGACTCTCCAACTTCTTGAAAGAATGTTAAAGAACAGCAAACATTTTAGCTCAATTACTTCTTCTATATCCGCTAACATAACTTTCGTAAACGTATATTACATAATATGATAAATAAGTTTTAATTTTGGAAGGAAGATTGCATATTACAGTGCCCGATTGATTGCTCACTCTAATTCTCATATTTAATTGAACTTTATTTTGTTGTTAAGCCTAGCAACTAATCTTTCCTAGTTACAGAGCAGAGCGTAATGTAGCAGATGGCGTATTCACGGTAGAGTTCGGTTCATGTTCATATCCACGGAACAGTGAATGAACGAAAGGAATTGATGACGGTGCAAATGATTTTGTATTCTGTTAGCATCGGTTGTAGATTGCCAAGAGGAGCGCAGCTCCAGTATATGATAAAAGGATGGAGCCTGGCCGCGATGTATGGGATACAAATGTTGCTGAGCTACATTGGCAAAATGGTTAACCTCTATTTTCATGCATAAGGTGCTTTGTAATCCTTATTTTTATAGTCTATTTTGCGGTTTTATTTTTTTTTGATGAGTATTTCAGTTCGTATATGTTTCAATTTTATTTCTTGGACCTTTTTAATATTTCTTTTATAATTTTGTCGTTCTTGGCCTAACATTTTTCATTTTTAGTGTTGTACTGTTGCATATTTCTCGTTCTTTGTTAGTTATTTCGTTTAAATTAATGATTTTGTTTTCTGTACTTTATAATACCTATAATACAGAACATTCCTTACGTTTCCGGGCCGCGGATGGCGCCTATGCGTGCTCCGCGTTCTATTACACCGGGGGAGGTTCCGTTCGAAAAATTGTGTTATTTATTCATGAGTAATAGTAACATGTGCTGTAAGACTACTAACCTTGTTGTGAGTGATGTTTAAAGTAGTGTCCATCTGCATTCAGGCATTCCTGGCATATTTGCTGTTACAGCACATCATACTCGGATTTTTACATCATACAACGGAATTTCGTGAATTAAATGAGGATTCTCTATGCTCCAATACTTATTGTTCTGTGAGGCAACACGACCATCCACATGAAACCATGCCTCATCTGAGAAAATGATTAAATGTGGGTCAGCAGTACCTCACGATATTTCGTAAACTCCAGTTACAGAAATTTACTCAGTTTTTCGTCGTCACGAGGTTGTAATTCATGAACTATAGTCGCTCTGTAAGGTTTCAAATTTAAAAGTTTAGCAGCTCTATGAACAAGGATTTTTGAAACACCTATTCGCAGTGCAACATGTCTTACAGATTTCTTTGGAGAACGTTAGAATGATGCACAAATTTCTTCATTTTTTTTTCCTCCTTTACATTTCTTTTTCACTTCTTAGGTTTAGCGTTTAGCAATTTGTCCTAAACTTATTAACCAGACATCTAACGGTTTCTATACCTGGAACTGGAATACCAGGAAATTTATCCTAAAATGGTCTACACACCTGTCTACATAATTCGGTTTTTACGTGTCGTACATAAAAATTCTTTGTTCAAGCGTATATTTTTCGCTAGGCATTTCAGTGGGGTAATAAGAATAATCTAATGTACTTCACGCACACCACAGATGTCTTAAATAAACCTTCACTTCTGAGATGCACAATGAACAAACTCCAGTCTTTACAGCTCTAACAGAAGGAAGTAACTGACAGCTGATAAACGTAGCCTTGAAGGGGTCATTCACCGCTAGAGCGCTACTGGATTATACCGAGGTCACTGCGCATATAAGCGATCTATAACCCGCCAATAAATGGAACGCAAGGTACAAATTATGAATGCGATATGAGGTATTTTTGTTATGCTTTTTCTATATAAATTATTTTAATGTTAATACAAATTGATAGATTGTTTTTACTGCTGTATATATTTTCATTACTGAAGCCTGGATGCTTATGTGAGCTGTCAGAGTACTAACCATGTTTATTTTACTTGTACAGCAGAGGTTGTTAAACATCTTAGTTCTGGTTCATCTAAAACTAAAAGTCTCTCAAAAAAGATATTTTCCACTGAAGTTAATACCACGATCACTAAACACCAGCATGTTTTTTCACAGGCGGATTGCCATCCTCGGCTTGAGAAATGCCGGGGTACAATATTTTACCCCAATGACAGTTTCTATGCATCCAGCATAGCAGGAACTTGTATTGCAGTGCATCAAACAGTCAGAAACTATGTTAAAGACCAATATTTGAAGACGAGAGCTGCTACTGAGCAAAAGTCAATACAACAGTGAAGACCTCATACAAAAAATCGTAGGGAAAACCTCAATACTGCAGGAGAAATAAGGAATGCTTCCACCAACGTCTTTCTTTCCCTCGTTCTTGGCGAAGACCGCGGGGAGTCTTCTTTTCATTATTCACCTTTTCTTTTACCCCCTCGCTCTAAAAGTTTCATGAAGTTCTCTCCCCACTCGAAGCACTTGAAGGGTGGAGCGGATTAAAAGTGGAGTGGCATTAGTCTGACGTCGTGCTCCCGGCATTCATTGCACGGTGACCACCTGAATTGTAAACATGGCAAGCGATAGTTCAGTGGTATCCAGCTTTCCAGCGCATAGTTTCCATTAACGCACATACAGAACAATATTTTGCACGTTCGAAAGGCTGCAAAATTTTAACCTATGAAACAACTCGATTTCAATGCCGGAATGGTTTTGGTAATGAGTTCTGTACAGCAGGCAAATCACGTTCACAATCGACTCAGCTGATATAAATGAGCGAAATGCAGGAAATAGAACTGCAAACATAGGAAATGGAAACGAAGGGAATTGAAGGAAAAACTGACGTGTTTAGCGAATTGGAAATGAATGGAAATTGCACTGCGATTACTGAGGTCACACAGGCCTTAGTAGACCGTAAGCAGAATAAATTATAATGAGCTTTCAAGAGTAATGCTTTATTGAGGATGGATCTTTTAATCTTAAGTGCTGCAATTAGAAATCGTCTTTGTACATAAAAATAGATGACTACATAAATAATATAATAGCAATAGTAGTGTAGTAGTCTTTATTGTTATAAAATCTATATACATATTAAAAATCTATTTTATGCATAGGTCGTCGACCTTACTTGCTTAAGTATGATACCCAATTAGAAAGAGGGAAAAAATACAAATATAAAGCAGTAATAATAAACAATTAAATTTTTAAAATGGAGAGAACGGTATTTACAAATATATGATTAGAGGCCACTTATATATTATTTACAATTACACTAATTATTGCGTTCTAACCATAAAATAAATTGTTTCTACCCTCGCGCACTTTGACTAGGAAAATGCCCATATTCAAACAATTAGGGTGATCCGCAAATAGGTCTCAGCATGCCAATTGATATCTAATTGTCTTTAAATTTTTTTACTGAAAACAGCGTTTTTCCGGTGTTCAGTAGGTACATTTGGCGGTTCCTCCCCTCAAAAAAAAAAAAAAAAAAAAAAAAAAAGAGGACACATTCTCCTACCAAAATTCAAAATTATCCGCTATTTTTTGAGCCTTCCAACCTCCCAGTATAAACCAGGTCATTCCTGATCTTGCCCCTCTCTCTCTCTCTAGAACGAGCAAGATACCTCTTTACTCAATCTAATTAACATCATTCAATAGGCTCAGGGAGATTTACATGTTATGTTCTGCCTCGATTTCCTGCTGCTGATATTCTCTAGCCGTGTTCTAATCTTCTTTCATGCATTTTTATTACTTTCATTACCTCGTTTCCATCTTGAATTCAAACAGATTCCCTTGAATCCTCTTTCCACCTCTGCAGCCCAAAACGCTGGTGTTATATTTTGCATCTGGTGTCTATAGCATTTAGGACGAAGTGAGGACAAGTCTCTCTGCATTAGTGCCACTCATGTTTTACTCTTAACCGTATCTTCAAAATAACTCGCCTCCCTCATGATTCCACAGTTTGGTGTTCCTTTTGGACAGCCCGATAACCCTTTTCCAAAAATCGCCTTGATTTTATTTACATGTTTAGCGGTTCCCCTTCCCCATTTTTCACTTCCATATTGGTATAGATTTAATCATTGCATGGTACATTCTCTCTAATGAAACATGAGTCAGAAAACGTGGTAACTCATTTAGTTGAATTCGTGTTTTATAAATAAAAACAAACAAGTGTTTATTCCTTTTCCTACTCATATAAAGGTTATTCCCGAATAAATGTCATTGTTTTGGTGGTGTTAATATTTACGGACTAATAAATGCTGAGACAATATAAAATGGCGTCAACCGCCATGTTTATATTATTGACATTAGCATAATTAATTATATGTATTATAAATCTTCTTCAATCAATTTGTACAGTTTATATTTGTATATGAATATTAAAGTCATTTTATGTATGTATTTTATGTATTTCTTGAGAACAACTGCCTATCGAATACGGCAGTATTCGATAGGCAGCAGAAGAGGAAATCGACAACAATCCGTCAATTATCAATTGAATAAATTCTTCCCCCCTTATCACTGAAGCATATCGAAAACGATCGCAATGCCTAATTGTGTTGCACAGTATTGCATTTGACTGTGGTTACATAAGTATGAATTTAGGTGTATAGAGAATAAATGGAATGTAATTGTGGTTAAATTGAAATACTACATAATAACGTACAAGGATGACATGGAACAGGAGAAAGAAATATTACACACGAATAACTTACAGTTTGGACGTTTCTCAATTTTGACAAATTAAGTCAACTTTGTTTATAGCTGTGACATTACATCAAATGTAAGTTCTTGTACTAGAAGCATATTAGCGGCGAGATAATTTCATTATCTACTAAATAAATCAGGGAGCATTCGTGTCTTCACAGAGATTGTCTCGTGAACAACGAAGTTTGTCATATTGCGAAATTAATGGTGGTTTCTGTTCAATGATGTAGTTCGTTACAAGCAGTTTAAGTGATATTTTCACCAACTCCAACCTCATGTTACTAGACAGATACGTTTTAAACGCCTGCATCATGGAGGTCGCAGCAATAGGTAATTTCTTACACAGTCAAATGTTGTGTTTTGTGTTGGTAGAGATTCATTCTGTGATTAAAACAATGATTTTTGTATTTAGGTACAAGCATATTAAGATGCAAGCCAATGAATATATTCATTTATTTCTATAAATTTCAAACTGTTGTTAGGGTGGCGTTATTTCGAGCACTTTTTGGAATTCTTTTTAACTCCAAATATCCAATGTGGAATAAAAAATGAATTCCCTTGAACTGGAAATGTCATTGAAATCGTGGCAACTTACCTTTTGCTTTCTAAGATGATGGTGCAGCAATGATGGGCTGAGAGACGGGGGAAATCTTGAGCACCCGAAGAAAACCTGCCTTGGTGCAATTGTGTTCTTGTTCTTAAAATTTGGCTCTGATTTGAATGTAGTTCTTAGTGAGTCCATTAGACGGCGCTAGATCACTGCGGTTATTTTGTGTTTAGCAATTATCAGTAAATTTGGAAGTTACAGCACCCTTAATTACCTTTTAATCGTGATGAAAATGCACTTTTTCTTTTCAATATATATGCAATTCCCGTATTTAATAATGATGTAATATATAATTATGTAACATTATATTAATTAACGCGAGTAAATGCATTTTAATTCCATTTTTGGTTTTGATTGAACATTTCTGAATGGTCAAGCATTTTAAAGCATTATTATTTCTTTTTCACCCTTTCCAATTTTATGTTTAGCTGAGAAAGTATTACTCGAATTTGAAGTATATTTAAAAAATAATATTAAGGAGATGACGAGGGTAGCATAGCTTTAAATTACCGTAAATGACAGATCGCTGAAAAGTGTGTATCGTGTTTCACGCGATTTACAGCAGCTTTATTGAATTATACCCATTACTCATTAAGCAAGTAGGGGCACGAGAGAAGAATATCGTAAAGAGATATGAACGGTGTTAAGTAAAATTAAAAATAGGCCATTGTACAATAGCAAATTTCACTGCACAAAGACCATTCCAATTTTTTAATTTTTCTGCATTCTTTTCTTGGCAACATTTTACCACATAAGAACAACCTAATATATCATGTAATAATAATAATAATAATAATAATAATAAGTATAATCCCAATTGTTTTAATATCTGTATTGATTAATGTTTGATGGACACGTTCCATTTTACGATTTTCCAGTAGTGAAAAAGTACTAACTTAGAATTAGATTCAACATAATAAATTTTATTTTTGTCGTAATCTGTGCAAGTGTGCGACAAGAAAATTATTGGATAAAATTATTCACAAGAGCTGGTAGTGTCAACATAATAGCTAGTCGCCACCAATCCGGTGATTTAAACATTTGCATCAATAGTAAATATTTCGGAATGCTTACATTCGAAATAATAATAATAATAATAATAATAATAATAATAACAATAATAATAACATTGATGTTCAATAGTTTTAATAGTTAAATTAGGATAGATATTTTCATCAATTAAATATAGAATTCGTAAGGGAAGGAAAAGCAATAAAGATTAAAAAGATTGCAGGTAGAATTGTTCAAAGAATTTCAAGGTATTATTATAAAACTTTAAAGAAATAAAATAAAACAACTATCATTTAAATCCATTTATTAAAAATCAACCTAATACCTTGATATTCTTTGAACAAGTCTATCTGCAATCATTTTAATCTTTATTGCTTTTCCTTTTTTACAAATGCTATATTTAATTGATGAAAATATTTATCCTAATTTAACTATTATAACTATTGAACGCCAGGGATATTTTTGATTATGATGGCGAATATTATTATTATTATTATTATTATTGTTGTTGTTGTTATTATGATTTCACTGACATACACATCTCTGATATTAAAAAGAAACAATATACTTTATGAAGCGGGTTTGTATATGGTAGCCCCAATTTGTGCCCCAATTTTGAAGCGGTTTTGCCGGCGGTGACGGGTTGGGAGCGGTTTTTGGATGCTAGAGGGTGTGTATGGGGTGTGTGTGGAGGTTCTGTCGTAGACTGCTGCTCATTGAAGCGTAGTTCCACGGGGTGTTGGGAGAGGTGTTAATCATGAAGAATGAATTGTTCCTGCAATGAGATTGATTGATACTGTATGGATTTGCAGAAAAGTTCTGAATATAGAGCAACATTTACGATGTTTCTATAGGCAAGGAATTTGGTCAGCATCTCTTTGTCTCATTTTCATTTGAACGATTAATGCAAATGTTTCTCTTGACCAGTCGAGACCACAGGTGTCAATAGCCTAAGAATGAAAGAAAACAAATCTTATCACGTCTTTGCTACCAAAATAAGAAAGCATATACCATTAATTTGTCATTCCCCAGTTGATGCCTGAACCAGAATGGCATTAGGAATAAAAGGAACACCACTTATATGGTTTTCCATCTAATACAACGTTCTCCAGACAAAATGACCTGAATAGAATGGGACGCTGATGACCTGAGATGTTAAAGATCGTCCTTAAATAAACCAAAATAAAAAAAAAATAAATAAATAAATAAAAAAAATCCAGACAAAATGGGTTTCAAAATGCAAATAAAGTTTATAATGCTGTTATTAAACAGTATTTTGAACTGAAAGAGTAAATAAATATTATATTCACACAATAAACAGCTTTACAAAATAATTAATGGTTAATTCTTAGGATTTCAACATATTAAAGTATATTTTGCTATAGTATGACATACTATTTTTCGAAAAGAAACTTAAAATATTCTTTCATGGCATTTAAATAAACCTAAAATGTATTGTTAAACGTGTAAAAAGATCACACAAAAATCAATTAAAACATGAAACTGGTTTAAATGCTATGAAAATCATAACATTTAAATAAACCTAAAATGTATTATTAAACGTGTAAAAAGATCCACAAAATGAATTAAAACATGAAACTGGTACAAAGTATATTTTTATGGAATTTACATACATTTCCTCCATAACACTTTCATGCCAGTTCCTATCTGTTTGTGACATGAACACTAAATGATCTTAAGTATTTTTAACTTTTGCCCCTTTTTAACTTCTGAGGCATCACAAGCGGTGGATACTGATGATAAATGAGATGAAATGATAAACTGGAAAAGGATTGTTTATTTTTATAAGAAAGGAAACGTTCCAGGCCTAAGTTTAGGGCACAGCCCTCGCATTTGCCATTTATGAGAGCTGAGGAAAAACTGAAAACATCTTCTGTCAGGGAGAACGGTCCTTGTGGGAACTAAACCCCAGGCCTTCCGTCCACGACCTCGGCTACCCATGGCGGTTTGCATGGAATCATTCAATAATATACATTTCAATCTGGATTCGTTTTGATCTATATTTGAAATAGTATGTAGATTTCAATGAAGGTCTTGGAATATAACAAAGTACCAGCCTCTGTATGCTTTAAGTATCTTAAGATATTCTTTGGTTTTGGTTTCTTCAAAAACAGAAGACAAGTGAAGGATTAGTATGATTTTCTACCATTCCTCCAAATGTGGTTTAGCAGTGCCGATGGTTCCCATCTTTTTTGACTACAGATTTCAATGTAAAATGTTTTTATCACAGTGGTTGAAAGAATATATTCGGACTAGGTAAGTATGGTAATTAGAGAGCGTAGACTTTCACTGCCGGAGTCATAGATGTAACAGCAATTTTCTTCCGGGCCACCGCCCGTCCCGTACCAACCAGCGGAGAGCACTGGCAATGAAAATATAGCGCAGACGCAGTGATACCTCCTCCTCCGAGACTTCGTGCACGGCATTGAAGATGTCCGCCGTAG
The DNA here is from genome assembly GCA_030762175.1 of Metallyticus violacea. Classification (NCBI taxonomy): domain Eukaryota; kingdom Metazoa; phylum Arthropoda; class Insecta; order Mantodea; family Metallyticidae; genus Metallyticus; species Metallyticus violacea. The sequence goes on along the minus strand of CM060842.1, from coordinate 93,011,218 downwards.
TTGCGGACGAAACGTAAAGTATTCTCATCTTCAGCAGACCACGGCACAATAGCACAAAAGAAAATTGCACTCACATCTAAGTAGGATGGCAATTGTTTACATTAATCTTTCTGGCGAACCATGATAATGTTCTAGAATTATGTAGGAAAAACTACTGGTCCAGTATTTAATTTCCTTTTTTAGACAGTCATACATAAAAGAAACAAAAAAAGTCCACTCCTTTCTTGAGACTATACATAACTGACGCCCCATCATTATGAATGTGAAGATGTAGCACCAAAGGAGGCTGGTAACTATGCTCTTGCAAACATTGCAATTACGTCATCCAGTATTATGTCAACATTTCAGCGGTTGTAGAATAAACATGGCACTTTATCTGAACAATGATTCACAGCATTCCATGCTAGAAGGGTTTGTTTTTTTGAGTAATGTTTAACGCCCGTTTTTACTACTGAGGCACCACAGGCGGTGGACACTGATGATACATGAGATGAAATGGTATATTAGGAAAGGCTTTTTTTAAGGAAGGAAACGTTCCAGGCCCAAGTTTAGGGTACCTCCCCGGCATTTGCCATTTGTGAGGACTAAGGAAAACCTGGAAAAAACCTCAATCAGGAAGGGTGGCCCTGATGCGATCCGAACCTCAGACCTCCTGCTCCCGAGTTCGCGCCTTAACGACCTCGGCCACCCGTGGCGGTATACTAGAAGTGGATAAAATGTTACCAAATTTAACATTATATATACACATTATAGTATTAAGGCAAAAAAGAGTTCCATCTCTGAAATAAATAACATTTATTATAGTTCATGGACTGTTAACTTTCTAGATTTCATACTTATTACGTCGATTAGAAACTCACTTAAAACCTCAGGGAGATTAATATGCGATTACTTTTATTATTTCAAAACATCAGAATAAAATTCCGGTAATTAAAATTAATAAGTTATTTGTTAACTTATAAAAATTTAAAACGACGCACTTCGGATTTTACGGCTTATACTGCCGGTTATCCGTATATCTTGCTAATCAAACACTTGAGGTAGAGCATCCTCGCTGGACGCTCGTCTTCACAATTAAATGGACAGACAACGGTCATATCCATTAATGAAATTCTTATTTTAGTTTCTTAAGAAACCCATTATTTTTAAATGAGAACTCAATGCGAAAGAAAATTATTACACAATAAAATAAAATTCCAACTTTAATTTGTATGACAGCAAAAAGGTTTACGAGACAAAAACGGCACCTTATACATTGTTTAACAAATCATTCGTAATAAATATGGAATAATTAAATGTTAAAGAAGATATCCAGACTACAAGAACTGGAAAATTTGCATGTGAAATAATCATTCAAACGCAATTATTAACAACTGAAATGTAAACATTTCATTTTTGTGCCCTTTTTTGCCCATTTTATAATTTTTATGTTGTGAATTATTAAAAATATTTTATAATACTTTACTGGTTACTTAAAGGTGTAAAAATTCATAATTTCAAGGACAAAGTTTTGTTTTTCTTTCCATTAATGTGATACTTCTAAAAATGTGTTGCCTTACGGTTGAGCTGTTTGCCACTGAAACGTAAAAGATACGATACTACGACTATACGAGTAATGCAATTGCACCCTCTTAGTAGTTGCACAATATAGTTTATTTCACACACTATATCGAAATATTTATTAAATATAGTAATATATGATGAAGATATAGGTAAACATACCGATCATAACACGGTTCACCATTCAGCCATTCAATAAACAGTTAAACGTATTCATAAAGCATTTTAATTAGGAAGAATCATGTATTTGATAAGCGTTTATATTCATAAATTTGAGTTTTTATATGAGGTACAAGTTTTAATTTGTATTTTCATATTATTGGGAAGTATTATTCTGTTACAATCTGAAATATTCCAATGTTAGATTTCTAAGAGACTATATTGGTAAATATAGTGTGGAAAATAGCCACTGAAGCGCAAAATTCCATTTTTCGCACTGTTTTCAGTATGGAAAAAAAAAAAAAAATTGCTGTGCTTTTTAAAAACACTGAAAGTAGTTTCCAGTTTGAAAAACTGTAGGCTTCTTCTAAAGCTTTATAACCTTCTAGGCTTTCACCTATGTTATTAAAATCAATCATTACCGCACTCTTATGTCGTGGTCGTTGGTTTAAATGAAATTTAAAAACAAAAATTCCGCTGACTATACTGGCTGTAGTAGCCAGCGAAAACTTTACTTTTAAAATTTCATTCAAATTATTTATATAATTTTGTACTAAATATAATATTACATATTATTAATAAGCATTTATTAGGAATTAAGTGTAAGTGCTATGATAGTAAAATAATGAATATGTATGTTATTAGTTTTTATCATAGGACAGGGTGTATTACGGTCTACCGATGGTTGATAAAATGTTTTACAGAATTGTTTGCAAAGATAATACAATAAATATTTCATGGGTAACCCTTTTAAATGAAATTTGGGTAAATCCATCAAAAAATGTAAAACGAGTTAAATAAAAAATCAAAGTTTGTCTTTAGATACCATACACTTTCTACCAGTAACACTTGGTTGACTAGTTTGAAAACAAGGTTTAAAATTCACAAGCCTCTTAAGTTATTTTTTTTCCCCCGCTTTCAAAGTGTGATAAACTGAGCATTATGAACTTGAAAGAGCGTTCTTGTTTACACCTCAGAGAAACATGGCCTTTTCTGTTCTTTGCGCCACAGCGAAAATTGCCTTTCATTTTGTCCACGCTAATGCGATTAAATCGAGCATAATAGAACAGCTTTGTATCAATGTTTTCGCATGAAATATCAATCCGGCAGGAGATTGCTAATATATCGGTAATTAAAAAGGAAATGGGACACTGAAGCGTAGCCGTCAAACGCTCTTTCTGCTTCTCGGCGTTTATTTATAGAGCTGGTGTAGGAAACTGGCATTGCGATCAAGCTGGTACCGGGGCACTGGGAAAATAATTACTGCTACAAAAATAATGTAAGGCAGCCACAAGTTGCTTTACTTTATTCCATATCCTTCAGCTTCCAAACGTCGCCATTAGATAATCATGAACTATAAACGTATTTCTATATGTGAAAACTTTAAGAGTGGATGATAGGGAATGAAATTAAACTGCTCTAGAGTACTCTTCATAAAGGTGCAGAAGATGTACATTCATCAGTCCTTTGATCTCATTTTGCCATATAATCATTCTTTTCAACTGTTTTTATCCACTTTTTAAAAGAGCATATATTCCTGCGCAGTAAAGGCTATCATCCTTCGTCACTTGTTACCCATGTTGCGTGGAGTCATTGCAGTGGCCAGCGGCTGTTTTTCATCAACCAATGGGAAATGCCCTTCAGCGAAATAACCCAATAGTCAGTCTTGTTTACATAATTGAAATGGTGTAGGTGTTGCACGTGGGCCAAATTCGCAAAATTTAGTAATTCAATAAATTCGAATTTTCTTGAGTGTATTTTTGGCCATTAAATATGGTTTATTAAAATTGTAATATTTACTAAAATGAATATTTGACTGGCAATTCACTACGGAGTAGTGTTTTATGCTGCGTAAATAAATTGCACTGCAATAATTTTAGAGAACAATACGATATAGGGAATCTGTGCAACATAGTAAATCCTGGCCGACCGTAGCGATCGCTGTGTCATCTGCCTGCGTCTTGCGACAAGGGTAGAGGGCTGTATTTTAGGAAGCGGACCACCTGTGGTCGCCTCTTATGCGGCTTCCGATATCGAATGACTCCATATCTCTATTAGGCAGTTCCTCGGTTGTCCTCATAAGGTTGGGTGAACCTAGTTCCAGACCTAACTAAACAAATTTTACAGAAACATTCTGTGTCGGAGTCGCCTAGCAATGCGTAGAAAGGTCAATATTAAGATACGTTGACAAGCACGTTCTATCCCAAAATATCGTTAATGATAAAATGTTATAAATATTGTTCACAATATTAAAATTCAATACATTTTATATATGTAATATATTTAAAACTGAGCAGATTATATGTCCCTCAATTGTATTTCTTTGTCTAGTCTAAAGTAATATACAAAACTCAACTGCTATATTTTGAGGTGTGGCAACGTCACATTTCTCTCCCCGGTATGACTTGTGTCTGAAGGTGAACGTTTACAAAATATTGCTACACTTGATACACTGTTGCTCTTTCTTACCTGTCACTTTTATTTCCTGGATCCAACTCTTGTTATTAATATTTCCGAATTTACAATTTATCTTGTGAAAGGTACTCGACACAAACACATCAGCTGCACTCACAAATGACGCTATTAGTGTAAACGGAAATTAAGTTACTGAAGCAGGGCGCATAGCTTTACTGCGCATCTTTCCAAAAATCGAATTCATATTTGATGGTGCTATAAGAATTTGTAAAATATTAACAATGGTTAACTGATTTATCGCGTTATGTAGTCTAGTCTAGAGGCAGCTACGTGGCCTAATGGATATGGCGACAGACTGCGATTCCGAAGATGTAGATCCGGTTATTTATGTATTTTATTTTGTAAACATATTGTGTACTAAGGTTATAAAACGTAATAAAATTGAATCTAAACTCAATTACAATGAGTTTTACTTAACGCCTGTATCATACAGACCGCATCAAAGAAACTTCTCCATAGATACGTGATGTAATTTCGACAACTACCGGTCAATAGTTTTTTATTAAAAAATAGATTTGTCAGAAGCCGATACATAAAATGTTTGTATAAAATATAATTTTCCGTGTTACATGTTCAAGGGAAAGTTTATTGTTTTTTTTTAAATGACTCGTATAGCTGCAGTTCTATACTGCTGTCGAGAACAGTCATTTGTTTTTTGTTTTCTTTTGTGTTGCATTTGCGCATTGTATATTAGTGATTTGTTTTGAACTTAGTTTGCTTTTAATGCACTTGGTTCATTTTAAATTCTAAGATACACCAGACCTTTCTTTTTTTAGTATGTATATAATCCCTATTTACAGATTAAAACACTTTCCCACCGCAGTGTTTTCAGTGTTTTGACTCGTCTCGGCGAATGCTCCTAATTACTATGTTGGTGTACTCCCGCATCTTTCCCCAGTGGCGGCTCATGGCAGCTGTAGAAGGATGGGTCAAGGGCATAACTACATGACACCCAAATGACGTGGGCGAAAGTTTCTTTTGTCAAAACTTTATACTCATCCCCGACAAACTGCAGTGCCATCGTACGTTTGAGTTGTAAACTTCTGGTTTTTATGGAACTATTCTAAATAAGCCTGTTAAAGTACGCATTAAGACTTCTAGAGTCAATTCAGAAAGAGTAATTGACTTTATGAATCTTTCAACCGGTTAATCCCACTAACGTATGGAAATATCACAAAAAATTGTAACATGCATTCTATACATAAGATAAATTTCTCACTTCATACGCTGTCAGCCAAGGTGATTTTGTAAACCATAAAACTCCTTAATTTTGTGCCGTCTTGCTGAGTAAGTTGTTGTAGCTTTCTGTTGATGAAGTTCAAATCGTTTCACTTCCAACTTAATAAACTTAGATGCGAAAATGGAGTCTTCAATAAAAGTCCACTTTATCCATTGCCACAAAACAGATCCTTTTTTCCTAACTTAACAGTTAACACGTGAAAGTGAACTTTCTACTGACATACAATGAGAAAGCCACCCAATTTCAAACAAAGGGCGAAAACAACCCCTTGTCAGTTATACGTGGTGTCAGTAGCCCCTCAACATCTGGTTCCTAAGAAAAGAAAGAATACCATGAGCCGTCTTCCTGCTGGCCCAAGAGAAAGCAGAAATAAGCAGGTGAAAGACTATGAGCCCATGAGCCTCCCATGCTAACGGAAGACCCGTCTGCTACCGCTATTACAGTAGAGAGAAAAGACTTATTGCTTTATTGCGTAAGATACAATAAAGCGGATATACATCATGCAATTTTTGTTTTAAAAGTTAATCAGAAGAAGAGAAATTGCAATTTTATTTGGGTAGGCGGGCTCATCTGGCCCTTATTGACGGGCCGGGCCTCTCCTGATCTAATGTTTATGCTCTTGGTTATTAACGGCTGACCTAATTATTTCTGTATTTGTGGCAAGGAACAAGGCACAAGCGATTTTCTTAAGCAGCTTGCCCTATCTGAAACTGTCTGAGAGCACTAGTCGACACGTTGACTCAGACCACACAACCTTATAACAAAAATTGCACATTAATGCTCTGTACACTATTAATTTGCTATTGGATTTAATTAGCCTGCCACCAAATTTGGGAGAACATAATTTTAACCGTTGCCCTCCTTTAATGGTACTATTTCAAGGTGAAGCCTTCATAGGATAACATCTAGTATGAGTACTAAGTATTTTGCTTGTTGCCAACACGGTAGATCGAAATGCGGAATATAACGTTTTTAGTAAAATATGTCAGCTGACATTTGCTAGTTTTAATTTTTATTCTCCATGAAATAAAATGATCAACATAGCCCTGCATCTCGCATATACCAAATCTTATATTTTTGTTGAGGTAGTACATTAAGATGTCGTCAACGTACATGAAATCTTGCATCCACAAGAAAGTCATTTCTAAAGTGTATATACACGTAAGGGAACGTTATTGCTCCTTGTAGCACATCACTCTGCATGACATGCACATGCATGGAGTGGCGGTCTACCTGGACATGGAAGCAACGGTTTTCCAAAAAGTTGTGTAGCAAAAACGTAATTTCTGAAACCGGGGAGGCTATGAAACATCATGCCAGCACCTTAAAAGGCCGATTTTATGTCTAAAAGTAGTGTTATGGTAGAGGTGTTGTTATTGAACTGCTCTGTTATGTTATCGGCAAGACGTAAAACTTGCAGTTCTCAACAGTGTACTTTTATAAAGCCCATCTAGAAGTTTGAAAGCTCAGTGAGTTTCGCAACTTGATTTTGAAATCGAAAGAATATGAGCTTCTGCAGTAATTTTCCGATGGTGGACGGAAGGCTATTGGGATGATAATTTTGAGGATGTCTGGTGTTTATCCCGTGTGCACCTTGGCAAATTAATTTGAAAACTTCCTGAGGTGTAGTCAGTGGAATGGGTTGCTCCTGTTTTTGTGCTGCCCAGGTATGAACCATTTGTTGATATTGAGGATCCGCTCTAGGATTTTCCTGAAAACGTTCTTCAAGAGCTACCGCAAAGACCTCTGCTCGGTTCTCGGAGGTATAGAATAAGCCTGCAGGAGTCTGGAGAGCTTCATTGAGGATGCCTCGATTGACTTTACCAGTTACCATAAGGAGTGATTTAAATGTGTGGTGCTTTTAATTTCGTGCTACCACTGTTTATGCCTATTGATGGCAATGTGATGCTTAATAGTCTTGCGCTACCGTGTGCTAGGTCTTAAATTGTGGTTAGCCAGTATATCTCCACTGTCTCACGAGACGTCGTCTCCTGGCAATAACCACCTCCAACTCAGGGTATGTAACATAGCAGGAGAAACTGTGTGTATATCTTTATTTTGGGTGAGTAGCGAAGCACTGAAGTTTTCTATGGCGGCATCTATTTCTACTTCGTTACGATATGACAAACGATGTTCGACATCCCGTGCATTTGAACTTGCTCCAGTTTATAACTGCGCTTCTTAAAATTCTGGAAGTTTTTGCAGTTATGGCCCTTCATATGTCGAAATGCTCGGGCAAATGGTCGGTACCGCCACGGGTAACCGAGGCTGTTAAGGCGCAGACTCGTTAGCGGGAGTTCTAGGGTTCGAATTCCTCAAGTACCTCCCTGACAGAATTTTTTGTTTTCCTCAGTCCTCATAACTGGCAAATACGGGGGGGGGGGTGCCCTGAACTTAGGCTTGAAACGCTTCCTTCCTTAAAAAAAAAAAAAAAAAACAGTTTCGCAATATATCATTTCATTTCATGTATCATCAGTGTCCACCGCCTGTAGTGCCTCAGTAGTAAAAACGAGTGTTAAACACCATTCAAAAATGGCCAGTAGCACTCTTTTAGAAACTTAATGCTTTAGCTCTAAAATTTGAATAGGCAGAGACAGATTCTCTATTTCAAATTGCTTGTCTACTACCGTTCTATAATTTCCGAAGTTGTTACTATGTAGTTCACAAAACTTTATACAATTACGAAACAAAGAAAAATAACTATTTTAGTAATATTTTTTTATTTCTTACTTCTGAGCTTTTTAAGAAAACTTAAATAGTTATTTGCAATTTTTATTTTTCTCTTTATAACCGAGCTAGAACCTACATGTAAAGTTTATAGTGTTATAACAAGGATACCTGTACTATAACTAGCTTATGTCCGTGTATACACACTACTTTCAAATGTGTATCGCTTCACTATACTTTGCAAACAAATGTAATAAACATGGCTTTTAAGGATTTTAGCGTGGAACGCAACAGTCGTTACAGGTACATAATTACGCTAAACAAGCAATGTGAGCCAGGAAACCGAATCAAATCGCCTGTTAAGTTCATTAGCAATCGTATGGGAATTCAGAAGCCGCTGTTCACTACGTCATTACATGTACGGTAACGTCAAACCGCAGACACAATGATAATCTCTGCAAAGGTAGGAGAATCGGTGGGAAACATTGCTATAACTTTTGAGACCCGTATTCGTAATACTACAGGTCTATATGATTGCTTCAATAGTTGGCACTATTTCAGATTTCGATAGATGTGACGAAAAGACCGACACAGAACCAGTCAGAACTTACGAACAATTCAAGAGATTGTTGGTAGAAACCCATCCAACCGGCCAGACGAGTGCAATTAAGCGATAGTAAATAACGAGCTGTTTTTATTTGCTACATCATTGCCAAATAGATCTGATGTGCATCCAGTAAATAGAACTTCAACTATGTGCCAGTTGGCGCCTAGGAGGTGATCAAACATGCATGTGCAACAAAAAGTTCATTAAATATTCCTAACATAATTTGAATATGAAAACTTTAAAAAACTTGCTTGCGTTCGTTTTAACGTTTGGATTTTATAGCGACCTAACAAAGTCTGAAATTAGCAAGCATTTCTTCTTGTGTTACGGCGTTTGTTGTGTACAAATTGAAATTTCTGAGAGCAATTTTGCTTACTTTTTGCAACTTGGTTTAAGTTGAATCGCCTCGGCGTTCAAATGTGAGTGATTTTTGACTAGAGGACTATGTTCCGAAGGTACCGAGTTCAAGTCTCTTGGGGCCGGCCAATCTGACCTTAGCGGTTCTTAGGCGAATGCTTTCCACGAATTTTCTGATACTGTTATAGAGTTGAAATCAGGGAGGGTGTTAAATCGCAGGGAGGAGGTATATGGACATTTTCCCCTACCGAGATTTTATCTAAAAAAATTTCCCCACCAAAATTTCCCCGGGGGTGAATCTTTTTATTATAAAACGACAAAGAAACTATGCAATACATATATTACTGAAGTTAATATATAGAGTGATCCGTTTGGGTGTGAATAATATTAAATATATTATAAAAGCTAATATGATAGTAGGAGACGTTTTCTTCCTGGTAATACTTTTCTTAAAAGATGGGAACTATCATACATGGCAAGAATGAAAATCAACAATGCATAATGACAAATGAAAATCATAGATGATTGAATTGGCTATTACAAATCAACAGAGAGCGCTATGAGTCTCATTTGGGTATGTTGCAATTGTTTCTATTCCCACAACTTGATGAAAACAACAATATGAACACTGTATTCCACAAAATATGCACCTTGGCTCAAGCATTCCAAAACATCGCCCCTCTTTACAACGGACATGGGCTGAATTGCATCACTGTTATGAGTTGTGCAGAGTGCGCAAAGGAGCCAATGTAGCGTTCTAAGAAATCTCTCATTTTCAATGTTGCATACACAAAATTTCAAAATGTAAACTTTAGTGCTAAATGTTTTACAGTGTTTTCATCTTATCTATATCCAAACGGAACACCCTGTATTATTTTGTGTATTTCTATGAAAATAACAGCAATAATACTTATATAAATAATAGGATGGCATTCAGATCTTCAGTATTATGGCAATTCTGCTCGTATTTACATTACAACTGAGGTCAACAATGAAGTCTCAGATTATTAACTACACCGTTGCCAAATCAGTAAAATGATCTACTTTTAGTTCGAATTTTTCTTCCCCCTACCATTTTTAATGATTTCGCACCCTAGTCGAAAGTGTCAGAAGAGGTGAACGGTGTTGTGTGCGGTGTAGCCATGACTTGCGTATATTTCTGGGAGGCTCTATGGGTCGAGCTTTGTTGGCATGGGGATATTCTATCGGAAAACGTTGTTGGGGAACTTGTCTACTTCCGTAAACCGCACTTATCTTCCTCTTTTTCACTGCACTCCCGAAGCTATAAGCACATATGGCCAGACCTTGAACACTGCTAAAGTACCGAAAATTCTTACTCAGTTCCTTGCCAAACCAATTCCTAATGAAGAGGTTCAAAACTCGGTAATGAATGCCGAGTAAAGGTTCCTTGTAGCTTCATTGAGATATTCGATTTCGATGCTGCGCTGGAGGTTCCTGCCAGATGAAACATGACGCATCGTTTTAGTTAGTGCAATTTCTTAACGTGCACCTGGTATAGTTAAGTATAGACACCCGTGTTGATAACGGTTGTCATCAAGATCACAAACATGCGGTAAAACAAGCATTAATAATATTTGCATCTTTAAGCTAAAGTTACCTGCGTTGCATCTCTTTCTTTCTTTAACTTCATGTGCAAAGGAACCTTTTACAGCGTTGTTGACAACTTTAGAAATAGTTGCAATCAATCCTGTTCTCATTTTGTGAGCAGTTAATATTGTAGAGCGGAACTTTTAAATGGCATTAAACTTTTCTGAACTAAATTAATTATATCTTTATAAAGTAATTTTATTTAGTTACAAATAAAATGGCAGATTAGTGCTAAAACTCTATCTAAACATGAAGGATGGGTGAAAATTTCACATCTATTTGGCAAAGTTGCCAAGGTTAAATAAAGATCTATTTTCTGCTTGTATCAATGCAATATATTTTAACAAATAAACTAAGCATTCTATGCAATGTATTTTCTCGCAAAGCTGGTTCTTACCCCAGAATAAAATAAGTAGCAACGACACATTTTATGCTCAATTTATTTTATTTTTATGAATCTAATTAATTTTATACCAATACAAATACAATATTAATGAAGCTAAACGAATTTTAATTTGTAGGGTTTCTGTTAATATTAAAATATTTCTATGCATACAAGGTTACCGTTTTCCCAGTTTCTACAGCATAATATTAATTCTGGTAAAGGCAGAAAGTCTCTCGCTATCCTTCCAGATCCAGTAATGTCTGAATAAAGGTTATGGGGAAAAAATTAGGAAATGATTTAAAAAAGTGTAATTTCCAAAATTTGTTAAATATTTGTAAATATATTTGCATCATACGAAAAATCTTATATACGGAGTTTTTAAAAGAAATTAAAATCATTTATTTTACTATACAAGAATAAAGTACTCGAGTATTAACAGAACACTTCAAAAGATTTTCTCTGTGCGGAAGGATAAGCATATATGCTGTCATTTTTTCACAAAATTTCAGTGCTTCATTTTATACAAATTAATTTAAAAACATTGTTGGCGTTTTTGGTACCTTTTATTGTTAGGCATTCTATTTATTAAAATATGCATTGTTTGAAAAGATCGAACCGATTTAGTTTATTTTTAATAAAGAGTAACATTTCTTGATATGCGTAGCGTATTTAAAAATATATATTATAGTACTTAATTGCACTAACGATTGTACAGGTTTTACTGCCTAAATTTAATTTAAAATTTTAATTTCCGTAACATTTAAAATGAAAAAACAGTTAAAATTAATCTTATGCCAAATATAAGCATTGACCCAATTTAGTAAGAATTTTGTATGTGTCAAACTTGATATTTTATGCTGTTTAGGAGCTCTGTCGCTTTACAAAATGTTCTACATTTGGACTGTTATAATTTGAAATATAGTAAATTAGATACGGGGTTGAAAACTACTCACTTATTTCACAGACATTGTTTCTAAATGCTTTTATTAGGTAGTATTTAGGATATACTTTAAAATGCGTTTCAAAAACAATAAAATACATTTAATAGTGCTTTTTAGTAATAGACTGAACTGTAATGCTCCTGTAACAGGTTTGGGTACAATAGAACAGTGTTAGTTCACCGCAATGTCTATTATAAGAAGGCAAACAAAAAAAAAAAAAAAAAAAAAACGTGCAATGTTCGGAAGCTGTAAGTAGAATAAACTTGTAATGGTTATCTAGAACTGTGATCGGTTATAAAGACAATCTATTTTTTTATCTGCAGGAATTCTTGGAGTCTTTTGTGCTGCAATTTCAGTTGATTTGTTTTATCTATACATCATTCATTAATTAACATCGGATTTGAAGTGCAGAATATCCATCACAAAACCTACCCGGCATTTGCCATTTATGAGGACTGAGGAAAACCTGGAAAAAACCTCAGTCAGGGAGGTTAACGACATCGGCCACCCGTGGTGGTGTCACAACAATGTATTATAACATTTGCATTTAACAACTACTTTGATATATTTTGTCCTGTACTGCATATCAAAATGTCCTTTCACAGTTATACAAACTGCAGCTTAATTAATACCTATCTAAACAGTTACTGTATTAAGCAAGTCAATATGGAGTTGAAGTGGTGGGATCGTCGACGATGTAGTTGTAGTGGCCCCATGTCGGGCGCCAAATTTTGAAATGGTTTTTATAGAATGTGTCGACGATGTTGGTGTAAGCAGCTCGCGGGGGCGGTACTAATTCGAAGTGATCGAATTATGATTTGTTATTGCCTGCCGCAGCCATCTCGATGTAACTATGTCTGGTATAGCATCTACCCGAGCGTCCCACTTCGTACCCCAGGTCCTTCAGGGGCCCGAACTCGCCTTTTTGTGTCCTTGTGGTCACAAGGAGAGGAGGTGAAAGGAAGTGGAGTAAATCACGCGATAGTACCCCGTTCAACGTCTAGAAGTGTTTATTCATACGATAGTTTGTCGACGGCCATCTGGTTCGTTACCTCTTTGACGACGAGATTTGCGGGCTTAGCTGAACTAAAACTCGCATAACTGCAACACTGCCTAAACTGAAGTCGATACTGCATCTAACTGTGTTAACTGCCACCTCGAACTACGTACACGACCTGAATCTGAATGAAAACAAATAATAATAAAATTAAATAAAAAATAAAATTAAATAAACATAAATAATCTCTGCGTCTCATAACTGTGAGCCTCCCTGCCCAAAAACTGCTCCTGCCTGGCTTGTACGCTAGAAAACTGTGACTCTTAGCAAAGATGTTTCTCCGTATATATCAATTCCAAAAAATCTTCAATATTATTGGTGAGCTTTCAACTTTCATACGAGCTCACTTTAAACTTTTCAACTCTTTTGTTTCTGATTGGTGAGTTCGTAATCATCCGATGTGAAAGTGAAAGGAAAGGAAAGGAAACCATTCTCGCCAACATCTGGTACTGTGGCACTTTTGAACGAACTTTGGAGCATCTTAACAAGTGAGTATACAAAAGACCTATTGCTCCCACTCATGTCGAACACCTGCATACACTTAGCTATGTTAACTTTGTTACAATAGGCAGCCTTTCACTCAGGACCAAAAGGTACGAAGACCAGGTAACCTACATACATTTTCCTGATACATGAAATTTCATTACTCGCCAGTAGAGGCTATATAAAATATTTAACAATTATTACGATTATACACATTCCCTCTCAGGGATGTGGTTAATAAACATAACACATTTATGTGGCTCAATTATATGTTTACTTATAATACTTAAAACTCAATTATAAGAATTCCAATTATTGTAATAAATTCTTTACTGAATAGAAAATCATTTGCTGGTTTTACTGTCAGTTTGTTGTTTTACTACGTCAATAATGAAACTGTAATGCTTATTGTGTATTATAGGAACTATAGGATAAATTGATAGCAGCATATTAAGTAGACCGGCATTCGCATTCCACTATTTTTTCTTTATAACAGAGTTATTTAGTTAGCTTGTTTCCATTAGGTGCATCCTACTTAGAAAGAAGATCAATTTTTCGTAGATTACGTTATATATTATTGAGGGGAAGGGAGTAAAATATATGTCGCATAATTTGAAGAATTTCCAATTTTAAGCTAAAATAGGAAAGTAACTTACAGAAATGAAGAAAACTTGCTATTAAGTGAATCTGAAAGAAAACAAAGAAAGCAACAGAGGAATCTCCATTGAAAAAGGATATTTTGAATATATCTGTCCTTTTCTTAAGCAGCGAAGGGGTAAAAAAAAAAAAAAAATAAATTTTGAGGATTAAACAAAACAAAAAAAAAAAAAAAATGCTCAAGACGCTGGAAAATTACATTAGTGTGCTGCAAGAAGTTTAGCACTTGACATGAGATTGCAACAAAAAAGGAAGATGAAAAAGGGGGGGGGGATTGAGAAAAAATTGTAAATGAAAGATTCATTTGTCACTAAGTGGAACCAACTTGGAGTAGAACTGTTGAGCTTGGTTCACAGCTTGGAAGAATATAGTAAACACAGAATATTGTAAAGAATAATAAGCGCTTTCTTAATCCGATTTTTCCCCATCAGACTGTTTGGCGAGGAAATTATTTATGTACGAAAACAGCTTATCTCCCCCAATATGCGTTACGTTTGTGCACACCTATTGAAAAGACTCTCATAAATAGTCGTCGGAACTCGTTAAGCACTTAACATCATGTTAGATACACTCAAACAAAGCAAATATTCATGTCACCAGCATATAAACAAGAAAAGATGAGTGATAGGCCTAAGGTGAGAGGATGGTTTATAGTTCATCATCAACCTAACCTCATTTCGCTTCATTATTTTTTTAATGTTAGAAATTCGTATGCCTATTCTTAAATCTACGAAGCGGATGACACTTCAAGGTAAGTGTTAGACATATATATGTATGGAAGTTATTGAAATTACAGAAATGTAACCATGTAAAACCCAGTGAAAACTAAATTCGCAGAAGTAATAAATGAAAAGATCAACTAGATATCAGTGCAGAGACTTTCCAAAGAGCAAGCCATTGTCTCGCCGGACACAACACCAACTCACCTGGAACTTTCGGCCTTGTAACAAAATCAACAACGAAATAGGAACGTGAAACGTTCATTGAAAGGAAATGCTATTCTAAGCGTCCAGGGAATCCACGGGGGGGAAAAAAAGCCTCAATGGATTGATACCTGCAACAGCAGGAATGCGAATTTCAAACGCTACTCCTTAGCAATTTGTGCTCAGTGTGAGCAACAAAAATTTTATGCCAGTTTTCATGCACGAAGATTTAAACTGGTAAGTATCTAAACCATTCAGTTTCTAATCCTGATATTCTAGCCTACATACGAGTACAATAGTTTTCTGGTATCATTAAAGAGAATATCTGGTTTCAAAAAGATTCCACGTTATGAAAGAGGAATTATAGACATTCTGAACCAAGTGTTTCCTTAAATGGTCGAAAGAAGAGAATAATTGAATGACCTCTTAGATCGCCTGTCTTCGTTCTCCAGGATTTCTTGCTATAGAGCTTTTTGAAGCCTAGAGTTATCGTGATAAACCCAGCAGAATTGAAGACCTATAAGTCTGACTCAAATATCAGATGGAGCTGATCAGTGTTAACACTAGCAAAACACAATATACAATTTTCGTGATTGATAGGAACATTGCATGACAGTGAATGATTCACATTTCGAATATTTGTTGAAATTTGAATGTTCTGTGAAAATGTTCAAGTGGTTTTTGGCCTACTTTAAATACACTTACTTTGTTCTCATAGCCATTGTTCATAAATTTCTTGTATAACTACCGAGGGTGCCAAAAATGTATACACAATTTCACAGTAGATATCTATTCAATATATTTCAAAGTTGCACCGAAAAACAACAGTAATGTGTAGTGTGATGTTCTGTAAACAGATGTGACTCACATGATAGCGTTGCTACGTGATAGGTAAATCAACAATGAACAAATGAAGTCGAGTTATCGCATGATGTTCTGTAAACAGACATGACTCACATTACATTATGATAGCGTTGCTACAACAAAATGGAGTCAAGATTATCGTTTGAACAGCGGAAAACAATTTTGAAGTGGTACTGGAAAACCAAGAATGTTGTTGAAGTTCAAAGGCAATAGAACGAAGAGGTTTCCACCCCGTTCTCCGTTGAACTTCTACCTATGGGAAACTGTTAAGGATGTGTACCATAGAAATCTAGTTGCACTGACAGCACTTCGGGAAGAAGTTGAAACGGTATATGCTGCATTCGATGAGGACACTTTCGCAAACGTTGCTCAATCAGTAGCTCAACGTACTCAGAAGTGTATCGACACTGATGTTGGACATTTTGAGCAACTGTTGTAACTGTAAAAGTCTAGGACGATTAGTGCTCCTCTCCGGACACCACTTTTCCATCCTTCATCTTCCCCCGTCTCTCAATCCCGTGGATCTTCAACACCCTTTAATCTTCTTCTGTAATCTTCTTCATCTCCCTCCCGGTTCAATAACACTTACGGGCAAAAGCTTCACCTTCCTTCCCATTCTCTACTTCAGGTTGTAAATCAAAATTATTCACGTCTATTATAAATTTAGATACACATCCGGAACATACATATGCAGCTGCTCTCCTAAAGTAGTGGGTTTTTTGTCTTTCTTTTGTATTTAAGAATATCTACAAAGAGTAAAATATCATTCAATGCTTTCTGTTTGTCATTTCACATTAATGTAAGGTTATTCGAATTTACTTAATATGTTCGACAAAGTAGCTTTTTACATTAATTTGTGATTTAATTAAAGTTGATATAATTAAGCTTTTTTATATTAATAAATGTCACAGAACAAGCATTATTTCTATCATCTATGCATTAATACAAAAAGGTATACTTTTATGGGTCATTTTTTGAACCCCGAACTTTCACCGCTAAAGCCCAGAGCGTGCACAGTGCAACACATGCTGAGAGACAGCCAGTTCGGCAGAAACCGTTACGGAGCGGGGTCAGTGTTTGCGGTAAAACGCCGGGATTGTAACTTCCTAATCCCAGGGACGAGAAGGTTCACTCGGCACATATAGTGACTGGATGTTTTCCTTACAGGTGTGGAAATCCTATCTCAGCAAACCGGAATCTTACAAACCATGCTACAATCTTAATGCAATACTTTGCACTTACGTAACACAGCAAGTGAAAGCAAAGGCTACTTGGCTTGATTTTTGTGTCATGTTGTTGTCAATATTTTTCATTTTGTATTTTTTGTATTTTTCGATAGCTCGAGCGTAAAATACAGTGCTATTCTTAGCACTTGTGAAGATACTGGCCTTTGACAAGTTATTGATTTTTTGTTAGTTTAAAACAAGAGGTTTCCTTTTCATTTATATTGCTGAGAGGATGCCCCCATCTTTGGCAAAGAAGGATGTTTTCTGTTCCATTTGTTTTCTTAACCTAAACTTGCCCAATCTGGGATTCTCTGCTCCGTTGACTAAGTCACAGGCAATCTTGCTTACCCCACATTGACGTAGAGGAGGTTCTTTGTGCTAACGACTGGAGGAGTTTATCTGAAGCTGTAATTTACCGCTGTCCTCCGTTTGAACATCGAGAGCTTCCCCACAGGCTGATAGCTCTGCGTGTTGGTGTTTTCGCCTCAAAATGTCACAGTTGCGTTAAGGAACAATTGTCTTGTTTGTCAGAAGTGATTTGTATCTTTTAGCAGCATGAAGAAAGAGAAAAACATTATAATTAGGTTGTCTTTAGCTGGACAAGAGGAATGTTCTTCGTGAAAGAGGTGTTTTCAGTTAAAATAAATCTATAGTTGATTCTAAATTTTCGAACAATGCTACAATTACGCTATTACTTATAAGATAGCTGAATGGAATATATTCAGTAGTACGTGTCGCATTATCTGATATAATGTTATAGTTATGTGACATGTTAGAATTCCAGATATGTATAAACAACAGGTTCGTTTTAATATAATTAAAACGGACATGTTAGAATTCCAGATATGTATAAACAACAGGTTCGTTTTAATATAATTAAAACCAAGAAATATTTACAGAATGAATAAATTGTTATATATAGACGAAATGTAGCTGTAGGTTTCTAAAAGGATATAGGTAATCATATGTTAGGTTCAGCTAAGAATAAAGCATAAGAGCAAATACGTCTTGTTCATTCTATATTGCAAACATTGTTACTGAACAAGTGTATGTATAATTGCATATACCTAGATGTAGAAGTCATACCACTAATGCAGATAAGAAAAAAATAGTGGGCCAAGAACACAATCTTGAGACACCCCTGTGGTCACAAATCCCACTGAAGATATTTCATATCCGATTCTTGATATATTTCCCTTTCACCACATTCCGAAACCAATGGAATATCCGTTTTACACAGAGTAATAGAAAAACGCAGAACCAGTTGCTAAAAGCCTTCCTCAAAATAACAACTTTCTACCTGCACATGCATTATGCCTTGATCACTAGTTACCGCCACGGGTGGCCGAGGTCGTTAAGGCGCGGACAGGTGAGCGGAAAGTCTGGGGTTTGAATCCCACTAGAACCATGCTCCCCGACTGAGGTTTTTTCCAGGTTTTCCTCAGTACTCATATCCGGCAAATGCCGGGGAGGTACCCTAAACGTAGGCCTGGAACGTTTCCTTCCATAAAAAAATATCCTTTCCCAATATATCATTTCATGTATCATCAGTGTCCACCGCCTGTGGCGCCTCAGTAGTAAAAACAGGTGTTAAACACCACTCAAAAATTTTTGGTTACTCCCAGTGCGTTCATAACTCAAATATCTCACTAATGTGAGACGGGCTGATTGCTGTTGGAAAACAGTTATATTTCACTCGAAGGTTCCTTTAGTAAAGTTCATTAAACGGAGACTGTGTCATAGAGATTGAAAATGGCACACGGCGTGAACTATTTTCCATTCAGTAGGAAACAACAGTTTGATGAAAAGTATACAGATATTAAGACCCCAAATCATACTCCGATTCTTAGGCCTGGAACGCTTCCTTCCTTAAAAAAAAATCCTTTCCCAATTTATCATTTCATTTCATGTATCATCAGTGTCCACCGCCTGTGGTGCCTCAGTAGTTAAAACGGGCGTTAAACACTACTCAAAAAAAAAAAAAAAAAAAAAAAAAAAATACTCCGATCGCCCACTTTGTATTCGAAGTAAAATTTACATTATTTTTTTACAAATGGCATGAACTTTGGACTTTGGGACTTAAACATGACAAGAAATAAATAAAAATTTTCCATGCACGGAGAAAACGTTATCAAAATTATTTTAAGTCTCCTTGGTTCATTGAAAATAAGGTATCACATTAACAAATATTGGAATAGTAACAAACCATTATAGGAGAAGGAATAACAAAGTGGAAATGTTATGGACCTTAAGAATTTTAATTTTTAATTTCAACAGATAAACTCAAATCATAAAGTTGAAAGATTGAGAACATTAAGGAATGAAGGTGGTGGACACTGATGTTACATGAGATGAAATGATAAACAGGGGAACGTTTTTCTTAAAGAAAGGAGGCGTTCCAGCCTTTAGTTTCGGGTACCTCCCCGACATTTACCATTTATGAGGACTGAGGAAAACCTGGAAGAAAACTTAGGTAGGATGGTCCTGGTACGAATTGAACCCCAGACCTCCCGCTCACGAGTCCGCCTTAACAGCCTCGGCCACCCTTGGCGGTTTATATAAATATAAATTAAGAGATGGCAAATACGGTAAAGGGAACATTTTAAGCAAGTATGTATTTTTCCATTTTGCCAAGGTCTTATGAACAAAGTAGAAAGCGAAATAAGATAAGGAAGAAAATTAATTTAAAGCGGACTTTGTTATAATGTTCATTTTTTACTGAGAGGTAAAAATAACAACATAGTACAATTAATAGTGTCTAGTATCATATGATAACTTGCATTCAAAATCCATCCAAGTGTTTACTGATTAAAAGTGTTGATTAGTAAACATGGTGGAACTTAACTATTTAGGCTCATTTGTCACATACTTTGAATCTCTCGACATTTAACAATTTTTTCACACATAACATTGAATCCAATCCTTCCTAAATGGTACTTCACACAATGCAGAAAGTTTTTTCTCAGTTCAGGTTAAAACTCGTTGCACTCTCATTTGCTTTTTGATATTGTGACTCCAGGTTGATATTTTGTACTTTTTCACATCTTAAGTAGGCAGCGAGCTTGACTTGATTGTTTTTCAGTTGGCCTTTGTTCAACACATTTGTTCTTAGTGCATTGCTTTGCTTCGAGAACTTGTCATTATTTCAGATTTTCGTAACAATGGCAGGAGCAAGACATATTTAGGAGAAACAGTTGGAAATGAACAGTTTTTTTTTTTTTTTTTTTTTTTTTTTTTTTTTTTTTACCTGAGTGCAACAAGATGATGGTTCTTCATTTGATTAGGTCTATCAAGAGACTGTCCATTTAGATTGCTTTGCAGTTGTACTCTTATCATCTTAAGGTTTTAGGCATATACATGGGATTGGAAACATTATTTGGGACATTAATCCTTAGTGTAGGTACGCGATCTCTTGCAGCTGTGATTCTCAGGTAAATCCTCACCCAACACTCTTCAATTCATGAACTTTGCTTTGTTTTCCATTTGCAGTTGCCCACCATTTACGAATTAAAAAAATATACCTCTACGTCACCAAACACTTTGTACTCGTGACTAAAATCGTTTTATTCTTGGTTATAGAGGTACGAGGTTAAGTCCACCAGTTTCCGACCTAACCAATTTCTAGGTATGCTAAAGACAATAACTATATTTCACTTTTCAATATAGTAGCCCTTTATTCCAATACACTTCCCACATCTTTCAATTAACATTTCAACCTACCCCTCCAAAATAGTCAGAAGTTTTGTCTGCCAAATGGACATAAACAGCATCCACCACTTCTTCGTCACACTTAAATTTCCTTCCTGGAAGTTCCTTCTTGAGTTTTGACAAGAGGAAAGTCACTGGGAGTTAGATCTGGGCTGTAGGGTGAATGGTCGATCTCCTTGAAGCCATGCTTCTTCACAGCTTCCTTTGCAACAAGAGATGTGTGCACAGGCGCGTTGTCGGGAAGAAGGCACACATCATCACTCGACTTTCCTCGCCTTTTCTCTTTGGTGGTAGCACCTAGTCGGTGCAGCAGGCCAGCGTAGTACTCCCCATTTACTGTAGTGTTCCTCTCCTTGAAGTCAATGAAGAGTATTCCTTCATAGTCCCAAAATATTGTGGCCTTGATCTTCTTGGTTGACTGAGTGACCTTGGCCTTTAGAGGCGGTGCTTCGCCAGTTTTACGCCACTTCATTGATTCTCTTTTGGACAAGGGATCATAGTAGAGCACCATAGTTTCATCTCCTGTAGTAATGGTTTGCAGAACTTCTCTCTCGTTGCCACAGCAGACCTCCAAAAATGCCTGACAACAGATAATTCGTTGCTGCTTTTGGACTGAGGAAAGAAGTCTAGGCATCCATCTTGTACTAACCTTATTCATCTTTAAATGTTAATGAATAATTCAAAGAACTGTTGTTTTAGCAAAGCCCAACCTTGCTGCTATTTCTGTAACTTTAAGCCGCTGGACTTCCGTAATTTCTTCTTCCACAAGAGCGATGTTTTTAAGAGTGAGCACCTCCAATGGCCGACCTGCACGCTCTTCGTCTTCCATGCTTCCTCGACCCATTCGAAAAGTTTGGCCCATTCTTTTCCGGAAAAATATGAGGGGGATGTTTACCCATATACGCCGTCTAATTGCTATTTAGTTTCATTTGGAATAAGTCCTTCTTTTGTGAAGAACTTAATAACAGCTCGATGCTCCATTTTGAACATGTCACAATCTTCTATACATATCTTTCTTTATACAACAAATCTGAACTTGACGTAGTGGAGCGGAAGTTAAAGCTGCAATTATTTATTTAACAGATAAGGTATGACACCAGATATGGATTTTGTAAAGGCGATAATCCTCATCGGCCAGGCCGGAAACTTATGAACCTTCCCTTGTATATTCTCTCACCACTATACAGTGTTAGCTAAAAAGTTTCTTTCAGCTTAGATATCAATGTAACAAAAATGATTAGATCTGAAGAAAATTTTCAAACATTTATGAACAATAAAATATAGAACGAGAGTCCAGAAATGTATTAAGTTACATACATTTCTGTATTTTTTAAAGCAATAGAAAATAAAACGCACACAATGCAATGTGTTAAGGTTTGCATTTTGCCGCAGAACTCTTTTTAACTTACAATCGGTGGCGATAGCGAATGTTGTTTATAAAAATAAAAACATCCCAAAATAATTACTTCATAAACAATCTAAACTCAAAACATTATAGCTATTTATATAAACTAACCCTCTATAATTGGTAGTTAAGCTAGAAGAAAGGGTCCATGAACCTCCCTCAACATATGATTTTAACCGCCACGGGTGGCCGAGGTTGTTAAGGCATGGACTCGTGAGCGGGAGGTCTGAGGTTCGAATCCCGCCAGGACCGTCCTCCCTGACTGGTTTTTTTTTTTTTCCACGTTTTCCTCAGTCTTCATAACTGGCAAATGCCGGGGAGGGACCTAAACTTAGGCTTGGAACGCTTCCTTCCTTAAAAAAAATCCTTTCCCAATATATCATTTCAATGCATGTATCATCAGTGTCCACCGTCTGTGGTGCCTCAGTAGTAAAAACGGGCGTTAAACCGTACTTAAAAAATTGTATATATCTTTGAGACCTACCTAAGGTTTCTCTATAGAAATTCCTCAAGAGGAGACTCATAATGCTACAAGTACTTGGCACTTATCAATCCTCTTGGGAAGAATGCATACATTCTTGCTTGCTTAAGTTTATATCCTTTTCGTTGCGATCTGGTTTTACTAAGAGTTTTTTAAAAACAAAGTATTGACTCTACTGTTGGTATTATTAGTTTAAATTTACAGTTACAGTATTCAAATAAACGGTGCGCTTTCAGTTATTTTTTTAAAATCATGTTTCACACTATCGTTAATATAAATTAAACTAAAGACTTAAAATTATGTAACACTTGTTTTCATGCATTATGGATTTTCTTGATTTTTGCAGTATTTTTCTTCTACCGATTTTTCAACTTTGGGCAATATGAACTAAGTTTGAGAGTAAACTTTAAATGGCCGTCAGCCAACTGTCATCTTTGCGAAGATTTCAAAGAGAAAAATATTGTTTGTATACATAAGTGGAAGCAAATATGTTTAACATTGCGACTACAGCTAATAAAATCAAGGAAACGTAGTTTGAGACGAAAGCTGTTGAATTCGCTTCTTTTATTTTCTATTTTTTCTTGAAATCTGTGTCGTTAACCACTATCAGGGGGAAAACATTGACTCAATCGACTGAATAAGCTATGCATGATAATTGAAAATCGAGTTTAGAAGTTCCAAATGTGGAAACTTTGAATATGTTGCGACATTTCCACATGTAACAAGTTTTAAGTATTGTGATGAATTTAAAAAAAAATGACAAACGTTTCTATTTGGCAATAGATTTTCTCAAAGATACATTTTAATTTAAAGTATTTTATTTTGTCATATAAGAACCTTTATTAGGAGTTCAATGGTTAGTCAAAAAATCAAGAAAAACTAAATTACAAATCCATGTTCCAGTTCCTCTCTGTATATTGGTACCTATAACTTGCTTGCCTCATTTCGACACATACTATTAAAGAATTTATAACTAATTGTTATCGATGATAGCGATGGATGGAGTTATGTTGTGTTTTACGTAGATGTGCTTTGTCCCTTAAAGTTCCCCCCCCCACCGGTACTGGGTGAATTCAAGCAGCAATGATTACATTTTCAATAGCTTCCATCACAAGTGTAAAATATAAACGCAGCATGGAAACAAAATTTAATAGTTTTTAAATGTGCGTAAATAATTTATAGACTTGATATGATATTTTAATTATTAATATTATTAAAACGTGCCCCCTTTCCCCTTCATTTTCATTGTAGTATTTGGCGTGGCTGTTTGTATGTCACTGACTATGAATCCTTTTTAAATGCTGAAGTTAAATTTCTTTTTTGCTCTACAAATAGTTTTTTCCAGGGTGCTAGAACCTAATTGAGTGAAGATCATTCCTGATGACAGGTATATTTCGTGCATGGTAAGTTTGCACTGGGAGTGCATTATTGTGGGAAAGAGCAAGTTATTCAATCAGAGAGACGGAAAATCCTGCGCCTGCGCATAACCTCCTTATGTAGCAGCTATATTTTCTAAGAAAACATTAATTATTTGCTAAGTGAGAAAAATACGCCCATAACAATACGTACAAGTGAAAGTGTCTATGTTACTTTAGTTTATGCAATTAGCCATTTTTAAGAAAATAGGCATTCAAATAGTTCACTACAATGCAAAATGCAGTTTAGTTTTCATAATGTATTGGCCATATTGCATGTAATAAAGAAGCATGTGTTACGTGGGCTGGGTGCAGAGATTTCGTGCTTAGAACTACCTGTGCATTGCCCTCCCCTTATTAACTAACAACCGACCTCGCCTGCTCGATTCGTTTGTGGAAACGAATTGTGGACCGGCCACAACCACTAGTCACCCCGATTCCTCGGAGGATAGAAGTTGATAGGGTGAACACCTGCGGCAGATGATCCGGTTCACTATGCCGTGTCTAACGTTGACCACCCTAAGGCCCCACTCACAATGAAAATTAAACGTAATGTACACTTAAACGTAAAAACGAAATGCTATGTATTGTAATGAAACCATTCACAATGAATCACGTAACCATAAAAATAAACGTACAAAGACGCAAACTTAGAAGCATGTAAGGTTCAAGGTTTTGCGTCTATGTCTAACTTAAATTTAAGAAATCAGCTGCTCTGATTTTAGAACTCTATGGCAGAATTTATCCATACATAGAGCACGGATATCAAATGCAATCTTGCTGCTTGGTGCTGCAAGTTCCGAGCGACGGCGAGAGAGCCGAAGGTAGTGACTTCCACAGATATTGCTAAATAATAAGATTTCAAGCGTAACTGCATGCTGCAATCAAAGGAGATTGACCACTCTTACAGTGATTTACCCTCCCTATCAATTTATATTTATGAAAAACCACTGGGTTCACCGGTTTCTAGTATTTACCCGAGGTTAGCTTTAGGTTAGTATGTGTATAATCATGTATGAATTAATTGCGAATTCCAATTAAGAGAAGATTAGCCACCATTATAATATTTTACCAGTCTAACAACCTACTATCAATTTATATTTAAAAGCTTCGGAGGACAACGTATAGATTACATTATGTTTAACAAACAAAAAATAAATAAATGCAACATTTACACTGTTACAAGCGGCCACGCACAGTAGTTCGGCTCTCTCCGCTGTTGCTCGGGACTAGCAGCAGCTAGCAGCTGGAGTTGCACTTGATTTCCGTGCTCCGTGTAAGGGCAAGTTATAGTAAAGAGAACTGAAGATCAGTGACTCTCTGGACAGAATGGCGTCAATGGACAAAAGCTTAATTGCAATATAAGAAAGCTATCCTTACTCCTATTACTTCAAGTAAATTAGTTACTGCACTTTGCACATGTATAAACGCTACCGCCGTCTACTCAGAAGCAGCCATTTTCAATCAGCTGTTAGTTGATCTTCACTTCTTATTTTTGTTAGGCTAATACGCACGTTTGCATCGTTCATTGTGAATGCCTATATAGTTATAAGTTAACGTCTTACGTCTTATTTTATTATGTTTACATTTAATTTTCGTTATGAACGGGGCCTAACTCTGAAGGTGGGTAGCCCAAGCGCTTTTAGGCAGCTCACTACCTCACCATTGCTGAGTTAAAACAAAGCATCCTCAATACCACATGAATTTCTCACCACATACCACACAGAAACCTCTCTCTCTGGCCTGGTGCACTTCTAGTAATGTGAGAAGTACCACGGGAGCTTGGAATCTGCAAAGCTCGCACAGGAGCATTTGAAGAGGTCAGGATACTCCCCCTTCTCCCTCGTAAGGGGCACGCAATAGACGAAGATTATTTGCCACATTGTAAAGTTGCATGATCAAACATGCTCAGTATAACAGTAAAACAGAAAACGACGCCGACTCTTCATCCTCTATCTCTTAGTATAGACCTCCTTCTTTTATGTGCTCTAAAGTTGTAATACAAGCATAAACATAATAAACACAGCTTACAAATATTATAGTCGGCACTTTCCCAAAAACTGTAATTGTTTTAAAAGTAATGCATTTGGGGCATGAAACAAAGCAGATTAAAATACTTTTGGCATCATTTTTACACTATTCCACTCTTCAGCACATTTCCCCCTTTTTTCTCTTTCTTAGTTAAAAATATTTCTCATAAGAAATAAACTGCAATTCATAGAAAATCTAACAAAATATTAATTATTTTTACGCTTCTTGAGAAGTTGCAGAAAATACCATTTTAAAGAGCTGAACAAGAGTTTTAAAATGACATGATTTACTATTTTTGTAACCCCAGTAGTTCTCGAGCTAAAACTTCTTCAAAACCGCAACGCTCTATTCGTCCGAGCAGTATACATAAATAGTCAGGAATTCCAGTCTACAAGGTAAACATTCCTGCATTCAAATCGTTCCTCGAGAAGGAAAAAATTGACATCTTGAAGAATTTGCAAACTGGAATTCTGTTTGAGGAATAATCTCTATGAAATGACTTGACAACTTCGACTGAACTCGCTTTCCGCATGCTTTCAAAATATACTCCATTGGTTTGTGTTGTTGTTGAAGGAATTTTCTCCAAATACAAAGATCTTTAACTCAAAGCACCATAGGTGTGTGTAATCCATTATAAAAGTGGTTAACACTCAGAACATTTAATACAGTTACTTATGCTATTTAATACAGCGTGTAATTATTACTTATCCCGGATTTATTTGTGAAAATGTTAATATAATTGGTTAAGAGCTAAATAATATATATCAAGAGAAGAAAGTAGCATTTTATTTATGAGTGGAAAATGGGGATGCTTTCGACGAGTGAATAAAATCTGTTTACTCTCGTATTACATACAATATTTTTTCCGTTACCACCACTAAAGCAATATTTTAATGAAAGTAATCTTTAATTTGATTGGTAGACATGCGCGGTTGCCATTGCTTAAATTGGAGTCAATTGTTGTCGATGGCAATAATGTTATCGTTATGTATATACAGAATAAATAACTAGAAAATTCCGGAATTATGTTTTGTGATGTATGAGCCTAGTCATAACAAAATTCATATTAATACCTAAGATTTTTTAGTACCCAATGCTGAGTTTGCGTTTTTTCAGTGGTTTCGAAAAACTCAGTTTTTTTTTTTAAAGGAATATAACTTGTTCTGTAAAAAGGAGTTAAAGAAGAAATTATATTGGCATATTTTTAAGAAAATGTAAAAAATTAAAGTTGGTAGAAGTTCTCATTTTAAATGTTGTGTTTAGTCTACTAATTTTAAATTTATTTCCGCTCTTAAAACTAAAATATAAGTATACCAAAATGTTGGTAGAATTCATAATTGGAATGCCGTGTCAACTAATTATTGTTTATTTAATTTCATTGTTGTTTTAAGTGCATATTACCCCAAAGTGTATTCATTCTTCTCTATTTCTCTTAAATTTAAAATGTATATTGAGGAGATAATGAGTACGCTTTTTATAATATTCTGTTTTTTTTTTATTTTTATTGTATGTTTATTAAGAAGGAATATATTTAGTATAGTTGGAGACCATGTGAAATGATTGTCCCATGACCTACCTGCAGTTTTATCTATCAAATGAAAATGCAAATAGAAATAAGCGGTGTCTTCTTCTCGTCATTATTAACTTTGGTGTAAGATGCTACCTAACAGAGTTAGGAATATTTTATTTAAACCAATCCTGGTTAACAATTTTGGTGCTTTATGTAAGCTTTTATTTGCCAAACATATAATACATTTAGAACAAAATAAGTATTTTTGTGACAGCGCCATAGTACCATTAATATAAATATAATATGCGTAAAATTTTCTCTCGAGAATATCTCCTTCAGGCAGCAGAAGATTTAAACAGTGGAAAAATTCTTAATAGATAACTAAAAACTGCCATACCGAATATTCAATGGAGACTTGAAAATAATAAGGTATCCAAAGGATGGCCAAGACTAAGGAAGTTACACATAAATTATGGATTTTTTGCAACCTCTGATTGCTCTGCTACGTGACTAGACAAGCATAAGGAGACGGATATGCGCACTGTGCTACTACCCCATCATAACTTCCGCCAAAGCCAAGTTTAACACATCAGTTGGAGCTGAGCTACAGGCACTTCAACATGACCAACATGATTGCTTTTCCGCCAAGTGCTAGTTGCGAAGTGTCATTCGTTTTCTACAGGCAGAAGGGAATAGTGCAGGAAATTCATTGCAAAATGAGCCGTGTGTATGGTGCAAACTGTATCAGCGAGGGCGTTGTGCGAATAGTGTACGAAATTTAAAGAAGGCTGAACTGATGTTCATGATGAAGGCGGACAAGGACGCAGGTCTGTAGATAGTGAAAACCTTGTTTAGCGAGTTGATCCAGTGGTTGGAGAGAGACTGAGGTTTACCATCAGTGATTTGTCTCTGGAATTTCCGGACATTTCAACGTCAGCTCTGTACACGATTTTTACAGAACACCTGGACTATCGAAAACTTTGTGCACGCTGGTTTCTTTCCCCCCCCCCCAAAAAAAACTACCCATCGAAAACTTGGTGCATGCTGGTTTCCCCCCACCCAAAAAGACTATTTCTCGAAAACTGTGTGCACGATGATTTCCCAAAAATGACTGTCTCCATACGCTGGCGGCAACCTTGTATGAAGAGGGTATTGGAAAGTTTGTCCATCGATATGACAAATGTCTTAACGTTCACGGTACCTATGTGGACTGTACTTACTTCTGGTAATAAAACCATTTTGTGATTCACCTTTGTCTTTTTGTTATGCTCCATCGAAGGTTGAAAAAAAAAAAAAAAAAAATAGCCCTCGTAGCAATGCTTGCTGTTTTAAAGTATAGCACATAATTATCCTTCAACTAATTAACTGGAATATCAAGTTAAAGTCGGTGTTAAAATATGTTGTTCTTTATGTCAAAATATGTATCGATGTTCTGGGGCGGCGGACGGTATTTATTTTCCAATAGAGATACCTACTGGAGGATGAGCTGGGGTGAGAGACACACCGGGTGATTACTGTAGATAGGATCTAACATGTTTCCCGATAGAGCACCCCGACATCAGTGAAGCCCCACGGAAAATACTCTTTCATTCCAGACGCTGAGGATGAAACCTTCCTACAGCGCAGCCACCATCAAACCTCGCCCTAGTACTTTCTACCCTGTAACAGAGCCAACGGAATGAAATGATTTGGAATGGAGGAGCGGAAAATTCCTGGAATGTAAATGTTCATCCCAGCCTCACCCGAGTAAATCACGAAAAAACTCAAAGTAATAATACTTAGGTGCAAACACCTTATTTTATTTTCTATAATTTACTATAAAGTATGACCTGCGAAACCAAAAGGTTCCCAAACCATTCCATGTTGATATTGTACAGATCGGTAAATAGCATTAATGTGCTATTAAGTGTCATAACCACACATTCGTGGTGTCCCAATAATAGAGGAAGTCTCTTTCTGAAACTTTGGATTGCTTTGGTTTGAATATTTAACATTTTAATACGATATATTTGTAAATACTTAAAAATAAATGTCTCTGGCTCATTTTAGAACGTTTTTGGATTGATCGTTAATTCTCGTAGTTTAAATAATTATACGCAATGTATGAACGAGCCATACAAGCATCAACCTTGGTAAGAGAGCACTGCTCAGTAGTTAGCAGGCAAGGTCAGGCTTGTTGCAACTGGTACGCTGTATAAAAAAATTCATTAATTGCAGAGTGTGTTATGGATTACAACTACTGGCAGATTCGGCTTGTACAGTTTGAATGTGGCATGAACGAACATTTCTCATGCTATATCCTAAGTCGTCAAGTTAAAACATTTCGTGAAATGGAAAGGTTTGGTCTAAGAAGTAACGAATACAGCCGAGAATTCTCATTCAGAACACATTAGATGGCATGATCCTAGCTTGAAAATTTGTTCTGAAATATGGGAATAAAATAGTGTAAAGTTGCAGCATATTTTTTCCTAAAAGGAAGCATGTAACTCATAAATTAACGAAACAGTTATTCGTTCCATTATCCATATAGACGGTACCTGTAACACGTAACTTGCAGTGCATAAGAAAATACCACGCAATTATTGCTCTTACACATTTTAGATTTTTGCAAATATTATCCATTTCTGCTTCCCTGGTAAGTGAGCAAGTAGCAAATCATTTATTTTAGAACCTGGAGACAGGTATTTCTTCCTTGTAATCCCCTACCATATTTATTATCCGCTGCCACACTTCTGAAGTCATTTTGTTTATATCTGTTTATATCTGGGGAGGAAAGTTCTACTGCAATACTAAAGTGAGACTTTTGAGGCTAAATCCCTCGCTGACATCGCCGATGAACCTTCTATAGTGATCTGATTAAATCCATGTAAAGCGTTTCGAAGATAGGACAATCTACTCGTGCCATTTTCCACAACATCACATTCTTGTCGAAAGTGTGACACCCAACGGGCCACCGTCGGATATGTGATGGCCTCTCGAGGACCCGAATGGCATTTCCTCGCGTTCTTGCTACGTGTCACTGAAATTCATGTCAGCTCAGTCTTAGAAAACATCCCTTTATGGCAATTAAATTTTATATCACTACTTGGCAGCTTTGGACTCTGCACTAATGTGTTTAACATCTACATCATTCCTCTATATCTAACACCTCATATGTTTATTAGGATTTTGGTGACTATGTTGGCACTGGTCTCTCCTCCAGTCCTAGTATGTGGAATACTTGAGATGGAATTGTTTGGTGAAGATTTGTAGATGTTTCTTCTCGTCTCAAAGGGTGCGTATAGAACTCTTTTACTAGTGTCTAAGTTCTTATAGTTCTGTCACTTGTTTTAATCACCATGACCTCAGCTATGGGCATAGAATATTAACGATTAAACCACAAATGTGCAAATATTTTAATTTTTCTTAGTATATAGATCTGTTGTACCAAGTTTTCCTTTGTTTCTTATTTTATATGTTGCTATTTCTCTTAGTTTCTTGATTAATTTATTTTTCATTTCCACTTTCACATATTCCGTACATTCATGTATATTTAATCTTCAGACAATGCGTGTTGTACTTTTAGAAATATCCGGTTTATTGTACAAGGTTGGATAAAAGCGGAACATCCTTTACTTGCTCGCATTTTCTACCAGTTTCCCATCTGTTGCGTCCCAAATGTCGCTACACACAGCACATTCGCATTTTATGCGCTTCCTTTTAGTGGCAAGGTGAGAGAGGTCTATAAATCAGGTTCAACCCCTAAGTGTCTTTTCTGAGAGAAATACACTGTTAGCGCTTTTATCCCCCTCTGCTTGCTTTTAATGCGTGGGGGGCTTCCCACATAGCGTCAGATATTTCTTTTTAAAACACTTCGGAAACAGTGACAGAGGTAGATTCGGACAAATTGTAGATCCGGGAAGTATTGTCCAATATCGTTCGCCACAGTCAGTGTCTCCTTTCCTTCCCCTTTCTTCTTCTTGTTCTGATTGAGAATGTTATAGCATCTTTTTCAGTAATTATGTTTTAGATCTTAATGGACTATTTTGCTGTCTTTAACAGAATAGCTTGGATTAGTTATTATTGTAGGGAGGTTTAGTGTCGAGGGGGATTACTTTTATTTATTTAATCAGTTAGTTAGATGTTCTTCTTACGTTGCCTCGGCTCTTGAAGTCAGGAGTTCGATGTTTAACAGTTAACACCTCCCGGGCTGTTTTGCTGTGGTCCATGGTTTAAATGACCGCCACGGGTGGCCGAGGTCATTAAGGTGCGGACTTGTGAGCGGGAGGTCTGGGGTTCGAATCCCGCCAGTACCATCCTCCTTGGCTCGGGTTTTTCCAGGTTTACCTAAGCCCTCATAACTACAAATGCCGGGGAGGTACCCGAAACTTAGGCCTGGAACGCTTAAAAAATATCCTTTCCCAATATATAATTTCATTTCATGTATTATCAGTGTCCACCGCCTGTGGTGCTCAGTAGTAAAATAGGTGTTAAACATGACTAAAAAAATGTTTAAATTACTACCATAGCTTTCACCAACTACTTCGGTTGGCATCTTCAGTGGACGATGAACAAACATCTTACTGTTAACAAGACGAGAATATTGAACCGTCTCTGCCTGTTTTTTGAGGACGATCGAAATTATGGTGCGGCGGAAGTGGTGAGGAGAGGATGGAGGGGTGGTAGTTGTTTGTTTTTAAGAACCGGTTTCCATGTGCTACTTAGGTGATCTTCTACCTCTGTTAAAGTTGTTTGGATGCTGTTGTATTTCCAATGCTTCGCACCTAGCTACATTGAAAATGCCTTGTGTTTTTGCAACCACTTCTGTTTTATTAAAGTATATACCATGGCATTCATTTATTGCGTGTTCTGCTACCGCAGATCGTTCAGGTTGATTAAGGCGAAGATGTCGCTGGTGTTCCTCCATTCGTTTTTCAATCGATCTTCCGCTCATGCCTTATAAACTTTGCCACATTCACATGGTATTTTATAAATTCCCATAGTGTCAAGAGCATGATTAAGGTCTTTTGCATTATTAAGCATTTGCCCTAATTTAACAGTTGGTGGTAAGATAGATTGTATGCCTTTTTTCTTTAATATACGTGCTATACCCACAGTAACGTCAGAACAGCCTTGGATTTTTTTTTTGAATAGGTGTTAGATATTGGCGTTTGCTTAGGGCGAATGGCTCTGTCAATATCTTTGTTGCGTATTCGTTGGCTTTGAAAACATCGCGGAGGTGATTTAAATCATGTTTTAAGATGTTCCAGTTCTGTGATGGTTTTTGCTCTGTGTACTAAAAGTCTTGATTACGGACTATTTTTGTGCAGAATGATTCGATCTGGCGTTGAGATATCTTTCCGTGTGTGTATGTTTCTATAATGATGACCAAGGGGTTCCTTATGATTTTCTCCGAACTAAGACATCTAGAAAGGGAAGCGTGTCATTACTTTCCTTTTATCATAGTAGAGTTCATGTTTTCATGGACACTATTTAGATGTTCTAAGAAGAGCTGTAGTTTATGATGTCCATGTGGCCATATGACAAAAGTGTCGTCCACGTATCTCAACCTGAGTGAAGGTTTGTCTTCAGCCGTGTCTAGAGCCTTCTCCTCGAAGTGTTCTATAAAGAAATTCGCTACTACAGGATTTAGTGGACTTCCCATTGCTGCTCCTTTCTGTCTGTAGAATTTGGTTGTTCATCGAAAATAGCTGGAGGTTAGGACGTGTTTAAATAATGTAATTTCTTTTGCTTTGAAGGGGAGTTGTAGGAGTTCCAAGGTTTCTTTGATGGGTACATTTGTGAATAGTGATTCAACAACAAAATTCACAAGAATATCATTAGGCTGGATGTTGATCCTATCAATGATTTGCACAAAGTGTTTCGAGTTCTTGATGTGGTGATCAGAGTGATCTATTATTGGACGTAAGAAGGATTCCAAGTATTGCGTTAGTTTGTATGTTGATGAGCCGATGGTGTTAACAATAGGTCTTAAAAAGAATATCTGGTTTGTGTATCTTCGGGAGTCCATACAGTCTAGGAGGCAGACTATTAGTTGATTGTAGCTTTTTTATTTCCTCAGGTTTCCATTTGGTCTTTTTTAGAAGAGCCGCAGTTTTTCTTTTTACAATTGTAGTTGGATCCTTTGGTACTATTCTTCAGGTGTCTGATATTAATAAGGAACTCATTATCTCCTCATACTCGACTGTATCCATCATTACCTTAGCATTGTCTTTATCAATTGGTAGGATGGTGATGATGATGATGTCATTCTCACGTAAGTTTTTTTTAGTTGTGCTCTTTCCTTCCTATTAAGATTATTCCTAGGAGGCTTTGCTTCCTTTAAATTTCTGCATGCTTCTGAACGTACCTCCTATGCATCAGCTGTTGGAAGTTCGCAAATAGCATTTTCCACTTGTGTAATAATGGTTTCCGTTGGAATCTTCTTAGGCACTGAGGCAAAATTATGTCCTTTAGCTAGGAGTGAAACTGCATCTGGAGACAGCTGATGGCTTGATAAATTCACAATTAGTTTGCCGTCCAAGTTTTGGCTAGTTTCTTTGTGATGTAGCTGGTCGAATTTCTTCTTTTGGCTTCTGTTACTTTGGAGTCATGTTGTTCAGCACAGTTAAATGTAATTGAATCTATCTTGTTCCACATGTGTGATTACATTGACGATGCTAAATATATATATATATATATATATATATATATATATATATATATAGATTAAGAATCCATGGAGACAGTGGCAAGTTGAGATCTCGTAGAATGAATCTGTTCTCGAGTGAGTGCTCGGCTGGCTCTATTATAAATCCTATTTGCAGTCGTGCTTTTTATGTTGGATACAGCAACAAAGATATTGACAGAGCCATTCGCTCTAAGCAAACGGCAACATCTAACACCTACTCAAACAAAAAACCGAAGGCTTTTCTGATGCACATACAAGACGTTACTGTGCATATAGCACGTATATTAAAGAGAAAACATACAATCTATCTTCATACCAACTGTTAAATTAGGAAAAATAAATAAATAAATAAATAAAATAAAAGGCATAAAATATTTTTCACAGCAACATTTATTTGTACATGAAATAGCATTCCCTAATCTATATTTCAACATAGTTGCCACCATTGTTCACGCATTTGCCATAGCGGGAAATCAACTTTTGTATGCACTCTTCAAAGAAAGATGCCGTCAGTGAAGAGAGTCACTGCTGAACACCGTTTTTTTGCGCCGTTATCGCTGTCAAGGCGCCTTCCTCCGAGCTCATACTTAATGTTCAAGAACAAGTAGTAGTCAGAAGGCGCGAGATCGGGACTGTATAGCGGGTGATTGAACTGTCCCCATCGAATTGTTGAATATTGTTTTGTGCGACACTAGCAGAATTGGGACGTGCGTTGTCATGAAGCAACACAATGCCTTGATTGAGCATTCCACGTCTTTGGTTTTGAATTGCGCGCCGAAGATTTCTCAATGTTTCACATATTGCACCGCATTGATAGTTGCATCTCCAGGAAGGAACTCAACAAGCAGAATGCCCCGTCAGTCCCAGAACACGGTGCACATGATTTTTCGTGCTGACAACATTGTTTTAAATTTTTGTCGTTTGGGAGATCCTGTGTACCTTCGCTCCATCGACTGTTATTTTGATTCTGGAGTGACCGCCGGTCACTGTCCTGCTTAAGAATTCATCTCCCTCATCACTGTATCGGGTAAAAAATGTCAAAGCACTGTCAAGTTGCTTCGTTTTGTGGACATCCGTAAGCATCTTCGGAACCCAGCGGGAACACAATTTGCGTTAATTTAAGCGCTTTGTAACAATCTCATGCACAAGTTTTTGCAATTTGTGGAAACACATTACAAAGCATTCTTATTGTGAACAGTCTTCTGTTTTCACGAATTGCCTCATTCACTTGTTTAACCAAACCATCAGTGACAACAGAAGGTCGCCCTCTCCGTGCATCGTCATGAACATTCGATCGTTCATCATTGAAGTGCCTAACGCACTTTCTCACCATTCCATCTGTCATTACATTTTCACCGTAAATCTCTATAAGTTGACGATGCATTTCAGCTGGCTTAACATCCTTGCGTTGAAAACCCCTATTACGGAACGCACTTCACAGTCGGCGGGATCAGAAATTGTCTTAAACATTTCGAACGATCACAAACAACTATAAACACAACACGATCCGACTGTAATGGTGTCAGTGGACAGGGGACAAGTGCGCATGCGTGGAACTGCGACACTAACGTTGCGGTAGGACGAAATGGTACTTAACTTTCTGGACACGTCTCGTACTTCTTATATTTTATATTAAATCCATTATGTGGATTCGCTCCGCCCCTCACGAAAATTTATTTCCTTTAAATATTATGGAACTCTGTTCCTTCTAGTTCCTTATTGGACCACAATAGACATCGTTTGTATTTCATGCTCGCTCCTATTCGATAGGTTTTGAAATGTGTTTATTGGTCGCACCAGCTCACTTACTTTCTTAAATAAATATTCTCATGTGGCGACTTTTGAATATGATTGATTCCATTACCCTTTTAGCTTTACCATAGTTAGATTCTCATACTAAACGTTTGCGATAAGGCACATTTCGGTCATATAATCTTTAATCTACCAGAGCATTAGTTTCAACTGAATCTGTGAGCTTGTCAGCCTTATTATTTGTGTTTTGTAGTATTCTTATACATCTATTTATTTTTTGACACTTTCTGTGTACAGCTATGAGTTTATCTATTTCTCAAAAAGTCACACTTGGGACCTATCAGGAAAAAAATGAGTGCCTCAGACGATTTCGTAGAATTTCAGCTAAAATAAGTTTTATCTTTAACCTTTTCGCATAAAAAACAAGCAAAGAATAATTTTTTTAAAAAAAATTTAAATTTTCAGATGCTTTAAACATGTCAGAAAAACGTGTTTTGCAATATGTCTATAAAACTGAATAAAGCCATAGCAATATTCTATCTGATTTTGTAACACATTACTCGTTAATTATACCATTTATCTTGAAGTATGTATGTAACTTGTTAGCAATATGCTGTAATAAGAAAAAAAAAAAAAAAAAAAAAAAAAAAACACACGAAAGTCCAGGGGCAAATTCCCTGTTAATTTTGGCTTTTATGTTGCACTCATATGGTAACAGTGCGAAAGTTACCAGGTTGATTCATTATTTTAACAAAATGTTTGAGCGTTCTACTGCCTTTTTTTAAAATGACATCATTTAGCTGTAATTTATGAACATCTTATCATGTAAATTTTATTAATTCGTTGTATCTCATCTGGCCAAGATCGCTAAGGCACGAACTTGTGAACAGAAAAATGTACGGTTCTTTGTTTGTTTATTTGGTTTATTTAAGGTCTCTCTTTAACATCTCAGGTCATCAGCGTCTCATTCTATTCAGGGCGAGAAACGGCCGACAAATTTTGCTCAGAGGCCTCTTTTTTCAGGCTTGAGGTTCTTTATCGTGCTGTAAATGTACGACACGAGACCCACGGCTTTACTTCCCTTCCGAAGGAAGCCATACTTAGGATTTTTACGCCCGAAAAATTCATCGATCCTGGCCGGGTTTGAACCTGCGATTTTGGGTTTAGAAGGCAAATATGGTTACCACTACACCACCAGGAGCGACTATGTATAGTTCCAATGCTGCTGATTCGCTCCTCTATGAATGAAACTTTTTTTAGGATTTCTTAAGATGTCAAATGCCGGGAAGATACTCTAAACTTGGCTTCACAAAACTCCTTTTCCAATTTGTCATTTCATCTCGTATATCAGCGTTCACTGCTTGTGATGCCTCAGCAGTAAACATACGCGTTAAATATTATAAAAAGAAAAAGGAATAGCAGTATATACAATAGTTGAACTCTCACGCCTTGCTTTTATTATATGAGCAAGAGGTTATTTCAATCAGTAAATGCACTGCGTTCTTTGTTTGTGTTTTTTTCCTTTTCTCTGATTGAGCGTACATGTACACGCCAAATTGCTTATTGTTTCAGTTTTTTTATCCTCTTAACATTTATGAAGCAAATAAAGGATTTATATGTAAATCTCGTATCTGTTGTCACCAATATCATTCTGTATAGATTTTGTTACGCATGAAAATTTAAATATCTGTAAAATTAAAACAGCACATTCTGGTCCTAAGTTATACACGACGCTAATTTATACAATTATCAAGATGAAACATGTTTTGAAGTCGCAATGGAATGCTATTTTATTCTGTAATGGCAGCTCATGTAAATAGAGAAAAAGGTTTAATTGAGTGATAATTGCATATAATTATAATATAGAATATAAGTTACAGTACCAAAGAATCTACGGGAGAATATATAAATTCGGAGATAAAATAAATATTCATTAGAACCCAATGGCACGAGGCCAGGGGTGTACAATTTTACTACTGCTACCGTTGAATAGAGCTTGCTAGCTTTTAGAATTTTAATTACTGAAATTAACATCCTTACGTGCGTGGCTGAGCATATACAACAAAAAGAAAGCAGAAGTTAACAAAAACTTGTACTAATACACCTATTTACACACAAAGAAAAAATTACTGGTTTAGTGCAACAAATTAATCAATGGCCCTTGGTCATATAAAATTAGAGGTTTTTCTTTCAAGGCACCCGATAAGAGATGACGTTTTTGGTGGTGCATAACAGCTCTTATGGGTGACCAGCGTTTGCAAACCTAGATAACCGCAAATATAAACATCAGGCGCAATATAGAAGTCTCCAACAGATATATCGTTTTTCTTTTACTTATAAAAACATATTAAGCCATAGTTATAGGAAATTAAAAGTTTAAAATTTCGGGGGTAATGCAAACTATCAACCTCCTAGAGAAGTCGCCCCGGTTATCGGAAATAAAGGGAGTGTATCACTTCTGGATTTCAAAATCTATACCCAGATGTAAATTAAAATAGAAACATGGCAAAACATTTTAAAAAGTAATATTACTATAAAGTAAAATGTTTATACATTTCAAAGTCTGCAGTTTCTGTTAATGTTAATGTTACTCTTTAGTTGGCATTATAATTATGTAAATTAAGTGTTTACCATCGTATACTAAATGAAAACAAACCCTTTATCTGTCAATGAACTAACAGACAAATTTTGCACAACTTCATGCAGTAATTTCAGTCTTAGGGTCTATTATTTTTCTCTTTGTACGTACTAATGAGAACAGTACAGTTGTATTACTTTACAGTACTAAATTATAGCATGAAAATTCTGTAAACATGTGACTGTTACGTTAATTATAGTGCACCAATAATTTGGACGTTTCAGTTCAGCGAAGTTCAAATAACTGAGAATCTATCGTAAAGATAAGAATATTTATCCGACAGTAAAGATGTGATAGAGAAAGGGAAAACCAAAAATTTAACAATTAAATTATCCAGTGATAGACATGAATACTTGATATAAAAATATAAAAGCCTCGTTAACAAAATATTGAAATTTTATGGATAAAGATATTTTAAAGTAGCTAAAAGTATATTATTTATTAATGTGTTCACTTATGGTGCAAAATAAATAATATTGTATTCCAAAAATAACAAATATTGGCATCTACAATAACGGATTTCCTTAGCAAGTGTACGAGGTGAGAATTTGGATAAACAAGAACTGACAATCAATCTTCTATCCTACTACGAACAATAAACATATAAATTAGCATGGACATGTTTGAAGCAATGAAAAAAGTTATTAGGAAAAAATTATTGAAAAGTTGGGGGAGAGGGCAAAGAGAAGTTAAGGCTTTTGGGAGTAAAACTTGTTAATAATAAAATTACATATAAAGGTTTTAATTTAGCATTAAACAAACATGCTTTGCAGTTTCTTTAGAGAAACTTTTAAGAATACAAATAGATTATGAATTTTAGTCACCATGAATTTCAGAACTATCAGGTATAGTTGAAAAGGATTATAGTTGTGTGATGTAAAAAATTATTAAAATGTTAACTAGTTATTTTTCATTCTTGGATATATTTTATTAACTACTATTAAAGTTAAATTTTACAGCGTGTAATTTACAACCTCTAAGCGAGAATACAATTTATGCTAACTTTATTTTTACACATATTCGCATTTTAATAACAAACCAAAATTTTGGCTAATTTAGTAGTGCCTTTATAAAAAAGTATCTAATTTTATAGTTGAGATTCGAGATGTGCAATGGAAGTTTGCTATTTTCTGAAAGAAAATCTATTGAGAGCAATTTATGGATAGAATGCTTGAATTTTCAAATCGGAAGTGTTCAGCAAATGTACAACACATCTTTTTTAAAAACATTTCAATATGTATAATATAATATATGAATTCTTTGCGTTATCGTTTCTTTTCATCGTGCATATATTCCAGTATTATGCAAGCAATTGTATTCTAAAGAAGAATGGCAGGTTAGAAAGTAGGTTTATATAGCATATAGAACGCCTCTGTTGTGTGCAAGGCGCCTGTGTCTAGGAACCATCACTCTGATGCTACCTACAGTCTGAATGGGAGAACAATGCTTTACTTCATAACGAGAGAGTGTGGCGAAGTGCTTGAGCCTCGGGTCGCAAGGGTAAGGTATCGCTTTGAATGTCACATTGTGACGTAAAGGGAGAAGATACTGAAAGGGAGGCCGAGGAAACCCATTTGGATATGTATCAAAGGAACTGCTTTCAAGAGAGTTTAATGCAAGGAAAACGCGTCTGCCAAGCTCGACCATGGGCAAAATGGAGAACTCTGATTTGCAATCCTTGCTCCCAAGCCATGACTTGGGAAATGGAGAAAGGATTCTCATATAACACTTTTATCCTGTCGCAGATCCCTATACGTAAATACAGCTCCATTTGAGTCGATTTGGAAATGCCTGTGTATGTCAATGGCTTTGCATGGATCCAAATCTTCTATATAATTCCCTTTGCAACAAAGTGTGTGCTTTTCTCTCTCTCCTCCTCTTTCTCCCCTCCACACTCTTTTTCAAATGTTCTGATTAGAGAGAAACATCTAAGCAGTTTTCCAAAGATTTTTATCTAGTTTATCGGCAGTATTAGACATTTCTGCCGATTACAACTACACTTGATCAGTCCAGCGTTTAGGTCCTCTATATTACTCTTCTGCCCATAGGATGATATTCCCAAAGTTTGCGAAGGAATTTCCAAATGCGATTTCCAGTTATTCCTGTATGTGTACATTTTAAATATTTTTCAACAAATTTTAACTTCTTTGGTAAACTAGTTTTGTGTAACTGCAATATATCTGAATTTGTTCATTTCATTTGCTTTTAATCTTAAATTATTTTTATTTCTCTCATGCCCCATATTTCACTTCTAACAAAAGACATGGAATACTATTTTATAACATTTTAGTATTTTTTTCTAATTTATTATACAGGGCTCTTATAATTGTGCCATTCCATATAATTGAATCTTTCTATTTATTTCTTGTCAATATTTCCTAATTTGTCCTTATTGTTCTGAGAAATTTAAATTTATTAACCGGTTAAATATTTTATTATCGACAGTTACTGTAAATCATTGCATTTTTGCATTGAAAAACTATATTTTGATTTTTTCCAACAGATATATTTATATTATGAGAGATTTTATATAGCTTATACAGCTCTTTCTCTATATTGTCCTCATTATTTGTGATAATTTCTTGATCAGTTAGACCCTGATAAATACATAGTTAATAGTAAGTTATGTGAATAATATGTAGGATTCCTAGATTTATACATAAGAATCTCAAAACAAAATAAAATTAAAAAATATTCCTTTTGAGCTTTAACAGCTGGTGAACTAGGTGTTCGTGCAGATATGATATATAAAAAGACACAACGAAAAAATTATTAATATATATTTAATTTTTCGTTTTGTCTTTTTATGTATTATGCGACTTATCTGCACGAACAGCTAGTTGACATCCTGTGCATATACAATATTTATCAAAAAAAAGTTTACCACAACTACCACCACCACAATAAGGTCCTATCTTCCACTTCACCAGCGACAATTATGCTTATAATATATACAACACATATACAATTTGAGCATAGTATTTGTTAAATGCTGCAATCTCCGAATGAATAATATTCCAGCAATATTCTAAATTTTCTTTGTGACCGGCAGTCGTGAAACTGCAGAGAGTTTCAGAGACGAGTAGCGACAATTTAAAGGATGAAAAATGTACGAGGTTCTGTGTAAGGGTATGGAGGGAATAGAACTTTTTATTTGGTTGGGTGTTTAAATTTTGATGAGAAGATAAGGAGTGAAAACGGGTGGAAAGATAGTGCAGAATTGAGGTGCATAGAATTCAACCTAAATATTGAGGGAATACAACTTCCTTCCAGCACCCAGTTGATGCCAAGGTAACAAGTCAAAAGCTGGAGTGATATGATCTGACTTACATAGGTTGCATACTAGCGAACGCCGGCATTATGAACACTGTCCGAGATTTGTCGTGATGTCAGTTTACAGAATGTCGTATAATCAATGTTCACATAAACATTTCTCTTATGTTGAATGTGAGAAAATTCTTAAGCCATTTCAACGAATGGAATACTGAAAATATTTTTACGACATGTGTTATTTTGAATTTGCTATTTAAGCTCGCTTTCAAAATAGGCTCATACTATTTTATTGGCACTTTTGTTTCATTAAGTTTCACGGGAAGAGTACTGTTTGATTAATTTGGTTTAATAATGGATTGTGTCCCATTATGATTTTCCCGGAATTTAAATGTCTTTTTTTTTTTTAGCCCTTGTTAGGTCTTTGTTCAATTCATCTATGAAGTTGATGGCGTTAATTCTGGTCATGAGTGTGTACACGGTTGTAGGTCGTCCGTTTATATATAGTATCTGCAACATTTATTGTGCTTCGTGACGTCATTTATATATGAATAGAAAATAATATTGCTCTCGGTACTGATTCTTGTGGCACTCCACACTCTACTACCTCCAAGGTGAAAAACGACATGCTATAGTCGGCTGGAGAGATAGAACCACTGGATTGCGTTCTCAAATAAATGCAGTGACTTACATTTTGAAACTACGTTATTTGTATTAACTGAGTTAAGCTCTTTAGAGAAGACTAAGATTTAGGGCTGTCTATACTCTCTGATATAACAGTCTGCAAATGGTAAAGTGTTAATTTTTTCGAAAGGGATGCAAATTGTTTTGACTTTCCAAGACAATGTTGTTGAGATTTCTCCACATTTTTGTGGATGGTATATTGGGATCTATTAGTTTTATGTCCATTCTCAACTTGGCATTTCTGATTGATTGATTTGTTTAGTTCTGTAATAGTAGGTTAGTGTTGCTTTTGCTATTTAGATATTTTCGATATCCAGATCTCTTTCAGTTAATTTACGAATTTTAAATGTTATCCAAGGAGCGGTGGGTTATAAAGTTGTACGGTGATACTATTGAACATTTCAATTTTCTCATCTACTCTCCTTAAGTTCTAGATAATATGCTATTCTGCTTGTAACGGGATATTAATTAGTGCCTTTTCGTTTGTGTGTTTCAAGTCTCTGAAGGTAACAACTTTAGACGGCAAGGAATAATGCAAGTATATGGCATTATGGGTAAACAAGACTGATACAGGAACTGGCTCTGAGTGATGCTATTTCGGCATCATTTGTTATAGTTAAGCCTAAAAGAGTCAGTTGTGGGTGTATGATGAGAACTTAGGGAAAGGATTATCATATCGCAACACTAGAATAGCGTCGCTAGTTCAATAGAGTCGGTTGTGTTCGTCATAGAGTTATTATTGAAGTCCCTCATAACAATAACATGTTCGTAATGAGGCAAACATTTAACAAGGGTATTTCAAATTCAACTGTTTGTTTTTGGAGGTTTGTACACTACAGAGACCATACATTTAAGGTAGGAAGCGGTAATTCCTATAAAGAATATTTCAGGTTTAGCCGAATATAGTAAATTATTTAGTTGTTGATCATATCTAATGTAAGTAACTACTTCCTCTACCTCCATTGCCAGTGCGATCAACACGGAGAAGAAGAGAGCCAGGAGCATGCACCGGTGCCGAAGAGAAGCTGCACGTTGTTTGGCATGGAGGAATCGTCTGTTGAGTAATGTGTACGAATTTATGACATTGCAGCGAAATTCATATATAAATGTTGAATAAAAATGTACCGATAGATCATAATAGTAGCAAAATGTTATATGCCTATGTTTTACTTACCAATATACGATTCTGTAGTTAATTATATTATGTGAAAATTCTAATTACAAGAACATAAGAGTAGGCCTAATCTAACAACTAAATTCTTTCCGAATTAATAACTATTAAAATGCAAGTTATTGATATGGGAAGCTACTAAGGTAATGCCACCCGCTTACTAAATTGGTAAACCTGATTCAAACTATTTTTTATTTTCAAGATATACTTTGGAAGAAGAAAAAT
The DNA here is from genome assembly GCA_030762175.1 of Metallyticus violacea. NCBI lineage: Eukaryota > Metazoa > Arthropoda > Insecta > Mantodea > Metallyticidae > Metallyticus > Metallyticus violacea. The sequence goes on along the minus strand of CM060842.1, from coordinate 92,967,049 downwards.
GGAGTGTGTTGGAACAAGGTTTATATAAAGATTAGAAATTTGCACTTTATTAATTTAATAATAAGGAAAATGTTTCACATCTTTCAAAGTACTCGTAAAGAGTGAGCATTTACATATAAATGCTAGATATATATCTACTTCTTGCCATTGAAGATCTCAACGAGTTCGGAATATAGAAATTTCAAGTGTGACTTTATCTTAATGTTTTATCTTTTTCTGCTTTTATTACTACTGTTAATTTGTTACATTGTTAATAGTGTTGCTTTATTTTTATTTTTATTTTATATTGTTTGCACCTCTGGTGTTGCTATTAACTTGGCTTATTAAGTTTAATTTGCTTTTGCATGTTTTGCTTTTGACTTCTTTACTATTCATCTATTATTCTTTTAATTTTATTTCCTACTTTCTCTGTGTTTTCTAATAGACCTTATTGTTTAATACCTTATACTATGACATCTATCCAAGGTAATGTTATGAAATTTGCAATTTTAAGTGTGACTTTAAGTGTTTATCCTTTTCCACTTTTATTATTACTGTTAATTTACACACGCACGCACGCACGCACACACACACATATATATTTATATATATTCATTATTTATAGCATTAACTACTTAAATTATCAAATAAAAATAAAATATGAACGAGTAGAATAAATTACTTGCTAGTTCATTGATTACAAAATAAAATAGTTAATCAACTTGCAGCCTTAAATTATAAATACAAATCAAACATTAGTTATATATCCCAAATGGACACGAAAATTAAATATGAAATTTTAGGTCTTCTATTCGTTTTTACCAATATAAAATCCTCGTATTCGAAATGTTTGGAGCAAATGAATTTGTGCCATTTTTATCTGCTCATTTTCAATATTCTTTTCTTTTGTATTTTTTTTTCTTTTAAGGGGAAAACTATAAATGCTCTAGAATAAAATACATTTGCAATATTACTCGTATAAATTATGCAATCACGATATTTGGGCTTCCATAAATTAAATATTTAACCTAAAAAGGAAGCTTTATCAAACTTAACTGTGAAAAGATTTACTACTTCCTTTTTTTTTTTTTTTTTTTTGTTTTTTGAAACTTTCATGCACTCATAGGTATCACACGAAACCGGCATAGTAAATTATTTACACAAAAACTGTCTATAAGGCCAAAACAAACCTGCACTAACTCACACGGCGCTATTTAATAACTGCCCGATGTCTACTCCTGTCATCTGCAGCGCGACTGCAGTGCCAGCCTCTAGTAATATGTTAACTCTATGGTTTCAACCAGGTTTCTGAAATAATAATACAACGTAGCTGGAGAGGAGAGAAAAGATCATAAAACTCGTTAAAGTGGGACAACAGGCTGTGGGCATTCACTTGAGCAATTTGTAAAGCATTGATACGGGGTGAAAGAATGGATTTTAGCCTAGCAGTGGTCAAAGGACGAGCGTCCTAATAACAGTGAATGGCCAAGGTCAGTATCCTCAAAGACTGCCAGCTTTGTTTGTGCGTCACTTGACAAAATTGTGCCAACCTAACTTAACTGGATTTACTAAATAGTATAAGGACAGTTAGAAATTAATTATAAAACTAATGTTAATTCTAAACTTGGTTAAGCTACAGTATTTAAATCCTTGAAATACGGACAATAATAACATGAAATAAGTTAATGTTACAATAGAAGCGAAATTAATACTGTAACAAAATATAAAATGAATATTACAACAAGGGAAATTAGTATTATGTTTAAAAATGAATTAATAACTATATTAATAATAAAAGCATGAAAATCTCCTTCTATGGACGCGAGATTGCCGAAGCTTCACCTATGCTCATAAAAGAATCTCAAGCCTGAAACAAGAGACCTCTGGGCAAAATTTATTGGTCATTTCACGCCCTGAATTGAATGGGGACACATGACTTGGATGTTAAAGAGCGTTTGTAAATAAACCAAATCAATCCATCCTCTTCTTATCTTCTCCCTATTTCTCACGGGCACTCCCCCACAATTTATCTGATATCTTGGGTCTTAAACAAAAAATGTAATAAAACTTGAATTTTATTATACTTTTAAAGACTAATTGTTACTAATAGTTTCCCAAAGAAGATAGTATCTTACATGGCGATTTCTCCCTTGTTGCAATTCCACTAGTTTTCAAGTTGCGTTGTTGTGAATTTTCAGAACTAAAAATCGTCTAACCTTAAAAGACAGCATAGAAGTAAAGTGGCTATCTCTGTCTTTCTCTAATGTCACTAGCTCCGTTCTCTGCTATTCTCGAGCTGTTGCCAAATTCCTTATAATACGGTGTAAATATTATAATTTTCAGTTTTGAGCACATTATCCTGCGTGGAATATTTTTCTCTATTAGTCGCTATTGATTCCTGTGGGCCAAGATTTCTAAAGAGAATGTACTTTTCAGTAAAAGTTCGATATTTGCTGCTTGTGTGCTTATCATGTACCTAATAAACTAACGATTAAAACAGACTAATATTTTTTCTGGTTTGCAATAAACTTGATTTCAGGCACGTAAGTAGTAACAAGGTTAATGAAGTTCTTATTAGAAGTTTTAGGTTTGCATTGGAAAGTTTTGTGCGCTGGGATTATACGGGATTTTAAAAGAGAGGAAGGATAATTTTGGTCTTGGAACTTTTGAGCTAGGTTTTTAATATACTTGTCAAGAGATGAAAAGTTGTTACAAAGACGATGACCACGGATTGAAAGAGAAAAAGGAATAAATGTTTTGATATGCAAGGGATGACAGCTATCAAAATGAAGATACTGTTGTAAATTGGTAGGCTTAATGTGCACAGACGTAAGAAAAGAGCCATTACATAAAGAAATACCAATATCTAGGAACGTAGCGGCTTAGGGAGAGACAGAAGAAGTGACTTAACTGAAAATTTAAAGTTAAGATTAGTAAGGAACTAATCGAGAGATTCTGAGCCACGAGTCCAAAGCACGAATATATCATCAATATATCTCAGTCATAATAATGGTGCCAAAGGTTCTGACTTAAGAAATTCCTCCTCTAAGCGAGCCATAAAAAGATTGGCATAAGACGGTGCCATTCTGGTGTCCATCGCAGTACCTTTAATTTGTAGATAATATTTATTATCAAAACTAAACACATTACGAGTGAGGACCAGATAAGCAAGATGAAAAATGAAATCTGTGGATGGGGTATGAGGAGGTGCTCGAGAGTCCAAGAAGAGAGTCTAACAGCACCTAATCCTTCATGATGGGGAATGTTTGTATAGAGTGACGTCACATCGATAGTGGCCAGAAGTACATTAGAATGTGCCAAAGGGTCAACTTTCTTTAGTAAACTCAAAAAATAGAAGGAATCTTTGATATAGGATGGCCTAGACGTAACAAATGGCTGTAACCAACAATCTACTAGAGCGGAAATCGTTCAGTGGGGGAATCGCAGCTGGCTACTTTCGGGCGGCCTGGACAGTTCTTTAATTTTAGGGAGAAAATATATGGTGGGAGTACGAGGGCCATGAGAGTAATTAGAGTGATATCTTGGGATCTAAGTCCTTCAGCAGTACCAGAAGATGCAATAAAAGACGTTATTTCTTCATTAAACTTGACTCTAGGGTCGGAAGACAATAGTTCATAATAAGTGACATCCTCAAGCTGTCGGTAAGCTTCAGCATTGTAAGAAGAAATGTCCTGTAGGACCTGAGGACCCTTTATCAGCTGGAAGAATAATAACATGAGGATTATTAGATAACTTTTAAGTGCTGATTTATCACGCAAAGTTAGATTATCTTTCGGGGTGATCTTATCTAGAAATTTGGAATCACTAATCGAAGTTAAAAATCGGTTAATAAACATTTCTAAAGAATGGCTAGAAGGTAAAGAAGGAGGTTCAAATTTGGAGGGAGGACGAAACTTGAGAAGGCAAGGAGTAACATTTGAAGTAGGCTGAGAAGATTTAGTATGCCAATAGTAACGCCATCTTAAATTACGGCAAAATTTAACCCCATCGGAAACAAATTTAAGGCGATTAAATTTGGGAGTTGGAGCAAAAGATAATCCTTTTTGCAAAAGCAATGTATCAGCATCAGAAAATGAAATAGAAGATAAATTAATTAATTTATTAATTGTTCAATGTATCAGCATCAGAAAGTGAAATAGAAGATAAATTAATTTATTAATTGTTAATTTATCTTCTATTTCGCTTTCTGATGCTGATACATTGCTGATACAGTATCTTCATTTTGATAGCTGTCATCCCTTGCATATCGAAAGATCTATTCCTTTTTCTCTTTCAATCCGTGGTCATCGTCTTTGTAACAACTTTTCATCTCTTGACAAGCATATTAAAAACCTAGCTCAAAAGTTCCAAGACCAAAACTATCCTTCCTCTCTCTTAAAATCCCGTATAATCCCAGCGCACAAAACTTTCCAATGCAAACCTAAAACTTCTAATAAGAACTTCATTAACCTTGTTACTACTTACATGCCTGGAACTGAAAGCATCAGACCTATTTTGAAAGAATGTCATGATACTTTGTCAATGCACTCATCTTTAAATGATTTTTCTAAATTTGTACCATGCCTTACTTTTAGAACACCCCCTAACCTTAAAAGTATATTTCGCCGAAACCTATTTCCTCCGAATTTACCATGTCCCTTTGCTAGCTCATATCCTTGCCAACGCCCTAAATGTAAAACCTGTGCGCTAATTATGCCCTGCCATTCATTCCACAGCCCTAATTTATCCAGAGAATTTAACATTTCTTCATTTGCTACTTGTACTTCCAAGAACGTCGTATATATGTTATCTTGTAAGCTTTGCAAAGCATTTTATATTGGTTTAACTTCTACTGTTGTTTCGCTACGTATAAACAATCATAGACATTCTGTTAAAACCAAGTCTCCCTTGTCGGTTGCCCAACATGCCTTATCTCACTGTAAGGATTTTGATGATGCTTTTAATCTAACACTTACTGATGCGTTACCTACACAATGCTCTGAAAGTTTACTCAGAGATAGAGAACTGATAGCTATATTTTTACATAAAGCGCGTATACCACCTGGTTTAAATCTTACGTATTAATTTCCCCCCACCCACACTCTCATTTCTAGTTTCATCTGTTTCCACGCATAACGCTACCTTCGATACTCAATATTTACTTTTGTCACCGTCACTTGTCTTCTTGCCATAGGACTCCAAGAGTACGAAATATATCGATCTCAAGTGTGACTTTTTCTTAGTGTTTTATCCTTTACTACTATTATAATTACTGTTAATGTGTTAGGTTTTTAATAGTGTAACTTTATTTTTATTTTTCTTTAATATTATATATATATATATATATATATATATATATGTATAGCTTTTGTCGTAGGGACAGCGATGTCCTTACGAAATCTTCATAAAACCACTACTCCGTTTTGTTATATCCTTTTAGTTATACCGGGTGTTAGTGAAGTACAACGCAATTTCAGATATTGAAGAGGGGTTTTAGGCTAGTAATTCGAGATAGGAAATCTATTATCCAGAAAGAACAATAACTGAATTATACGGTGATAATGAAGTTGAAATTAGGTGTTGATAGGTCAGTGTTAAAGCGAAACGAGGTAACATTTGTCTTAGAATTTCTTCAAACCGGTTTCACCGGTTTCGAGAGTACAAAAATTCAAATTTTCAATACATAATTATCAAAATTTAAGCAAAAGTTTTAGACCTCAAACTAATTATATGATAGTGCGGTACTGAACAACCTTAAATCAGTTTATCGTGTAAGAAGGTGTCTATGATCAGATAGATATAAGGCAACACACCGTAGTTTCGCGTTCTGCAGACTAAGTTATATACTGTTTAGTTTTTTTTGTTTGTTTTTATTTTATTTAAGGACACTCTTCAACATTTTTGTCATTAGCGTTTCATTCAATTCAGGGCGTGAAACGGCCAATAAATTTTGCATCTTTCAGGTTTGACCTTGAATTTTTACGCCCTGAAAATATACCGTCCCTATCCGAGTTTGAACCCGCGACTTTGGGTCCACGAGGCAAGTATGGTTACCAGACCATGTAGATACTTTTATATAGAATGTTACAAAATTCTGTAAAACTTTGGGGGCGAATGTTCTTCAGATTAAAACGTTTCTTAGTATTTTGTTACACCCTGTTCGAGTCAACCAGACTCGAAATAATTAACAACGATCCAGTTTCATTTGACGTAACTATTTACCTGCTACGCCAAAGAAATATACACCACATTGTGCAATATAATAAAATCTTTGACATAGTAGTACTCTAGAAACTCTTATAATAAAATGGTAATTTGAATAGGCAGATCGTAGATTCCCCTGTCTCAAAAGTGCTGCCTTAAGAACCCTCTATAATCTCTAAAATACTTGCGATGTAGTGCATTAAAACTCTGTATAAACGCTCTATGATTTTGTAACGTTTTGAAATACTAGGAGTACAACCACTAACTCTTAGGGTTTGCAGGCTTTCGTGTTAACGAATTTTGTTTACGTTTGTGCTTGCATAGATAGCTCTTTGTGATTACTTTCATTAAATAACAGGCATAACGTTTTAGGTTTATGTTATGTACACGTTTCATTTTCATTATGAAAGAGAGTTAAGACCATCCACCATGAGAAATATACTGTTTTCGGTGTTTGCATGGGAGTTTATTTATTGGTGGAGAAGTGATATTATAATTTTAAGTTTAGGGCTCTATTCCTGTTGCATACACTAAAACGTTTTCGAAATATTTCCGTAAATTAGTATCTAAGCTTCTAAAATCTAAGCATACTCCTTAAACTGGGTATCACACTCTCTTAGGGTGCCTATGTGAAGTTTAGAAACACACACAGACAAGTAGAAGAGAGCACCGTTCCAAAATACAAAATAATTTATTTTTTATTGTATTTGCATTAGAAATAAAAATGCATTTAATTAAAAGTCCTTGGGGACTTTTCTGTATCATTTTTATGAATATATTTTTAAAATCTCAGTACTAAAGGAAGGATAAAGATTTTTCAATTAAAATGAAATTAGCAAACCAGAGGCTATTTAACATTCATTTTACTTCCAGCTATAAACACAGTGACAATTTCTGTTATTCTGCACGCGCCTTTCTTATTTCAAACGTCTACCTTTTAATTTAACTAAGAGCGTTTAAATGCTTTAGGTACAAAACGGAAGTGGGTCTATGAGATAAGAAAACATTTTTTTTTTCCTTCTGTCTCTTCACCGTAAGAAAGGTAGTGAGAAAGAGTTGTTTCTTATCTAGAATTTTATGTTTTGTTAATGACATGTAGACAATATGTCGTAATTATCAGTTTATCAAACAGATGCGATTATTTGAGCTATTTTTACAATTAATACAAATCAGCGGCTTAGTTTGGTTTATATTTGAAATAGGTAAAAATACTTCTAAAGTATTTTAGGCGGTATCTTTTATTATAGCCGATGATCTTTGTTATAACCACACCACAAAAGTAAGTAGTTTAACAAATATTTATATGTTTAATGATAAAAAATTAGCTGAGTCTGTGTTGTGAAATTTTAAAATGATAAAAATGAGATTCCGCCGGCGATAAACTAACTGATTGTTGAATCGGTTGTTTGGCAAGTAACTGTATACTTTGAGGACTATGACCTGCGAAGATAGCCACGAATCTTTAATTGGAACACCATGTTGGAAGGCTGCTTCTGTGACACTTCAGAAAAGGACTTAAACTTATCTCAGAGATTTAAAATGTCTTTGAATATGCATTCTTTATATTGTACATCATGGTTTAGGAAAAGAAATGGACTAAGTGAAACAATTATCAAGCAACAATGCCACCGTTTTGCAAATTATTTTGTTAGCATTTTAGTTTCCATTACAACTGTAGCTAATGATGGATCCATCGTTACGATTTTAGAAAGAAAATAATAAAATTTAAAGACTTCTAGGTTCCAAAGAGATTTTGTGTTAAAATTTGTAAGGAAGCAACTTGACATCAGTTTTGTTTTAGAATCGAGGTGAAATATTTACGAAAAATTAAGTAGACGGAGATAAAATTGCAATCGGAGCATATTATTCTTAATTAATATACAGAATGTTTCCGAGCTAATGATACAACATTTTCAGGGATGATAGAGAAGAGCAAATGTATCAATTTGAGACCAGGAACCTTGGCCCGAAAAGGGCGGGGTCGAAAGTTATAAGTCAACATTGTTGTGAGATATCATGTAACAATAGAACACGAGAAGTTATGACTCGTTTGTACGAAGTAATACATTGATGTCATTACATGTATTTGCTAGCCCAACCAACATGTAGACGTGCATCATGAGGGGTAGGGACTGGAAACTCCACTACTGCATAGCAGATAGCGTGGTGTGTTTTGGATATGTGAACGTCTGTATTTGTTAGTTGAAGTGTCCAGTCGATCAGGCTAGTTAAGTGCAGCATATGGTTGGTGAATGTGCAGGCATGCATTCTGTGTACGACAAGCCAATGGGAACAGTAGGAAAGCTGACAAGTTCCACCGGGCCAAGTATTCTTGTAGAAGACATTCGACCCACACCATGCTCTTCTCCTCTATAACGATAGAGGACCAGAATAAAGCAGTGTACGGACTGCCGCCATGGAAGAGCAGCTTGCTCGGAGCCTTCAACAGATGAACCAGCTGCAGATGAAATGGGGTGTTCGCACAGTGCTGTGCGGAAAGTAATATGGAACAGCTGTTATACCCCTACCATCGTCAGAAAGTGCATGCTTTGACTCCTACTGACAGGAGGCCCTGTTTCGTGGTCAGCTCGTTACCTGATTTGACCCCACTTCATGAGTTATGTTAAAAATCTTGTTTACTAGGCAACAGTCGAGATCGAAGTGGATCTCCTGGCAAGAATTCTCGCTGCCTGTGACATTGTTCGAACGACACCGGGACTGTTCTGTCGGTTACAACGGAACTTTGTGAGAGATGTCATGCCTGCATTGAAACTGGGGGACGCCACTTTGAACATCTGTTGTGCATGTAGTGTGGAAGCTTTACAGATAAATAAAAGTATTACATCTACACGAGGAATTTTGCTTATAACTTTCAACTCCGTCGTTTCCGGACCAGGGTACCTGATCTCAAATTGATACATTTGCCCTATATCATCCCTGAAAGTTCGTATCAACAGCTCGGAAACATCCTGTATAAATCTTTGGGAAGTTTATGGAGAAATTTGATAAAATCTTCAAGAATGATCTTTTCTTACTAGTCCCTGATTATGCTCTACAGAATAATAAGTTTTAGTGCCCCAGATATGAGCTGTTTCCAAATCATTAAAAAAATGTAGTAATTGCACAGTAGTAGTTAACGTGGAAGTAATTTACAAAAAAAGCCAAACATAAACTTAAAATTACTTTACAAAGGTTGTATTTTCATTCTCAACTAGGAACTTATAATAAAGGCTTCGCACTTCTTAAAAATAAGACAATTGAAAATGCATTCTCGAGATTTGTTCAGTGGTTTAGTTTCGTTATTAGAAACGATTTACTATGAGACTTGTTTACACAATATTGGGTTATAAACAGTATAACAAAAGAACGTTGGGCGTAAAAACAGGTTATATATGGAATTTTATTGGTTAAAAACGTTAATAATGGACCTGGGTTCCCTAATATACCTTGAATAACTATTACTTTGGTTTTTGTTTTCAAACATTATTTTATACATGAAAATAAGCAGTTTGTGATTGACGACAAGTGCAACAAAAATGACCAAATTACGGGTCCCATTTCGCAAAATATTAATGTAGCTAAATTCTGATTACAGATTGTGAAAGGTAATATTGATTTTCATATTTTATTTGCAGTGTGTTTAGATCTATGTTTCATATTTTTATAATGGCAAGGAAATAACAATATATAATAGTGTGCATCCCATTCAATCATCTGCTACCGCATTGATAACGCGGAGATTTGTTTTGCGTGCGTGGCTAGAAATTATTCAGTGGAGCGCATGAAAATTGTTGCATGCTTTTGTTTAAATTTGGTAATATGTGCAGTAAAGTAAACACAGTGAAAGCTCTTGCTATTTCATTTGCAACCCGATAGGTTTTGAGTTAGTAGCATACAAAAATGTTACCTACTTTGGAAGCCCAACACTTAACGCTTTTTCAGATCATTGTTGAGAATAGCAGCGCTTCCTAACAGATGCCATCAGAAATGCATTGAAAGTTGGTATGATTATTTATTTTTATTTTTAAATAAATAAATAAATAAATACATTTTTATTTTATTTTTATTTTTATGTTTATTTAAAAAAATTGGAAAAGCTATGAACGACCAGAAGAAGAAAGTTTACCTCAAATCTCCGCAAACACGCACACTTTCGTACGAGAGTGTAGGCTTGTGGAATGACATTAAATGGAATATTAAATTGACTTTTAATACAGTGAGATTATTTGTTTATGGGCCGCCTAAACTTAGCTGTTTACTGGGAAAGTGCATCGCCGCGCTTAAAGTAACTATTTTTATTTTAGTATTTATATTTTTTTACATAAAATTATACTGTGTTTAAAACTGATAACAAAAACACTACACTGCTTCATACGAAATGTTGAAAATATTGCCCCTTAGCGGTATGCATAGGAAACTTCTAGATATCATCTGGCTTATTTTTTCCATTAGAACATGGCACACTTTTCTTGTTATTGAGAGAGCCTGCCTGTCTCTTGTTAAAGTTGGCAAATAGTGTCTGTATCTTGAACACAATTTCCAAAATATCTTCTTGCGTATCATCTTATCCCTTCTCTACAAGAAATCTTTTCACATATGTATCGCAGCGACTAGCACACGAATTCTCAACCGCTCCCTGACAGTCTTCCTCAAATGTACTACAGGCTGCTATCTGCCCTGCATTATGTGATCCTGATGACCGTTTTCTCCCAGTAAGTAGCCCCTATCTGCCGGCCTGTAACTCAAATCACTTTACTGTAAGGTGTGTAGACCAAAGTGCGCAAGAAGGGTGACAAAATATGAGATATGAAAATAACGGTAACTTCCAGTCGAAATAATTTGTCGTTCATACTAATTAACTATTCTGCATAATTTCTGTGTAATATTTTTAATTGCTCTCTTACTTCAAACCAAAATGTGATCGCAATTGTAAGCATTTTAAACTGTGTTACTTCCCTTCTAAATACATGGAATGTATTTTGAAAATGCTTCAGCCATACTTAATTTCAAAAATGTATTATACTGCAATATAACAACATTGTGCAATTATAAAAATACTCAATTAAAGGCATGTAGCATTGTGGCATATCCACTAAAGTAAACCGAAAAATTTAAAAACATGTCTTAACTGTTTTTAATTTTAAAAGTTTTCATTAATTAATTCAATAATTAAAATTAGACCAACTTTGTGGCATTATGAAAATTGAATTGCAATTTAAAACTAAACTGACTTTAAGTTAATCAATTAGACTTGGATCTCTTGAATACTGAAGAGAAGGCGTTGAAACCTTGGCCTAAGCTTAGGAATTTTTGGGTGACTCTTAAGAGAACAGCGAAAGTGAGAAAGAAGCAAAGATTATCCTGTGTTTGTTATTCGCAAACTTGATCAAAAATTATCTTAAGTTTGTAGATTTCTTCAGGTTCTGTCCTCACTTTCCAATAGCATTTCTTTTCCATTCTGAGGAACTAAATCAGTGATATTGTGGGTATTGATTGCCTAAATTAAATTACAAACTAATAGATGTTTTTAAATAATCCTAAAGCATGGAGGACATAGCTGTTCAAGACCAATTCAGTTTACTGCAGGTCTGTCGGGTATCTGGTTATTGAGAATTACGCTGGTCAACAATTTTTTCATTGCTTTTTTATTGTTTTTCCACCTGGATCTATGTAATATGAATGCTCTGAATTCAAATACATTTTCAGTTTTACTCTATCGGGCTAGGCTTTTAAACAAAATCACATAATGTAATAATATGTTTTAATTTTTATGAAATATTACGTTTTAAGACATATAACTAAGACAATACTAGTGTCTCTTTTCAAATACCAACAGTAATCAGCTATCATTGGCGCATCACAATGGTCTTGGTAATGGTTTCCATATTGTACCAAAATTCGCAGAGAAGTAATCAATATGGCTGTTAAGAAAGTGTCATTTAACACTCATTCTACACTCTTAGATTTCTGAAATGTTGTAACATTTCTTTCACAATTTCTTTATAATTATCAGATTTCTTGTTGCCAAGAAAGTTTTCTGTTTTTTTTTTATAATCACTTCCCTAACTCTGACACCGACTGAGGAAAAATCCCATCCTTGTAAGTGAATGAATGATTTAGCCCTACTGTCCCATTCACAAAGTAAACATTTTACTGTCTTGTATAAATCTTCCAGAATATTCATTTTATGTAGGTGCTCAATGAACAAACAATTAAAAAGTTATTTTCATTAATATCGATTTCTGAAAAACTGTAGCCCAATGAGACAAAACTAAGGCTGGTTTGAGAGATTCCACTGATAAGGAATCAGAAAGTATCAAGTTTTATTTTAGCAAAATTGTGTAGATTATTGTTATAGCAAAAACATCTATTTTAGTGAAAACCTGAAAAATTTAATTGTAGTCGACTGCAAGTTAATTTAAGTTCTGTTCAGTGAGAACGTTGCATTCGTTAATAGTGTATACCACCTGCAAAACATTCCATTTTGGAGGAAATTAATTTTATTTCAGTTCCGAGATTAAAAGAAGCCTCTAGTAAACGAAGAGGTATTGCGTGTAGAATGGGGGAAGTCCGTTCTGCGGTATGTGAGTTATGAATCTGTCGCCTACTGGACGGGTCCGATGTGATCGCGACGGCTAGTAGCGGCGGCGCAGCATCCCTGGAACGGTGACGCCGGCGCCGGGACGGACCAGGGCTGTTTCCCGGCCACTAACGGCAGGGCGAGCGAAGGAGATGTCAGTTCGATTCGAGCAAGGGACCGGCTCCAAAGTTGCAGTCATATGCGTACTGTCGTGTGTGCCTGGCGAACAGGAAGCTCGTGTGCGATACATGTATGTAGTGGTGCTTATGACAAGCCGTGTTTCCTCGCCCTCTATCTCAGATGCACTCACGCTGAAGAACTGGAAGATGCCCTGCAAACTTGCTACAGGTTCTATTCTTTGTTAAGTACAGTTTAAAGGGGCAAGTGAACAATTAATTGCAATAATCTGTCTTCTCAATATTTTATATATTAATATAGTTCAAATTTGAAACATATTCAACATATTCATTAATAGCTTTTATTAGCCATTGGTCAAAATTAATTCAAAATTGTATAGTAAAATTGTTAATTTTTATATGATTGGAGTTCTTCAAAAATACATCTGTGCACAAGTATGAACTAACATTACTGTAGTGAAGTTTGCTGAAGTATTCATTTAAGAAATTTAGAACTTGGCATATCAGATTTAAATTTCAAAAAAAGATGAGCACGTGTTAATACTGCTTTTTATAAAATGCACACGTTTCATCCCCATTCTATTTCTATGTATAGCACATCATCCGAATTTGTAGTTCTGGAATAATACCGTACAATTTCTATTAGATAGCAGTTTGAAATTACGTTTTTAACATGTCGATCAATTAAACGAATTTGAATAGGCTACTGAAATATATTTTGAGTTATAATGGTTAATATTGGGGGAGGAAGGTTCCCTTAATGTTTGCAAATATAACATTAGTAGGTTAATAACAAGAAATAAACAAATAAACGTTTGCGGCCCAAAAATATGCAAAACTTTAAACCACGTCATTAATCTGAGGTGGAAATAAAGTTAACTACAATGTTATATCTAACTGATTTTATTGCAAAAACACGTTTCAAGATTTATGTCAGGTATTGATATTGGCAAATGAGTTCAATTAATGAATGATACAATATTGCGTGATATAGGTGATTAATTCCAAAAAAAAAAGTTAAATCTATCAATATAACAAATTTCTTAGTAGAGAAAAATATTCATTAGAGCTATGCGACCAATGCATAGTTGTGCAAGATAAATTATGTTAACTCATAGCCTACTTAGGCAGAAGAAGCTGCCATAAGTAGAGCACGCAGTGTTCAAGTCTCGCAAAGCTTTGCTCCGATTCCACGGGGAAAGAGCAATGAGAATCTTCAGGTGAACAAGGCATTGAATATTCTTTACTCCCTTTATACATATAAGATTCGAGTTGACAGCTCATCGAGCTACTTTCTTAGATAGCAAAACGTTATCTGCTTTACAGAACACTTCTAATGAATTATACAACATTAATATTGTAGAGAAATATTAATGTGTTTAGGATAACGGCGACTGTGAAACTCTATAAATCTACAGACTAAAAAGTTGTTAATATTGTTAAACTCTTTAACACCTCACGATCATAATTTCTTTTCCATTTTACTTAAAGAACACTTTTTTAATTATTTACCTTTATATTGGTCGTTTTATACTTATTAGTCGGTAAGATATATATTATTTTATTGACAACTTTCCAATTTAAAACTATTTATGAACGTAAAACGAATTTTTTAATTTTTAGTATTTTGCATATGATATATATATAATTAAATAGATAAATATATATACAAATAATTATAAATATAATTAAATATATACGTGACTTTTTATATCTGTTAAATTAATGAACATTTGTAAGAAATATATTCACTGTATTAACTATCTTTTAAAAATAGACGACACTGAATATTAATTTTAATTCCTTTTCGAGAAAATTAATTATTCCTTTTAACCAGAACTTAATGACAGCATATTAAGCATTACAACTCTCATTTTCTACAAATATGAGTAAGATTATTACTGATCTGTTCATTAAATTTTTATTTTGAACTCTTTTAACTTATTGCTTTCATTTTTTTTCATTGTTTGTGGTCATCATCGACGTCACATATTAATCTAAGCCATAAGAATGCATAAAAAGATAAGTTTTAAATAATGCCCTAATTATTTTAGCATCTTTGAATGAATTATTGAAGGTTATATTTTATTAAATAGGAAGCCGACGACGTGATATAACAGATTCTCTCGTATTATTTCCAGATAGTTCAGTATACTGTAAAAACTCTTTGCCACACATCATCTGCCAAGTAGAAAATGCTGTTCCAACAACAATTGAAAAGGTGTTAAGACTTAGGAGACGAAGGTAAGAAGTTCAAAATCGAAGTCATTCTTCAGCGGAAAAAGAAGGAACCATCCACAATGTCTCTGCAGTGTGACTAAAATAAGAGAATCAAGACTCAATTCATACTTCTCCAAAAATGAAAGGAGGACGCCTCTATCATGACAGCGTGCCAAGACAAAGAAAAGCCTTCAGGTGTACATTTCAAAGGACACACTATATTCATTCTGAATTATTATAACATTTTAAAACAACCAGTTAGACTCGGCTACTGAAAGACAGATCCCCTTACTTTTAATGTCATACTGAAGCCAGGTAAAGTTTTCTGTGCTGCTGATATCGAATTATGGCCCATTGCAAGTTCTAAGTATCAGATTCAAATTCTAGACTCTGATCTTAATACTTAAACGACAGGAAGGCTTTTATACTCGTTGCAATGTTTTAAACTGCATAGTGATAATCTTTATTTTACTTTTTCAGTTGTCATGTTACATTCTGAAATTTTCGATAAAATAAATAAATAAAATGAATAAATAATAAACTTGTAGCAAATGTTAAATTTATGACTTGTAGTTTCTCAACAACTCCATGAAGGCACATGCTTCTCAGTCTTACGTAATACAAAGCCTTTTTCAGTCTTTGATAAAATGTCAAAATTTTTCCTAATAATAGGGCGTCCAAAGCATAACATTATGTTCTTCGTTAGGGTATTTCGTACTACTAATTCATATAACGACGGCTTTAGAGTAAAGCCATAATGTTTACAGAATGTATTACAGAATTTTAATCATGTTTTTAATTTATTTTGAAAGTTATTTTGTTACGAATGTTCTTTGCTTCATTTCAATAAAAATCAGAGTTAAAATTGTACCTACTTATTTTATTTATTGATCAATGAAAATACGCCGTATATAGTTGTATTGAAATTATGAAAAAATGTATAAGAAAAGATTTTGAATAAGTATATTTTCCAAGGGAATAAATATGATCTTTATAGCATACAGTGATTTGCACTTTGCTGTACACACTGTACGGGTGTGCTTTTATGCTCCAGAATACGTTTTCTGCTTTTAGTAATTAATAATATTTCTTAAAATGCCAATTGAAATTTTATCAAACTGATTTCAGGAAAAAAAAAAAAAAAAAAAAAAAGCACATACACTCATAATTTCCACGAAAATGTTATAACAATCTGCTAACTCTCTTGATATTTTAGGAAAACTTATCAAAAAATAGAGGTACAAGAATGTACCATTTTTCATAATGAAGGCATAATATGAATATGTTAGTGAAAGTGTTTAATAAGGGCTGAACGATCTTGGAAAAAAAGAGATATTCTAAAGGTTTTATTGTATGCGTGGCAGTATTTACAGCCATTAACAATGTGGAAGAAGAGAAATCTGTGTTTTTTAATTGGAAGAAAATAACAAAAAATGTAATTTTAATTATCTCTATAGCAGCGCTTAAGAAATTAGTTGTTTGTAAAGGACGAGAAGAAGAAATTTAAAACATTTATGAATAACTATTAAAAGTGCCATTTACTGAACATTAAATCATTTTGGTTTCATACCCTATTTACATTTATTCAAGCCATAATATTTATAAAGAAATAAGTAGCTATAAATTAACGCTTTTGTTACAAATAAATAGATTGCATATTTCTCACTAGGAGTACCGGAAAAGAAACGTTACCTAACGTTACCAATATAGCAGTGTTGGTAATTAGTGATTTTTAAAAGTATTATGAAAGGGGAAAATTAAATATTAAAATGTTGTTTTATTATTTTTTTGGGTATATTATGTGAATTTTCGTTTAAAAATATTAATTTTCTCGTGTGAAAGTTGCTATAGATATGCATAAAAATGGGTTCAGCTGTTATTGACTTTATTCCAATTGACATTGTTCCAGGATTTAAAACATGGGTACTTAATGCAAATAAATCTTAGAAATCAGTTTGATGCTTATTATGCATTATGGTCTGACTTCGATGTCGCTGTGAAGAATATAAACATTTAAAAATATTATAAAATATGTAATTTGTATTCGCTTATATAGAATGATCTTGTTGCTGTCACTAACGTTATGAAAATGTTACAGTACTCACCGTTGCTAAAATCAGTTTCTAGTTTCAGTGCCTTGTTGAAAAAACTACTTTTAGTATGAACTTAAATATAAATAACTTAAGTATAAAATAAATAGTATAATTTTAGTATACTATTTATTTTACGCATGTTCCAGAACAAAAACATAAATATTGTTTGTAGCTAAAACGCACATAGCAAGTTAACAAATATATGATAAAATAAAACAATAGAACAGAGGGAGCTGTTGAATTTTTAAGAATATATTTTTTAACTAATTTGCATTTTTTGGGTTCTCCATACTGAACTAACATGATTTTTGTTCTGTCATTTATATTACTGCAAGCGGACATTTTGAAGTCTTAATTTTCAATGTTAATGCATCCTACTTGTTTCCATTTCAGATTTTTTTAAATATCTAATAACCGTTTTATATTCATTTCAGTAAACACAACAGATGCTGGATACATGTTTAATTTTAACAAATATTTTATTAAGGAGCCTGAACTTGAAAGGCTGAAAACTTTGGAAACAAAAGTTTCAATTTAATATACCTGTACTCATAATACCGTACATTTTAACAAAATATTTGTCCATCATGAGTGACAGCACAATTCAATTTGTGTCAAATCTAAAAATGGGAAATGGGTTAGACAGCCGGCAATTCAATTTCGTTATATAATTGGCGCACCTGTAAAAATGAATGGATAGTTTGAAACAGAAAGAGAAAGATGAGACATTTCTGAATTTTCGACATTATCATTTATTAGATCTGTAATGAAAGTACCTTAACATTTAAATTAACGGAACAAAAATTCAAACTGAAAGACTATATGCATTATCTTTTTAAATACACTTATATATTCGTGAGCATAATTAAGTAGCAGTTAACTGCATTATAGACAGCCTATAGAGAACTTTATCATATTAACTTGCGTACATAAACAACTTTACGTTTCTCTTTCAAGAAATGTATGTAGCACTTAAATGCTATGACTTTAATAATTATTCAGTGACAACAGTATACTATTGTTGCTGCGTTTGGTATATTTGTTTTCTAAACAAATGAATTAATAACGTCAGTTGCTAATGCAATACTAATAAATAAATTACGCAGTAGAACTCAAAGCGTCCAAAATAATCGAAAATAAACCTAACATGAGCAGAGTTCCTTCCGAATTGCACTGCAGATGGAGAACTAGCTGTAAGGCTCTTGCAGTATACAAATATGTTCTAGGAATATACATTTTGACCCCATTTATTGGCCTGCGTTTATGCAATACCAGTACTTTAATTTTGTCTTCGTGACAAAAATATGTTCTCAAGAAATATATATGAAACAGGTATAATAAATATGCACATCAAAATTGTCTAAGGAGCAACACATATTAAATAAACTTCTTGATGATGTATAAATAAACGGCGTGAATAACGTTTCATTTATACCTATTAGTTACCATAGAAGCTAATGATTATTTGTTTACTTTAATTAAATTGTTACCCGCTGAATGAGTAAGTTCATTTTAATATAGGAATCCAGAAACCTTTCTCTTAAAGTATTGGGACAGACATTTAGCAAAGTTTATAATAAATGAAATAAATTCTCAAAGACGTTATATAAATAGAGATGAAATGTTATGGTCAATAAAATGATGCCGCTAGGACTCTGGGTATCGGAAGAGGCGCAGACGATATCAATAATTTGCAGGCCAAAAGAACAACATCCAGGTAAACCAAGCTGCTGCTTAAGATATATTTCTGTGCTAAGGGCCTGAGAGAAAGTTCGTCAACTGCTGCCAAGATAAGAAGTGTCCTGTAGAACGTTGAAATTAAACTGTTTCAACCCAAACTGTTAGAAATGGACCGCATCAAGGAATACTTCAATCCCGTCATCCAGCGATTCGCATAGAAATCGGACATGGTGTCGGGAGCATGTCAGTAGTGGGCGCAATAACCTCTTCACACATAGTCGAGACCACCAGATAACGTAGACAGGCTGATTTTAGTCGCATCAGGAAGGTGAGGGTCATTCTTGTTCGGGAAGGATTAATAACAAACAGGCTCATTAAACACGTTTGCAACCTATAGTCCTTTCTATTGCTAAAGCGCTGGCCTTGAATTCCTTTACATGCAAAATAGTGCTAAAACACATGTAACAGGATGCGCATCTAGATTGTTCATGGTTACAGTACTAAAGTGATCTATTGAGTTTCCGGATTTAAATCCGATCGAGTATCTTTAGCAACACTAGCAAAATATCTAAAACATGAGATCGCCGCATTTCTTGAGTGCCAACGAGGTGTCGAGCAATATTTAATACAAGAGATGATGGCAGAAACACCTTGGGAAATTTGATAAAAGGGAAATTTTACATACATTTATGATTTTGCTTTTATAGATAGCTGTGTTGTATTATAAATGAAAAGATTGTTTACACAGGCTGTTTGATATGATTTCCATTAAGATGTGTTATAAAATTTAGTAGATATGCTTTGTACCTTAGAAATTTTGATGCATGTAGCTCTAAAGCTAATATAATGTTCTTGAGTAAGAACTACCAAATTCTCCTTTATGACAATGAAAACAAGCATCAAGAGACTATGAATTGAACGAAGTTATTAAATGTTATAATTTCACTAACTCAACACAAAAGCACTTAACTTAGGCTTTTAGAGAGAAATGACCAGTGAGGTGGAAATTTCAAAGCTAAATAATAGAATTTGTATTGGAATTTTGGCTACCATACCGATTAAAAATAAAATTTAAATCAGATCTGCGGCGCTATTAAAATGAACGTAAAACTAGAATTGAAATTCAACAATGTAATTCCGTAACTCCACCTTTCTTATGGCAACAAAAGACTGAAAAGACAAAAAGCAAAATCAGCAACAGGAAATTATATTTCTAAAACGAACGAAAGGATTAACATGGCAAGGAAATATAAGGCATGAAAGAATAAGAACTTATTTGTGAGCAGAGAAACTAAATGATGGAAACTTAAAATATATGCTTCAAGATAGAATTCCGCCAGTCATTTTGAAATATAAATCTAAAGGCAGAAGACAGATTAGTCGACCGATGAAACTATAGGCTGACTAATTTAGGAATTTAATTATTGCTAATGTTTGAAGTTTGAAGGTGATTATAAAAGCATTAATTACTTTCAAAATCTAGTCTCTTTGTTTCTTTCTCTCCCACAGACACAAACATATCAAAATAGGCCATAGTTGTTTTCACTGAATTTGAAAAATAATATGAATAATTGGAAACTATATTATCGTCACTTGAACGCTTTTTTTCCCCCACTGAAGTTTCTTTGAACAATTTACTGAAAGTTATAAGAATAGAAACTGTAATCGTACTCAGTTAATCAAGAGTATTAAGTAATGACAAAAAAGTAAATGCGGTGTGTTTGTGGTTCGGGAGATGCAATAACTTCGTTACAATTAAAGTAATAGACAGCCAGAAAAAGTGTGTTTTTTAAAAGCACAATTCATTCCATCAGATGTGATTTCGAAAAATAAGTTTAAATTTTATGTTTTGCTTTTGGTAGTGTTTTTAATTAACTTATAAACACTAGAAAAGCATGGAAGGAAAAAAAAAATTCCTGGAACTTTTATAGTGACCTTAAGCTCTGTAAAATTGAAAAACAGAATACGTTTAGTTCTTGCACCAAGTGTACTTGGGTACTGCGCTGAATATTGAAACCGTGCAGGGGAATCTCGCAGCGAATCCTGGAGTGGTGTAAATATTTATTCAGCAAATAAACCTGATCTGCAGCAAGAGCGCGACACCGCTCTTAAATTGTAGTTTAATTTTTAGCAAAAGCAATTCCAAATGGCTGTTCAGCTTGTATACTCGTATTTTTCTGTATTGGAACCCAACATCTAGCACGCATTTATAAAGTACGATAACGCTGCTGGTGGTTCTACCGAAAATTAATCGCTTATCGAAAAGTATAAATGATCGCTCTTCATGTATATAAATCGACAAGGCACTGGAAGTTGTCGTTGCTAGTCTTCTATTCGTAAAATTTAATGTTAATCGTTGCTGTTCGTAAGCAACATATAAATGCGCTGGAACAGCATGAGTATATACACAAATTATGCATTTTTCATTTACCTACATCATCATCATGAGCTGAAGAGAAGAGAATGACAGTTGGAATCGGCATTAGACCTTTAATGTTCTGTTTTCATTTTGTAAACGTGAGTTTGAAAATACTATGATTTGAACAAACTATTTTAAAGCTTGGAACTGGAGGGAGGAATGGCATTGTGTACAGTCCGCCTTATGTGTAAATTGGAACAAAAGCTAAAAGTCTGCCATTCGGAACAGAGCAATTGAAATGTAAACTTAAACAATTCAAACGAATATAACCCACACTACCTCAAGTCCATTTGGCTTCCCTTCTTCTTCCTCTTCAAGAATCGAAGATTAGCTACTCGCTTTACTATCTCATTGAAATAAAACATGGTGTTTGTTTTTGCATTTTATAAACGCAAATGCACATTATTTTATTATTAATTTCCTCAACATTTCTCTCCAAACTTCGAAGTTGATCCCAATATTGTAAAAGAAGTGTCATTTTCATTATGTTGGAATTTTATTGTTTATTCTGCATAATTATGAAACTATCTTTCAATAATAAATCTGTTCATATCATCCAATCCTATCTGATTTTGAGCTTGTATGAAATTTAATTTTTATTGGTATTTTGTCCCATTTCTTCCTTTAGTTTACCTTGTAGTTCTTGTGATTATATTCTTGTTGAATTGTATTGCACCATTTATTTTCTCGTCTTCATAAAACGTATCTCGAAAATTACTTGCCAAGCTTGGCTATACACCGCAACATGATGATTGAACCAAGGGCTCAGTCATGCACTAGGTGAAACGTTTATGTTGGAGTACAGAGAGCATAAGTATCATAGAAGGGTGGGCACGATTCTTAGTTACCAATAATGCCTGTTATATTCCTATATGTAAATGCTGTTCAGATTTGCACCATACTTAAGGGAGCATGAGTTAATGGTTGGTTCTGGGTAAAGAAGAATATTTTCGATTCATGAGCAGTGCTACTTGCCTACGCTCCCAGTGGAAACCCCCGGGAGGAATGGAGGAGCGGAGGGAGAGGATGGGCGGTGACTGCGCGGACGCAAATGGACGCAGATGGAATCTCTAACATGTATCCATATGTCGATGGGGCTGAAAATCAATCCCGTGCTCCTCAGAAAGTTCGTTTCTATTCCAACCGCCGGAGCAGAAACCTTTCAAAACGGCAAGCTAACATAACACTGCGCCACTTCACCTCGCCCTGACACTTTTGATCCTGCAGAAGAGTCAACGAAATGAAATATGAAATGGGAGAGGAGAAAATTCCTGAAATGTAAACATCCATCCCAGCATTCGCCTAAGTGATCAGGGGAAACCACGAAAAACCCCAATGTCAGGTGGTCGATCCATAGGGAATTCTCGACACCTGCGAATGCGAGTCCTAAGCGACTCCTGAACCTTGCCAATCGATTAGCGGAACATACTAAAATAATATGAATTAAGATAGTACTGTAAAAATAAAAATGTTTAAATAATGTAAAACACAGATATTAGATTGCATTACAGGGAAAAAAGTGAGGATCACGCGCGCCCAAAGCTGTAGCTGGAAAAATGTATAATGACATTAATTTGTTCACAATTTTTAATTATGGATATGCTTTTTGTGTGTCATTCAAAATTTGAAGCTAATTAATGATTCAGTTAGAGTTACAAAATGTATGTATAAATGAAATCTTAATTAAATATTTATATCAATATTTCAAAAGTTATTACTGCCATAGCATTTAGATATTCAAGAGTATACTAATTTTAGAAAAGAATTAAAATAATTTACTCATTTAAATGGTACACATCATTGGAAATGTTATCTACGAAATTAAACAATTATTTTTAGAAAGTTAAAAACGCAATTTTTAATATCCTTTTGTTATCTTCGTCCTCTCCAAAAAGGACATTTTTGCATTATTAAAATCATTTCAAAGCGTTTAATTCTTAATGAAAACACGTTTTGTTGCGGATTATAGGATAAATGGACACATCATTAGTTTAGTTCACGTTGTTTATTTAAGCTAATTAAAACACTGTCTTCTATTAAAACTTATAGAAGAATATATTATTTAGGTAATGTTTGTTTTTAATACTCTGTTGGTTTTATGACCATGCTCTTGTTTTTGAGTCCTTGTCCGCCTTCTTTCATCAATATTTTACTCAGTTTTAGTATATGCCAAAACTGAATTAGTAGAATATTTACATACATTTTATGATGTGATTTCGAAAACAAATTTTATCGAGTTACGCTCCTCTGTTTTCGGTTAAAGTTTGTCTATATGCCAAACTTTGAAGTCATTTTTATGGCTTAATGAGTCACTTCCCAATCGAATGCTACTGCCAGATGACTTCTGGTAGTGTTGTATGGCGAAGTAATGCTACTTTTTTATTTGTCTTAATTCCTAGCCTAACTCTGAGTGAATCGCATACAAAACTGTTGATGATCATTATCTCACATTTCATATTTGGCAAGTGGTATTTTAAAAAGCCATTATTTTTGCTACCAGTTGAACTGCAAATTCGTCCTTTAATCGCATTCTTTTAGTTATGTTGCTCCAGAATTGAAAGTATTGATCTAATATAATTATATATTCCTTGTAGTGTATTTCAGGAGAGATTTCTCCATAGAAAATGTCTTTAAGGCACATTTTTTATGTCTGTTCCTCATAATGTTCAGAAAACAAAAATGTGATGCTTTGAATCGTGTTGCTCGGCAACGAAAGTAAATGAAACTGATTCTTCTTTGCCATATTTTGGCATCTTTTAAGTTCTTTACACAACTTTAGCTATGAAAGCACACTCTGAAATCTAGTCAGGTTTTATTGTGTTTACCCAATGATCTCACAATATAGAACTACTTCTCGTAGCATGCTTTTAATCTGAATGCATGTCACTAACAGAGAAGACGCTATGGAATATAATGAGAACGCTCTTTAAGGAATTTAATGAATTACTTAACCAAATGCATGATACGGGTATCCTATTTGGTAACATCTTGCCTTTTTAATTAAGCAATAATGGTTAAAGATCTTAATGAAAACTTGCACCGATACAAGTTTTTGACATTCATACAGAATGTTAATAAACTGTACAGCAACATAGAGATATCTTACTTTGACAAGCAATTGAGACGGGGCATATATAGTATGTCTGTTAGAAATTCAACAGTATGGTATTAAGTTTCTAAAGGACCAGTACGCCACTGGTTAATAAAGCTTCCAGTCGATGTGATACCACACAATAATGAACGGGATTTGTGAAGCGTATCTCTTTGGTCCAGTCAGTATGATCCTGGCGTCAAGTAAAAGCGGATCATTGCTACAGAGTTCGAATATCGATTACTTTTTCTTTTTTCACTTTTATATCTGATGTATGACATAATTCATCATAAAATAAGGCAAAATTCAATAAGTTACCGAGCACGTAGAACCCGAATCTGCCATTTTCGAAAGCACAGAACTTAGCATAAACAGAGCTATCCACATAACTATGTGACCTAACAGCTAAGTTACACAGCACGAATCAGTTGACCGTTGTTCACTACCGTACTTTCATGTGATTAGTTGGAAAGTTTGGATATTTTTATAGAACTAAATCTTGTAAACATTGTGATGAGCTACTAAAAAAATCGAAACGGGTTTGTAGGCATTCTAATGCAAATGTTTACCCAATTTTGATTTAACATCTGATTATTAATGTCTAATTTAATCATATTTGACACTATATCTTCGTTATTTTTCTTGGTGGTCCATACATTTCCTATCTCAAATGTTTACATAACATTCCTCTAAAATTTATGAAATTATTGCAGCATAGTTATTTAACACCCGGTATATATATTTGAAATATACAGCCCGCAGGTACAAATGAATCGTTTCATTTCTCTCATTATTTATTTTGGAATATTTATAAAAACTTACATACAACTTAATACACCATGAAAAAAATACTCATCAGGTTCAGCCATTTATTTTGGTTAAAATAGGCAGGTAGAAAGGCTCTTGAAATACTGAAAATAGGCAGTAATATAATTAAAACAGACATCTATCAAAAGTGAAAACGGAATAGTATCACTTATTAATGAAAATAGATATTTAAGACAAACTTTTCTTTATCACATAGTTAAAACACTAACTTTTCTTGGATATGAGCAACAACAATATGTTTTTTTAAAAGTATCAACTGTTAGAGTCAGCCGATTGTTAGCATTTTTAATAATGAAAAAGAACGTTGTACTTTCACTGAAGTGATTGAAGCATTTTTAAAACAAGCTATTTCGGAAGGATTCATACCAGTTATAACAGAACCTTTCAGGACATCGCGGAAATGATGATCAACACAAAGTAAAGAATCTTTGAATAGTCCTGGCGAATGAGCAAACGATGCGGTTTCTGGTCGAGTTCATTTTCTGTTTATAAGGGAATCGGGTAGTATCTCTCTTACTACCGTACTGAACATATTGTAGGGACGTTTATTGCACAACTGTACTATTCTCATCTTTCTCGCTTGCAACTGTTTGTTACATTTAAGCAGCTGAGAAGTTACCCCCACTACAAATTTCCTAGAATTGTTTCGCGCAGATTAATACAAGACTATTTGCTGGGACTATTCAAAACTATAGTACTTCCCTAATCCTCTCTATTTCCTGGTATTCGTATACCCGAGGTAACCGCGCGTTTCTTTTACTATTGAGCGTTCTGTTATAAGTTAATGGGTTGAGGAAAAAGATTTTCACTGCTTGAAAAGAAATAAACGTATAACAAGATTCTAAATAGGTGTTTTTGTGAGGTGACTATGCAATTTAATTTTTATAACTTTTTCACTTTGACATATTGAAATTATGTGATTTTTAAAATGCGAAAATTCGCAGAAGAAATCCATAACGATCCAAATCATACACAAAAAGGCTTTAAACCTTAAAATGGGCAACAGAAGCCAAAATAAGCAAAAAAAAAAAGGGGGGGTGAGGGGCAAAATAAAAACTGACTGTACCCACCACAAACGTACTGAAACATTTTCACTTGTATCTTATTCTTAATTATGTTCACCCAGATAAAAAAAGACACTTTGCCTAATTTCCGGGCTCTGCTTATCATAAACTCTCTTTCACTCACACTAGCTGTGATGAATTTACATCAATTTACAACTCCCAGACGTGCATTTTTATTTTATTACAGCGTAGTGTCTCACAGTTTTCTTATTTTTATGATGAAATATAAATATTATTTTTAACTCTTATACCATATTCAATTTAAAGTGATTTGTACAACGTAGTACATGAGAGGTGCTTTATGCAATGTGCTTATAAATAGTAAATGTGATTTGCATTTGTGTTTGCATTTGAGTCTACCGAATAAATTGCAGGTAATCTCATTGAAAACAATATTACCTGAACGACAAGAAACCATTATTCTTTTATTCAAAAGTAAACTAAAAATGAATAAAGTTTGTTTAAAATAGTTTACTTTAGTTTTGTGCACTACACATGTCTTTCATATGGAATAGAGTCTGATAGCTAAATGAAGCAGACAATAGTTCATTTTAACCTCAGAACAACTCATATGCTAGAAAATATTATGAACATGTATGATATATAAATTTATAAGATGTTATTTTACTTGTGTGGTTTTCTTTGTTCTTTTAAGCTTAATTTAGATGTTTTGCTTACAATGTATTTTTAGCCTTATAACATTAATAAAACAGATCTTCCAAGCACTGTTGAACTGTGAACTTTTAAGGATATGCTCATCCTTATTAGAAGGGAGAATATTCTGTGCACGCAATCAAGAAACCTTAACAAAAACTCTTAGAATAGAATTAATTTTTCATAGCTATGCTTTCTTTCCATTCCAAATCGATTTTATACCTTAGCTGCACGCAAGGACATTCAAGGTGACTATATCGGAATAAAACTAACAGTGATCTTACATGAGCAAAGATTGCACGAACGGACATGTACAGTTTTTCGACACTAAAAAAACGGGCCTCTGGAAACCCCGTAATTGCTGGCCGATATGTGGAAATCCTCTGAAATCTCTGCGAGCGGCGATTAAGTCCAACCTAACCGAGTATTCATGATATCAGCCTTCTGGGTACTGCATCAATCGTCAATATTACTTTTTTTATAGTCAGGTAAGAAATAAACCAGCATATTTATAATCAAACATGTTTCCCCTGTTATTTTCACTGTTTTTGGGGACGTAAATTCAAAATGTAGATGCCACTCTAAAGAAGAGGTACAAGAATAGATTATATTAGCAACCAAGCACTTTGCATGTTCAAAGAATTGAACATGCATTGCGGCATAGGATATAAATCTTAAGACCTGCAGATATTGCTTTTAGTTTGCGCTAATCTAACCTTGGTTTGTTTTTAAATAAATGAGCCTTGCCCTCCTTGTATTTCTAATTTATTTAATGGAGTAGAATTTAATTTACATAATTGATTTAAAAGACAGTACAATAAAACATGATAAGTTATAATGAGTTAGAATTTGGCTTCCATGTAAGGGCGGTGCTAACTATCAGGTGTTTGATGGAGTGTTTATTGTATACGAGTACATGCCTGTTATGGCCAATTGTAGTGCTAAACGATACAACTGCTACATTTCTTGGAAAATATAAGGAATATCTTGAAGTTGATCTATCAATGTTTTGTTTTGAAATCTTTCTACATTTTGTAGATTGTGTTCATACAAATTTTTTGGCGCATTATACATTTGCCTTGCCCTTAGTGACATTGAGTAGGATCACGTTCCCCTCTTAGTAAGTTTATTAGCTCTCTCATCTCCCTAATTTCCACAATGTATAAAGGGCAACTTTCTTCTATAGCTCTTGAAGTTGTTGAAATCGACTTCTGCAACCGATGATCTTTGTTAAGGCATTGAAGTTTGGTTACAGAAACTGGTAACCACCTGGAACGCAGACTTAGAATGGAACAGGATAACAGAAAGTCGCTCGTCATAGTCCATTTCAAACCTGTGGAATTCTAGCAAGCCGTACAGCGCGTCAGAGATGCGAGACAGTATCAGCGTGAATGTTTCCTTGGACTTCTCTGCCTTCTTGGCTGAACATCTGCAAGTTTTGCTCTGTCAAAACTGTTTTCTTTCTTTAACAGACCCGTTCCACGCCACTTTCTAAACAGTTCAGTTATGCATGATCTTGAAGGGACAGTAGCTCCAGATCGAAATTTACGTTCACATCTGTAGTATTTGCCTCTTTAAGAGACAAGTTTCAACAATGAATTGCTCGACACTATACCGCACTATTGTAAACAGGGATTTACTGTAACTCCCATGTTTTCAACAAAACGTTGGCGACCGGCATTTGCGACGTTCGTGGTGATTGATTTTCTTCCCCTGAAGGAGCGGTATATATAATATAATTAATATAATTAATTCCCTGTAAATGAGACCACCGTTCACTGCTTTTCTTATCTATGATATAATTTGTTGTTCACCTTTAAATTTAATCTTACATCTCCATTTCTTTCTGTTTCTTCCACAGAGCAGCTGCATACTGGAAAATGTCAGGTAGATTCTTGCATTTAGTTTGAAGCTTTGGCAACAAATGAATGTGCGTTCTTATGTTACTCGGTGCTTTCATTATGTGTAAATTGAGTACTATAAGTACCCGTTCTTCTTTAGTTATGCCACTGTATAAATATTGTCTTGAGGTACGGGTATTTATATACGATTCATGTGTGAAAAATGATTCTTGCACGAAAGTGGTGAGGCAATTCTTAAGAAAGTATCCTGGCAATCGTGTTCCAGGTAGAAAAAATATTCCCTAACTTGGTTGACAAGTTAGGAGAGGCAGAATATCGCAGTGACAAGAAGCGTGTTCCAAACGGTTGTGATCTTTCGAAAGTAAAGAAATACAGAAATGTAAAAGAAATACAGGAATGTCCTGCCAATGTATTGTCGCATAGGGACATAATTTTCAACATTTGTAATAACACTTGGTTAATACTTATCATTATCAGTTTTAAATTTAGTAACATTTTACGCTTTATTAAAAATATAACAAATAAAATAAAAATACTAATTTTACGCGCGGCGACTGAATCTCCCCTTTTCCGGTAGCGCCGGCTGCGCTTTCCCAGTAAGAAACCGCGCTTAGATGGCCCGTAATTTAAATAACCTCACTGTATAATACTAGAGAGTGTTATACAGTGAGGTTTTTAAGTTACGGGCCATCTAATTTTTTTCTTTTATAACTTTATTCTTTAAAGTTCTACTACAGAACTATGAATTTGATTCATTTTATAAATATTTTATAATATTTCTAATATTATAAATGATGCTTAGTTGTATTCATATGTCATGTTTGAATGCTTCCTAAGATGTAAGTAGTGTTTAATATCCTTAGACTTTGCTGTCTCATATACCACTATCATCACCTATATTATCACTACTACCACCATTATAACTAGATAACAAAATACTTGTTTTTGTGTAAGGTTCCCAGAAGGTTCCCAAAGGTTCCTTCGTCTTTTGAGAGAATGCTATTAAATAATATGAACAATTTTTCCACTTCGAATTATGTTCTGTGTATTATTTTATTTAATTTTCAGTTCTTATGACCTGACCGTCCCCAAATAATATAGTAAATAATTTATTAAATCATATTCAGTAAAAATACTAAATAACGATAAAAAGATATTCGTTCATATATATTTGGATGTTTATAAATTTATTTTGTTCAACCATTGTGAACTAGCAACTTTAATTCCCACATAATAACTTTCTCCACTTGTGCGCTTTCGACATAAATCCTGCACTATTTCACCTGGAATTTGGATTTTTAAACTGATTGGCAGTTATTGCTAAACTTTATAGGTACATGAACTATCAGAAACATTAAATAAAATAGGATAATACCTAATTCTCACAAAGTCATCTGCACACCGGTAGGAAGATGGTTATTTTTACAATGTTATATTATTATGATGAATGCACAAATTAACAGTTTGATAGAGAAGTCAAATATTGGTTTCTTTTATAGTCTCCAGTTTAGATTAGGTTATCTAGGTTTATAAGCATTTCAGTTTCCTACATGTAATAATATGATGTTGCAAAGATTATGCGCATTTTAAACGGTACTTACATTAACAAAACTATAACTAAGGTAATATGCCATTAATTGCTTTACCCCTTCCGCCATATTGCTCAGAGGTGAGAGAGCCTTTGTTTGCTTACACGATACGAGTATTTCTGCCGTTTCGTGCACAATGTAATTATGGATCGGTATGAATTTGTAAACTGTTTATCAGTGTACATATTATAGGGCTCAGGTGTGGCTCACATCACGCGCGGACAACGAAATTATTTCATAATACATTTTAAAGTTGCTCTTGTACAGCTATTTTCTGCTCCAGCACCATTAATGTCATTTATAAACTTTATTGCCTCATTATTGTATAAAGCTTTATTTTTATAATGTTTTAAGTTATTTCAACTCTTTATTTTGTGGCTCTGATTATAATGCCTTCTCCTTTTATTTTTCCTGCTTGTTTTTATTGAAAAATAAACTTCTGAGCTTTCGTTGATAAAACTAGACAGAAAAATACCCACATAATTTGCAATTATACACTAACTTTATAAAAACAAACAATATTACAATTTAATTATGGCAAATATCGTTACCGTTTTTAGTAATATTAATTCCTGGAACTGTTGACAATTCCTTTACCTTGTCTTTCATGGTATTGTCACCAGTTTCACGGCAACTGGCGAGTCGGCAGTTAGAGCGATAACTCTCGGCAAAGTGAATGTAATATTCCAGAAACCTATTCAAGTCCTCGTAATTACAACTACAATCGCAATGGAAATATGTATTTACTTTATGACAGGAAATGTTGGAAATGTTCTACTAAATCCACGCATTTCTAGCACCTGCTTAGAACATTGTCATTCACGAGCATCAGTTCATCTTCTGAAAACACCTTTATGTACTGGACAACAAAGCATTGTCGAAATATCAGGGTACGTTATCGTTCTTGTATTTCTCAGTAGGTAATCCAGTCATTTGCTACAGTCATGTCATTGAAGAAAATCCTCTACCAGTTTCTTCTACGGATTGAAGTGGCGTATTTCCCCGATAACCCGTCATGATGGTGTACGTTATCTTCTTACCGTAGTGCTTTATCACTAGCGGTTGTGTTTCGGTCCAGAAATATCCCAGTTCTATCACCATCCTCATCTGTCAAAATATCTGGGTAAGGGAGAAGTATTACAAGGTCAGCTGTCTCAAAATGAACATAAACTTCAATAGGAAAGTTATCATCATTACAACATCTTCTAGTGTAATCCCTAGAAATATTATGTCATAATTACATGCCTCTCCGAATACAAATATAAATAGAAAAAAAATAATGGAATTGGCGATGATCAATCTCATTTCCTGTTAACACAGAATGTCCATAAATCATTTGCAAGATCAGTAATATAATTTCGAGGACTAGAAATAAATTAATGGCAACATATTCATAAATACTAAACAATTTATTCTAGAACTTGAAGATGTTTAAATTCCTTCAAAGTAATCCCCTGTCAAATTTATTAGTAGATGTTACACTTCTGAAAGACACTGGACATCCATAACGGAGTAGTTTTTGTTTATGTTTGAGGAGTGCCCTCATATAACAGTTGCACATATTGCAGTTTGTTCTGACTTCTGAGGCTAATTCCCTCGGTGTCCATCTACGTCCAACCTTCAGCAATGATCGAATCAAAACAATGTAATGCACTTCAAGAGCAAGACGATCCTAACGTGGTGCATCTTCCATTCTATTGTATCCTTGTCGAAATTCTGGCACCCCACGTACCACCGTTCAATATGGCAACGTTTCATTGCCACAGGCTTCTAGCAGCTCTGCATGATATTCCCTCATGTTCCCAACTCATGCCATCTCAATTTTAATCCATGTTCAGTGCTCACTTTTGTAAAATATTACTTTAGGAGGTTTAAGTTTACACCATTGCTTAACAGCCTCTTATTATTCTACAGTTAGTCCACTAGTGACGCTGAGTATGTTTAACCTATGCCATTCCTACAGGCATGCTGAGAATAACAACGTAACAATGCCCTCATATGACCATTATTAACGTGGTGAGAGGGTTACCACTACTTTCTTTCCAGTTCTGGTATATTATAATTTTTGAAAGAAAAAAACAAAAAACGCTCTACTTAAAAGCCAAATATTCACTCTTCAACATACAAGTTAGATTCCAGCTCTCTTCTATTTCTATCAAAAATACTGCAGAAAGCAAAGTAAACAATTGTTTCCCTACTGGTATCATAAGAGTATTGCTACTGACGTTATCATAAGCGTCCTGCAGTCTATAAATAATAAAGCCTATAATAATAAAGTCTATAATAAATAAAGCTGTTCTTTTATTTTGCATTATTGTTATTAAAACTGTGTTTTGGTTGTAAGATGCAATAATAATAATAATAATAATAATAGTAATAATCGTAATAATATTCTTCCTTCAGTACAGTAAATCAGAGTCCCTAAATGAAGGCATACTAGAAAATATCATTCCTTACCAGTTACTTCATCCTTATCAATGTGCACTAATACATTTTATATATTCGTATGTCCACTTTTTGAAAGACGATGTTTTATCTAATAAGTAACATTGATTATTAAATATGTTTTTAAATTTGATCTTAATAATTACGTGATGGGAGCAAAAAATAATCAAGCGTCTAAAAACAGACCGCTGGTTTAACGAGTTAATGAAAACAGTGTGCCCTGACTCGCCACAGCAAGTAAAAGAAGTACCTTTATAGAGAACGTATAGTGCATCAAGACACCAGTAGAGCATTTTTCCAGAATAAATATTTAAGGAATGATACTACCCATTCATTATAATAATAATAATAATAATAATAATAATAATAATAATAATAATAATAATAATAATAATAATAATAATAATAATTATTATTATTATTATTATTATTGTGTTGTTATTCATACATGTAAAAATCGTGTAAATTCAGAGGAAGAAGTGGTTTTTATGTTGTCATGTGCTTAGAAAAGCAAACGTATTATGACGCCACGACCGAGAGATTCAGTTACCTTGGACCGCAACTAGGCAAATTGGCCTATCGGAGGGAGCGCTGTCATACACAGGTTGTGCAAATAATGCTGTGTTGGTGATTTTTACAAAATGCTGAAATTGTATACCTTCTTGCTTAAGATGTTTTGTATATCAAAAATATAAATCATTATTTATTGTTGATTAAAATAATTAATAAAGTGCTACATTTTGAAACTAGTAGCATAAAAAGACCATAATAATAATTATGTCATTAAAGTGATTTCATTACTTAAATGTTGTTGTACGCTGAATATTATATTACGATTACGAAACAGTTCATCTATTACTGAAAACAGAATAAGTCATTGATTTTCTTGCAGAATGCATAACTACAAAATTAATGTAGAAAGTGCACTATTAACAAATATTAAGTTAATATTAGTTACAAAATGAGTTATTAGAATTTGATACTACTAACTTATTATGAAATATATGCCAGCACTAAAGTTTCTGAAATAACTATAGAATTTCTTTTGATAAGTGTCATGTGAATTTATCGGCATTAGTTGCAATTCAGCCTTTTCAGCTTAGGCTAAATTTTCTTGCGGAAACTCCGTCCTAGCTAACAACAATAACAATAGACAAACGAACTAAATACTCTCCATCGATACAATGACGCCTAAAGGATAATACAAAGAAACATCAAAAGAATTCATAATAAAATCAATATTAATATTAATTTTATAATTCTGGTATAGAAAAAATAGCTTATAGTATACTTCTTGCACGCATATAAGTCTCATTCGAAGTAGCTTTCTTTGAGATATGGAAACTTATTTTTTTACGTAATGCTATCGTTTAGTGATTGCAGGTTATTCATTATGCCTTTTAAATTTTCATAAAGGTGGAGGCTGCAGGAATATAAGTACAGAGATGAAAGGAACTTCATATGCTTGCTGATAACTTTATCTTCCGTGAGTTTATCAATGGAATCATTGACTGTAGGTGTTGTAGATCTTTATGGAAGAAAGCCAAAACTCTTTGCACCACATCACCAAGAAAAAATTCAAAATGTTTTTCACATATCTTTGGTTATTAGCAGTTTACTTGAAATGGGGCTTACATATATTAACCATAAAGTAAAACACTACCTAGATTTAAGCCAACTATATACAAACGATGCATTAAATATACAATTTGGGTTTAAAGTTTTCAAATACTTAACGTAATATTTTTCTATTTATTAATTAGCATAAAACTAAAAGAGAAAACCGATTTCTCTTGTTTAGCTCGTAGCATGCGTCTCAGATTTACTGACATTACTAGATTACTACTGAACTATTACACTTTAAACTGGTTCTTCCCTACAGTTAGAGATGTTAGATACACTCTCTCGTTTCTGTAAACTATTACAATACATTTTATGACTCTGCTTTCTGAATATCTCTTATTCATCTTGAATCATAATTTGTGGAATATCCGAAGACCCAAAAGCTATGTGTGTTTCTATTTCTTCAAGATTTGAGACATCAAATCATAACGCCGTTTTATGTAATTATGTTACCTCCTTTTCATTCGAATATAATCTCTTGGTAGCAATGCGTCGGTCGTTATCGTATGTACTTGTAACAAACTAGGCCTGTAAGGTTTTTAATACTCTCTTTAAACTTCCTTCTGAAATGCCCAATTACCTTGTATTTGTTGTTGATTTGGTTTATTTACGGACGCTCTTTAACATCTCAGGTCATCAGCGCTCCATTCAATTCAGGGCGTGAAAGGACCGATAAATTTTGCTCAGATGCCTCTTCTTTCAGGTTTGATGTTCCTTTACGTGCCGTAAATCTACAACACGGGTCCCATGGCTTTATTTCACTTCCGAAGAAGCCATACTTAGGATTTTTACGCCCGAAAAAATCCATCGACCCTGGCCGGAATTGAACTCGAGATCTTGGGTTTACAACGCAAATTTGTCTTGTAGTAGCTCCAAGTACATTTGTTAGCAGACTAATCAAAGAACTGTACTACAAGATGCAGCTTTCTTATTGTTTTGCCATTGAACTTGTTTTTAATTTTTTTTTGCCTGCAATGTAAAAAAATTCCTACCTAGAAAATTCCGAATCTATATATACGTTCGGTTATTGCTTAATTGATTTAGAATGATATTTTATATGCTTTCAATAACTGAGAAACTTGAACATATTTTCAATTTCTGCACAGGTAGAAAGCACAAATCAAAACCGGCTCCGTAGTTACTTCTTAGTCAACGACTGACTTCATGAGGTAAGGTTGCTCATTTCGGGTGTTTTGACTGCTTTATACAGTTTTTTTTCACGAAAACTACATTTAATCTTGAATATTATTTTATTGTTTTCATGCAGAAACACGACAGAATTTAGTACCAAGGCAGGATGTGCTTCGACTTTAGCTTTTTTTTTATCGAGATTCGATCAATCGATACCTGGCCCATGTAGGGAGTGTAGAGTGGGGCTAATTGGGCACTCGAGCGGGGCTGAAGAGAAGGAACCCCGGGACTTTACGGTCCTCCGCATCCTTAATCCACTGCAACAGTCAAGGCGTACTGATACAGGGCAACTTCTTCACTAACAGAAAGTAACGCTGGCCCGAGCAAAAGTTGGCCCGCTAAATCTCCTTGTGGAGCTGCTGCCCGGCCTTTCTGCAAGTCGTTTGGTCATACTGCTCATTTGCATAATATCGCATGCGCTTCACAGTCATAACAGAACTGCAATACTTCTGTATACACGGAGATCACGTAACGGCTGGCTCACATTTAAGTTCTACATGCGTAAAACAAATCGTTGTTTAGACAAAAATTGTACTGATTTCCACACTAAAGCTTAATAAAATAATAAGGTGCCTTAAGATTTTACTTGCACTCACGTTTTAATAGATAAAAGTATTTCTTAAAAGCTACACTTTTGACATGTTAACTTAACTTTCAAATATTGCGGCAAATAAGATGGAGGGCTATCGAAGACGCATGGTTCACCATACATATATATATATATATATCAAAAGGAGTTTAGTTTGGTAATTGTGATATAAAGCTGAAAACACCTGTGCCACATATTTATTTGGCATGGAAAATTCCTAACAATAATGGTATTTTTTGAGGAATGGGATGGGATGGTATGGTGTGGTTTGGTTATACCGAAAGTTATTTTTAGTCTGCATCCACAGCTGAGCGCAAAGCATTAAAGATCATAGTCATACCCTCAAACCTTTAAGGCAATATGTTGGACGAGTTACTTAGTACAATGTGTTAATGAAGTAAATTAAAACAAGAACAAAGAAAAATGCTATACGAATTATCCCCATATTATAAAACAGCGGTTCTAAAACTTTTCTTTCTGTCACGAACACACAAGTTTAAACTCAAAATTTTAAAATTCTAAATTTCATATAATTTTTAAAAGAGTTCATCAGTGGTTTAAAAAGTAAAATATGCTAACAAATGGAAGAATGAATGAAATTTTGTCAATATTTGCATTTTATTGCAGTGTATCTTTACATATTGATACCAAATTCAACAAATTACATTCCAGAATTGTATAAAAAGCGTAAAACATTAATATTAATAATTGCTAACAATATATAATAACCCAGTATAACTCGTTCCTTTAAATATGTATTCTTAATTCTGATTCAACGTTTCCAAAATGATTTCTATACTTTCTTTTTTTTCAGGCAAGCCCAAGCTTACGCAGTTTCTTGCCGAAATATACGTACTGGCTCACGTTTTCGGCATGCTTTATTCAAAGTTCCATTCGGAACAAACAGTCGCTTTAAATTCGTACAGATACACTCAAAAATAATTGCCATTAAAAGTACTCGAATACTTAGTGCTCTGTCCCCCGCCCTTAGAAGCCTCGTGGGTCCCTACGGATCAGCTGATAACAGTTTGAGAACAATTGCTGTAACGAAACTTAAAGAAAATATTATTGCTATAATTAGAAAAGCTGCAAGTGAGTCCAAATTTAATTAATAATACGGCTACAGACAGATATAATTCTGAACAACTTCTGTAGCACAAGTTATGCGCATTATGAAGCAATTGCATCTATTATTGATGCAAGTTGTGCGAGAAGAATGCTAGGGAGGCTATCGATGGAGCAAGCGACTAGCGCAACCTTTGGCCACGAGCGACTTCCGTTCAGTTGCGGAAGCAGGCAAAAAAGAACACTTGAGCTAAAGGGAAGTACGTAGATATTTAACTGAATATACAAATTAAGTTTTAATAAGAGTTTTTAGCTGCACTTCTTTGCTTTTAAGATGCTGGGAGATTGCTTGACATCGCTGAACTTAGAAATCTACTAATACAAATAATATATTTAACTTCCTTTAGAAGTAGTCTAAATCTTCTAAAACTTCAAGAAACCAAGAAAATGGCTTCAAGAACTTTTTAAGAACAGGGCACTAAGAGATGGGAGTTTTAAAGATTTAATTTAAAAAAATAAATTATGGTGTGTTATCTCGGTCAAGCTATTATATTTTTTAAGAGTAAAAGATACTACTTTTATTGTATTTATTCATCATAAATATGAGCAACTGAAATTTTCAGTATGATTAACTCTGCTAGAATGAAGTACAGTAACATTTCGGTTTTATCAGTTCAAGGATTAAGTGTGCCCAAGTTAGGTATCAAAAGCATCATACATTAATTTCCTTATTTGTTGTTACACAACTGTAATAAGGTATTATTACAAGGTAAGCTATTGCAAAATTATTATTACTATTATTATTATTATTATTATCACAAAAGTATTATTATTATTGTTATAAGGTATTACAAAACTTTCACTTAGATGCTTACATTTTAGATTTTGACCTCTCGAGTGTTTTCAAGAAGATATACCAAGTTTAATGAAGGAATGGGAGTAAACTTTGGCAGAATCAACCGATGGTATGAGATGGATATTTCTTCTCCTCAGTTGTATGCGCGTAATTTTCTCCGGTCATGTCTTATGCTGGATTTCGGTTGTCCCAAACGCTAAGAAACAGAAGTGTTTTATAATCACCCTCCTGCACACCTATTAACATAACATACCATTGAGTTTTAAATCATCACAAATGTACTACAGAACTTATTAATGACACACTATTTACTATGTGGACACATCAGATAAAATGCTATGATATAATCCCTATGGCTGACTGACTTTTGGGGGGAAGACAAGATAAAATTAAGCATACGTAGCGTAACAATATACTACAACAATGCGTGCCATGCACAAGAAAAACTGCGTGCGCTCCCAAAAGCTTTAAAAGTAAATAACGAGGAAGCTAAAAATAAATAAAAAGTGTAAATTGTAGAAAACAGCTGAAAATCGGTTTGTAATGAGCATATTGATGCCTTTCTCGTAATTCATTTACTTTGTTGTCAAACTTCCTTATTGACTAGTGTAATTACACACAGAATCGCTCATTATTGCTGTAAACAGGAAACTGTCTATGGGACACTAGTAAGATCTACAATGACACATGGAGCAGACATTTTAGGATGGGAACAAATGCGAACCTAGATTCATTGAGGACATGCTTTCTAACAGGAATTTTGGGGCATTTTAATTAGGGCATTGTACTATCATGAACAGACGGGAATGGAAGGGAAAATGATGGACATCGAAATTACAGAAAGGACTAGAAACAATAAGGTTGAGCTCCATGTGGATGGCAGGTCAGGGGAATAGAAAGAGCGCATGGAGGAGGGTTAGGAACTGTTTGAGGGATATGGATAGGCAGCAGGCAATTGCGCAATGCAGGGAGATGTTCTCGCTCTAAGTACAATCGGGGTTAAACTGAATGGGGGATGGAGCAATACTTCAAAACAGACACCAGATTCTCTAGACTCGCTTGGCTCCGTTAAGAGATATGGCGAATGACTAAGATCACTAACGAACATGAGCAGAAATTTTTCCCCGTGTATAGAGAAGGGGAATCATGAACACATTCTGGCTGAATGTAAAGGTACTGAACAGTGGAGGGAAAAGTATCTACCGCTCCCCTTTACAGGATCGAGCAGAGGGAGCTGGTCATACTGGGCTTTGCTGGCAGGTGAGGAAGGAGAGAAGAGTTTAGTTTAATTTCTGATGTAAGTTAGTCAGCTCAGGTCTGAAAAGACTAATAACTGGGGAGCGGTTTAAGGGGAGGAGGAGCAAATAGACGGAATTCAATCGTGTCATTCATAATGAGATTTCTTTCTTTAGTGTAGACCAGGCACCGTCAGCTGACCTCGAGGTCGCTTGAGAGGCAGGATTTTACCGCTCTCGCGGACTAGAGTTGACCAGTGACGGAACGCAATTCGTGTCTGTGATGACTGGAACATCAAAGCTGCGATGGTTTACTACGCCTGCGCTTTTTCAAGAAATATGGGACGAATTTTTTCTATTTATAGAAGAAAATGACGCAGTACACTTTTTGATAAATACGAAGGCAATGGATGCATATCTGTGATGAAAATCTGAAACATAAGATGTTGAATGAACATAAAAATGATCATACTAGTGTTATTAGAGTGATCTATAAAACCGTTGCACATTGATATAATCATGAAACCTTTCAA
The DNA here is from genome assembly GCA_030762175.1 of Metallyticus violacea. Lineage (NCBI taxonomy): Eukaryota > Metazoa > Arthropoda > Insecta > Mantodea > Metallyticidae > Metallyticus > Metallyticus violacea. The sequence continues at coordinate 92,927,112 of CM060842.1, read as the reverse complement.
CTAATATTTATTTGATGCTGCTGAAGAATTAAGTTCAGAACATTCATATGATTATCATTCAGTCAATTTTTACTCATCTACAATAACAAGCCATGTACAAAACTTTACGATTGTTCGCATTCATCTGTTTGAAAATGGCGTGTCAATAAAGGTCTTGAAATAAGGGAGAAACATTAAACATTGTACCCATGAAACATATTATTATTGATGATTATAAAGGGTCATCGAGAACTCACTCGCATAAATTGATTTCGCTAGGAAGCAATTTCGAGTGGCAGCACCGAGCGCGCCTTAACCACCAAGGCAAGCATACACTCCAAAGTTCAAACCTTAGCAACGGTGGGCGGATTACTGGCAAAAACAGGTTTCGAAGGAAGGAGGGAGGGAGGGAGGGAATGTCAGAATAGTAGGAGTATCAACTTTCTCCTGTGCGGTGCGCATCGCTAGTGCGGAGAAACTTCGAAGATCCGTTGTATTACTTGATAAAGCTGACTATAGAGCAAGAAAAATTTATTCTTTAGCTGCCGACGGAGCACCAATTATATACGGAAGTAAAATCGGGGCTGTAACAGTGCAAAATAGAAAGGAATAATTAAATATTAAAACATAATATTTTACCAATGCATTGCATCTTACACCAGGATTATTTATACGGTAGAAACATTCATCTCAGCAATGTAATGAACGCTGTGCGAACAAGATCTAAGGGACTAAATCACAGAGAGTTTTGGGTACTATTTGACATCTTTCACAGTGAGTACGGCGATTTACTCTACCAGTCCAAGATAAGAAGGTTAAGTCCAGGAGAAATACTGCAATGTATTTTGGTGCTTAAGAACGTAAATAACTGAACTTTTCTTACAGACCTAACTGGCCATTTAATGAACTCAATATCGAGCTCAAGGCAGAGAGCGCATTTACTCAGTTATGGTAGCATTCAGGCAATTAAACAGAAGCTACTTCTCTAGGAGCACCAGTTAACCAATAAGCAGAAGATAACATGTTCAAACCTAACTTCTGTGGTGTAATGTATGGAAGATTTTGATGTGAAGGAATGTTTAAGGATAATGTAACAGTTGCGCGAAAACTTCGAACAGAGATATCAGGACAGTTAAAAACTCGAACAGTAATTCAAAATATTCCAATATCATTATCAGTGAATATTTATATTGCACCTGCTTAACTACAACTAGAGTTAATTGACTTACAAAAGGATACTGAGCATGAGGACAAATATCAAACAGAAATAAATATAAATTATTTCTACACTCGTATCTCACAGAAAGGTTTTCAAAACTCTTGTTGCAAGAATTTTGTGTAGGTTAGAGACTACCTACGCAAGCGAAACAAGTGACAGAAGTCAACTAATTAATGAATACTTGAAAGCAAGCTTACTACCACGTAGCACTCAAACAATATTCCCACATATTGAAAGGATGCTGGCAAAGAGATAAGTACAAATATCGTGGCAAATCCCTGACAACCAAGTGAAAGTGCCTTGAATAGGAGCTTTTATTTTAACAAATACATTCACACTGTAAATCTTCATTTAGTTAGTTTCATGTTGTACCAATAAGAAGTAATCCAAGTTTCAAATAGGCAAAATGTGCTTACATTTGTTTAATACTATATTATTGAATTCAATATTATGTAATAAACAGTGAAATATTCACTTATATTTATAACCTTATCACAAATTTAGGTTCACACACAAATTATTCGTGCCGCCACTGTAGCTGCAGCTTGCCTTGTCTCAGACCTAGAGGGTTTTTGCCTGCGCAAGAGAGGGCAAGCAGTTAGAGCTTTCTGGTGTAGACCACACACGCGTGAGAAGACCGAATTGGTGGGGAAGTTTACTCGAGGCAGAAAAGCATTGCGGTCTACCCTGTTTACCGATGTTGATGAAGCTGGAACAAAATCTAACTAGGACTGTAGATTTTCTACGCTTCTAGGTATATAGGTATGTAAATTGAAGGAGGGCTATAGCATAGCTAAGTGTAAACATTTGGAGACAAAGCATAGCCTGGTGAACAACAAACTAGTTAGTGCACTTGTACCAAGATACAACCTAGCACCTTCGAAATACATATTTTACAGGCAAAGCCATATATTGTATTGTATTGATCTAAACTTTAGTATGCTCGTTGATACTTTGGAATTAAAACCTATGAGACAAATTGAAAACATCACCAAGTCATTAAACACATTGCAATCGAACACTGTCAGTTAACGGTATTTAGTAAATGGTCCATATTGGTACTTTGTGTCGTTCTTGTTCGCATTCCTTTGGTTCCTGACCGATAGATTAGTCTTCCCCCTCCCTTCTTTATCCCCTGGCCATGTCGGCATGTTACACCCATAGGCCTTGTATGCCATTTGTTCAAACTGATCGAAAGTTCACGAGTGTTGAGTTGTGTGCTCGCGGTTCTTTCCCCGACACACGGTGGGAACACCCTAGTGGTGTGGCATACATACGTATTTCTGCTCTTCATTCTAAATTGCTAGGCCCGGAGCATTCATTATGTGTACCCAGTGACCAGGTAGAATGTAGTTATGAAAAATGTTATGGTAAAGTTTTTCGTTGTATTATATTGGCTTAAATTTTGCTTTGTTATACTTTTTTGATCAGCAAGGACAGTGTATTTGTAATAAGTAATGATATCGAAGTTAATATATTTTAAGATAACATTTAAGGGCACACTAACAGAAAGATTATTCTGCATTAATTGTTTACTTTTTAATGACATCTAATACCCTAATAGAAGAATTATCTACATATTTTTTCATTTTTAATTAAATCTAATATCAAGGCAATACTTAGATTTGTCATAAACGAACGCGATTCTTTTATTGTTATGAAATAAAAAATCTAAATTGAATAAAACTAAACCTCTTATATAAGGTGTTAACAACCATTAAATCAAATACAAAAATAAAGCAAACCATCATATTATGGTCTGTTAACGCCATAATATAAAGGTATTAAAGTCATAATTATTCCTAAATGTACAATAATATTAACTCAACCCTCAGAACTAAGAGATAAAAATGAAAAGTTCAATATTTAAAATTACTATAAAATCATAAAATTTTCAATAACAAAGACATGAAGCTATTAACGTATAAAAAGTAAATAAATTCCCAAAAGTTATATTTAATATAATCAACAATAGAATCATAAACAAAAAAGAAATTTTACGAAATCCATAAAGAAAAACTGAATTTCTAGCTAAAATTATCAAAGGTACATTTATCATAATTTTAGATATTAGTGCCTTTACAACATACACTTTTACTTCTGTTAGAAGACGCTCGTTGGAATTTGATGTCCTATCTAACAAATATCTTTGTAACGAAACTTTGAATTATACGTTAATGTATTTTATAACATTTTCAGGTATTGGAAAGAATAAACCGTTTGAAATAATTTTGTACGCCATATGGCAGGATCAATTGTGCATTGGTTCTATTCTACTTATCTTAATAAGTAGCTAAACTAGTTGGATTTATATTTGAAAAGGTTAGAAAATAAATTTTAATTAAATTTTTTATTTACATCTGAAACATTTAGCTTCACTAAAACAAATTCACAGTTCTATTGAATGGAATTCTGGGTATATATTATATATTAAATTAGAAAAATGTGCATTAACTTTTTTTAGCAAATAATATTGTTCATTATTGATTAATACTTTTAATTAAATTATTTTAAATAATTTAATAATCTATTTAAATGAAAATGATCAAATATACATAAAAACGTACAGCCATGTTTGGTAAAAATTATGCAGATCCAATTAACAGTTTAGAAGTTAGAAAAGTCGATAGTAGGTAAGCAATTTTTTTAATAGTGTTTAACGCCCGTTTTTACTGCTGAGGCACTACAGGCGGTGGACACTGATGATACATGATGATACTGATGATACACAATTTAAAGATTCGAAGAATTCAAGATGTATGATTTCAAAACGTCAAGTTTAAAATAATAAGTGTTTTACAACTATTTAAATGATCTTTTGCTGAGATACTACGTTATTTTCATGTTTAAAGTTGAATTTTTAATGCAATTTGTTCAAGATGTATGATTTCAAAACTTCAAGTTTAAAATAATAAGTGTTTTCAAACTATTTAAATGATCTTTTGCTGAGATACTACGTTATTTTCATGTTTAAAGTTGAATTTTTAATGCAATTTGTTCAAGATGTATGATTTCAAAACTTCAAGTTTAAAATAATAAGTGTTTTACAACTATTTAAATGATCTTTTGCTGAGATACTACGTTATTTTCATGTTTAAAGTTAAATCTTTAATGCAATTTGTTATTCTAAATTTAAATATATTTAGTAAGGGTTTGATATTATTATTATTATTATTATTATTATTATTATTATTATTATTATTATTATTATTATTATTATTATTATTATTATTATTTATTAAGCTATACTATAGTATCCTGTGTTACAAACTGTAAATTCTTCTGGGGGTTTTTCTACCAGCATGCTTATAAAGCTTATAAAGTTAAATAAACTGGGCATCAACAAGAGGGTGGTGAATTCAGGTTATTAAAGTATATAAGCGTGACATGGTTCATCTTGTACTTTAAAACGTGACGACATCCAACTGTACTCAGTCTCTTAATCTATTCTGATATGGTATACTAGTTCACGACATATTTATATTGTCTTCTTGGATTATTTTCCGTTCTAATAATTTATACAAATGCTAGTTCCTAGGCTATAACACTATTTAACAGTAAAATGAAATAAGATACAAAATAATGAGTGATAATCAAACAATGGAACAAGCAATGTGCGCTTTTCTTTGGAACAACATGCTACCGTTTTTGAAACGGAAATTTGCGGTATGAATCAACGTGTACATGAAAATTACAGGCTACATTGGTAAATATCTTTATTTGTTTATATAAACAGACTGCACTAAGGCTCTAGTAACCCTAAGGTTACACCAGGACTGGTTTTAAACTGCTTAAATCTATTCTAATCTTGAGAGAACAGAATGGCGTTCAATTCATTTGGGTACCAGGTCACTTTGGAATTGAGAAAATTGAAAAAAAAACCCAATGAACTTGCTCGATAAGGAGAAATTTCGATTTTTATTGAATCAGAGCCGGCATATGGTATATCTAGATTTTTTTTTTTTTTTCGCATAGTGTTTAACGCTCGTTTTTACTACTAAGGCACCACAGGCGATGAACACTGATGATGCATGAGATGAAATGATAAATTGAGAAGATTATTTTTTTTAAAGGAAGGAAGCGTTCCAGGCCTAAGTTTAGGGAACCCCCCCCCCTTGCTAATTATGAGGACTGAGGAAACACTGAAAAAAAACCCAGTTAAGGAGGATAAAGGTATTATGAACTGTTCCGATGCACAATCTCATTTAATCTCAATTTAAACATCAGGAATATTCGTGACAAGCTATTCATTATGAGATATAAGAAAAGAACTGACTGTTACTCCAGTATAAGAGATTTCAGCTGAAACTAATCACCGCTTTTGTCACAGATCACGCCGCTGAAAGAAGCATCTTAATAAAAGGGAATTGTTGGGACTACCTGGACTGCAGGTTTAGTGGGAAGCAGCTTTTAATTGTTGTTATAAGTATCTTATTGCTGGAAAGAAAATATTAATGTAAAACTTAATAGCTTTTAAAGCATGTGTGGGACAATAATTGTGTAGAATGTTAAAAATTGTACTCAATTAAAATTTTATAAAGGCAATACCTTTGTTAACTTATGTATGTGAGAACTAGACACCTAATCGCTCAGAAAGAGGAAAACTTGAACAGCGGAAATGAAGTTCCTATGTTTAATAGCCGGAGCGACTCGACTGGTTAAAAAGAGAAAGGAACACATAAAAAAGTGTGTATATATGTATATATATGTATATATATTCAACCTAACAGAAAGAATAGATCAATTACATATTCAAAACATGAACCCCATTTGACTACCACAAGCTGGAGGAAGTAGAAGTCCGCTGGCTGCAAGATATTTACCTCTGGATTCTCTAGAGGCATATAAACCTGAAAGGCCTATAGTCATTGAGAATGAAGATGAAAGAAGAAGCTAACTATTAGAACTTCAGGGTGTTAGTTTTCGTGATATAAAATCTATGGCTATTAATTTTGCTACATTAACCCAGAAATATTGAAAATGTCAAATAATGTGTTGAAAGAAAATCCTGTTAGAGGTTTTGGCGTAAGATACGATTCTCACAGGTTTAATGAATTCGGCCCCAACAAAAACATAAATTTAGCCCCATTTTCTTTCCAATTTTACACAGACTTAGTACTGTCGGCGTTGTTATTGCTGGCATGGTTAAAAGTGCTGCTTATAGCAGAAATTCATCAAATAATAAATAGTTAAAATAACAGGAAGTAATATTCATGTAGGAATATGTTTAAAAGCTACAGTTGTAATAACATAATTTCTTGTTATGACTTTTGTTCATAATGCATCATTTTATGTAAAACATGTTCCTCTTTTTCATGAGATTTTCCTGTATCTCTAAATTTTAATTCTCATTGAAATGTATGGGTCACGCTGAATTTATTTCAAGTCTTCTATTAATTGAATTATATGTGGATGTGAAGAGCAAATCAAACCATTAAGTTTAGAATGACAACTTTTGCAATTATTTGTGGTGCGGACAATATTTTGTATAAAATCGGCCCACTTAACTGGAGGAAAAGAGTCCCTTTTGTGGATTGATATTCTAGCACGCAGTCTCAACGAGTTTATCGTTGAAGTAATATCATCTAAACTGTTACTCACTTCTTCTGCACCGCCACGGGTGGCCGAGGTTGTTAAGGCACGGACTCGTGAGCGAGAGGTCTGCGGTTCGAATCCAGTCAGGATCGTCCTCCCTGACTGGGGTTTTTTCCAGGTTTTCCTCAGTCTTCATAACTGGCAAATGCCGGGGAGGTACCTAAACTTAGGCCTGGAACGCTTCCTTAAAAAAAATCCTTTCTTAATTTATCATTTCATCTCATGTATCATCAGTGTCCACCGCCTGTGGTGCCTCAGTAGTAAAAACGGGCGTTAAACACTACTCAAAAAAAAAAAAAAAAACTTCTTCTGCAATTAACATTGGTAATAAAAAACTCTTCAGGAAATTCCTAATTTCGGAATGATTTTGTTGGAATGGCTTACTTAAATCCAGTTAATGAATTTTCTTCCACTGTTCTATGCTAGATGAAAAAGACATCTCTTAATTACAGCATTGGATCAAACGCAGGACAAGCTGACATGGATGGCCTGTTCAAAGTCGCACAATACAACATTATGTGATAATTTTAATCCATGTTAGTAGCATTCGTCCACTATACGTTGCCGACTTTTTGTTGGGAAGCAGTACGAAATCCACACGTATATAATGATTATGCTTTATTTGTCCATGAACTGTGAACATGTGATAAAATAATTTAGGGCAACTTTTGAAAGCTGAATCGACAAATGTTATTGCCATTTGACACAGCCATTCCAAATGAATTTTTGTTGTGAAGCTCACGATATAATTCTCTATATTATTAACAAACATAACATTTTCATTCTTATCAGTCACAATAATCAACGAAGCTTGTGCATGTACATCATGGAGCTCATATTAACTGCTGGATAACTTAGGGTACAATTTACCTTGTGCATGATAGATGATTTTTTTATCAATGTGACACATCATATGATGTTAATGTAGTAGCTACAGTTTTTCATCAATTCCCTGTATAACATCTTGATGAGTTGCTCACATGGTTCACCAAGAGCATTTCTTTTTAACGAGTAATTCAAATTCTGCCTACTTAATACTTTTTTTATAGTCTTTGTTATGATTCTATTCTGTAAAACTATCTTTCACTGCCCGATTTTCATTCAGTTTTATGAGGAACCTTCACTTATACTTTGAGCACCGCCATCTTTCAGTTTCATCAGCTAAAGTTTTACGAAACTTCAACACATAGCGCATTCTCACGTTCGCTTACACAACATTTTCTATCAACCAGGAGTTCATTATATAGCAGTAATATGAGCTCACTCGAAGCACTGTTAACTCTTGTTCGTGACCATTCCTCGCTTGGATATCCGGTCTTGACCTAAATCATTCATCCCTTCTTCCTAACCACATCTGAGCGGCCCGAATTCGTTAGTCGCCGAATTTCAGTGCTGCACTTTGCAGCTGGTAACTGACGTCATTACGTAATTGGTACAGAAAGGCTTAACGTTATTTAGCAATTAATTTTAATATCTGCATAGGAACGTTCTTATTTTTTATATAATTATTAAGTGATATGAGTGTGCATTATAGTTATTGGCGAAACAGAATGGACTTTCAAACAGAGTGCAGAAAAATTTGGTTCATATAAGTGGAAGAGAGAGGTACTTTAAAAATAAAGTTCTTATGTTCATCTGAGCATGGCTCAAACTTTTGAGTATCATTTCAACAATGATATAGCGGTTTGCTAGGATGGGGAAAATGCTCACCATTGTTGGTCCGTTCATTTTTACATGAGATTTCATATTTGTAAAGAACAGAAAACGGCTACTAATGAACACGTTTCTAAATTCACGGTTACTTAGCAAGTCCATTGTGCCGGTGGGTAAGAGTTTAGAAAACAAACAGATGTAGTAGTTATGTCGTTGTATAACTTTCCCAAAATAACATGCAGTTATATAACAGAGTAGAAAGGAAGGAAGGACAGCACTCAATTATTTGTGCTGAGAGAGAGCAAAAGATCGATTCCATTCAGCTGCTGATATTGTGTGCTTCATAAACCTGTGCGGGCTCTCCAATTTATGACGTGACGGCATGTTTCCACCAGCTCTCTTGGAGCACGACAAAGTCCGCTCTTATTTCTCTCCGAATAGAGCGGAGAAATAATTCATGACCTATATCCTTTAAATGCACTTACGTATAATGCTAAGAACAAATTTCATTACTTTGCCTGTCTATCACTTGCTAGTCTAATGTTAATGTAGCATCACAAATAGTATATTGCACGTGTTATAATTCTAAACACAGCTTTCATATCGGATAGAAAGAAGAGCTTTGAGCTCTTTCAACTTAATGGCAGCTCGGTTATAGAATATTTATATTAACACAACGTTAAAGCCTAAATGTGTGAGTTTGGGATCTTCATAATTTCTGTGTTGCAAGCAAAACTGTACAGAAATTATAGTGAAAATGTTGTGGTTAATTTTTTAAAATAGTAAAATTAGTATAACAAAAATTGTTGATTACGACTCCCTTAGGCAATAGCGTAAGAATATAAACCCATGCTCAAGTGAGCGTTGGCTCTAGGTTTCATTTTGATTGAAACTATTTCTTTAGTACAAATATTTCAACAGAGTGAAATGTTCGTGAAATATGTAAAAACATAAAATTATATATTAAAAGATTTCCTTCTACAGAGCTTTCATTTGGACACATGGTCGCTTAACAGTGATTTACCTGCCATGTTTCTAACCGGTTTTGTTCCCGTTCCACTTTTCCGCCCCTCCATCTGTTGACGTAAAGTTTTTGTGCTACACAGGAGTTAAACGTTGTGAGAGCAAAATGTGCATATATGATTCCTATGTGACAAACTAATGTAGAAAAGTGAGACGGCGTTTTATAGCTATTCCCTGCTCTTCCTGCCTTCACAGAGAAACGGTCCGTAATCTTGTAAATAGATTTAAGGAAATTGGATCTGTTCTTGATAAGAAATCGAACGTAAAACACAGTGCTCTTACTGGAAAATCTCTAAAATATCACAGAAAAGTTACAAGTACAAAGAAATCTCCCAGAATTTCGCAAACCGCGTTTTGGAATGCCACTAAACTTTTAAAATTTAAACCTAAAAGATAACTAGTTTAGGAATTGCAACGTGAGTAGAATTAATTTCTGTAATTGAGTGTTGGATAATGTTATTTGCTCTATTGATCAATGTTTTTTTTTTTTTTTTTCAGACGAAACAATTTTTTTTCATGGCCATGTAGCGAAGTAAAACATTAGACAACGAAATGCAAAAAATCCGATTTTGTACACGAAATGCCATTATTTGACCAAAACATGTATGTATAGTGTACTGTAGGTTCTATTTGTTTGAATTTAAGGAGCTATAAATATCCGACTCCCCTCCAAACAGTCAGCTTCTCGGTGCTAAGCAAATCCCGATAAGTTGGCCACGCGTCCAAACGAGGGATGAATATTTAAACCTAACCTGTTTAAAAATAATATTATTATGATGAAAAAATTATGCTTCATAATAAAGCAGCAATTCTTCATGACAGAACATCAGACATATATTCCCAGTAATTATAAATGAATACTATTTCTAAAAGAAATAACATTTAATTTAAAGAAGTATCAACACAGTACCTTAAGTTAATGCAAAATTTTAGAAAGATTCTAAATATTAAAAAAAAAATATTTCACATTTCTTTAAAGATTTGCCTTAATGAAGAGCAGATTACATTATAACAAAGATGTAGCATGAAACAAACGCTTATATAAATAAAAAAGATTAATATATGTATGTGACCCTCTTTCAAAGTACACCTTAAAAAAACCAATACCACTTTTCTTACTTATTAAATGATTATAAGTATTCACCATCATAGGCTGAGGGCTTTGGAATGTATCGAATATATTACTGAAGCTTAGCTTGGGTAAAATAATGGCTTTCCTCGAATAACAAACAGACATATAGCCTTTTTTATTTTGTGAATATTAATTATCTTAATGCTGTGGAGCTGTAAGATCCCACGCCAGGGGAGGAGCTAGAACTAGGAGCCCGCAAATCCGCAAATCCAGCTTAAAACCCTCGTCTTCGAGGGACGTTTGTAGAATCTTATTTCTGTAAACGTCTAATGCCTATCTTTTTCTTTTCATTCACACGCTATGTTAGGACCATTGTACACTTTGTCTAATGCAGAACATTTCTACAAAGTCATATTCGATAAGCAGAGCTTTACATTTGGGGTTAGGGGAGCGAGTGACACCTACCCCCATGAGCGTCAATCACTACACTTATTAATTTCTTTTTAAAACGTAATAACACGCCTTTTCAAGTAATATTAATAAAAACCACAAAAAACTTACAACACTTAATAGTTTTTATGTATCCCTAAATAGAAAGTTTAGAAGGCAATCAGTATGTCACTAAACACACAATTCTGAGATATTTCACTTGCGGAATTCCTTACTGCACATTTCTTCAGATGTATATTCAAGTAAGCCAAAAGTATGACTTCTAACCATAAGAGAGTTGTTGTTGATTTGGTTTATTTACGGACGCTCTTTAACATCTCAGGTCATCAGAGTCCCATTCTATTCAGGGCGTGAAACGGCCAACAGATTTTGCTTAGAGGCCTTTCTTTCAGGCTTGAGGTTCTTTATCGTGCCGTAAATGTACGACACGGGACCCACGGCTTTACTTCCCTCCCGAAGGAAGTCATACTTAGGATTTTTATGCCCGAAAAAAGCCATCGATCCTGGTCGGGCTTGAACCCACGACCTTGGGTTTAGAAGGCAAATATGGTTACCAATACACCACCAGGACCGACCTCATATCAATGTTTCGAAAAAATAAAATAAAAATATCTAATTTCAATGGCCATTCCAAATAGATCAGTACTGTGCTGTGATGCTGGAACCCATGTATTATAATTCAGGTGTTTCTGCTGTCAGCTATTTCAATAATACCTGCGTAATGTTAAATATAAGTGAGCTGAAATTAATACCAAAGTTAGAAAATAATAAAGATGGTTGCACAAAAGTATTAAAATAGGTCATACTTTGCTTAAACCTGTCACAAGGTACATTCAAAAGTTAGCAAGTGTCACCTTAAAGTCCAAGCCAAGGATTGAATTTGAAAACTTATTCTTACAGTGCTACAAAATACTCCCCATCTCTCCCTACACACAGTAGTAGACTGTGTAATCACTTGATACTCAATGTATAGCTTCAGCAAGGTCCTGCACTCGTTTAAAAGGTTTTCCGCAATTTCACTCGAGGAAACAACCAGAGTCACAAGGTGCGAGCAAATTACTTCCAGTATCCTCAAATTTGCTGCTGTTCTATGAGGAGATGCATTGTGCAAAAGCAATAGTCCTGAAGTTCCTGTCTTGGGACGCTGCCGCCTCAGCTCTTCAAATGTAGGATCAAAAATATAAGTGCCATGCTATTCTCCATTTATTGTCATTCCTTCTGGCATACAGTACCAATAACAGTCCTTCATATGTTGATTTTGTACCACAAAATTCCTCACTCTTTGAATTGTTTTCTCGTCCACAGATGCTCGAGGTTGACAAGAGCGAGGGCCGTCTTCAAAGCCTCTTGCCCTTCTTCAATATTCTGATAGTTAAAGGCTCATTTGGTAATTGTGCAAGTTACATTTTTGTAGACATTGTTGTCTAACAATGAATAGGTGGTTGCAAAATTTTTCAAATCACTCTCTTAATGATACTTTGTATCAAAGCTCCAAATTGTTTATTTTGGGTCAGGGTTACTTGCCATACGATGCAGATTTTGCAATTATTCAAGCAAAGACTAAAAGGCATGTATTTATACTGTCGCAACCCAGGCCTTCTCAACTACACAAGGCTACCTCTCAAACTTATCCTGGCCTGGGGGGGGGGGGGGGCACATTCTACGACAACATTTCTTCTATACTAGAAAACTAAATACTAAGCACTGGAAATAAAGAATGTTAAGGGATCTTATCACAAAACTCACATGTTACGTACTCAACAGTTTACAATGCATTAAATGAAATAATACATAATTTTGGGCAGAGTTCTGGATACGTCCTTCTGTTCTGGCATTGCTTCACACTCAAGACTGTTTGCTGAACTGACGCCAAACACAAATCTTTAATCTTCTTGGCTTGGTCAAGCCATTCCTTCTCCTACTGCCCTCTACACCCCTTACCCATACTTATCATAGGCTCACTTCCTCAACTGTTGCCTATGCTCTAATCTGCGACAATACGTCGACAATGTAGTGTTACCTCCACATTGCTGTCTATATTTCAAGAAGGCTGGCTATACATTGTCGTATTGTTACTTCATAATGCCACATAGTTGAGAAGGCTTGGGTTGCGACAATATTTGATCCTAAAGATTTGTTCAACATTGTGAAAATAGCAAAAATAAAACAGATTGAGGTAATAAGAAGGTGTTCTCTATATACACTTTAAAAAGATTCACAAACAGAAAAGTAACTACATCTAGTAAATTGGATGAAAATTCCTGTTCACTTAAGTGATGAATATCATGAAAGAGGCCAGTAAGGAAAACCTTACAACTCTCTTCAATACCTGAAGGAACTCTTAAACATTTTTAGTGTAATAAAGATAAGAAAATACAAGATATACTTGTCGCCATACATACACTTATGTACCGTTCCTTCCCAAACTTTACCAGCAATAAACACCTTCCAGTGCTTCTGCGGAGATAGAGACAAATGACTGTGATCACTATTCTGTTTAGTTCATATAAAATTAGAATTACCGTTAGCTAATTTATTAATTACATTTTTATATTAATAATTACAATTTATTTCAGATATAAAAGTCAAAATGAATTAACTAATTTTCAAATGTAAATGTACATTTTGAAACAAATAGTTTAATAAAACCCTTATCTCTTTTCCTTAATTTGATTACATACTGATTGGTTTCTGAGCCGTTCATATGCAGGCTCCCAATGCAGCGAGAGCCATACAGGTAATAACCTCTCGAGCGACTTTCCTTGTACAAGCATTAGAGGTGTATTCACTGATTGATTAGTAAATTTTGAGTTAAAATAATAACTGTCTGCGACGATTCATATATTGCAAAGATTGTTAAGACTAGGCATACGTTTTCTAATGCACACGAGTATATATGTGAATCATGCCATATAGACAATAATAGACTTGTCAGGTTGAAACAGCATTTAAATAAATATTCACTAATTTAACTTCTGTAATTGTTATTTACTCTTGTGTAAATTAAAGAAATATTTGTACAAACCCCATAAACACTTTTTGGATGAACCAGTAGTTCAAGAAATTAATAACTTTTTTTTTTTTTTTTTTCAACTACAGATAACACTTTCCTATAATTAGTTGCGGCAGAGGTCAGAGATTCAAAGAATGAACCTAAGAGCGAACGATATTTTTGTACAATTAAAAAGTATCCGATAGAAATTTCTTCTCATATATCATTTTAAAAATATAATATTTTCAATTTGAATATAATTAATTATAAAGAGCTAAACTCTTCTCTACAGCTGAATTGCATTAAATAGCGTAACTAAAATACTTTTGGTTTTATACTAAAGGTATTCTTTTTCGATTTAAAAGTTTCCCTTTTTTTCTCTTTAGAATCATATAAAATATTTCACTATAAAATGTTTCCTAAATACGTAAAAATAGATTTAAAATTATTCTATCAAAGGAAATTCGTGATAACAATTACAATCTTAAGAATAGCAATATAATATGAAAAGAAATGGATAATTCATTAGAAATTTTGGGTTTGTTGATTGATATATACGTTGTCAATTGATATCTTCAATCTGGCCTGGGAACGAAGTCATTCCACATGTAAAGTTAATCTAAGAGTATATCATACAATTCTACTATGTGCTGATGGTGAGTTTGGGAACTAGTAAAAATAATGGGTTAGAAAACACCTAATGCAGGATGTCCGGAAAAAAAAACTAGTGTAAGGAAGAAATGTCAAAAAGAAATGTTGCTATTGACTCACGCCTTTAAAAAGAGAAACTCTAAAGTTTTATTCTAATGCATCTCGATATGAGCACCAACAATGCCAAAATCGCAACGTCGGAGAACCAATGGTATATGCATGCAAATAGCTCTTTGACAGTGTATCCCGCATAATCCTTAAGCTGGGAATCGAAAACTGACTCTTTTCGGTGTTAACGTGGTATAAAAAGACAAACAGACAGACAGATGTCGGAGGAATATGGAGTTTGAAAACCTGCAGTACGTCAGCCTGCTTATTGTGCTACCGTATTGGAACAGACGCCTTCATTGTTTCCCACAATCTGTTCCTTGAGCAAATTGGAGCATTTTGGTTGTAATGTTCGCGTCCGTTCCAGGTTCTCCCTGGTTATGGAATATTTCCAGGATTGGGCACTCAAACAGGATATGCAAGGTGGATTGCCCATCCTGTTTACACATTCTGCAAGTGATTTATCTTTATAGATACCCATTTTTTGTAGGTGTGACCATGTTCAGATACCTTTCCTTATTCCTTTTCTGTCCAATTTGAGAAGAGCTTTGGAAAGAGTATTGCTAGGACCCAAGATACATTTCCTAGCTATAAAAAGTAATATTAACACATAATTTTATGATCATTATTTCTCTGAGGGCCATTGAAAATGGTATATAGATATTTTTGGAAAAAAAAATCCCTTGAAACTCGTACTTTTATAGCCTAAAGAATATCATGTAAAAATGACAAATCTCTTTTTATAATGTCTAATTTTCCCAAAAATATTTTCGTTCTAAAAAGTAGCTACTGGTGACGCCACTGATGAAAAAGAATTGATTAATTTATATGTAGTTTAATGTTTTTCATTGTTAAAGCTATGGCATGTAATTAAATTCCTCAACTAATGTAATATGAAAATAACATATTTTATAATAAAGATCTGAGAATGGATGCTGCATACTTCCAGAGAAAGCTGAAATATTTACATATTTCTGCGCTTCTCCAGTTGGGATAGCATGAAGAGTAAAGTAGAGGCAAAACAGAGTGCATGCGGAAGTTACGATTAAAGAGTAACCAGCCCTTTAAATACCAAGATAATTTCCAAAAATCTTAAGTCACTCCGAGCAATAAGTAAGCGATTTGCGATGCAGCTTCAACATAACATTTCCATTTGAGGGCTTGGAGCTTTGCTGGAAGAGCAGAATGACAGTGTCAAGAGCAAGTTCTTCTGCAGATATTCTCAAACTCATAAGCGCATCACAAGCAATACTCGTGCGGGAGAAGGCAAGGTAGGATGAGGAAAATGGAACTTGCTGGTATGGGATGCGAAATAATTCATGCCTTGCTTAGTTCTTTTATTTTCGTTTGCCTCCTTTAGAATCGATCCACGTTTCTTCTTTTCCCCCCTTACGTTATTTGCACGGTTTTCCCACTACCTAGTTACTTTGTTTTTGTTACAGTATCTATTCTGCATGCATTTACATGTTCTATTTTTCCTCACTTTGTAAACTGGTTGGCAATAACAACACGTTAAACACAAACACCAAACATTTTACTCAAAACAGCCACAAATTGCCTAAACTTCACTAACATTAGAAAACGATATTTCTTTTTATATCACTTGTACTAGCGTTAGACATTTGTACGATTTTTGACTTTATTTTTCTTGGTTAGTGAATATACGTTGTGAATCAAATAAAACTACCACCACGAATATAGTGGAACAAAAATGTATTATTAATGTGTTTGTTTTCGCAGAAATAGAAGTTCAGACAAGAGTTCATCAATGTAGCTTATTCATAGATTCCAACAAATGTCAGAAAGTATATTTATAATCTAGGCCAATTAGTTTACGAGATACAGTCATATGTAGAACTCGGACATGGAGACTATTTTTATGAAAAAGTAAAATGCATTTTCCCGATTATCAAGCAAAAACAGTACATGTAAAACAATTCATTCTCCCCAATATTGTAAACTGCCTCTTGGATCTTTTGTTTCAGCGCTTCCACGGGTTTTATTCAGGTACAGCAGTAATTTTATATGGATGAAAAGACAGCAGCTGAGTAGCTTTATACATACTGCCCACAGATACACCAACTTGGCTAGTCGTTTTAACAACTTTTGAGAAGTTTCTAAATTGGTTTCTGCTTCTTGCAGATGAAAACCCTTGAATTCAAACTTGTTCACTATTTAGAAATTACACTTCTCAATGGAAATGTCACTTATGGACATTTAGCGGGAAAAATTTTCCTACAGTACTTGTATCACTTCTTTTACACATAATAATGATTATGTGCTCTCAGCATACTCCACAATGTACAAATACGCAGTAGAAAGCTTAATATTCACTTACTACAGAAAGGAGATTGAAGATGTTAACACGATAAATACGACTGAGTAAGATCAATTGCCTGTATCAACTCTGTAACTCTGAGTTTCAATGGAAAAGGCGCGTTCACTGAAGGCCAGCCGGTTTCCGCTAGTACATACAAACTCCGAATGCTAGCAGAATGAGTGACAGTATTCACTCATAATGTAAACATTAAGAGATACAGAATTGAATAGCGCCCCACTACATTGGCTCAAGCTACCAGTAAAACTGTAAAGATGCCCTTGAAAATTGCTTGTTTCAAAGTTTCGCGCAAATTAATACAGATTTGACTCATAATGGAACGCTAACAACACCATAAGCAAGAAATATGCAGTGTGATTTGTTTCAATACAAATGGTTGTGTATCTGGCTTTACGTGGCCACACTTCAGGCATCTTTTGAAAAGAGAGATATGCAAGAAAAGATCTGAAGTTCTGTTGTTTGATGCACTGTGAACATGTCCGGATAGAAAGTAGCAGTACTTCGCGTCAAGCCTAAAATAGATGAGATTATTAAATTATGTATACTGTATATACCGTATACCTATGCATATATCATAAATTCCCTAATTTCAAAATCAAGTTAAATGGCAAAAGGTGTAATGCAAAAACATTTAGAAATTGCAGTCTTGTAGGGCAAACTTTTTAAACAATGTTTAGCGCCTTTTTTTTCTTATTACTTTGACATCACAGGTAGTGGGCGTTGGTGATACATTTGTAAAATGATAAATTGGGGAAAAAATAAAGAAAGATCATTTCAGGCCTAGATTTAGGGTATCTCCCCAGTATTTGCCATTTATTGGATTGGGGAAAATCTACCAATGCGAGATTTCTGAGAAATATTATTTTATATGGCGGGATTTCGGTACAGCGCCAAACCCCCAACTTGGAGGACCAGGGGTGTTTTGTTAGGGTCTCCTTCCCTTAGACGGTTTCCTTCACCATGGCAGACGAGATTCTTTCTCCTGGGATTTTCGGAGTTTCCTTGTAGGAAAGGTATAGGATTAATTTTGGATAGGAAGGAACGAGAAAGGATATAAGTATTGGGTTGGAACATAATCTCTCCAAAAAGGAAGTGGGGGTAGAATCATGAGCTCACGTGGGCAGGCAGGCTAAACTGTTGAAGTGAAGAAGCTAGCAACAGCCAGAGAGAGAGAGAGAGAGAGAGAGAGAGAGAGAGAAACTTGGGAAGAACCTTAACCAGGGAAGAAAGTCCTGGCGGGAGTCGAGCCCCAGACCTCCCGGTGACGAGTCCATGCCTTAATAACCTCGGCCCTGTCTGTGTAATGTAAATTGATTGCCTATTTATAGAGAAAAACACACTTGTTATATTTATAACAAAACCTCACAAAATACTGCATCAAGAATATATTGCATCTTTATTCACTCATAGTAATTCTTGACAATCTTAATATTTTTATCGTCATTTTTTTCCAAAGAACCTAGTTCTTAGTCCTCTTTTGCATATATTTAATAAAATAACTCAAATATATTAAAATAACACTAAAGTGAAACACATGAATTAAGTAACAAAAATAGCATATTTGTGTTAAATATAAAAGTGTATTTCTTTATCTAAAGTTAATTTATTTGGGGTATTTTTTTAATTTCTGTGCAAATTTTTATTAGATTTACAGCGCTGTTTTAAGCCTAGTTATTAAATCTTTATTACCTTTTATCATTTTTGAGAATTGTTAAATATTTTGAGAGCGGCATTAATCTTAGCGTGTACAGAAAGGGCGTATCGATCATACTTGTCGAGTTGGTAGCAACACATAAGATACAGAAACAAGATAGCGAACGTTACGTTTAGTCATTAAATCAGAGTAAGACAAACAGCAATATAATACTTGCGGCGGTGGTGGGGTATCCTCAGCGAAGTTCCATTGCCGAATGCAAAGGGTATACGAAAACAAGGTTATCAAATCAGTGCCAGAGAGAGCTAGTGGCGTATTCTAACTTTTAAGATAACGCATGCAATTTGAAATATGTTTGTATAGGTTTATCAGATAATGCGATATAATATTAGTAATTTAAAAATGAATATGTCATTCTTCATAACATATATCGTTTAATAAAATATATTTAAAATAGTTATCAAAGAACAGAAGAATGATATATCAGTAATAATAATGCTACGTATTACCATTACATTTACTACATAAATTATTCAAACGAAAATACAGTCTGTTATTTGAAGCAAAATTCCAACCTCTTTTTGTAGGACTCTTTTTAGACGTTTATTAAAAAAAAGTAGAAATTTTTGTACTGACTTCATTGTTAACTCAGAGAAACTTTCTTGTAATTTGTGAATTTCTCTGGAATATTTAATGCGTTTCAAAGTCGAAAACTAACTTGACTCATGATGTTGAAGGCATGGTTTTCACTAACACAAAATATTAAATTGTTATAGCCTGTTGTAAAGTCAATTTAAAACTAAAGAGTAGTGAAGGTTCCCATGTTTCCTTCCTTAAAACTTTCAGGATACCCTTTAGCCCAGTTTCAATCTTACAGAATCAAAAATATCCCGTAAACTTTCTGTGACTGAAAGAATTGTTGTACCGGAAACTTATGAAAAAATACATGAATTTAGAATAGTCTAGAAGTTAGAGAAATGATAATGCTGAAGTTAATGTGTTGTATATTTCATAATAACGTTTTTTTGTATCAGTTCTCTAATGTCGACATACTGTTTTGTTTTTGTATATTTTCTCTGTGGGTCACGTGATCGCATGGTTTCACTCCAAATTGTTTCAAAACGCTGTTACGTTTTGACAGTAAAATTTTCTCTAAGTTGCTAATTTCCTTTATGGCGGATAGATATAGGTTTCAAGTTTATTGCCCTAACGGCATTTCTACAGTGGATGTTGCAGGAGTGCAATGGAAAATACAATTCAGCATGAAATACTGCGATATGAACTCCGCTAGGACAAACATGACCGCAAAGTGTTTGTTTACCTTGACTGAAGTACTTACAGAGAAGGATTTGCAATGGGACTGCGTTTGTAAGATCTGAAGTGATGTCCTAGATGTTCCTTAACAGCAATGCTGGACAAAACCAAACTCAAAGAGTAATACGAATTTAAAACGAACATTCTTTTGAGCACCTAAGTGACCTGTACACAAACATCCGGTTATTCCTCACTAAGAAGTCTTGCATCTAGCACTGTTTGAACACGTGAACGCAGAACCTCCTTAAGGAATGTGTTGTGTCCTCAA
The DNA here is from genome assembly GCA_030762175.1 of Metallyticus violacea. Lineage (NCBI taxonomy): Eukaryota > Metazoa > Arthropoda > Insecta > Mantodea > Metallyticidae > Metallyticus > Metallyticus violacea. Next base: position 92,906,796 of record CM060842.1, on the reverse strand, counting down.
GTTTGTTTCAAAGAGCCTACTATAGAACAGAATTCGTGTCCTAGAAACCTACTGTTAAATCAACTGATCTCAACATACGATTTGTTGAGATGCAAGCATAATTTCGGTGAAGCATTTTATTCTTCATAATGTACCTTGAGTGAAACTAAGTACAGGATATTCCGAGAGTTTCTCACCCTCAATATTTTGAAATTACTAGTCAGAAATAAGAAATATTAACTTTATTGTTATAGATACAGATACAGGTTTTCATATTTCGTATGATGTTCTTTGATGCTGCGGCACTTCAAATTCAGAAACTCTCTACCAAAGCCATAATGTTTGTTGGTCATAGATGCCCATTCCTCCTTTACCCTTTCAATGAGTTGTTCTCTGTTGTGTGGTCTAGGTTGTCTACATACGCTGTCTTGCAGTCTAGCCGAAAATTCTTGATAATATTTAAGTCTAGAGAGTTTCCTGGCCAATTAGTTCAGACATCATTGAAGTTCTTCCGAATGACATCCATAGTTCGTTTACCTGTATGTACACAGAATTTCAAGTGAACTACGTGAAAATTGTGTCGTTCACGACTTTCTGGTGCCAGACAGAATTTTTTGTCGGTTGCACTCTCCATACACAGTTTGGTTAGGAGGACGATATGCCTTCAGTAACCAAACTTTTCAGCAAGAATTTAGGAGTAACAATAAGCGAAATCTATTGATGGTTATTGGTCCTGATGCGTCTGGGCTTAGGATTCAATACCAATGGACTCTCATCTGTGAATAAGGTATGCGCATATTTTATGCGTTCCTCTTAAGTTCATCAATCATTTTTTTTATGACCGTTCCTCACACTGTAGATTTAACATATCGCCTGACAGTTGTAACGTCCAATTTTTTATTTCGTTTTGAAAGTCATCAAAAAAATTCAATTTCTTCACTATACTTCTTATTCCTGTCTCCTGATTCATACACAAATGCTCAACTCTATGCTTAGTTTTAGGAGTAATTTTTGTTGATCGACCATGTCTTTGAGCGTCTGTAATTTCACCATCGTCTTTCCTTGCCCATTTTCGGACTGGATTTCTGTCTACTTTCAAGGTTCAACTGATTTTTTTTATTGACATGTCGAGCTGATACATTGAATATTATATCTTACATGTTCTCGTTGTGAGTGTGACATCTACAATAATCGATAAGTCAGTCTTGGTGACGCTGAATGCCCACTTCGTAAAATCTCTGTTTCCCTGTATTCTGCCAAAAATACCTCCAGGTATCGCTTTCTCTGCACAATGGGAAAAATTTTCCCCGAGAGCATTAACTGTTTTATTTCTTTCCAAGTCCCTAATCTCAGCCATGCCAGACCATTTCTTTCTTCTCTGCCACAGACATCTAGATAATCCCCCTCCCCACACCTGGTCTATTTGAACTTGCAGGTTAAGCAACACTTTTTCTACGCATTGAGTCCCATTTTTCCTATTTATCTCTCGCTAATATCTATTAACTATTTTCCAACTATTGCGGGTATTGTCCTCTCCCCTTAACCAAATGCACGCTAGTCCAATTTGTGTAAGACTTTCCTTATTTTTGATGCCCAACCCGTATCCAACCTTCCCTTATTTGCTCCCTTAGACAGACTGCTCGAAAAAGTAATTGATTTTCCCCTCTTTTGTTCTTAACCAGTGCTTAATTGTTCTTTCGTTAAAGATACCGAACTCTTTAAGATCCCCACAATTTGCTGTACTCTTCCCTACTTGTAGCAACCGTATTAAAAACTGCGTTTGCACTTGATTCAGTTCCTTTGTGTTTTCCCACCCCCAAGTTTTGGCCCCGTACGTCATAGTTGACCTAACAACCACCTGTAAACCACGAAATATAAGAAAGATGTTTTCTTTTGCTGTCATCAAAGTAGGTTACTATGTAATTGAGAGTTAATGTATAAATTGAAATGTCTAAATATTGGCAGAGGGTATTTTAGAACAACACATTTAATGATTCACTGACGCAGAGTTAGTAAGCTGTTTTTTCCAGGGTTGTAGGTATAGTGAACAAGGTCATATTCTCCTACAGGCAATAAAATTATGATGTACATTTTCGAACTTCCGCACGCTCTCACTATTTTTCATTATTGATCTTGAACAACAAAACCACGAACGGGTTCAAAAGTTAGAAAGCAAGTGTATATATTGCCCACTTGTTTGTGACACCAACCCATTAATGTATATGCCGTTAGGAAAAGAGAACAAGTGTAGCTTTTTCATCCTTGTTTGTTGTTGCCCGGATCTTCACTGGCTGTGTGTGTGTTTTTTGTTATTTTTTTTTTTTCCGGAGAGATCATTAGCGGGTTCTTGTGTGTTTGTGTAGTGCTGAACCATTGTGCAATGTTTTCCCTGCGGTACGCCCCACATTGTAACGTAGGACTTCGCCCCCATGGCTCCCGCTTTTTGATAGGGTGATTTTTTTTCTCTCCCCCTTTCCTGTAACCGACCGGTTTATTTAATTCATTGTGGGAAACCCTTTATCTAGGAACGGGTGGTGAACATTTGTTTTATGCATACGCTGGAAACGCTAATATTCTGGAAGCAAACACCGCCCCGATGTGCTACAGTGGTTAGTAAAGAACGGATTGATTATCCCCGGGCACATAAACCTGAAATTTTTGGCCAGAGGGTGCTATCTAAAGGTTTTGCAAAGTTCACCGACTTTGAATAAAAGCTGTAGGTATTCTATAGACCTACAGTGGTGAGAAGACCAGCAGTTGACACACCCTCCCTGTTGGATTTACAAAGCGTTTAATTTGAAATGACACTATGTGGTTCTGTTCAGTAATTCTCCAAAGTTGTCACTGCCTACTAAAGGATAATTCTACTCTGACGAAGGCTTAAAATTTATAGTGCCAGCGTGCTCTTTTTAATTTAAATTTTGAAATATAGAAGTCATTTTATTACATTCTTAAAATTTTTATCTTTTAAATTACTGTTTAGTTTATAGAAAGTACTATCAAATGTACATTCAAAAATTCAATATACACAGTGTAAAAAGGTAATATATTAAATACTCAAAAATTATAATTTAGGTGTATTAACTTTGAAATCGTGAAATCCGATTTTTAGAGTAAAGTTTAAATGAAATATTCGATATTTTAAGAATACATTGTGTACATCTGACATGTTGTATAGTAAATGTATGAGTAAATACCAATTGACAAACTGCTTTATTGTAGTATTGGCATTTTAGAATAAATTAGTGTTAATTAATAAGTCATTTACTAGTATTTGAATTTTAATAGGCTATATTTTACATTAAAAGTTTACATTTAATTTGATCAGTGAATTTTAACAGATATTTCTACACGTTTATTGGTGCGACTTGTACAGAGTTTTAAATTACTCCCTACGGGTACCTTACACGAGGATCTTGAAATTGTTCACTTTTGAAACCGGTCACATTGCATATGTTACACGAGATATGTTAACCATTTCCGTAAATAAGGGATCAAATTTAATCTAAACATTCTATATAAGGAACTTTTAATTTAATTTATGCATTAAGAATCATATAACTAACATTTGTGATTTCCAAGCTGTGGATCACTAAATTTGAGTATTTATTTGTGCAATTTTTTTCATTTTGCCTCCAATGCTGTGTATATCGCTCGGCTCAGAAAGGAAATGCTGCACAGCATTGGCGATATAGGAGGGTCCCCAGCACTTCTGACTGTGGAAACATACCTTTGCTAGTGTTATGAAAAATAAATTAAGTAAATTATGTAAGCAAATTACCGAAACTAAACTCCTCGTTTTCCAAACATTTTTTTGGCATCTCCAGAATAATTGGAGCAGATTCATCTCAGCTATTTTGCAACAAATATTTATTTTAAATTCACCTAGATAACGAATTTTTATATCTTTTTTTCTTCAGTTTAGATTTCATTAATATTTATTTATTACTCTATAATTATATTACATTATATAATATGTATTATGAAAAATATTGGGTTAGCACATATGGATCTCACATGCAAACATTTTGTAAGGAATGGACAATCAGTCACTCGTATTCTTCACAACACATTAATGCACCGAGAGAACTTTAAATATCGTTTTATCACTATAAGCCACGTGTTCTGTCTATGCTCGACGGAGACATTTATACAGATACAAATGAAATGCAAAGACTGAACATAAGAACAACTAACAGGTATTTAAATAAGACTTCTTTTTTTCAATTTGAACTTGCTGTTATCTGATTTTTTATGAGTTCACTCTGTAAATTATTCACTATGTTATGTATTCTGGAACGATAGCCATAAAAATATATAAATCAGCGCTCAAACACATCAAAGGCAGCAAGATACTTTATTACTCAGAAATTTACTTAGTTGGGGGATAAGTGCAAGTTTAATAATGTGTTACGTAATTATTTAAGTTCTGCATATGAGATATCTTTGTCACCGGCATTATTATGTGTACGTCATGATCGCCATTAGATGCAGTGTTGGTCAACCGGATCATTCATGTGGTAAACTATGTAATTCTAAAGCAAAAGGTTTGAATGCATCCTACGCGCTGAGTTTGCAGTACTGAACTTCTGAAAGGCAGAAATCAACGAACTAGCTATTGTTGTTAATGTAGTTGAAAAGTTTAGTTCTAAACCGAAAGTGTTAATACACTGTACCTAGTGTATTTGATATATTTGTGCTGATATTTCGGAACCTACTTTCCCTTTATGAAAGGGAAATCGTATTACAGCATGTTCCGAAAGTAGTAGAAACAATGTTATAGGTTAGTTTATTCCTCTGATAGGTTTCCGTTGTTATCTTAAATGGTAATATCTTTGTCTCTTACTTATTGCAAACCAATGCTTTTGGTTATTTATTTTTTAAACCAAACGTGTAATTCCTATATAAAATCTGCATTTCTACTTATATATATATATATATATATATATATATATATATACATATATAAACTGAGTAAGCAATTTGGAAATATACGTATTTTTTAGAATACATTAACAGGATACTTTTATGAGTTCTAAGCCTAGGGTCTGTTTCATAAAAGATGACAAATCGACAGGTGACAGGCAATAGTTTTACAATTCCATAACTTGTCAAGTTTTATAAAACATGACAAATTGTTAAATTGTCAGGACATATATCTTGTCATATTCTGTTTAGTGTGACTTATAGAAAGTGACAATTTGTCTGATATATATTGACATGTTTGTTTTATGAAACATAACATTGTTCACAATAGTGACAAAACGTATTTGTAAACTTGTCAAACAAATTCCACAGGAAAAGTTTACCTGTGACAGAATGTGCGGCAGCGATGAGCAATATGCGATATGTAATTTTACCCTTAATGCGATATACAAAGTGTCTGTTATAATAATCATTCAATAAGATTTTAATTGTTTTTCAACATTTACATTATAAAGAAATGCTTATTATGTTTTCCTCAATGCCTCTCGTAGCTTATGTGACATTTATTTTGTAGCTCAGTTAATGTTGTCATATATATTTATATCTTGTGGATTTTCTTTCTGTTTTACGTTTATTATATAATATGCGACAGTACTACTCAGACCATTCTTTGAATATAGATTATTACAGATAATAATGTACTAATAATAGCAATGTTATTAGTTGATAAGTATTATCAAACACATTGCACTTAATCAGCTATTATTTACATTAGAACATAATATACTTTATTATAATTATTATACACTGCTCAAAAATTAGTGGAACACGTCTTTAAATCAAAGTACCAAATATTAATACAAATTAATTTTTGACGGTTTCTAGTTATAGACTGAAGAATTGTGTAAAATTTGAATAGGCATTATAACAAGCTTTAATTTTACAGGATTGGAAATATAAAAATTATTGATGAATACAGAAAACAAAGCGAAAATACAAGATTACATTGTTTAGTAATCCATGTTTCCATGGTTATTTCAACACTCAGTACCTAGTGTGTTCTCCGTGAGCTGAGATGCCTTCATAATACCTACGTGGCATGCTTCGCACCAGCCTCCTAATAAATACGAGGTCTGTTCAAAAAATTCCGGAACATTCGTAATTTCGCGCCAATGGAGTGTTGTAGCGAAATGCTGTTGGCATACCTGCACACGCCTGTATTTAATGTGTATCTCCCGGAAGTTTCATTATTGTATGTCTGTTATTGTTCAGTGCTGTATTGAGTAGAACGTTGTGTCGCACAGTTTGCGAATGTCGAGATGGCAGAGTTAGAGGAGCAACGCGCCTGCATTAAGTTTTGTGTGAAACTCAAGAAAACCTTGACAGAGATACACCAAATGGTGCAGGAACTACGGTGATGAGTGCTTAAGCCGTACGCGGTGTTACGAATGGTTCACGCGGTTTAAAAATGCCGGACGGAAGTTGAAGATGACCCTCGTTCAGGACTCCCTTCGACGTCTACCGACGACGCTCATGTCAGGAACGTCAACGAAATTGTGCTTGCCAATCGAAGACTGACTTTTCGAGAGATTGAAGAAGAATGTAACATATCAGTTGGATCACGTCATGAAATCCTGACAGCGTCTTGGAATGCATCGTGTTGCCTCCAAGTTCGTCCCATGGCTCATGAGTCAAGACCAAAAGACCATCGTCTCGCAATCTGTGAAGAGTTTTTGGATCGCGCAAATGAGAATGAGATGTTCCTAACTGGTCATAACTGGTGATGAGACGTAGGTCTACAGTATGATGTTGAGACCCAAGGTTCAATCTTCACAATGGGTTGGGAAAGGTTCTCCAAGACCGATAAAGGCTCGACAGGTCAGGTCAAATGTGAAAGCTATTCTGATAGTTTTCTTTGACTTTGAAGGATTAGTTCATCATGAATTCGTGCCACAGGGACAAACTGTTAATCGATGGTACTATCGGGACATGTTGAGACGTCTGTGAGAAAATGTGAGAAAGAAACGGCCTGAAATGTGGCGAGACAATCATAGCTCTTGCATCACGATAACGCACCCGCACATTCATCCCTGTTGGTGCGCGATTATTGCACAAAAAAAAAAAAAAAAAAAAAAAAAAAAGGAAATCACGTGCTGCCTCATCCTCCGTACTGTCCAGACTTGGCCCCTGCGAACTTCCTTTTTTTATTTCCAAAGTTGAAAACTCCGTTGAAAGGACGAACATTTGCAACAAAGTATTTCGAAGGATGCCATGCACAACAAGTAAAAGCTAAGCGTAGAACAATTTTGTGTACAAAGTTACGGAATTTTTTTAACAGACCTCGTATTTGTGGAGATTCTATCCCATTCTTCAGCGAGTGCTTTTGCGAATTCTCCCAGGTTCTGTGGCACAGCAGGACGCTCGCAAACAATTTTTCCAGCTTAACCCACAGATACTCAATCGGATTGATGTCAGGACTGCATGCAGGCCAGTCCATCACCCGAATTTGGCATTCTTGCAAGATATCTTAGGTATTCCATGCTGTATGAGATTTAGCATTATCATGCATTAGAAGAAAATTAGGGTACATACCATTAGTAAAGGGCACGACATGTTGAAGGATAAAGTCATTAATGTAAACATCGGCATTCTTGAGCTGTGGGACACAAGCAGCTCTGTCTGATACTCAATAGTAACACAGCCCAAACCATAATCCAACCGCCTTCAAATCTGTCATGTGCAATAATGATGACTGGAGCAAGACGTTCACCAGGACCTCTCTATACACGTGTACGACCATCACAACCCGTCAAATGAAATCTTGACTCGTATGTGAAGAGAACAGCCTTCCAACTCCTGGCGGAGCTGCCAGTTGAGATGATTCTGAGCAAATCTCAGTGATGCTTCCTTGTGCTGATTTGTCAAACGAGAGGCTTGAAAGGGGATTCTAGATCTAACCTGCATTTCTGATTCTGTTTCTTACAGTCTGATTAGAAATTGTCACTTCAGTTGTCCGTATATCATTTTGTAGATTCTGGTTGTAGATTTGCAACTGCCCAAAGCTGATAGTACAAGATATCTATCTGCACCTCTGTCTTCTTTTTACACCATTGTCCGGGCCGCCTCTTGTATTCACCTGTCTCCATGTATAGCCTCCACACCCTATGGAATATAGAAGAGCTGATATGAATCCTGGAGACAAAGCGAGCGGAATGGTCTTCTTCAATCCTCGCAACTGTTTATGCGACTAATGTTTCATTCAGATGCGTCATTGCTCTGTATTACCCTCAAAGAATACAAAATAACAAGTTCCTACCGCAGGTTGCTGTTAAAACTTGTTAAAAAAAATAAATCAAATGAGCACTCGCTTTTATTCAGAGAAAAACTAACTAATCCTAGAAGATTTTTATTCTAGTTTTAAACAATATTTCAAAAAATAACATCTGCCAAAAAATTACGTTGTATCAATATTTATTTTGAGGCTTTGATTTAAACATATGTTCCTCTAATTTCTTTGAGCAGTGTAGCAGCGAAAAGAATTATTTATGCACTGTAATTAGCACAGAGTCTTGAATGAATAAAGCCAATGCTTCTATGGTCGTAGCAACACAGTTATAGTTGAAATTTTGCTATTATATAATTGTCAGCTTTATGAAACAGCAATTTGTCTAGTGACAAGTTACAATTTATACCTGCCATATGTGTAAGTTACATGAAACAACTGTCACAATATACCAACAAATTTATCAAATTGTAACAGCAGTCAACCTTTATGAAACAGGACCCAGAGATATTAGGGAACTTTTCATTTAATATGGCTGTATGCCAAGTTAAAGTATAAGCATTTGTGTTCATTTTTAATATCTGACTTATGAATTAGTCGAGTACATATTTATTAATTTAATTAATTTGTATATGTACACATGTATATCTTTTTATTTTTATTTGGAATTACCCACATAGAATTATCACGTATCTTCCTGCTGCATGACCCAATCTTTTAGCTGTTCTAGCTTCCAGCTTAATTTGCATGGCAGTGTACATGTATTTTCCCCGGATCTTGTACCAAGAATTTCCATGTTTCAGAATACAAACCGTGGCAGAATATTTAATAAATGTTATGCTACGCAAAAAGTACAGCATCGGTACGAACACCGTACATGCAGATTTGGGATATGAGCATTTTTAATGATATGCAAAAACCAGTTCGTTCCATAACGAATTGCTGCAGGTGTTTGAATTTCTGCTCTTTATAATTCGGTTTACCTGAGCGTGGTTCTTGACGATTTTCCCCTGTATTTCAAAATGAAAACTGTTAGCTGTATATGCATACAGATGTAAATATAATTCCTACATATCTGTAGAAGGTACTGGATTTTCAAGCACAAGAATTACTTACATACTCGTACTTAATTAAATGTTAGTCTACCACTGAATATTTTTTCTGAAGAGGTAAGCTCAAAATTATGACTAAACCAAAGAAAAATGCTTTATAATTTTGTTTTTCTTTAAAGCGCGTACTGTCGCTGAAAAACACTGCCTCTTTCTTCCACTTTGCATGTTACATCTTGCAGATGTCAAGAATTATACAGTCCCAACTTCTGCCCTTACTTTGCTTTCTTTCTCCTCTTGGCGTATCTCGAAACACTTTGCCAGCATTTCTGCAGTTAATATTCTTTGTACAATTAACGAACATATGTTATAATGCATACGACTGTGATATGTGCTGACTTATTGGCTTCTAATGTGGTGTGTGCCTTAGTATATTCCATGTGAGAATTGTGACCTTTTAATTTAAAATATTAGTACATTTTATCATTTTGTGCAGATATTTATACACCTGACCAGTTTTCTGTTATACTGATTTTAATATAAAATAGTGATAAAGAATCGCTATATATAGTATATTAGATCATAAAGATTAGAATGGTTTTTGAGATATTTGGCAAATTTGGTAATAGCGGAAAATTACGAACGACAATCTGGTGTTCTTCAAAGTTATTCAATAGAAGTTATCCCTTAGCTAGGGTGACTCAAGGAGCTTAGTACTAACATTCCGAAGGTTCTGAGTTCAAATCTCATTGGGTTGCAAGCCTGATCTTTCTTTCTCTCTCTCTCCTTCCTGGTCGCTTAGGCAAATGCATGGATGCATTTTTACTTTCCACTCCCATTTCATACCCTTTCGTTCTTGGTTCTGTTACAGAGTCGAAAGTGCCAAGGTGAGGCGTGACTGTGGCTTGCGCCGCGGAAAGCTTTTTGGTATGAAAGCGGACCTTCTGAGTAGTCCGAACTCCTTGAGGCTTCATTGGCGTTTGGAAACATATTAGAGACCCGGTCTACGCCAGTGCATCACCGCACATGGCTCCTGTCCGTCAGGCGTCTCCCTCATGTCATTCCGTGCTGGGGGCATAGGTTGAGCAAGTCTGGAGTACCAAAGTACCCTTTTCCATCCTTAATAGTTCTATCCGGTTAACCCAATACAATCGTAAAACGAAGATTTAAAATTGGAGTTCTCGCCATGTCCTGTTATTTTTTTTTTTTTTTTCCCGTAACTTCATAACGAACATTTGAGCTTTCTTTTGAACAGATGTATGCACGGAAAACCTAGGATATAATAATTATTGATATTGAAAAGGTCTACAATTCAGCATCTGTAAATAATTTGTAGCACACGATTAAGCAAATTGGTGTCGATGACTGTCTAATATATTTAATTAAAAGATTGTATGGAAACTGTCAAGCTGCAGAAAGATAGGGAAGATCTAGACAATGCTGCAGGATGTCTCCAACCCTATTTAAAATATACTGAGACACTAGGATCGATCATATAGCAGCATGACATTTCTAGTAGAAGGAGGAATTCTTTGTTTGCAGATGATCTGATGGTGATAGACTAAAGCCAAAAGGATGCAAAATTAAGACGAGGAAGCTCTTGGGAGCAGGACGACTCCTGGTGAATATGTAAAATAGAATAACTTATTAAAGGAGATGGAAAATGTATTTAACAACCTCTCATCGTTAAATTAATAAATCAGTTTAAATATATGGAATTAATAATTCATGTATTTGAAAGTTGTTATGAAAGCATAGATCACGGAGTTCTTCAGGCATGAGGTTCACTAAAATGCAGACAGTGGAGATGAACAGAATTCGATGAAAGGCCAGGATATCTAGACTTGAAAAGAGAGTTAAAGACAGTTGATGAAGTCGAGAAGATTGAGAGGCGAACTTTACAGTGGTATGGGCACGTCCATAGAATGACTCGGAATAGATGGCTTAAGACTTTTCTTGAATATTCGCTTTCTGGAAAAAGGAAGTTTGGAAATCTTAATCCAAATGATGAAATGACGTAAACTGCAGGAAGGAGACTGGCAAAATCCAGAAGTATGGCCTTTGGGAATACAAGGTAACTGCTCAGAGTGGAAAACCCTCAAAAGTGGGAACTGTGCTTCAGGTCAGTTATCCTATTTCACATACAATGTTGAATATTAGGGTCATGTGTATTTCATATTCATATTAATTTTGTGAACTTGTACAACACCAAGGTCGTTTGATCCCAGTTACTAGCGTTGACAATTCTCATTCTCTCTAATGAAGATCTCTATCACTGATTGCTGACATTAGGCCACCTAAATTATAAAGCGTTTTCTTTGGCCCAGCTCTGCTATTTGCCCATACCATCCCAGCTTTTTTCCTCTTTACATTGTCATTAATGGAAGTACTAATGCCTTTGTTTCATTCCTAATATAATCCTGTAAAGTTATTATAGAAAATGTCACCATAACTCCATTTCCACAACTTTTATCTTTGTTTCATTTGTTCATTCCTCTCCCAAACTTCTTCTCCATAATTTACTGCACTTTCTATTGCAATTTTTCATATACTCATGTTGGTTTTTAATCGTAACATTCTTAATCCAGTTACACGTTTTCTTAGAGCTATATTTTTCTTAATGCCTGCTTTACGGATACCACTTTTATTAAATATTTTTGCAAGATATGATAACTATATCGCAACTATATATTATATGTACAAAATATCTATTTATTTGTTTAAATATGCTGTTAGGGAAGACAACATACCGAATTATACAAAATTAAAAAGTCGAGCTGCTTTTATTATTATTATTATTATTATTATTATTATTATTATTATTGATGAAACTAAATGACAAAAATCAATGATATACTATTAATTAAATGAAATATATGACCACTGACAGACAAAGCTTTTCTGTGTGGGTATTTTTAAACATTAACTGTAACCATATTTATGAACTGACCCTTGATATCATGTTTATATTGATTCTCTTAAAATAGAGAAAAATAATAGAAAATTTCCAGTTGCATAATGTATTTAAGGTGTTGGTGTTCATATGTTCCAATAAAACAAAAACGTGTTACTATTTAAAAAAAAATTAAAATGTACTAAGCAAATATAAACAATCAGCAATAAACAACTGACAGTTTTATTTTTATTGACTTTGAAATTTAATTTAAATGTTATTGTAGTAAAAACATGTAACACAAACATTTTCTGAAGGGTATTGCAGAAGGTTATTACTTACAAATTTAATTCTCAAACAAACATTAGATTAATATTTCACATTTCTATCTTCACAACGATGCTTTTGTTAAATATAAAACATGCATAATTATAAATACAGTTCATATGCTGAATTAATTTGCCCTTTTATTTTAAAACAATACAGAAAAAAATGCAAGAGCGCTTTTTAAAATTCGGTTTTCAAGTATGTTCCTACTTCTAATGATCCAATTTCCCGATTTTCTGAAACTATTTTTCTTACTTTAATTAAATGGAATTTCGTTGCCAAAAATATTTGTGCAGCTAGAGCAATTTTTAAATTTTGGGTTTCGAGTAAACCACCTGCTCTTCTAATGGTCCGATATCAATGATTTTTGAAACTATTTTTATGTTATTTTAATAGCATATACCGAATTTCGTTTAATTTTTTTTAAATTGCGGCCCCTCGAGCGATTTTTAAACTTCCCTTTAACCCCCACTTCTAATGGCCCTGGTTTTTGGAAAATGTTTTTCGAAGAAATATACTGAGTTTCGTTGGGAAAAACAAAAATTGCAGCCGGTAGAGATATTTTTTTTAAAACATTACGGCATAGGTTAACCCCCACCCTCATTGGTTCAATTTTGCTGGTTAACGAACTCTATGAATTGTTTGTTAATTTGTGGCTATATGCCAAATTTCGTTGAGAAAAAACAAAAATTGCGACCATTATATATACACATATACATATTCATTGTCATAGTGTCTAGAAGGTAGGATCGATGAAGGCTGGAAGAATTTTTTTCAAAATCGTTTCATGGGTACAATCGCAATAGCTACATTCCTAAATTCGCTAAAAGAAAATTAATAGAGAACTGTGAACAGAAAATAAATTACATATACATTTAACAGTCAGTAATTTTAAAATATGAAATACTAAATGTATCTGAGCGAAATACAAAGTCAGTTTGTAGTTAACATAAAATTGAACAAAATTATAAGGAAAAAAAATAAAGTTGAGACTGTATAAACGAAACATACTTTAGCTAAGAAACCTCAATATATTCATGTTAAATGACACACGTTTGTCTAAATAAATGTTCGTAATAAAGGTACATAATACTTCGCCACTAAATCATTTTATGAAGTATTAAAAAATAAATCGCTTAATTTTGATATATGTTGTAAACTTTATATCTAAATGATTATGCAATATGCAAGGCCACGTCTACTAAAAAATACAAAATCGGTCAGATAATAGACGAGCATATAAGCGACCGGGTAGTTTTTAATACCGTTTTACCTTTCCTGGTATATCTGCTAACTAAATAGGTAGGTTATGAGATAACTACACCATAATCCGGCGGAACCAACGATCATTAAACTTTGGTTAATGAAGACACTTGTGTTCGTTTCCAACTTTACATCCCACCTCGCCTTCAAGAGACCAGCCCCTCCAGTAATTACTAATTGATTACTCCTAGCGGCCCTCTCTTGCTGCCGCCGCTATCAATAACGACCTCTACTTACCCCCTCTACATATCAAACCCTCCACTAACATTAACAGCAATGCACTGTCGAATATTCTTTCAACGTATTTTATATGCTAACTCTACGGCTGCTAAATAATGTTTACTATTTCTTTTTTTTAAAAAAGAAAATAATTTATTCATAAGTAAAGTCAACTTTATCAAATGTATGGATAAATATTAATATAAAAACGGAAAGTTGAAAAAATGTTAAATGGATTAATACTACAGAAATTATCATGTTAAAAATATGACAGCTAAGTAATATACATTGTTGAACGTAAATTAAAAAGAAGTAAAAATGTCAACCTTTCACAATATTTAAGATGTAAATATAAAACTGCATACTTTTGTAATCCTGTAGATGATAACAGAAGTTACAGAAGTTGCAAGTAGAAAGTCGGAAAAGTGGACATCTCAAGCATGGAAACAATGATTTCGAATGATTATTTGTGGTGCTGCAGGCCTTAAATCCAAAGCTACAAATATGTTTGTGGGTGGCAGAGGGAACGGGCAGGAAAGTCTTCAGTTGGTACAGGACTTTAATTCAATGTTTATACAACACTGAGGAAGACTGCAAAATAAATCGACCGTGAGAGGCCTCGTCTGTCCTTTAGAGAGCACTAAAGTTTCGAGGAAAAGGGCGAACACGGGTTTGTTGATAGCGAGAGCTCTGCGGTGAGTAATCGGTGTTTATTGATGATGTACTTGCAAGCATCCAAAGGAATATTTTACTCTATGATTCAAAGAACACTCTTAACGACACTAAGTTGACAGGTGATTTAATCCATGGCAAAGGAGTTGAATACATATCAAAGCACAAAACAACGAAAATGTCCAGCCCCAATCAGACAATATAAGCGACACACAGCGGCTTTCTGGTTACTTCTTCTGAATCTCTAGATTTGTTGGTTTTTCCAAGCTTCCGTAACATTCAACTCACGTTGCGCCACATTATACAAGTATGTTATCTACATTACTAATTATTATACATGAAATATGATTGGATTTACATAAATGCACATTATAATTATATTTCAGTGAGGGCGGATCGGAGGAACTGTTTCATAGTACAAATACTTTTTTTTTTATATGATAATAACTCATAGATTCTTCTTGATCATCTTATTCTTCTGTTACCGTTCCTCACTACATACATACGAGATGCGGTCCACACGTTTTCGACTTGATATTGAAGTTGTGCTACACTACGCTATCTAACACGTGTTTCAGAAGTGTAACCACTGCATTTTCTTTCCAGCCATGTCATTAGTTTGCTTGGAGAGGCTCGTTTAAGTCATGCGTGTTGCATGATAGAGCGTGACGTTCAAAATTGAATACAGAACACTGATTAAAGTTTTAACTAAAGATTTAATCAAGGGTTATTTACGCTAAAGAAAGATTTTCACTCAGTGATGTAAACAAGGTGGATGTGTTGACATTGTCAAAGGGGAAGTTCTGAGCCACAGACGTCTGAAGACAAAGGAAGTAGCTGCAAGATTGCAAGTTTCTGCCTTGCATTTGCATATGCATTAGGTCAGTCTAGATGGGTGTCCCGAATTCTTTCAGCATTTCAAATACAAGTGCGCGTGGAATGTTGAACCTTACCGTAGTAACTAGAGAGCAGTGTTATAATAGGAGACAAAGCTGTGATCCTCTACCACGACACTCTTTTAAAAAGAGAATCAATGGAGTGGTGGAAGAAGGATGAAGCATCCCTTAGAAAAGCCATGCCACACAGTTCATGAAGATCATGGGGACATTAGAGGAATTCTGGTGGTAGACTTCAAAGAAAAAGCAGAACGGTGATTGGGAAGTACTGAGTTGTACTACTGCATCAATTATACACACTGCCATCAAGTAAAAGAAGTTGAGTAGAGAATTTCGTTTGCTGCAGAACTCACCAGATCATACGGATGCTGTTGCTAAAGCTGCTTTGAACATATGTGGTTTCCAGGAGATGAATCATCCAGCGTACGCTCCAGATTTTGTTCCATCGCCCGATGTGAAATGATGTACCCTTTTAAAGCCTT
The DNA here is from genome assembly GCA_030762175.1 of Metallyticus violacea. NCBI lineage: Eukaryota > Metazoa > Arthropoda > Insecta > Mantodea > Metallyticidae > Metallyticus > Metallyticus violacea. Next base: position 92,890,807 of record CM060842.1, on the reverse strand, counting down.
TTTTACCCAAAAATGTAGTAGTCTTAAGGTTTCGAGTTCGATACTATAGAGAGGGTGTCAAAACTTTGATTAGAAGTTGTTGAACATCCGCCGTGCACCACGTTAGGTCTCGCGTTATCTAATAGCAAAATGCAAAATGATCATAAATTCATGGTTAAGCTTATAATAAAATATGTTTTGTTCATATAAAGTCCTACGTTAAAATTCAACACCACTCATTCTATCTAATATACTTCTGAAAGATTACAAACTATTTTGTTAATCTAATTAGCTTTATGAAGTTTTTTGATGTTTCACTTATTGTCACTTTGACTGCATTGCTATTCTCGCGACTATAGTTTGGGTACTGAATACTGTACGTGTAAGTCTTTAGGGATGAATAAAACTAATTAATGATGGCGCAAATGAACTTGCAGTCCTTGGCGCTTTAAAGCTATCTAGCATTCACCTTCTCAGGGTAAGGAAAACATCTAAAAAAAGCCTCACCAAAATAGATCTGGCCGAATTCGAACTTAGGACTTGCGGAGTAGTAGTCACGAACACTACCAATAAACCACAGTGGCGGTCTATGTAGTTTTTGTTTATATATAAACACATTTATATATAAATACATACATAAGAGGGATAAGTCATAATTCATGACACCTTTTTTCCTGCCCCGAGAAATGCTTCTTTCACATACGCACGTTCACTCTTCGTGACCTCCATTTCTGATCACTGCCATTCACCAACTGAACTTCGGGACGTGCTGAGACACGCAGCTGTACACACCATCTGGTGGCTTCCTTTGAAAGTATATTCCATACATTTTCAATCATATATCCTAGATTATTCGTGTTGTCCCTTATTCGCGAGAAAAAAAAATAGTTGCCACTACTTATGACTTAGAAGAGTAGAAAAACATTATTTATTTAGCTAATGTATACAGAAACATCAGCCAAGTTCAGGTTAGATAGCAGACAGAAATTTAAGATTGCGTAAGTCCATTTGAAGAAATATTTAAAATACTGGAGATGAGAATGGTGTAAATATAGGTTATAAAATAATATCCAAACTCCATTTGGCTGATGACCATATATTATAGCACCATTAGCAAAAGAAGTGAAAGAAGCAATGAATGAAATCTATAAGTATATATCGAGTAGTTCTCACACCGAATACTAAGAATGCTGATGACAAATATCAAGTCATAATAACATAACAAGTACCTAGGGTCCATTCATAAATAAACAAAGAAATGATAAATACTTTTTCCAACAGTATTAGCATTAATTCTTGTCGAATATCAGCAGCAGGGGGAAATAATGGAGTCTTTATATTGTTCGCGTGAATAAGCAAAGGTATCAAAATCAAAAGAGTAATATCAGTGATCTCCCAGCATGTCTTTACGAGCCCATCTATTTTTAAATCTTAACTCAGAGGGGAAAAGAAATGCTGAATGTATGCCAAAGAAAGAGGGGAAAGAAAATGCAAAGCGTAAGGCAAAAGAAAGTACTAGGCATAAGGCTACAATAGAAGAACAAGAATAAAACATCAAGCTGTTTCAAATAGACACAATCTGAGTCAAGCTGGGCAGAAGGATGGAGGAGGTTCCCAAAACTTTGCTGGAGTGACAGCACAGGATCACACACACACAGCCACCTTGTCCTAAAAAACTGAATTAGAAATATTTTCTCTTAAGCTCCACTATGATAAATTTTAATTTGCCTTTAAAGAAAACAAGTCGTAGGTTAGTTGTTTATAACAATGAAGTGAAAACATGTTTGTATTTTGTGGACGTCTAAGTAGATAACTATTTAGGAAAAGTTAATAAGCCTAGATACTCAAAATACGATTTTCATTCTTGGAGAAATTTGTTAATTTATGATAATTTAGAGGTTAGACAAATTTATAATTTGTGAGGTAAGCACGAACTCTGTGAGAGATGATATAAGATTTTTAACTAACTAGTGTAAGCTCTGTTATGTCCTTTGGTTCTGAGGGGCAGGACTGGGAGATGGTGAACTGACAAAACAAAAGTCAAAACGAGTTTCCAAAGCGAGTTTTAGGAGAAGGGAAGTGCAGTCAACAATGGGATTGGATTCTACGGGAGTGTGAGCGCTATGAAGACATTACTCATTGTAAAATTAGAATAATTAAGTACTGGTTAGGCATAATAAAAGGGAAGCATGCAACTTCTAAGTGCTTTCTGCTACCAACATCAGATTAGTACTTGGGATCAAAGATACTGGGCAGTGAAAACTAAAAGAAGCTTAGAGAGCATTGGGGAAGGGTGGAAAGAAGAGTTTGGGAGAGGAGAGCAAGGAATCATAATTATGTTTGGAGAAAATTACAAGAAAGGCTTAGGGAAAGTAACCATCACAATAAAGTGGCAGAATGCAAAGAAAAAATGTCACTTAGTTTAGGAAACGAACTCAAAATTCGATGGGGCAGAGGGATGCATACATATGTATTCCACGAGTTCTTAAAATAAGTTGAATCTATCATGGATTACATTGGGGCATGGAAGGTGACTAAATTGCAGATGAGGCTGGACAGAGAATATATGCTTTTTGTGAAGACAAGACAATTGGAAACACATGCTAATGAATTGGAGCTAATTTTGCTAAGTGGAATAGGGATAGGTTAATATGTTGGGATTTGTTTACACAGGACGGCAACTGACTGAAGCTTCGTTCTTTTCTATGCAAAGTGCGTAGAATTAGAAGAGCTTTGTTGGAACAAACGTCTCTTTGAGTCTGAATATATTGCATGCGTGCATGTGCGTGAACGAATATATGTGTTTGTGTGTATAGGTGTGTGAGAGAGAGAGACAGAAAGAGAGAGAAAGAGAGAAAGCGCAAATATTTAAGCGTTTGTGCTTAGGTGATACATGTAAATGTATTTGACTTTAAGTGCAAATTCTATAAAGTGTCTGTTAATGAATAGCATATAGGGTCGAAAGATCCATGCAAACGATGCTATATCAGTAAGTCTCCAAATATTCAGCAATAAATACACATTACTGATAAAAAAACTAACCAGCGAGATGCAGAATTACTTGAATATCATTAAAATATGAGGGTAAGGCATTAATTTATTACAAATTGATGTGGGGTACCACCTGTTTTAATGAGGCACTTAGGCTTTAGTCACTAGATGGCAGCATTAGTCCGGTGTCAATTGGTGTCATTCAACACCAGATAATCGATGTTTACAATAATGAAACAACAGTTGAAAGATGGGAGCATTTGTACAACCTTCGAACACTACTCCGTTGTGTGATATTTGTGGGCAAAAGTATGAAATCAAAGGACATTAAAAAAGAAATGCTTCCCAATTAACTTGACCCTACAGAGAAGCGAGCGTGTGCTGGAAGTCACGCCTCTTTTCACGAACTGCAATGGACAGAATCGAGCCCAAGTAATAGTGTACTACACATGCAGGCTGATCGAACAGTCGTAACGCACGGAAACAAGCAATCGTACGGCAAAAATTAACTTTTCGAATGCATGTTAATAGTTAATCACTTTCAGTATACGGCAAAATAAAATGGGAAGCTGTAATGTTGCAGTGTAACACTCAAAGGAAGTGAAAAGGCATACGATTTTAACACTATAAGTTTAGCATATACTATTTTTTTAAACCTAACCTAAATTTGCAACGTATGTGTTGTTTTAACTGTATAAGTTTTGCATATTTTTTGACCTAACCTAATCTAAATTTGCAACCTGTGGTGCAAAGAAAACATTGACCTGCAGCTTATGTAGTCATGAAGCAATAGCAAAGTTTTTTTTTTATTTTAGCGTTTAGAATCAGTACATGAAATAAAAGTAAAATTGCAACCTATGCTGTCCTCCCTAACAGGTAACATTAAGAACAGAGTAGATAAATAGTGAAGATTAAAGAAAATAATAATAAAAATATGCCCTTGGGGTTACCAAATCAACTATCTTTTTGTAATTAGCCCGACGCTCTAACCCACTGAGGTACCAGCCCGACATGACCTCGGAGAAATTATCCGCCTACATATGTTGAAGTCACATTGTCTGTAATAGGGCTCGGCTTTCTCCGTTGCCGTTCGTAAAAGGAGACGTGACGGCACAAGATCGTCTGTCTGTAGGGATAGGTCCCAATTACGGCGAGAAGTATCTGTCACTTCAAGCTGTATACAGTTTAGTGCAGAATTTCTCTGAAGGGCAAATGAGTATCGAAGACGAGCCTCCTTCCTCAGTTGCCACAAAGGTGAGTTTGCAACGAGTTGAGAACTTAATCCGAGCATACAGAAGTGTAACAATAGACATTATGGTCGCTGCTTATAGTTTTTCACGTGCATGGCCAATCTCATAAGTCATAATACATAACATGTTAGATCTGTACACGATGGGTGACGCGCATGCTAACCTCAGGACAGAATATGCAAAGAATGAGCCTGGTATTACAGCATATCAAACATTGCGGCAGTAAAGAACTCGATAAACTAGCTCAAATTGTCACAGGTGACGAATCTTGGGTTTGCCATTACCAGCCCGAGCAAAACGTGCGTCAATGCAGAGGTAAACATACTGCGTTGTATGCAGGGGAAAAGAGAAATATAAATTGATGCTTACATCTTCTGGGATCCGAAGACATACTACTCGCAGCATTCTAGCCTCAAGGGCAAACCGCAAATGCCGACTCTTCAGGAAACTTAGTAAGGCTATTCAATGGAAACCACCAGGATTTCTCACTAAAGCTTGCATGACATTGCGCGTTTTCATTCTGCAACAAGATAAATGAGACGCTACGAAAGTTCCTCGAGCATCCTCCGTGTAGCCCCGATCTTGCTCCAATCGACTTCCATTTGTTCGGCCCTCTTAAACATTATCTTTCAGGTGAACATCTGCCTGACTATGAAGCTGTAGAGAGGAAAGTCACCACTTGGTTCCGGAAGCAGCCCAAAGTATTTTATGCTGTATTTATTGTGAACCGATAGGACTAGTGTCCTAATGCACAGAGAGATTATCTTGGGAAAATAAACGTATATTTTAAATCAGTACTCGTATTTGTTTGTTTTATATCCATTTGTTACTTAATAACTTACCGTCGTAGAAGTATTGCACCGAAGGTCCAAGTGCTTAGTACTGCTCTTTGGATCGACAGCTTTTCTTCTTCTGCTGCACTCCATGCTGCCTGCTGTGTGCTGTGCCTTTCATAAACTCTATAATCCTTTCTCAGTCTTCCTTGACCTACTCTGTAACCTTGAAATGTATAATAAGATATGTTGCTTTCCGGACAATCGATCTCTTTAATGATGTTATATCTAGTTATTTCCGAATATATTATTCACCTTTGTACAGCATTCATGATGAAATTTATCTCGCTATTCTATATTTTGCTGATGTTTGTTCAAGATAGCTCCCAGATAGCACAATAGAAACGGCCAGTTTATTGTTAAACCCAACTTAGGTTTTTCTCTGATTTACCTTTTCCGTTTTCAGATTTGTATTCGCTTTCCAGGTCTTTAATGAAGCTTTTAATGCACCCTAAATATTTTAAATTTACGTAATTTATTTACTGTTTACTTATTTATCATTATTTTAAATTGATTTAATATTTTCTTATAAAATTCATACTTAAAGTGTTGATTAATTTTTTGAAACTATTTTGTTGCATAATGCTGTAGTTCATTTTGTGAAATATAAATCAAATCATTCGCATAGGTTGCGACATAAATTTGTTTCTTAAATAATTAAGTTATTTGATATAATAAAAGTGTCCACTCCTGTTGAATAATGCCAATGTAAATTATTTAAAACCAGCATGTATGATTGTTTGCAGACCATAATTTATGTAACAGTTTATTTGTTAAATAATAAAAATGCTAAAAATATAAAAATTATAACTGATCTTTTAGAACTAAAATATATGGCGTGATTATATCTGTGAAGTAAGAATAACTGCGGAATAGAAAATGTGGGTGTTCAAGGGGATGAGAGGAATGATTATCTGCCACCACGTTGGGAGCCAAGTTTTGCTGCGGGTTGAATGGTGTTGTATTAATAGATCTTGATATGAATTGGCGTAGATATAATGTTTGCTGTTGAAGTCGTATATCACTGCCACGAAAGAAGTCTGCGTTGAACCCTCCTGCTGCCGCGATTGTCTCAGGGATGCTGAAATTACTATGAGGCTTTTCTGATTTTTTACCAGGGGATGAAGGGAGAGAGGGTTTACTGAAGGGAACACTGTGGAAAATGCGGATTAAAATTTCACAATTGATTATACTGTTTACACTTCACTGTTCCCTTTATTGTGCTTTTTTCTTTAGCGATACTTCTATACCAATAGCAAGGGGATGGGAGAATTTTAGATATTTTCTGACGCTGTACTTACAAATTTTCTAATTGTTCGCATCGCATACACAAAATTACACTAATAATATTTTCTAAACAAATTGAGGTTTACTGTTTCACTTCACGAGTTATATTTCTCTCTAATAATTTGAGCTCTATCTCACTTCCCGTAGCTTCCGTCCTGTCTAGTCTCCCCATGCGAACTGAACTCTCCCGTCTCTCGAAGCCAACTGGCTGTAAAAAGCCTTCCAAAAATGCTTTTACTAGACTTTCTACGCGTCTTCTGCTAGAGTTCAAATTACTGAACATAGCAGACACGTCACCAAAATTCTTTCTTTATTGGCTTAATCTCTTGCCGCTAGAAGTTTCTCAAAGGACATTTTGAAATACAAGCACTCATTGGCTCGAACTGATTCATTGTATGGTAGCTAGAGACGTTTCCAACGGAGCGAGAATTTCTCCTTTTAAGGGATGGTCGCCCAAGGTGAAAGCTATTCATCCGTCTTTTCCAAGGACTTATTTTGCGGAGATGAAAGCTATTGAATAATGACCTTGCTATGGCATCAGAAAGTCGCTTATGTTACATGAAAGATTTTCTGAACATAGTAAAGATTTCTGTTTCTTGAACCATCTACGTCATTCTACATAATTGCAACATGAAACATTAAGCTACAAAAATTAATTAATTAAACAGGGTCAAACCTTAATCTTGATTAACTAATTGTACGGTATCAAATCTGTATGTCCCACTGCAAAAGTTAAACAGCTCTTTGACAAAGTCTTCCTTTATATACTTGTAGAAATTATATACGAATTGTGAGAAGCCTTCTGCATAATTATTATAAATAATATATTTAATAATTACGCTTAAAGTTAGCACACTCTTCCTTAAGGTTATGGAAAAATCTGAGAGACTAACTTTTCGAGCCTTCAGTTAATACAGATGCAGTAATTAACATCTCAAGATACAATATATATTATACCTACATATTCTAAAAGATCATAAAAATAATGGCCCAAGATGGTATATCTGCAAGTCATGAAAATACATTTCCTGTTCCTTACAGGCAACAGCTGAAAGTTGCTTGTTATGTAATGCTCGTGTGAAAAACAATAAAAGTATTGCAGCACATGTACATAGAAGTACGAAAGGAACAATCAACGCTTAAAGGACAAAGAACGAGGTTGCACTATATGCAACTGTGGCATGAACATTTCTATATAGAAAACTAAATCTTTTTTTAAGGATACAAAATAAATTTTCTAAACTTATTCCTTTACTTTAAATATTTACATTATTAATTAATTATATATAAGGCTTCTAGGTAAAAACAAAAAGTTTACAAACAACATAGGGGGAAGGAGGAAGTATTAAGCTCCACAAAGCAATACAGAAAAACGCACATTGTTTGCCTAACGCAGAACTATAGCATACTGCCAAAAGGAATGTTTTTTTCGGAGCCATGGGTAGATGCCTAAGACTTGATATCGCAATTACTAAACAAGAAGGCAGTGTAAGTGCATCTTTATATCAGATCAGCTTTAATACAAGCTGGCTAAACAAGCACCAAATATAACTACAGATCATAATTATTATATTTCAATTCTGCGCCGGCAGTTGTTTATTCCGAAGCTAAATTGAACGTCTACTGTTCTGCTGAAGCAATTCATTTCACTTTTAGGAAGTGCTGTACTTCGAAACTTTTCTGTTTGCTTCCACGTGCTCAGCAAGGACTAATCTTTAGAGAATCTGCCTTAAGAGCTGCGTGTAAATGAGGGCGAGGAGCAGTAGCTAAGAGAAATGAAGAGCAAGAGAGGTGGAATGGAACAAAAGTTGCTCCAAAGTGGCTTGGGGATGAAGGAAGTAGCTGAACAAAGTGTAGGCAAGTTTTCTGTCTTCCAACGAGTGGATCAAGTATCCCTTAGAGAGAGCCTGTTTCACGAGTCGTCTGCTGGCCGACTCAAACCCGGTCAGGGACGCAGGAATCAGGCCATAAACTCACTGACCGCACACCGTGCTTATGTCGGTTTAACTTCGTCCTGGATATTCTCTAAAGCTGCTGTAGTTTATGCCCCTTATCTTCCCAACCTGCAGACGTTCATAACTTACTCGATTGTTTTTAACTTAAAGCAGTCAAGAAGCACAGGACGGGGAGGAATGTTAATTAAAAAGGGCTGAATGAACTACAGAAACAGAAAGTGGTCATAAATTAAAGAATTTGGAAGAAAATAACCATATAAAACGATGGAACTGGGAGGAACCATGTCCTCATAGCAATTGAATGTTAATAAAGACCATTTAAAACTCTTGTATCACTAAATTACATTTTTTTGGTGGTTTGTGTGGATTTTTTTGTTATTACGACGAACGTTTATGCTCAAGCTGTTTAGAGAATTAAGTGGCGCTTATACTGATAAGTGCCGTCACAGATTTCATAACAGTTGCACCACGTTTCTTTTATTTCGCACCGTTAACAATGCGACCCAACATGAACGCTAATAAGAATTCACAAGTAAAAATCTAAAAGGAAAACTAAACAATGTAGCTAAGCAGCACTCTGTAAGTTCCTCCTTTAGCGCCCGTGTCCCTTAGTTTCGCTCGTGGCAAAAATAGTTCTTAAGATCCGTCCGCTGTTTAATTCATAGGCACTTAAGGATATAGAAGTATTACTGAAAGACATGCAAACATTTTCCTTTCGATTTACTAACTGGCATCAATATAGATTAGGTTTTTAATATATTGATGAAGTATTGACTATAATAGTTACATGATTGAAAGGTTTGGGTACTTCAATAAGCAATATTATATTAACATACAGTGCGGTTATTTGAGCTATTGACCGTTTACTGACGAAAATGCAAGCGCCGCAGCCGGAAAAAGGGAGATACAGTCGCCGCTCAAAATTTTAGTATTTTTATGTTTACTGAAAGCCTAAAATGATACTGTGTTTAAAAATGCAATAAAAGGTACTAATGTGCGTTATAAGAACTATGGAAAATTGTGTCTCTTTATCAGATATAGATTGCAGCCCTCTGCCTATGACATTCCTCTATTTCATTAACAATAACTTTTTTTTTAAAAAAATCTTGTAAATTATTATAATTTAGAGATTCTGTCTCTCGTACTTTTAACAATCTGGCAATACTGCCACTATCTTTCCTTGCAAATTCCTTATGCATTCATTTTCACATATGAATCGTATATAAAACCCGTTCTTCAAGGCTATTTATGTAGGGGCTTAACTAACAAAGAGCAATTAGCTTACAATTTAAACACAATTTAAGTTAACACAAGCATCGAGTAACACACTAACGAACCATCACTCGCTGACAAAGCCGCCATCAAACTATCGAAAAGTTGCTACTGCACATGCATTGTATGGCCTTGAAGACTGGCGGAGCTCTGCTGCCCCATAACTCAAATAACCTAACTATATGTGGATAAGCTATTCCTAAATATGGGTATTGTCTTTTAAAAAGTATTATACAGCATTTGGACTATATAGGCAAGTACTTAAATGCTAAAAGTATACTTGAGATTTCATTTTTTTTATAAGGAAGATTTTGTTTTATTAGAAACGTTTTCTTGCTATTGATAGCACTTCTGCTTTATTCTAAACTTCTTAATGTTACATAGGCGTCTGGCTGGATGTCTTGAGGTATCTGAACGATATTAAATGTGATAAGAGTGACTAGTGGTAAGGCTTTCTTTGGAAAGATTCACATTCATCTGTAAAAGTGACATCACATGGTAAGCTAAAGTATCGGCTACATCTTGTAAGAATGGGAGTGTAAAATTAATAAATTAATAAATATAAAATAAATCAAAAACTTTAAATCACTTTTAGAAGAGTGAAAATCGGTATACTGATATTCCGGAAATATTTAAACATATTTAAATCCCTATATATCTCTAATAAGTGTATTGGATCTGCATTGTAGGATATTTATGTGGATTTGCCTGGCGAAAGTGCTATCTAATTTCACCCAGTATACGGTGTCTACATTACTCAAGTAAATGAACCCAGTTGCTGTAGAGAATCCTATTACGTGGTTATTTGTCGTTTATTATTACGAAATCTTCACCGGAATTTGTTTTTACATTCACTTGTTTCACGGTAGATACTGTGACAATCTTTGAGCAATTTAGTACAAGTCAAAGAATCGACGACTTTCTCAGTGTTTCTTTTAATTAATTCAATGTGGGAATTATTTACAGTTTATACATCAGCATTCGTTCTAAATTCCATATACAATAACTTAGGTGATCAAATGCATAAACCATACATCATTTATCTTTTAATTAATTAAGTGCTTAACTTCTGTCGATTTAAGTTTTATCACATAACTTCTCTAAAAAGCATTCTGTATTGAATTCTTATTGCAAGTTTTTACAAGACATCTTTTTACAGTGCAGGCCCAACATATTTCACAGACAAGGCGTTCACTGCCTAAGCTGCTATGGCTAGGGATAAAACAATTCCTTCGCTAACAAGATATCAGCATAAGCCTGACGCAAACTAAGAGTTTATGACGCCAGATTGAGGGGGTTAGAGTTTGTAGTTGCAATGTAGAAACCGCCTAGGCAAAAATCAGGGTCAACTACACTATATGGTTAATGCTAAGTCAATTTCATGCCCATAGTAGTTGTTCCATCATTAAAAGCATGAAGAATCAATTCAGAAAAGATGGTGTTTAGTTCGCTTATTAAATGAGGTATATCCCTTTAGGGACGTACCTCAAAATTATAAAAATGAATGAAAGGTCTAACATGGAGTGTAATTTACTGCACCAAAAGTTCCGCCGTTTCGCTTAAAAGCAAATAGATCAGTGTGTTCGGTTTCCTCTATTGGAAACGGACTAGAAATCAACGAGGAAATTCAACGATCTCGTATTCGAGAATGATAGAGCAGCTTTTGGCTTATGTTGGTTTGCCGAGAGTACAGTGTTGAATGGCTTGCATTTCAACAACAGATGGGACAAACTCAAGTTTTAGCACTCCTAAATAGAAAGTTCTCGGTATTGAATTAGAACAAATACACTATAAAGCACACACATAACACACATAACTAAATAAATGCATAAAAACATTTGCCAACGTGCAGGGTCTGCGAGCTCACTCGAATTAAGTGATTTCGGACATGTTAATGCCATCTTCCAGCATACTCACTTTTTATTTAAGAATGCACTTTATTATTTCAGGTCATTAGAGTCCTTTTCAAATCAGACGATTGATATTTACTCAGAGGCCTCTTGTTCAGACTTTTTATTATTTTACGTGTCGTAAAGGCTTTATTCCCCTTCCGAAGGATGCCATTTTCAGGATTTTATGCCCTAAAAATCCATGGACCCTGGCCAAGTTTAAACCCGCAGCCCTGGGTCTACAAGGTAAATATGGTTACCACTAGACCACTGGATCAACTTCTCACACTGTCTGAAACAACAATCAACGTATATAATTGGGAGATTAGAATGAATATTCAAAAGGGATGTCCTCGAGAGTGGCGGTGTTGCAATTAACGAAATTAATGGATCTACCACACTTGCTACGACTCGAACTTATGAACTTCCACTTAAAAAATGGATGTTCTTGTCGCACAGCTGAAACAGGCGTCGTTGATTTTGCTAATTGTTTGATTAAAGGGAAACTAATGTTGGTGCCTGTATCGGAGTTCGTGAATCTTACAGCAAACGATTTCTTTTCATACAATTTGCTATGTTCAAGAAATTTACAAAACTATTTGATATGATAAATAGTAAATTTTACGATGAAACATTCATAATCTTGTCTGTGATTTCAACGTAGCTGTTTTCAAACTTAAAAACAAGAATTTGCAATTGCAAAATAAACTATGGTTTGAATATGGTATCAGATATCAAATCTCCTGTACAGATATAGTAACTGCAAGAGTAAGGGACCCTTTTTGTTTCAAATACGAGTTTTTCTTTCCTAATCTCAGATCCATGTTAACATCTGTAATCATGAAAATTTAAAATAAACTACAAATATACTGTTTTTTTTATATGAGCGTAATGCACAATCAAACGAACCAAACCTCTACAAGGTTCGGAAGTAAAATCTTGATAAACCAAACACGAGACCATAAATTCTCAGTCACTTTGCTTTTTCTTGTTTCTTTTGGTCAAGATAACTTGGAAGGAGGTTCTGCATGAAAAGAAATTGATGACATATACAGAGCCTAATAAAATATTTCCTTTAATTTAGGCAACTTAGCAACTTTTTTCCACCTTGTTTCAAGGCCACTCTGGAAGAATTACAAATGTTCTATCTATTGTCATTTATGCAGCAATAGAAGAATTTCAAATGGAACTTCCTGATATCACCATCGATGATGTAATAAAACTCTCCTCTGATGAAGAGGAGAAGAACATAAAGAACATAAAATGTGTTTCACATTAAAGATAAACCAGTGCGAAACATCTTCGAGAAGTGATGAAGATGTTTATAGAAAACTAGTTCCATATGAGCTGGCTAATTTGTGACATCCTATTTAATTTTTATCACCGTGATGCTTTTTATCGGCCATGTTGGGCCTGTGATGAGAAATTAACTCTATACAATGCAAAAAGGGCCTACACTTTGGGCTATCCCATCACAATATATTTTATTAAATATCTAGTTGGTTTTATAGTGGTTTTAAGCATTTAATTTTTACTTTATTATATTTTATATTAATTTTGGGAGTTGAATTAATATTAAGTAGGAATCGTAAGCTGCTGTAGGAGATATTATCTGCACTCAGTTAAATTCACAGGGAAATCGGGGACAACAAAATTCTTCATGAGAAGTAATCCGAGATTGAATCGTAAATGTTTCTTCTTGTCATATGATGTGGCACACATACTGGAGGACAGCAGAGAGACAGATGGGAAAACCTTGTGCTGTCTAGGTAATGCGATTCTTTTGTTTTCCTGAAGAATTACCCGGACAAGCATAGTTTTTGCTGTACTTGCCCGGGTAGTTCTTACATTACGCTGCAAACGGACTCTTAAAGACTTCCATAGAATCCAAAGAAGGAAAAGTTTACAAGAATGCATTTCACACAAAGGAGAAATGCATTAGTTGATTTTTCTTAATATAAATTAATTTCTATGTTTTGCACAATCTTTAGTGTTATTTCAGAAACTCTGAAGAACGTAATTTATGCAGGTAATACCAAAATAATTTCAGAAAAGCTGCAAATAGAATATTATTTTCATATATGAAAATGTAAATGAATTCTTAGTACCTGTATCTCCTAATAATCTTCAATACATTGATATTATTATCAAATCTTAGATTCTAAATGTTTATTTGAAAGTTTATATACATTTATTTCAACTTTTATTGCACTAACTCTTGATATAATTTTAGCAAAAATACGTTAAAAAATCTCGGCTAAAACACCAGGTACAAAAAAAAAAAAAAAACTTGTCGTGCATAACTATGTTTAATATTGGAATTTGAAATAGCTGTGGGCGTGTATTTATTTAAAGTACACTTCAGGACAGTTTTGTGGAACACCAGAGGTAAGGAAAAGGTTCTATATTTAGAGACAAAGAAAAAAATGTATAGAATATTGTAGATTTTGAAAACGAATTAAAATAAGTTTTGCACGCTTTTCATGGCCTTATAATGCAAATACAGAAAGATTATGGCAAGGCATATTGAAAGACAAGTCAAAACACAGTTCATGAGTATTTTTTGTTCTTTGTACTTTGTTCTTTAAACGCTTATTTCGCCACAATTAAACATTTTTTATTGCATAAAACGTAGTTTATAACCGGAATTCGATGTTCTGACAGTGCGAGGTTGGGGGAGTTTAAAAGACAAGTGCTGTCTATTTGTACACACTCCAATCCGGTTTGGTATAAGGAGGAGCCCAGCTGGGAGACTGAGTACTTGTTTTAAACTGGAAGTTGGACACAAACTGCGCCTTTGCACACAGGCAATCATGGTAACATTTTCTAGATGTTTAAATTAAATTATTTTTATTGTATTGTATTATATAGTTATTACGTTTTCCTTTTTTGAAAATAGAAAGTATATTATTTTGGAAGAACCCATTGTTATGGAATTTGTCACGTTTTACATCACTGTAATAGGAGCTAAAGCAAAATACCTTCAAATTTAAAAAGCTGTGCATTTAGCTCACCAATTTATTTATTATTTTTTTTTTCATCAAGCTGTGTTAAGTTCTTCGACCGTTATTATTATGTTTCCTTCACAGGTTACGCGGTCGTCTTCTGTATCAATTTACTTCCTAACTGTATCAGAGAATTTGTAGTGTTTCAGCCATTCATATTCATGCATTATATTTAGATCCCGGTTTATTTTTTATTTTTATTCGTGTTTCAGCTGTTTATACTCTCAACTTTTTCTACCAAGTCGATTGACACTCAGAAGAGAATATTTTAATAGTGTTTAACGCCCATTTTTACTACTGAGGCACCACAGGCAGTAGAAGAGCATATAAAATAGCTATGCTAAATACAACTGTGCAACATAAAACTTTTCCAAAGAAAATTACCAGCAGTATCAGAATACAGAAGCTAAAGCAGCTGAAAGTAAATCTAGTGACAACTCTGCCATAAATTGTCACATGAAATTGCTAGGAGTACAGTTCTGATGTAGGCAGCAGCCCATATTTATGTCATCGTTTGTGCACCATAAGAAAATACCATCTAAACATTGTTTTTCCGTGTTTTCTATTTCATGTTTTCTATTTCATGTTATATTGTGAAAGAATAGTGTGTTCACTGAAGTCACATTTTATGTAATTATATTAACAACACATTTTTAACGGTATGAAATGGATGGATGAATTAATTAACTAATATATGAAACATTATTGCGGAGTACCTTTGTATCTAACATTATTGCATGACATTTTAAGGGCGAGGAAAACTTCAGAAATAAAATGCACCTTGGTTTAACCCCTGTGGGATCCTTGCCTCTGAAAGCAAAAGATAAATAAAGCCAACATTTCAGCAAGCAATCAGCGTATCTCCCAACAAATTTTTATCCATAATATATCTTTATATCTTTGTCTTTGAAGCATAAGCATTGAAATTACATAAAATAACAAAAAAAAAAAAAAAGATGAACTGGAGATAACATGAAGGAATATAAACTATACTGTAGGGGACTAAAGCTGTCCGGTTCATCGTCCTCCATTTTCCGTACATAGAGGACCCAGGCGGACAACTTTTTCCCGTTAAATAAAACTTTTATATATTTCTACTTTTGTAGTAGATAAAACCAAAGAGTTTTTTTCTTGGAAATTGCTATCTAAGAACTTTGTCAATAAAATAAAAGAAAGGGAAAAAAAGAGAGAATAATATCGTCAACAAACTTCCGAGATCTTATTGAGGTAGGGGACCACTTTTATGTCATTATTCCCATGAAAATAAGTGACGGTCTATTACCGATATTCACTCAGCTTTCTTTTACACTACGGCATTTTCAGAAATTCTGCTGATCTTATAAAATCAAAAAGTCATGAACACATATTTTTATTTTAGGGAAGTTCAAAAATCTACTAGACACTAAAATTTGTTCAATTGAACATTGCAACAGTATAAGACTCGGAGCTCTAAAACACGTGGAAGTTCTTTGTGTACAACAGATGTTACCTTGATAACGGGACTCCGTAACATGTTGGGTTAAGAGTTAAATCAGACAAACGCAGTGTGATAGTCACTAATTAATTCCACAAGCGTGTTTGGGATGCTAGTATGCACATCCCTGTAGGGACATAAATTGTACCATCTATTTCTAACTACGTTATTTTAAGATAGATGCGGCGCGCTGAACTGTGGCATGCTAATTACTAACTTTAATGCAACATCGCTTTCTCCGTCCGCCGCTATACAGCAATTCTGTCTGCACACTTTCCTTAAGATTGGCCGCCCAAGACAAAAAGAGATGGTAAACAAAGATTCCAAGTTCGTGCCACCGCTAATTTCACTTATCTGTCTTATCAGATGTTTAGAAGCATAAACTGTTAAAATGAGATGGTTAAAAGTATGAGAATACTAATAAATTCTGCAACCGTACTTAAGTTTATGTAATTTATAATACAAGCGTTAAAAATGGAACTTTATTTTGTAAGCGAACTTAATAAATTAAATTTATTCCAGTCATTTTGAAACGTTCCTTGTATCAAAGAAATAGTGCGGTATTTCTCACTGTGGAGATCAGGGAAAAAACGTTAATCTCAGTCTGCATAATGTTACCAATATCGCAGCTATAGTAATTAAAATTAAAAATTAGTAGCATTATGATATAAGTTTACAATGCTATACTATTACATGAGTAAATGTTTAAGAAACGAGCAAAGTTTGATTTCAATCATTATATAATATTATAAGCGAGTTTTATACGCTATTTTTGTATTCAAGAATAATTAATTATAAATGAATACTAACAGAGTAAAAGTGACCACCTCCCTGGTCTAGTGATGAGCGTTGCTGACTGTAGGCTTGGAGGGCCGGGTTCGATTCACGATATCTACTTAGGAATTTTTCTAAGTTAGGGAGATCTGGAACAGGGTCCACCAAGCCTAGTGAGGCAGTATTGGGGAAGCTTCCTGATGTAGAGGTGGCGTTCTTCGACACGAAAACCGCGTTATAGACAACCGGCGGGGTGTCGGCATGTTGATCACACTCCCTCCTATAATACTGCGCTCTAACAATGAAATCGTAAGACGGAGGTAGAGGAAGCAGAGGTCAATGGTTTCTTTTATTATACTTAAGAAGTCATTGTATTGATGGAGATTGTTTATTTGTTTTGTCTAATGTTGTTATTATTACCTCAAAAAATTTAACCCTAGTTGAAAAGGCTGAATTGTCATTAATTCGAAGATAATCTTATGATACTTATCAGAATGGATACGGCACATTCGTTAACTGAACAGTAAAAATATTAAGGATATTTAAAAAACTTTAGTGTTGACATATATTTCAGAACATGTTAGTACATTAATAATAACATAACACAGTTTATTTTGCCTAGCATAGTTAAAACCATAAGCCCTTCCCTTACACTCAACCAGGTTAAAGGGATTCAAATTATGTGCTTACCACTCTTTAAGTTATTCAGTGCTAATAATGTTTCCCTCCAATTGTACACTGCATTATTGATACCCATTGTTGAGGGAATTAATTGTAGAATTTCCTTTATTGGCTGTACTAGAAGTTAAGCGATTTGCATGTATTTTAACTGTCATAACATTTTATTTAACAGGCACATTTTTTTATTTAAAGTGGATATTACACCTAAGAAGAAAAATAAGGTCACAACCCTCCATGAATTTAGTAATATGACTCAGAGACAGATAGCAGCTGCACTAATCTAAGTTTGGGTGCTGCTAATAATATAATTAGTAGGAAAAATGAGATTGGGTCAATTTTACCTCAAAGGAAAGAACGATGTGGCCGAAAACGAAAAACTCAAGGAAAGATGATGCCTATCAGAACAAACAAAATTAATACAGAAAAGAACAGTTTTGACTTGCAATAAGATTTGAAGGCTGCAGGGGTGAAAATCTATGTTTTAATAGTGCATAGTCAGCTTCTAGAAGCTGAAACGAAAGCTCGAAGATAAGTCATAAAACAGTTTTTCAAGTGTTCTATGAAGAAGAAGAGAATTGGCATAGACTAGAAAATGTCAAAACAGGACAAAAAAAGAGGAGAAGAGTACTATTTTCTGACGAAAGTGATTTTGAAGTACAGAATTGAACGTTTCGCATGTAAGAAGAAGTGGTGGAGGGGAAATCTCGCAGAGAGTAAACTTTCCACAAAAGAAGATGTTTTGAGGTTGATTTGCATTCACAGACACTAAATGTTTGAGTCCTATTAAAAACGACAAGTACATCCCAATTTTAGAGCAAAGAATCTCCCCAGAACTGAAGAGATTGGCAGAAGAATTGAACATTGAAAAGACAATTTTCCAGCATAATTTGCCCCACGTTATGCATCGAGGAATGTTAAATACTTCATGATGAAAAATGATTTTCATTGTTTGGACTGACCTTGAAATTCACCGGATCTCAACCCTATATTGAATCTTTGGGCGATAGCCAAGAAACGAACAAGCAAAATGGACCGCACCATCAAAGACAAGGTCATTTGTTTTGTGATAAGAGTGTGGTTTCATGGCCCTGAATTAAGTGAAATATATGAGAAACTCGTTGAAAAATGAAAACAGAAATAAGGCTAAGTATAGGTACATTAAATACTAAAAACACTGTTTAGTAAAAAGTAATATTGAAATTTCATGAAGTAATTAAAAATACAATAATACCTTTGTTAGCATTCATTTACACAAGTGTATAAAATAAACTATATATATAAAGTGTTACGTGAAATAACATAAATAAAGTAAAACTTTTATATAATTTTTAGCATTGATGTGAAGTGACAATTAACAGGAGCAAAATTAAACCGAGTTACTCACTAATTAACTGTTAAATAACATAGATTTAAAGATGCTTAAATTTCGACTACTCAGACCTTGTAAGAGTAAATTCCCAGACGGAGCAGTGGTTAATGAGAAAGAGGCTCCGTACAGAGATGTGTGATAATATACTATTGATTATATGAATTAATGCTATGATCAATTAAGCTGGAAGTGGAAATGTGAAGCGAGAACAAGGTACTTAGGATGAAGTTATTGATGATTTGATATAGGAGAAAGGGGGGGGGGAATGGAGTAATCGCCTGTCTTTTAAACGAAGTATTCAGAAACTTAATCATGGCGGTAGATATTAAAAATAATGCAAGCGCATGCGCTATGAACACAAAGTTTCTGTACAAGATCCGCACTATAAAACGTTGCAATAATCAAAGTGAGGCATTACCAGAGGCTCTTTAAGTTTCGCAGGAAGAAATTTTGTGTCTTATTAAAGAATGCAGGCATAAGATGACGTTTCTACAAATTTATCTGATTTTGGCATTGTAGTTCATATTTTGGTTAATATCAAGATGCTTTACTGTATCACTGAAAGGAATGGTTTTATTGTTGAGGGTCACTGCAGAAGCGGGTCATATAGATGGAAGATAATAGTCTGTTGGCAGAACAAAATGGCTTGGATTTTATCTGGATTCAGGTTTAATCGGATTTTTATTGCCCAATTTTATATTGATTTGAGACCATTGATAAATAGTCATTGAGGAGTGCAGGTAAATTTGAAGGTGTCTTTGAGGATTGTAGAAATGTCAGATTTATAAATGGTAGATAACAGTGTACTTAGACCCTTGAGGAACACCCGTCTTTCCGCAACGATAGGTACTGTTATTGTGATACACGCATTGCCGGTAGTAATAGTTCATCCAGTTAATTGCGCTCTCGGAAAGATGTAGCTGTCTTATTTATCAGTTCAATGTTAATAGTATCTAAACAAAAGCTCTAGTAAAATGAATTAAAGTTAATGCAGTCACTTCGCATCTGACCATGTCTACAAGTATGTCTTCAGTAACTTTATCAAATTGTCTAATTAATTCGGTAGGTAACATTAACTTATTAACGTTTCATTAATTCTGTAATTATGCTTTTTGAAATAAAGATAAATTATGGATTTTATTTTCCATAATACACAAATTAGTTTCTTTAATATTACCATAGCAAAATATTCAGTTGATGACAGCGTTTTAGCAATTAAAACAGCCTAATGACATAATTGTTAGAATGGTACTTTAATACAACTAGTAAAACAATGAAACTTTTTATTAACTATTCAAACCAATAATATTATACTAAACTGATTTTTATAAATGTAATTTTCTCGCTGAAGGAATCAATAATGGTGGGACAGTGATTGATTTTCTTCCAGCCTGAATTGTTTCCAGGGTTGCGAACATATTTATTTATAAAGATTATTATTAGAAACAAACGTATGTAATTAATTGCGCATGGTGTGATTTCAAAATCACTATAATTAAGGTAATAACACAGTATTATATTTATAGCAACAGAGGAACTTAATCAGGTACACATACACACACACAGTTTCTAAAACGGCTGCTAAAGTAGGGAGGGGTACAGGAAATTACGGGGTTCTTAAAGAGTTTGGTATTTCTAATGAAAGTGTGAATTTAAAAATATAATAATTAAATACTCGTTAAGTATAATACGGGGGAATCAAACTCTTCTTCGAGCAGTTTGTCTAAGGGAGCAAATAAGGGAAGGCTTAAAACAAAATTGGATTAGGGTATTTGGTTAAGGGGAGGGAACATTACACGAAATAGCTAGAAATAGTTAACAGACGTTTGCGAGATATAGATAGCCAAAATATTTTTCAATGCGCAGAAAAAGTATCGCTTAACCTGCAGGCTCAAATGCATACGATGTGGGGGAGGGGGCATTATTTAGACATCTGTGGCAGAGAAAAAAGAAGTGGTCTCGCATGGTTCAGATTAGGTGCTAGGAAAGGAAACAAAATAGTTAATGCTTTCGGGGAAAGAATTTACCCATTGTGCGGAGAAAGCGATACCTGGAGGCATATTTTGGCAGAATGCAGGGAAACGGAGATTTTAAGAAATGTGCATTTATCACCGGAATTTCTGAATTCCAATAGAAGTTTGAACATTTTCCGGGAAGTATTAGTGCATGCGAGATACTCACACAATTTGGGTATATTTCTAGAGAAGATCCAAAAGAGAAGGTTAATGGCCATAATGAAGAGGGGGGGAGAGGGGGTGTGAGTGAATGGGAGCGGGAACTAAGAGTAAGGATTCCATTCATGTGTATGTATTTGTATATAAATTATTAATAGAAAACGTAAACATATCCAAGCATTTGTATATTTGTATGTATGCATGAAAGTATGCATTTATGTGTATGTATGAGCAAACCCTTTTGATTGTTATTAGCATGTTCGGCCGTAAGGTCAACGCGACAGTTGTGTTTTTTGAATGTATTCTAAAACATACAATAAAACGTCCATTACTACTACTACTAGTTTATAGCATTTAGTACCGCCACGGGTGGCCGAGGTCGTTAAGGCACGGACTCGTGAGCGGGAGGTCTGCGGTTCGAATCCCGCCAGGACCGTCCTCCCTGACTGGGTTTTTTTCCAGGTTTTCCTCAGTCTTCATAACTGGCAAATGCCGGGGAGGTACCTAAACTTAGGCCTGGAACGCTTCCTTCCTTAAAAAAAAAATATCCTTTCCCAATTTATCATTTCATCTCATGTATCATCAGTGTCCACCGCCTGTGGTGCCTCAGTAGTAAAAACGGGCGTTAAACACTACTCAAAAAAAAAAAAAAAATAGCATTTAGTATAAGAACAACATTTTGTTGTTTGAGTGCTGTGCTAAGTACACTATTTTCAGCATGAATGAATAGCCTTAAAAAGATCGCAAAAGGTCTCCTTCTAAGGTAAAGGATGGCTAATTTGAGCTCATATAGGAATGCAAGCCTTATGAGCTTTAGTTCTGTAAGTTAAATGTAGCTTATCACAATTTCCTTGCTTTCAGTACGATGCGTTCATAATTGTCTGGCACTACGATATCTCCCCCCCCCCCCAAATAGGAATTTATTGCTTACAGAGGAGTACAGAATATAATTAGAGATATTCCCCTCCAATGGCTATGCACCTTTGCCTCGTTCTGGCAGTTTCTGTAACTGCATATTGAATCATTTTTGGGAGTCTACCGACGCCAGTGATGAACAACTGCTTGAAATTCGTCTATGGAAACCAGGCACTCGAATAACACCCCCGGGCCTGTGTTGGCATGTCTTCACACTCTTTTGTTTCTGCGCATTAGCAAGAGAATTAGACACTCGTTGCGCACATAATTTTCTCATCTTAA
Source organism: Metallyticus violacea (assembly GCA_030762175.1). Lineage (NCBI taxonomy): Eukaryota > Metazoa > Arthropoda > Insecta > Mantodea > Metallyticidae > Metallyticus > Metallyticus violacea. The sequence continues at coordinate 92,868,677 of CM060842.1, read as the reverse complement.
AGTCCTCATGGATGATAATGTGAAGGGTTCTCCGTGATAGATCTGTCGCGTTCTGTGATTCATCAAAAGTGATTCGTCTATCCTTCATTATCAAATCAGACACGAGTTGGATATTTCCTTCACGTGCTGTTGCTGGACGCCCAGTTCTTTTGTGTTTTTCGGCACAGTCCCTGACGTCTTTGAACTGTGACATGCACCGATCTTCGACTTAGTGCTTCTTGTGTGAATGTCTGAAGCGGCCACTCCTTCCACAGAAACCAAATGTACACTTGCCCATGATTGTGTTTCCATGTTGTGTGTTTGTTGTCCACAAGTTTAATAGCTCGCCGCAGCAACACCATGGGATATAACAACACAATTTTTGGCAATAGGATTTACTAAAATCTATCCTGAAGCATACACCGGGGCACATTTCAAACTCCTACTTCTCCAGAGTTATGGGAAAGTGTCACTCATTGCTGAGCACCCCAAAATATTAAGTAAAGTTAAATGAACTTAACTTTCATAAAGGATTTAGGGAGTTAATTACCAAATGTTTTGAACTCGTTCATAAAGCAACGACTGGCTTCATACCGGTTAAATACTGAGTGCGCATAATATCTGGACCATTTTGTAAAGATTATTTTCACCATACTAAACAGAAACGCTTGACATTACCGCAATTTGAAAGATGAATAATTATAGGTTCATACCCTCGCCAATGTTCTCAAATATTTTCGATGGCGTTGTTGGTACATGTTCGCCATTACGGTCCAGTCCTAGGAACTTGGGGACGTAAACATAGTCCTTGACGAAGCCCACAGGACCGGGGTGGCCATGTGTAGAAGAATATCGATGGAGACGGCACAATCAATCCAGTGATCTGATAGGTGCATTTGGATTACGCATTACGATGTCACAGGATCGCGTTTTTTGATCTGTTATCTTCTCATCCGCTACCAATTTTCCAGTCCCCTGTGCTGTTACACATCGTCCTTCGAGAAGATTCAGGGACGAGCACCGATCTTCTGGAAATAGCACACGCCATCTCGATGATAACTTGGGAATCTGGAATTCCCGTACCTACTGACTTCATTCATTCCAGCAAGCTGGGACAAAACGCCAGCTCTAGTGTTTGTATCAGGTGCAACTGCACTGGTTTACTGCAATTCTCAGAGTACTCCGTAGGCTGTCTCATATGTAATATTTGGTCTCCTGGCACAAAATACCTTGATGTCAGGCTGTTCAATAATTTCTGCAAAATAAAGAAGTTGTAACTTTTTTAAAAAGTCAATTTATTTCTCAACATAATCTCCTTTCAAACCTATACACTAATTCTAGATTTTTACAAAATTTTCAACCATCCATAAAATACGATTTCGGCAAACGCATTTGTTTGAGGTCGCAATCGCAGACTTGTGTGCTGGCGCGTCATCGTGATGAAACTGTAACGTTTTCTTCGTCAAATGAGGACGACTCTTGATTGACTATGGTTTTCCTCTTTTCCAAAAAAATCAATTAAAATTGCATTACCAAAACAGAGTCGCCACCCATGAAATGTTTTTTGAAAATTTCTTCAAATCTTCATCGATCCTACCTACTAGGTACAAAAATTACATAATACGTTATATATAGTTCCATATGTGTGTGTTTGCTCTTAACGCCCTAGCGGTCGAAATTTTTTTTTTCAACGAAAATCTGTACATTGCCATCAGTTAACAAACGATTCAAGGAGCTGAGCTCGTTAACCAGCAAAATTGGCATTGGGAATAGAGATTAACCTAAAGCGAATTTTTAAAAAAAAAATTGAAAAAATTTCTCTAGCGGCCGCAATTTTTGCATTATCTCAACGAACCTCTGCAGATTTCTATAAAATAAATTATTAAGTTATTCCCGAAAATCAGGGCAATGGGGCCATTAAGAGTGGGGGTATCCTTGAAAAACGAGTGGGAGTTAAAGCGAAATTTAAAAATCGCTTTAGTGGCCGCAATTTTAGCTTTTTAAAAAGAAAATTAGATATATACAATTGAAAAAAATACGAAAAATAGTTTATGAAAATCAGTGAAACCCGACTATTAGGACGCGTTTCCAGAATTTAAAAGTTGCTCTAGCGGCGTAAATATTTGCATTTTTTCACAATAAAACTTCGTATATGCTTTTTAAATAAAACAAGAAAAACAGTTTCTAAAAATCAAGGAAATTGAGCTATTAGGAATGGGAGTTTACCTATAATCCACAATTTAAAAATCGCTCTTGCAGCACCAATATTTTTTTCACAACAAAACTTGGCATATAATATTTAAATTAAATGGTACAAACAGTTTTTGAAAATCAGTGAAATCAGATTATTAGAAGTGGGGGTTCGCCTGAAACCCAGAGTGTAAATTTCTTTAGCGATACCAATATACAATTTATATAAAATAAAAAAATAGTTCCTGAAAATCGGGGAAATCCGGCCATTATGAGTGGAGGTTTACCTGAAACCCAAAATTTAAAAATCGCTTAAACTGCTCCAATATTTAAAAAATAAAAAATAAAAATTATTTTAAAAATCCCATCTTTCCCAATATTTTTACTCACTCTCTTTCATCATAACAAAATTCGGAATATATAATTTAAATGAAACAAGAAAAATAGTTTTGAAAATTATGGAAATTGGACCATTAGGAATAGAATATACTTGAAAACCGAAAATTAAAAAAAAAAAAAAAAAAAAAAAAAAACGCTCTTTCGTTTAATTTTTTCTATGTTATTTTAATAATATAGAAAATAAAAGGACAAACTAATTCAGCATATAAATTCTAATTATAACGATGCACGTGTGGTATATTTAACAAAAACATCGCCTTGAAGACGACTCATGCGTGAAACATTAATCTAATATGTGTTTGAGAATTACATTTGTGTGTAAGAACGCTTTGTGATAATCTTCAGGAAACGTTTGCGCTTGTTGTTTTTATTACAATAATGTTTAAATTAAACTTCAAAGTCAATGAAAATCGAGGAAACCTTCGATTGTTCTTTAATTATTCTGTGTATTGGCTTACGATTAATAATGTCTTAATGCATAAACCTTTAAAGACAAATTTGTGTTTCTATATTAAATTTATATTTGTAGCATAATGCTTATTTTTAAACATTTACAAATTACAGATAATACGTTTATTATGAGACTTTAAAATAAGAATTTATTTGCCATTAACAATATTTGTTGAGGCATGTTACATAATTTTTACCTTCATATCAGGAGCTTTGAATGAAATAAAAAACACAGTTATTAAATATCGGATTTGAAACCGTAACACTGCTTTGTAATGAACACAGAATATTTTAATTATAGTTTAATTCAAATGGAGAATACAAAGAAAGTTCAGTTTGTTATTAATATGTACTGAAAAATAGAGGAGGAATATAAACATTCCATGGTAGTAAATGGATCGCTCGCACGCACACACACAGACACACGTTGACGTCATTTCTCCAATGTCACATTTTACTGTAGGGGCACTAAATGCAGCAGGTTTAAAATATTCACTAATATTATCTAGATTGTTTATATTTTTACTTCCGAAACTTATAGATCGTCTGACTGACTGTTCAAACGAAAGATGTGCACACTGGATGACACACTCATCCAAAACTGTCACATAACGAACTGTGGAACATTGTTTGAATATTTTTTAAGATAAGTCTTCATTCATTTCATCAATGTCAGTCTGGGAATGAAACTGAACACTGCTCTGTGTTTCGTTTAACTACTCCCAGAATGTTACAAGTTTTTCAATTGTCCTGCCCCTTTACCGAAAAAGTTCCACTCACCTTTAATTACAAATATTTTAAAAAGCATTACCTAAAGTGTACCTTTGCTAAAAACGGCCAGCTCCATCAGAAAACTCTTTCTCTTTTCATACTGTGAACAACTTTTGTAACCAAGAGTTTAAAATGTCAGCCGTTACGCGCTGGCTTTAGAAAAAAATGTATTGACACTTTTTTGTTAGTGACGTTATACTAAGTAAAATCTGGAAGGAATTTTTATCATATATTTTTCTGTATTTGAAACTATATTAAGCGTGACTGTCTGACAATAATATAAAATATATACAAAAATTGGTTAAAATTTTATTTAAATATGATAATGATTTATGCTACATAAAGAGGGAGAACCTAAGTATGATATACAAAATGAACCTTGTTTACAATTAAAAGTTTGTATGCAAAATAGAGATCTCCCTGCAGTTTTTCACTGTAATTTTAAGTGAGCTAAGTCTGCAGCACGGATGCATTGCGCAGAGGAGCTTTTGAGCATTTTATTATTGAATACAACGTACATTACAAGAAATTAATGCGATAGTTCAAATAACATCAACAACAGACATCGCAGAAAGAGTCGCCAGACTGAAGTGGAAATGGGGAGGCCAAATAGCGAGAATGCAGGACGAAGATGGACGTATAAGACCACCATGTTGTGACACGCGCTTAGACAAACGACACAGAGGCAGGCCAAGACGGAGATGGGAAGGCTTCTAAGCGGCACAAGCAGGTCCACAATGGTTCAGAATAGCAAGAAGCAGGGATATATAGAAAACCATGGAACATCAACTTTGAAACGAGCTAAATCTGATGAAAAAAAGTGTAACACAGTATAACATAAAGATAATATTACTGTACACAACCCTAATGCGAATTAGCTCATCGCCTTAGCGAATACGAGCTTCCCTCTTGTAGAAGACGTTTGCCGTTCATAGGGACATTGGGGCTTATTATTATTATTATTATTATTATTATTATTATTATTATTATTATTATTATTATATTATTATTATTATTAATACATTTTCATTAAAATGTTACTATTGATATGACGTTTTTGTGAAATCGTTCTGCAACAATTAATGCGCACTCAATATAACCTCAAATCATAATATTCATTAGATATATAGTGGACTGAGTAAACGCTGATAAAACTACTTCATTCAGAGACGATACTTTCTATTGGCTAGAAACAGTGGAAATATTTGCTTTTATTGCATTTAGAAAATTAAAAGAAGAGAAGGGAAAAGATGAAATAGAACTTTTTATTAACATGAGTGCAGATGTGTTTTAACCATTTACCTATTGAGCTATTACTGATCCAATGAAATTTAATAGCACTATCGAATGAAGGATTGTACTTCAGTTTCTATATCCATATGTAAATAAAACGTTGCAAATTAAAGATAGAGATGACACCAAAATGCGTGAAAGACAAAAACTGATAAAACAATAAAATTAACTAAGCCTGGCCAGTCTTGAGTTAAGTGAATAGAACCAATAGAATTGAGATTCTAATCACGGACCTTCGACCTAATGTGGTAATTTTCCAACCACGTGAGCCACCATATCATATGCTGCTATAATCCAAAAGCGCACCATCTGAATTTTTATACCTGGAGACCTCACTTAACCCTTTTAATAGTAAAGAACCAAGCTTTCCTTTGTTAAGTTGTGTAAATGAACTCGGATCTCATGCTCATATGAATGCACTTGACTTGACTGCTTCCACTAAAGTCGGCCTACGTAATGTTTCATCCCACCTCCGCGTACTGCACAATAGTTTTCTACAAAGCGAAGTTTCACTGTATGGCTTGTGTATTTGCTTTGAGCCTGGTAACCTTAACTGAACCTTTGTTTTGCAAACAATAATACATCATTTACAAACAACTCTACTTTGGACGTTATAAATGGTGGCTTAGAACTTTTCACCATTACACTTTTCACCGTCAGAGCATTCTATCAATTGAATAGCTTTCTTTTGAAATGTTTGTAAGTTTTCACAGAGATGCAATAAAATGTCATAGTCATTTCATTTTCAAAAAACTATTTCATAATAAATATGTTCACATTTCTATAAATAGAGATGCATGTGAAGTAAAATACTAAGTGTTTCATGGCTTTGTCGCCCGCTTCGCAGCAGCTGAGGGGTCGCCAGCCAAAGCGATAACTCCCGGCAAAGCGGGTGTAGTATCTGCGCAATTTATACAAGTATTCGCAAATAAATTACAATGAAAATAAGCACGTATTTTGTGGCAGGTGGTGTTAGAAATTTTCTGCTACATCCTCACATTTCTGGAATCTTTTCAGAAAGGTGTCATTCACACGCGTTAGTTCATCTTCTGAAATTGAGTCCATTTAAAATTGAAAGCATACAAAGTATTGCTGTCCACAAAATGCAGACAGGGTTGGTTCTTGTGGTGTAATGGTAATCATACATGCCTCATAAACCTAAGATCGTGGGTTCAACCCTGGCCATGGTTGATGGATTTTTTTTCGGGCATAAAAATACTAATATGACTTCCCTCGGAAGGAGAGTAAAGCAAAGCCGTGGATCCTGTGTCGCAGATTTACGGCACGAAGTAGAAGAATGAAAGAAGGGGCTTCTGAGCAAAATTTCTCGGCCGTTTCACGCTCTGAATTGAATGGGACGCTGGTGACCGAGGATGATAATTCGGGTAAATTTCTGCAGTTGGATGGTAGAACAGTACCCGACATTGCTAGTCGAAGTCCTTAAGAACGTGCTCCTCAGCGGGAAGTCTGGTGTTGGATTTTCGCCAGGACCGTACTTTCTGGCTGGTATTTTATTCAGGTTTTCCTCAGTTCTCGTAAATGGAAAACTCCAGGGAAGTACCCTGGGGTGCTTCCTTCCTTAAAAAAAAAAAAAATAAGCCTTTCCAAACATTATTTCAACTGATGCATCATCAGTATCCACCGCCTGCGATGTTTCAGCAAGGAAAAGGGCGTTAAACACTATTAAAGTGATAGAGTAATTGATTCAAGTTTAATATTCTGGCGATTCTTGATACCATTTGCTTGATCTTATTTCGACAGAAAATAGCAGGTACTAGAGCATAAAAAACCCGATTTTATTTACTAGATTCTTGGCATTTCAAAGAACCTCAAGCCGGAAAGAAGAGCCCTCTGAGCAAAATTTATCGACAGTTTCAAGCATTGAGTAGAATGGGATGCTGATGACTTGAGATGTTAAACGGCGTTCTTAAATAAAATAAACCTAACCTTTATCTCAGCCTAGTTCTCATATGGTTTAGGCTTATGGGTCCAATAACCATCCATTAAAGTTTAAAGTAGCAAACAATTCGAATTACGATATTAGCGAAATATCTAAAGATATGCTAGTGAGCCTTACATTCTAAAAATTCTTCTTCTATTTTTCTTCTTCTTATACCAATTTTTTTTGAGTAGTGTTTAACGCCCGTTTTCACTACTGAGGCACCACAGGCGGTGGACACATGAAATGATACATGAGATGAAATGATAAATTGGGAAAGGATATTTTTTTTTAAGGAAGGAAGCTTTCCAGGCCTAAGTACCTCCCCGGCATTTGCCAGTTATGAAGACCGAGGAAAACCTGGAAAAAAACCCAGTCAGGGAGGACGGTCCTGGCGGGATTCGAACCGCAGACCTCCCGCTCACGAGTCCGTGCCTTAACGACCTCGGCCACCCGTGGCGGTTTGTTATATCAAGGATTAGGTTATATAAGCCTGCTCCAGTTTCAGCTATTTTTTAATTTCATCTTGATTTGGATCCGCCATCATTCTCATAATTACGGGTTGGTATCGGTTTTAATCTATTCCGTCAGTTTTTATTATACAACACGTTTGATTAAATTTCAATATTTTATTACCTATATTAAACTTCATGAGGAGGAGATGTTGCAGTCAAATAATTGAAAGTATATCCTATAATTGTATTATTACAAATTTAGGTTTTATTCGGCATTTATCCTCTGTCATTACCATTATTTTACTAATTGAAATTTAAAAATTAGTTATTGTACCTTTAAATATCGATTTGCAGCTGGTCCTTAGTTCTACTATGTATATATCCAAATTTATTTGTAGTATAGTTTAGTAACTGTGAAAGAGATTGAAACATACCAGCAGTACATTCGAAATGATAAACGCAACATTAATGACAAATTCTTATTTGGTGCTATTGGCTTTTCTGGGAAGATCACAGTTCTTTGTTCAGCATAGGTGCCCATTAAATTAATTTTAAAAGTAACCTCGAGGCACGGCATTAAAAAGAAATGGTGGCACATGTATCTCTGGTGTTTTAGCGTAAGCGAAATACCTGTGGAAGACCCAAGAGTGCATACGGACTAATTAAAACATTATATTCCGCATGAAATTAACTTTCAACCGCGTTGACTCAAGAAAGTAGTAATTTAAAGTCTAAAAATAGAGTTTTCTCTGAGGATCTTTGTATTTCTACACATTAATATTGTTTTATATTGGGAGTCCTATAATGTCAAAACGAGTTTTATATATATTGCTTGTTCATAATTAACTTCTTGTGGCAATTACTGTGATCTGTAAAACTAAGAATGAACAGTATTCAAGCTTATAACTGGGATCGAGAATGAAGAGAAATGTGCTCTGTTCGAAGGTGAATTGGAGTTTCAGAGAGAAAATATTTTCTATGTTTTGTGGGCTCATAATGTTATACATATCACAGAGTAAAGAAATGATTCTGTTTCCCTTTGTCATTTGTCTTATTTAGAGACTCTATTTCTGACTTTGTACGAGGTACGTCCAGAAAGTAAGTTCCGTTTCAATTTATCTCCGCTGCAGCGCTGCGATCGCAATTCCGCACATGCGCGGTAGACGCTCTGTATCAAGGAGAAGAAACGTGCGCCATTTTGAGATTGCTGTCAGCCACGTACGCTTTGTTGTGCTTGTTTACAATGTCGGTGTTGATTGAAAATCCCGCTGCTTGTGAAATCAGATCTGTGATTCGTTTTCTGAATGCTAGGAAAGTGAAACCAAATTAAATTTATCGGCAAATTTGCGAAGTTTACGGACAAAATGCGATGAGTGATTCAATGGTGAGAAGATGGGTCCGACAGTTCAATGAAGGACGTAGTGAAGTGCACGATGAAGAACGAAAAGGGCGTCCATCTTTGGTTACAGAAGAACTGGTTCACGCGATTGATGACAAGATCCAGGAAAACCGTACGTTTACGAGGGCTCTCGCTATAGAATTTCCCCAAATCTCACGATCACTAATTCATGAAATTGTTACCGAAAAACTGAAATTTCGTAAACTTTGCTCACGTTGGGTACCAAAGATTCTTACTGAGCAACACAAAACAAAACGGATGGGTAGTGCACTTCAGTTTTTGACCCGTTATGATGAAGGCGGCGAAAAATTTCTGACACAGATAGTCACAGGAGATGAAACTTGGGTTTCTTACGACACCCCTGAAAGTAAGCGGCAATCAATGGAATGGAGGCACACTTCATCCCCAGCAAAGGTTAAGCCGAAACAAATCTTGACACCTCGAAAAATGATGTGCACAGTGTTCTGAGACGGAAAGGCATCTTACTCATTGATTTCTTACCGCGTAGTCAAACAATCAAAGTAGATGTTTATTGCGAGACACTTAGGAAAATAGCGCCGCGCAATACACAATAAGTGCCTAGGATTGCTGTCAAAAGGTGTTGTTTTTCTTCACGACAACGCATGACCACACACTGCAAATGTGACGAAAAACCTCCTAGGGAATTTGGCTGGGACGTGTTTGACCATCCTCCGTACAGCCCTGACCTCGCTCCTAGCGACTTTCATCTGTTCTTACATCTCAAGTCTTTCCTTGGCGGTCAACATTTCAACAATGACGAAGAGCTGAAAGAAAATGTTTCCAACTGGTTGAAGACACAGGGCAAACTTCTATGAAGAAGGTATACAAAAACTTGTGCCACGCTATGACAAATGCCTGCAAAATTTCGGCAGTTATGTGGAAAAGTAGTTTAAGAATTGTAAAATTTTGTGCAATAAATAATTTGTCTGTACCTATACACAATTTAATTTTATTACCAAACGGAACTTACTTTCTGGACGTACCTCGTATAAGTATATTATAATTTCGTTGTCCTGTTTAAATCTACTCTTAACTTACATATATTGAATTCCAAGTTTATGATCAATCTCCTTTCCATTCTTCTAATATCACATAATCTCCCAGGATGTATTTTGGCACGGAATGTGTATTGGGTGTTTCAACTTATTCGCACATAGAAATTTCTGGCGTTTTAAACACTGACCTGCACATCATTTCTACCAATCGTACTTCCACATAATAGACTTTTAACTAGGGAAGTGATGATCGCGCGGGATTTTCGCTGTGCAGCAACATTCAAATCTCAACATGTGTGGTATATTTTTTTATTTAGCTCATGAATCAATGATCTATCCGATACAAGAATATTGAGAATTATTATGCAATTTTATCTGAATAGCACACAGAAATAGCTTTATACCTTCGTTAGCCCAAACATCAGTGGTCATTAGAAATCAATAATCAACATGACAGGTGATGGAAAATGTTTTGGCGAGGTCTCAGATGCACAAATTGACCTTATAAATAAAAATTACAAGCCCTCCACCCAAATACTAAGCAAAATAGAAATAGTGTGTAAAATGAGTTGACCAATTTGTCCCCAGTCTTCAATTTGTTACCAAGTCAGTCCAATTGTTGGGGAAAATAAAATGCCGACTAATTATTCACAACTGTAAGCGTATTTTATGGATATATTATTTTCATTTTTATTGTTTAAATGACTAAATACTCAAAACAAATACACTTGAGTCCCAGATTCGTTGCTCGTGAATTTGTCTATAAATCTGGAGCTCCCATTTTATTTCACAGATAATTTCACGGAAACCGCTCGCAGGACATGTGAGAAAGACAAGTAAAACGATTCCTATGAAATGTTCAATGCAGAGGCGCTAGTTATACATTTCAATCAAATTACAAATAAAAATAAATAGTAACGTCTGTTCTGCTGGATAAAACTAATTCTTACAAACATACATTTCATGTGAAGTGTAAAAAGTGTGAATTATGTTTTACTCTCTGTCACCTCCTTTAATGTCGAAAAATACAATACCCACGATCAGGTGAGATCACGTATTTAAAGGCTTGTTATGCAAATATCTACAATATTCCATGCACATGCATTTGTATTTGATTTGGGCAAAAATCAAGCTTTGGGAAATGTTCTTATTATAGAACATTTACCAAAAGTAAAATAAAAATGTGTACATGTTGATACAGGGATTAAAAACTCTTGATTAAAACACTGCAATAGTCAACATGCTAACAGTTGGTAGAGACTGTTGAGAAAACTGCACTTCGTAAGGTAATCGGCCAGGCAGATGAGACGCGTGCGGCGTGCCTACTGTCTATAAAATTCAGGGTTGCATACTTAACCCATATCTCAGAATAAGTTGAACTACCTTGTATGTACTGGGAACGAAAATAGAATATTTACCCATGTTGGGATTTACAGCAATTTTTTTACAAGCCCTCATATCATTGTATCCCATTTCAGAAGGTTTAAACCTTATTATATTACTGAAGGAAAGGCTATTTAAAAGGATAATTTTAAGTTATTAAGGATCTAGCTTTATACTATAATACTGAAGCGCTCTAATGTAATTTAATTGTGCTGCATGGTCTTAAAATATTTTATTCTCCTTAAAAGCAATGTACACCCTTTGGGGGGGGGGGGTCATCGCCATGCTCAACTTGTGGACCGGAGAACTTTGGGAACGCTCGTAAACACTGTATTCAAAGCGCATGCAGCGAGTGCACACTGCAACGAGTGCTTGGCTTGAAAATGTAATGATTACAATCATAATCATCTGGAAAGAGAGCGTTAGGATAGTGATAGGTTTAGAAGGCATTGTTCTTCTGCGTAAGTTCCTGGGTTCAAATCCCACACATTATTATTATTATTATTATTATTATTATTATTTGTTTTATATATGTCTATGTAAAACATTATATTTTAACATATCATTTGTGTTTTATGACATTACCTATTCACACACAAAAGTGTAATCACCAATTATTCTTTACAAATAACTAAATAAATAGATGATGAGAAATGTTATGTTCTAAAGTGAAAACACATGCAAATAAGTACAAATTGATATCAGGTGTATGAACCCTCAGCATGTATAACTGCCCCTTAATCTTAGGGGCATAGATGATGTCAGATTTCTGCAGTAGTGTGGACGAGAGGCTACAACATTCCAGGCTTCTTGAAATTGTGCCTATTAGCTATCTTTTGTCCTTCCTGCATGTGCAGGGAATGGGTTTTGCAGCATATTGCATTCAGTTAGAACAAATACTGAAGAAAATACAATATTCATTATAGGAAATATAATATTCAATATAAATATATTATATATAATATGTTAACATTAAAGCTTGCTGTATATGGTTTTTTTTTTTTTGATTTATTTAAGGACGCTCTTTAACAGCTCAGGTCATCAGCGTTGCTGTATATGGGAAACAATATTACAAAACGAATTTGCCATATGTTAAAAGTTTTATTAAAAAAAAGTGCTTCATGCCAGGAGGTGAACCTGTGCTCTTGACGAGGATATCGCTGCACACTCTGCCACAGAGCTAACAGAACACACCAATAGTCAGCGTCTTTAGTGCACGCCATATAACACTACTGCTGCAGTGGCTACAGCTTTGCTGGATACCTTGTGAACCGCGCGCTGTAACGAATAGGAAGGACTTAGAAAAATTTTGCGTTCTAGAGAAGACTCATTATTTTTGTCAAGAGGTGTACATAAATATTCGATGATCATATTTTGTACATCAAGCCTATTTCGAATCACTAGGGACACAAGACACTGAACATATCGGGAATTAATGACATTGTAGTCAAAGGTGCATGGCAATCAGTTCAAGAAAGTAAGATATTTAAATACATTCTCAAAGTACATTCATTACAACGTTCTGACTGCAAGTTTAACTGTGCCTCTAAAATACAAACCTTAGTAGCAAAATGGTACGTAAGCTACACATTTTGATTAAAAATAATATAAAATTCAGATTATTAAGAAGCTAGAAGAAATTTTAACTTTGCATGTCAGTGTTTAAAGGCGAATACTTCTAAAGTTTGTATTGTATGTGCCTTTTCTCTACTAAACTTCTCTGTTCCTTAATTTCATCTAGAAGCACATTATTCCTCCCTTCAAGATATTGATGGAATGTGCGGTATCGAAAGTTTAATAATTTTCCTTATTTGCTTCCTTCTCAGTTTCACTTTGAAAGCGGAAAGAGGAAGAATAGATTATAAGATAAACATGCCTTTAGGGGTAAAGAGAGATGCCTATCTCTTGAGTTCATTTAATGGGCAATTTGAAAGCATTTGTCGCCTGTCATCCGACGCTGTGAGATAAGAACAGCAAGTTAACTAACTCTTTTCGTAATTAATCTCAACCCTGTTAAATACCACATGTAAACTAAGTTAGCTAAAACCGTATTCAGTGAATATTTACAAACGGAACGAAAAAAATGTTTTTGGCTGTATTAGCCGAAATTATCTTAGATTAAACATAGTTTTATTGTAATAGGACTGTTGGATATGCCAATGAAAATGAAAGCATAACATTTTCAAAAAATTATTCATTTCTAAACATAATCTCCTTCCAAATCTATTAATGTATTCCAGAAATTTTCTAAGTTGTTTATATCATTCATAAAATATGATTTCTTCAGCTATGCAAAATACACATCTGTTTCGAGAACAACCTCATTTCCTGCTGGCCATTTCTTCGTGTTTAGGAACAGGAAGTAATCCGAAGGGACAAATTTGGGGAATTGGGGGATGAGGAAGGATTTCATACAAGTCCAATAATTTGAGGTCGCAATAGGCTGGTGCGCAGGCGCTATATTGTGATGGAACAGGGTCTTTTTCCTCCCCAAATGAGCATAATCATTCTTCATTTCATCGTTTAATTGTTCCAGTAGCATATAAGGCGACATTCACTATTTACGGTTTTACCATTTTCCAAAAAGTAAATTTAAAATTAATCCATGAATTCCAAAACTCAACTACAATTACCTTTCCTGCTGAGGAGATTTGCTTTTGCCTTCTTCGGAACTGTATCTCCGTTGTGCAATGCACGGTTTCGAACGTTTCTTCTCTTCCGGCGTATATTTCATCTACTGTCACACACTTTCTTCTCGGAAATTCACTTTGATTCCGTTAAAAACAGCTCCAAATTCTGTGCGGAAGTGACAACTCCTTCTCTTTTCTGGTCAATCGTTAGCAAACCCAACACTTATCTCGACGATAGCATTTTCATTTGCAAATGATTATACAAAGCATCCAGAAAGCCCACAGCCTCAGAAATATCCACCACTCCAACAGAACATCCTGAAAAATCCGCAACGCTTATACTCTTTCTAAACTCAGCAACACCATTCTACACGAAGGTGTAGATTCGCGTAGTATTTGTTCAGGTTTGTTTTAGTTTCTGCAGTTGTCCTTTAAGTCGGCCCTGGTGATCTAGTGATAACCATACTTGCCTCGTAGACCCATGGTTACGGGCTCAATCCCGGCTAGGGTCCATAGATTTTTCGGGCATAAAATCCTAATTTTGGCTTCCTTCGGAAAAGAAGTAAATTAGCGAGCCCCATTTTGTAAATCTGCGGCATGTAAAACGACTTCAAGTCTGAAAGAAGAGGCCTCGGAGCAAAATTTTATCTGCCATTTTACGCCCAGAATTGACGCTGATGACATAAGATGTTAAAGACCGTCCGTAAACAAAGCAAAATGTGAAATAAGTTATCTTTTAAGCAAATAATATTTCATTAGTGAAATTGTGTTGGATTATTTTCAACGCTTGTTTTCGAGGTAAATCAAAGTATTGTGAAATTAAATTTTTATACTAAGATTGGATACTCTATTCTTTTTGGTGAATTTAAACAGAGAAAGGGTTCTCAAATACCTAACTGTTTATAAACATATACACAATCCTTCAACAACAATCCGTACTACCACCTTTTGAGTTTGTATGGATTTTATCGAACAACTCTTGTAAAACGTTAACTGTATGTATTTTAACAAAAACTCCTTTACAGCCCCTTTTGCAAACTACTAACAACTTAATCTTTTTAATTGTATAGCAAAGATTACTACTACAATATGACTTTACAAATATCTTCGGAGTTTTACAACAAAAAGAAGTTTAAGCAGACCGATAAATAGTACAAGCAGACAATGTAAAGACGGAAATACTATAGATGATAATGACTTGTGTTTAGAGACACGAAATCGCTGCTATAAATATTTAGTGAGTACAAGTTAACTAAACATGGTCAGAAAAATAAGAAGTTTGACAGAAACACTAGCTGTGGGCAGTCCATTTCACAGTCTTTTCTGCACTGCTGTTTTATAATTTTAAAGTTGACAAATAATCACAAATAAAATCTCCAAAAATATAAATTTCTTACAAATTACATAAAACCAAAGAAGATTTATTACTTCCTTTCTTAATATGATAAAAAGCACATCAAACTTGACCTATTTTTTGGAGGAAAAGAGGCAAAAGACGCCAGAAAAAGAAAGGGTGGGGAGGTAACTAAACATATGCGATGAGCATACCTTCAAATTTCCTTTCTCGCCGTTTTTGATAGCTCTGAAATCTGAGAAGCGGTTGGCTGATAGTCTAGCAGCGCTTTTGCAATGAAGCCGCTTTTATTGGAAATGGTAAAACCAAAGTTTGTGAACTATTGGTTCTTCCGCTCTGAGATGATGCAAACTCTGCCAAAGGAAAGCGTTTCCAAGAAACCTTATTACACACCAGTGCCGGTTAAGTTATCTTTGGTGGAAATGATAAGTCAACGGCGTTTGTCTTTCTGGCGAGTATTCAATATTATTTTGCCTCTGGGCATTAACTTGGACGATCCAAACACTCTTGAATTTTTAATATCAATACTGTTTCTCAGAAAATACATTTATTTACTTCCCCTATATAGATCTTATGAGTTCTCGAATGGCCATAGAATATATACAATACTTTAAAAAGCACGAGTGAAGATAATAAAATATACCTAAATATTTAATTATAAAATATAATTTGCAAGAACATATTTTATTGGAATTTACACACACACACACACACACACACACACACACACAAATAAAAAGTATCTTTAAACATTATTTTTTAATTTAGAACATATTATTTATGTTTCTGTTCTTTAACATGCCTATATTTTGACACTATTAGCATAAAGAAATGTAATATGCTGTCATTTAGATATACCGCATATAATTGCAGTATAATATTGAACATGTTTGCATTTTAATAGAGTTAGATCGATATTTGTATGCATTTCAGTCTCAATACTGGATACTTTCATATTATCATAAAAACGTATGAGAAATTAGAAATACAAATTTCTCATTTTATTATTTTGAATATTAATAAAATAATATGATATATGATTATTTTTACTCACTGATTTTTAATATTCAGTAGAAATAATTTTATATATTGGGACCGTATTTGGGATGCTTGTGTGTTTAGGAGTCGGGAATTTAATTGATTTATTAATTAGTTTTGCTCCTGGATTAAGAGTATTGAATCGCGGGAAAATTCTGGAATTTTGTGACTCGTTTGAGTCAGCGGGAAGGGCAGGATATCTAGCAGGCTACACAGAAACTCGCGAATTCTCAGTCGACACCATTTATTCATTTATTATTCACTGTCTTTATATTGAATTGTCCATAGTGACTTGAGGATGGTTCTCAGATTTGCGACGATTTATAAATACTTCTTAATTCACGATTGCCGACCACTTCAACTGACTATTGGCTATTGACTCACTGCACACTTCACGCACTTCAACTCTGATTATCTGTTCCCACACACTTTGATTCCAACTAACTATTCCTCACATACTCCAATTGCAATGACTATTCGTGTCTCTTATTTCAATTACAACTACAACTGATTATTCGTGTCTCTCACTGCCTATCTTATACGAATATTATTGTGTTATTAAGCTCCTCCCATGCAAAATATAAATCATAAATCCTCAAATATTATAGACTGGGTTCGATTCTAGCTGATCTATTGGCCATTATACGATCTCTTATTATAATATAGGTTCAATTCTATTCGTTCAGTTTTGGAATGTGGTTATTTGTTGAGCTTCTTTAGTTTCTAAAATTAATATTCTCACGCTATGGCAATTCCAGGAACGGACACTCCTGCTGTAAATAGGCGGAATCTTTTATGATCTGACAGGTCCTTTCACCTTTCTAACTTTTCAATACTTAAATCAACATATTATAATTTGCGACCACGCCCCGGCCATATATAAGCGGCATCTATTTGTTTGGAAATCACGTCAGAAACCGGTTGACGTGTCTTGATGTTACTGTTTAATAGCCATAAAATTTGATATCTGCTAAGATTGACATTTGTTCACTTCTTAAGAAGTCTGTGTTTACAAAAGGGGAGTTTCTTCTTGTTATAAGCACGTTACCTATTTTGCATATTTCTATCTGCGCCAGTTAGGACACATTCTGTGTCTCAGGTCGGCAAATTGCTTTCCGAAATCTTTATTAAGGAGAAAGGTCCGTGACAGGACAAAAGATTTCTTCCCAGGAGAGCCTCTCTGTCTTTCATTGCTCTTTTCTAAAGTCTAACGGATAACCCATAGTTACATTATAACATATACCCTCATAAAAATATACAATAGCCTCTCTGTCTAAAGGCATAACACCGGTGTTTCCTATCAACAACATGATAAAACATGGGAATGAATTCAGTACCCTTAGTACAAATCATACACATATATCGCATCGTATTTGCATTAAATATTAACATCGATTATAATCACATTAGTTTAATTAAATGTGGCTTTGATTTTCGGTTACATTATTTTATGTTGCTAGTGGTATGAAATTTTCCACCTTCGCGAAAACTCTTTTTACATTTGAGGCTAATTATACAGTTATCGCTCACGGAATCCAATTGAAAATGAAACCAAGCTTCAGTCATTTTATCCGATAAAATTAGACCACAAAACTCGCAGTCTTCTGTAACTTCAAAATAACACTAGGCAGTAATGTAAAATTATATTTTAAGCTGAAGACCCCAAAGTAAGATATTAGAGAGTTATTTGCGACTATAGCTTAACAGATGATATGACATTTTATCAAAAATCTCTCTTATTATTGATTAGGCTCAGAAACGAGGTTAATTTGTATACTGAGCATATCCGAAATTTGTGCAATAGCACGTTCAAAAACATACTTCAAAGTGCAATTCAGCACTTTTTATTGCATTTGAAAGAAATCTGTAGATAACTGTCATCAGCCCATCCGCAGTGATATTAGGAAAGAGATCGCTTTTATCATGGGTTTTGGAAGCACACCCAATTTCTTAGTACTTGCTATTTAGACGACATTGAATGAGTTACGGGTTTCCTACACTCGTGTAAAATGTGCTTCTTGCGACAATATTAATTAAAATTGTTTCTGTAGAACTGTTCAGTAAGGAATGATTCTACCTCTTTATACGCATTATTTCTCGCGCTAAAATTTAATTTTGCAGTGTTTTCTTACCTTAATACGTAATGTGCACGTAGTACTAGTTTTATTGTTGCCACTTCCGGTTGCCGCCTGTGAGAGGTGTGCAAGTTGCCTGTAGTAAAATGGAGATGACATGCGACAAACAATATGGCGCTTTGAAATACTGCTTTTGTGTCAACAGATCTTCAGTTCAGGCCTATGCCATGTTATAGGAGGTTCGTGGAGAATTTTTTCTGCTCTATAACACAGCTCGAAAATAGCTCACAATGTTTAAAGAAGGGAGGCAATCAATATCAAAGGAAGGTGAACGCAGAATTCTAGTTTGTAGTCTTAACGGAAGAAAAATTTTAACACCGTTGTTGTCATTATGCTGAGGATCGCCCAGTAGCATTAAATACACTTTCACAAATTCCGAAACTTTCACTTTGTGCCACACACATGTTGGTAAAAGAAAAGATGCATATGAGAAATGTTTGTGCACGGTGCTTTCCAGGGCTGCTGATTCACGAACAAAGGAGCTTTCGCCTGCAGGTTTGCAAGCAGTTGAAGATTATGCTACAGGAAGATGCGGAGACTTTTTCAAAGGTGATGAAACTTGCTACATTTTGAAGCAAACAGCAATGCTCTAAGTGGAAAATTCCTTTTATTACCAAGCAAAAGCCGTTGTTTTGCTGCAAAGTTATGGTCATCTCATTTTTTGATATACAAATGGCTTACCAGTCCACACAGCTGTAACTGGGCAATACTACAGAAATGTCCTGAGATCTCTGCATGGCCATATCGTACGCAATAGATTAAATTTCCAAGCTACAAGGTGGATGCTGCACTACGATAATGCAGGGCCGCACATCACAAATGTTGTAACTAAATCCTCCCTATATTCTAGATTTAGCCCCGTGTGATTTTTTTTTTCTTATTCCGAAACACCTTCATTGAAGCATTTTCTATCATTAGAGACAGTGGGAAGGCTGCTGAGGCGATTCTGAAGGATCTGTCAAAAATTATTTCCATCATGTCTTTGAAGACTAGCAGAATCGCTGGTATAGGCACATTGCATGTAACGGGGACTATTTGAGAAAGATCCTCAAAATTATGTAGTCAAAAGTATTAACAAAATATTGTAAAAGTATTCAGCTCTTCTCTTGAGTATTCAGCTATGAGAACTGAACTGAACTATAGTATCAATGTATATCGAGCAACTGCCTGGAAGGAAAACAAACTAAATAACAAAAACTTGCAATAGAACATATTTTAATTTACGTTTAGTTTATCTTGAAACAGCACCTCAAAAAGTTAATGCATCAGAGAAGATATATAAGCATTTAATTAAATAAATAATGACTTATTGAACAACCTGTATATTATTCATTACTGTACTTTATGGACTTTTTATTGTTTTGAAAATGATTATAGATTATGCTCCTTGTGACAAAATACATGGTTAGATTTTTGAAGTCTAAATATGACTCTTGTTCACTTGCCCACATGCCAAAATACCAACCGATTTATAAAGCTTCATCGAATACTGTTTATTCGCATGACATTACCATTCTCGACTTTTCTCTTAGCTTATTTTAACCTCATTTTTAAGATTATTGATGTAGTTTTATTTCAAGCGCTTGGAAGATTTTTTCACTTTTATTTGTAACACAGCTAGTCGTAGAGAGGACAGAGTTGATATATTTTTGATATTTTCCCTGTTATGATTACAATGAATTATATACGGGGACCAGGTAAAAGTATTGGAAATGTAGCAAAGGACAACAAATTCGTCCTACTTTGCAGTGTGATCATAAATCTTTACTTGGATACTATGGTCTTATTCAATGATATTGACTATTTGTTAAGCAATAAATTAGAATTCACAGTTGAAACTAAATTAATTTGAAACTATTTCTGGACGGTAGCTTGTAGAGAGAGGTAGGAAACCGATTCCATAGATGTTTATCGAAAACTTCAGTTTTTGTCTAATCGTAATAGACGTCAATTCTTATATGATTCTAATAAAACAGTATCTGAATTTAGAGACACTTTATTTTCATTCATTCATTGGTGGTAATAGATTGATATATATCTTCTTAATGCCTTAAGATATAATGCACTTGAAAAAAGGGAAACTCTGAAACTGAGGACTTTGGTTGTATTGACACCGTTATAGAAATCCAACATTTAGTCACTGTTTGTCACAGTTCCAGATGTAAAATGGAAGCCTCAGGTCGAAATGGTTCTGTTTTTAGATATTCCAGTATGTGTAGGGTTCTTTTGTAAACACTTTATTTTACTCCACATGTAAAATTATTGGGAATCAGCTTACAGGATGTAGGAAGGCAAAAAATTGTCACTAATAACTCTTCTATGCTTAATTTGATTTATTTTGTTATGAAAACATCTCTTTGGCCTGCAGTAAACTCTATTGCGATTGATGACTTTTTACAGAGTGCCCAATATGTGTGAACAAAAGGCTAGAAGTTTCTGCATTTGCTTTCCTAAGATGGGTAATTTAGTATTTTTGTTTGTAGATAAGGAAATACAGTGGGAATATTTGAGTTACGGGCCGACTGCATATTGGAAGAAGCCAGTCGCTAAGATTGCATAATGCCTGTGCAAGCAACAGCTTGCAGCTAGTTTGAGGTAACTTAGTCAGCGAGTTTTTTTAGTAGTGTTTAACGCCCGTTTTTACTACTGAGGCACCACAGGCGGTGAACTGATGATACATGAAATGAAATGATATATTGGGAAAGGATTTTTTTAAGGAAGGAAACATTCCAGGCCTAAGTTTAGGGTACCTCCCCGACATTTGCCAGTTATGAGTACTGAGGAAAACTTGGAAAAAAGCCCAGTCAGGGAGGACGGTCCTGGCGGGATTCGAACCCCAGACCTCCCGCTCTCGAGTCCGCGCCTTAACGACCTCGACCACCCGTGGCGGTTTGTCAGTGCTCTTTTCACTGTGTGCAAATTTTGTGTTAGTTATGCCATTACATAAATAAAGTCTTAAAGAACGAGTAAATAAGAACGATACACATGTGCAAACAGATTTTTGCAGAGAAATAAGACAAATCGCACGAAAATATGCTACTATCGCGAGAAACTGTTTGAAAAATTGCTAAACGTCACGATTAAATGACAAAAATCGTATTCGGAACCTCCGTGTTCTTAAGGGAAGAAAAGTTACCTGAAATACAGGAATTCTTACGCAGATGCTGGCAATGTATTGCCGCTGAGTGGCATCGTTTCCGAACATTTCTTTTATCAGAGACTAGTACTCACTATTATCAGTTTTAAATATAATAAAGGTTTATATTTTCATTAAAATATAAATAATATTAACAAAACCACCATTATGGGGGCCGACTCTCATTTCCTTTTTTTCGGTTGCGACGGATACTCTACCCCAGTAAACAGCCGTGCTCAGCAAATAACTCACTGTAGTTTGTTCACTTGAACGGCGACTGTAATCGACAAATCACCCATCTTTGTAGTCTCGCACATTATCTGCTGCACTATGATTCACGTTGGACATTTCAAGAATAGTATGGGCGAATGATGGCAATGGGTTTGCCAGTGTTGACCGAAGACTTCAGAAGTTGTTGACCTTTATTCTCTTAATAGATTTACAAGCATTCATAAAATAGCGAGCATCCCAAATAAGAATTTTTGGTACATTAGTGCTGCTACAGAATAGAAAGATGTGCTTTATTTTACTTGTACCAGTGTTAATGTGTCGAAGGACTTTTTCAATCAGCATTTTTATACAGGTTTTGAAATTCAGCTTGAACTCGCTTTTTGTAGATAATATACATATAATGCATTAATGCATTGTAAATCTGTAACGTTCTCTTACCCCCTTTTATTCTTAGGGTATACTCTGAAGCGAAAAATATCCCTTTTAAGACCCTAAACACTCATTGATAGCTGCTATTCAAATACATAAATTTAATAAGTTCATTTTAACATGTTTTATATTACGTAAAGGCTATAATGCTCAATATAAAACCATAAATATTTAATGGTAATAAATATTTAGCTATGTTAATTTAAGAAATCCATTTACGTAAGATAAAAACTATAATATTTGATTTAAAACTGAAAACATTCATTGTTAATATGCTTTAATAATATAAATTAATAAGCTCATTTGCACATGATTTTATATTAGAAAAAGGCTATAATGTTCAAAATAAAGTCACAGACATCTAATGGTAATAACTATTTAGTTATTTAATTTAAGAAGTACATTGGCGTATGTTATTGCGTAAGATAAAGGCTATAATATTCCATTTAAAGCTGCAAACATTCATTGATAATATTTTTAATCATATAAATTTAATAAGTTCATTTGCACATGTTTCTTGCTAGGTAGGGTCTTTAATTTTCAATTCAAATAACAAATATTCTTTGGTAATGTTTTAAATCGTGTAAATAAGCTCATTTTTATAGAGTTCATGTATCAGATAAGGGCTATTGCAATGTATGTCTTAATGTTTGTTTGTTG
The DNA here is from genome assembly GCA_030762175.1 of Metallyticus violacea. Classification (NCBI taxonomy): domain Eukaryota; kingdom Metazoa; phylum Arthropoda; class Insecta; order Mantodea; family Metallyticidae; genus Metallyticus; species Metallyticus violacea. The sequence goes on along the minus strand of CM060842.1, from coordinate 92,845,790 downwards.
GCTTTTACGACAATAATTCATAATATAAATGTAACGATTCAAAGGACCACATACATAGCCAAGAAACGAATAGATTAACTACTGGTGAAATTTCTAATATTAAGAGAATCAACCAATGGCAAGCGTAACAACATTAATAATGTGTACCAAGAAAGAAACACGAGACAAACAGTTTTGTTGAAACTAATAGAAATTAACGAATTTCATTCGTTTAGTATATTTATGTTGAAAGTAAGTTTAGTTAGTCTGCTTTGTATTCTGTAGGAAGAAGTTGTGCTTATATTCCATTAGAAGAAATCGTGGTTAGTACTCCGTAAAGAGTAGAGCTGTATTTAACATTACCTAAAGATAAGTGGCGATTAATATTTCGTGGGAAGAAGTTACAAATTATTAGTTGTGAATAATAAGAGGTAACGAGTTTGAGTTAGTATATGTATAGGAATATATTATACGAGTTATACCGGGACGAAGACAAAATAAGGCGTGTCAAATATATAATAGTGGTAAAGAGTATTTACTGAGAGTATCAAATAAAATCAAATAGATTATCATCATTATTACCAACCATGAAACAAACATTGCCATTAAAGGACGGTTGTCGGGAGAGAAATATAAATTTGTCTCGAATTCGGTCTATGTCTAATAATATTCTCAGAGCACATTTTAATCAGAAAAGTGTGCCAATGTGTGTTGATGACAAGACATTAACAAATTCCGTAGACTATTATCCATTATGCATTTGTTATACTTAAAGTCACACTCCTTTCACCCCAGAAATATCAATCTGAAAAATTCAGGTATAATACCAAACAGTGAACTAGCCGAGAATATTGTGGTGCTAATTTGGCACCCAGCGTCTACGGCGTCGTCATTTAATTTCCGCTACAACTCTATGTTGTAAAACAGTAAAGATTGTGCAAGGGTTTTATAAAAACTTGGAAATGTATTCATTTTCGCTGATTGTTTAAAAATTCTGAAATGGCCACTTCATCGTTTTATGCTTTATATATACATCTCTAGTAAGCAGAATTCAATTCAAGATGTTATCTTATATTTTTTTTAAAAAAATCCACAAATAAGGATATTTCTATTTATGTTACCATATTATAGTATTTTAATGAGCATTTTGTATAGTGAATATTTTATGTAGTTTTCAGATTCTTTCTTTAATGTAATATAGTCAATGAGAAAATGATTTATAATATATAAATTTGTGTTGCTATATTTTCTGAATAATAAGCAGAATATTCGTAGTCCTTTCTAACGCTATTATTTATTTTAAACACCCATATTCGCCCAATGCTATTCATATTAAAAACTGAACAGTCGGTTGCAAAACTTATATAAAATGATAGCAGAAGTGATTAGGAGATGCGAGATCATTGGAGGCTATTAATTTACATGTCCAATCCCAAAAAAGTTATTTCATTTATAGCAGATTTCGGCAGCAAGAAGTAAAAATGGGTTTCCGTGGTAGAGATAATGACGTTGCTGTTGTTGCCAAAAGCAAGAAATGCACTAAACTGCAGCGTAGTTGAAATGGTGCGAAAAGACTGACTGTGTCAAATGTCTCTCAAACATAGATTTAAGGCATTTGTTATAACAATCTTGATGAAATCTTACTTAACCTAACGTAAGGGATCCGCGTAAAACTCAAACCTGACTTAGGAGTTAAAGTTCCCAGTCTCGTTTGAATAAGTTGGTGAGAAGGAATGCTCATGTTCCTCCCTATAGTAATATTATGAAATAGTTGGCGACTCTGCAAAAAATTATTGAATTAAGAAAGTGATATACAGGGCCGCCCTGGTGGAGGATAATGGGTACATATGACGCATTATACTGAAAATGAAAGAATTTTTATTTGTAAAGGGAAAATAAACATTTGCAATGTAAGTAGAAGGTGTAGAAAGTTAACTGAGGAGTACATGATGAACGCAGTAACGATTAATAAGGTAAGAATATCGTGGACATAAGGGAAATCTGAATTAAAACTTTGGGGGATTAAGAAAGTTAATTTATTTTCTAGATAATTAACTTACTTTTACAACATCGATGCTATCTTTCTTTTTATCAAGGCCTTTCTCAGAATTACACTCCATTTGATTTTTTTAGTAAACATAAAAAACAGCTTTCAGAAGTTTTTGTTTTTGTGCTCCAGGCTGTTATCCACCCAACATATTTTTCTTTCTGTTCATAAAATATTTAGTACTCTGAGCTCACTTTGTTCATAGTTTATGTAACCTTCCAGTTTTGCTAACCTAATTTCAGTTAAATTTTTGTTATTTCGTTAGATTAGTTTTCGTGCGGAACTGCTGCTAGTTACTGGCAGAGTGAAATAAACGTATTTGGATTCCATGACATTGGAGGTAAAAGTCATTGAAACAGCAGGCCAATTAGTAGAATTGGGGGTGAAAGTGCATCTCTTCGGCAACCAACCTGACACTTCTTTCCAAAAATGTGTACAAAGAAAAGCAGTTATATATCCCTTCCTTACTTTACTTGCAGTTCTGTACATGGAATAATAAGTTAAAAATGGAACAGTATTTGAGGTTTTAGTTCTTTGTGTAAATACAAATATTTAGTTGCTCTAGTAAAATTTAATTTGTAACTATAGCAATAAAGAGAATGTCTCTCTGGATGTTGTTTCAGTTTCAAAGCGAAACTTTAACATACACTTCGGAACTATCTTGTGTTTCCACAGCTGCGGCCCTACTTAGCTGTTTCATGCAGGTACTATTTTACTAGTAGAAGCGTGAAAGCACCTAAGTTGAGGTGCTTGTACAGTACTTGAAAACTTTAATAAATTATTTTATTGTTCCGAATTAAAAGAAATAAAGATGTAATAAGAGAAACATAGGTCTGTAAAGAGTAAAAAAAAAAAAAAATCTATAAAATATAGGGCCATTCAATAATTTGATGACCGACGCGGTAACAAGGTGTACATCGGCCAATAAGTCATCGCTCACAGTCAGATGGGCTACACCAAAGTTGGGGTAAGTGGGATGAGCACACAGTGATAGTGATAGAAACACTGGAGCGATAATCTGGTAAACCCTAATTCACTTAAACATTTATGGACTTCTCCATGAGATGCAAGGAGATTCAGAGACTTGGTGCCTATATTTTCCTTATATTTCTGGCATATACTTACGAAATTATTACACATTACTCTTCCTAACACTCTTTTAGCAATTATACTGGTTTCTTGGTGTTGCCCTTATTTGGTCTAAATGTTTTGGGATATTGCTAATTCATATCGCATTGCGACTTGGAGAACTCGATCACTCGAGAATTTCTCTTCGTGTAATTACCTGAAGCATGAACGGATTTGATACGGACACACAAATCATAAATGAGCACTCGTTGTAGAATAAAATAATTCCTTTAGTACCCTTAGAGATTTACTCTAGGATTAGACATGCGTTGTTTCTTTCACTGTTCAAACGACATTTGAAACTCAAAGTCAACAGAAATCCTGCCTGCCCGGCTCGGCTCATGTAGCCCGGTTGGTCTTGAGCGATAGCAGTTCCTCAGTCGTCTCGTCGGTCATCAAATAATTGAATGACCTGTGCCGGATGCTGAAAGCAGAAAGCTTCCATTTGAAGTCTACTTTAGGACTGGATTACATTTTCTTTTTTCAGGAAATTTATCTGAAGTTGTGCCTATAAAGAACGTATAAATTCATATACAACTGTGTACTAATTAATTTTCAGTTAATAATTATATAGTAAAATGTGGAGTTTAATAGAAAAGAACATACTGATTTCAAAAATTAAAAAATCGAGAATATTTGCACAGATAGCAGGTATACTTTTTGCATTATAATATAGACAAATAATGAAAATTTATCTCACATTTTACAGAATCTCTCCTTGTATACTCACAGGCCATGCACCCAAAAAGCTTTTTATTAAATTGCATTACCTGGATATTAACAACGTATTAGATACAGATATATTAGATAAACTGAAAACTGTTGGATTAAAATCTCTTACCTGTATATGTCTATATTTCCTAGTTACTAACCTTTGATGTTAATAAGAGTATTCACATAAATATATGATATGCAAGGCACAATATAAAAAGAAAAAAAATACAAAACAGCATAAAAACTGTGAAAATGATTGAATTAACCACTAGAATTGAGCAAATCAGTGTCTAATTTAAGTGCGTCAGTATTTTTAATTTCGATTTTCAGCTTTAAAATAAAATCTTTTGAAATTATAGTTAGAACTTTAAAAGATTTGAAATTAATTTAGTATGTGCATTTCATATTTGACACATTTTATGTGCAGATATGATTGTTTAAATATTAATAGTTGTTTATTGTAACAAAGTCCAAATAATTTTATGGTAAAACTGTTAAACTTTGTAAAGTCCTTTCAAAAAGCGGAAAATATCAGGAAAAATTATTTTGAATAGTGTGTATTTTAAAAAGTATCCAGTTTGTATTTACCTGTGCAATACTTCTGGGGATTAAATTGTGAACAGACCAAGCACTGGCCGAAGCATTTCAGAAGTCTATATTGATTAGTACATAGATCTGATTACGTCATATTCACTGACACATGCTAATGAGTCATTAACACAAATAAGCACATTAGAGCTTAGGAACTAGCCTGTATCTTTGCTTTCTAAACGTTTATGGAAGAGAATTAAGACCATGAAATCTTGTGTAATCCCGTTTAATACGGAAGTTAAGAGGATTTTGCCCAACAGAGAGCGTGTTTATTCGAGTAAACTGGTCGATATTGCGGTCGCTGTAGATGCTAAGCCGTTTTCACTAGCAGGTTAAGTGCTCTGAAAGAGGAGGAGGTGCTAGATTTGTAGCACTACCGTGTGAGCTGATCCAAATGCAAAAGCAGGCAAGCTACTCGCAGCTTCTCCAGTCTCGGCTAATTGTTCATTACAAATCTTCCGCAACAATTTGTAGTTCCCATTTCTCATTTCAGAAAATACAAGTAGGGAAGGGAGCTGTAGCTCTCGCTCTGAATTTACGAGCAGAGTAAAGTCTACGACTTAAAACGAATCAGCTTGCTAGATAAAAGAAACAACTCTGAAATGCCAACGTAAAAATTCATACCGTTAATGATTGACTAACAAAGTAAACGCAATCGTGGAGACGCAACATTAAGTTCAATTTAATGAAAAAATTAATTGTTATTACTGCAGATATATGAAGTGTTAATTTGATTCACTTGACTCGTAGTAAATTGATACTGTCGCAATGCCCTGCCTATTCACCCGCCTAAAGATTATTTTACACTTATTCACCAAACTGGAATAGGACTGAGAGCATGGCAACAACGCTGATCTAAAGAAATCCTAACCATCGTTACTATAAATGGGACTAAGTTAAGGAAATATCTGACCTAGGTCCACTCTGAAAATAAAAACAATACTCAATATATCTGATATTTATAACCAATAAGAGTAACTTACATTCATGATGGATGGCCACCAAGAAAATCGTTATAGAGCAGTTGGCTACACGTCTACCCTCCTCAACACTTATCTTCTTAAAAACCGTTAAAGGCCGCTTCTCTTCCCTATGTCGCGCATGCGCAGAAGCTAATTTTCCTTATCTTCTGTAATATTTTCCAACCGTCACTTCATTTCTAATTCTTTACCGACACAATGCTACAATATATTTCCCCACATTTTCAATCTCCCATATGGCATAATATATAGGCATGAAGATTCATAATTATACAACTTACTTGATTTCCTCCATTGATTAAATTTTCGCTGTTTCTTGCAAGTACAACCTATGTAAACTAATCATGACATTCTCACTTGTCGGTCCTGGTGGTGTAGTGGTAACCATACTTCCCTTCTAAATCCAAGATCGCGGGTTCAAACCCGGTCAGGATCGATGGGTTTTTTTGGGCGTAAAAAAAAGTATGGCTTCCTTCGGAAGGGAAGTAAAGCCGTGGGTCCCGTGTCGTACATTTACGGCACGATAAAGAACCTCAAGCCTGAAAGAGGAGGCCTCTGAGCAAAATTTGTCGATCCGTTTCACGCCCTGATTTAAATGGGACGCTAATGACCTGAGAGGTTAAAGAGCGTCCGTAAATAAACCAAATAATAAAACACTTCTGACCTCCGTCACCTTTCCGGCAATATTTTTTTTTAGTTTATGTAATTATGTGTGTGTGCGTATGAGAGAGAGAGAGAAACCTATAGAGGGAACAAGTCAACCTCTTAGTAATAATAGTAATAATTAAAAAAAATACAAAATTGTACCATTACAGTTTAATGTTATCTCCTTTTATTTAGATAATGTGTTGTTCATTTTGTGGTGTGCTTTTGTTAAAATTAAAAAGTTTGGTAATTTTCTGAGACTTATAACTGTCCTTGTTTTTATTATATCTAGATGTGCCTCTTTAACAGTTTTTTTATTTCTAGAGTTTGGCAGCATCTCTTCAGTTTTTTCCCTTATTTATTCTAATACAGCATTACTGAGCTGGGCTGTATGGACCAGTTTCTGAAAGTCAGATGTGCTTCCCAGCAGATTAAATCCTAGACTCAGCATTCCACACCATTTATTTTGGTTTGTTTGTTTTTGCTGCTACTGCGCATTTGCCACAGTAGCTCAGCACAGTACTTTCCAATCACTGCTGTGTTTCTTTCTTTAAATTCTTATCATAATTCCTCTGCAGTTCCAAAAACTGTTACCATGATCTTCTTTGTGAATTGTTTCTCGCTTTTAAAAGGGCCACAGTAAGAGACCATAGTTTCATCTTCTGTGAGATGGATTCCAATACTGTCCTCTTGCTACCATGGCACAGGTTCAAAAACTTCTGACAACATTCCACGCGCACTTGCATTTAAACTGCCAAAAGAATTGGGGGCATCCATTTTGCATTTATTTTAAGCATATGGAAATTTTGATGAAGGATGTGAAATACAGTTTCAGAAAGCCTCGATTTTGTCTTCAGATACCTGTAACTCAGAATTTCATCTTCTACAAGAAAGATGTTTTCTTGTGTCCACACATCCACGTGGGTCATCTTTAAGGCTCTCTTTGCTCACACAAAATAATTTTAATCATTCTTTTACAGCGTAATAGGAGGAAAAGTTTCCCTAAGTACACCTGGTTTAAAATCCTTTTTAATTGAACATTTAGTCACTTTTCTGTGTTAATTTTTAATATCACACTGTATTTATAACACGTGCTGACTTACGTGTGCATTTCTCCAATCAACTGAACAGTGTGGCAATAAAGAAAATTCAGTGTTTACACTCCTGAAAAATGCATCAGATACCATGAACATCGGAACAATGATCTTGTATGCAATTTGTCAACTGAAAAACATTCACGTTGAATATATGAACTTTTAATATATTCAGTAGTATAATTTAATGTTCTGGCCGAAAGTGATTATCATCAAATAAGATATAACTTTCAGAAAGTACTTTGTAGAACTATAAAAATAGAAACAGAAATAGCTTTTGAAGATATTAAAGATTATTTGAAACAGTAGAATAGATTAAATTGTGTGTAGATAGTAAAAAAATACGAACATCTACATTCCAGTTAGTTTTTAGTAGAAGTAGTTAGTGTGTATTTATTTCAATAATGACTTCCGGATACCTAAATAAACATTATCTAGCGCACGGATTTAGCCAGATGGTTCGTGCTCCTGTTTACACATATGAAATATTGAGAAAAAACACAGCATTACATATATACAAACACCAAAGGCATTTACTGCAATGGTTAGGAAATAATCATGAATTCGTTACATACATACATATATATATATACCAGAAAATAAAACAATGGAAGTATATGAAAGTATATAAGTGCATTATCTCTTCTCTACTCAGAGATTTACTCTTGCCCACCTTATCTTCGCAATCAATTTACAGACTTCCTACCAATAATTCCTATCCAATACCACATTTAGACATGCCACCCTACTCCTCCACCTCACAAAGTTTTTGGAGAGAATCTGCGACCTCCAGCACTCTGTAGCTTCACATTGTGCAATAATATTTACCCACTTTTTCTTTTTACCACACACAGGACACATTCTTTCTCCCGTGTCATTTTCTGCGCATTCCATCTCGCGAGGCGCAACCGGTTCTGTCTTCTCCTGTCATTTCATTTATATATGCCCCTTATAGTTCTGATTGTAATTCCAGTTTGATGCTCAGTTCTCACTCCCTAATCAACCAATCAACTAATCCCTTTATTACTTTTCTCCAAATATTTCTTTTATTTCTTAATCTCAACTCCCACACCCACCCCATTCCTTCCAATCAATTATGAAATAGGAACGCAAGTACTAGAAAAATGCCAAATCAGGCTTAACCGCTCTCTACGGGCTCGAGTATTCGTGATATATAGGCATCTATTGTAACTAGAGGGAAATCGAGTCGAATATTTAAGTCCTCGCCTAAGGGAGTCGTCCTTCTGTATCGGCCAGGAGTTTATATTTAGGAAACATTCAGGTAAACATAATTTCTTTGAATTGAAAGAAATGAAATAAGAAAAATACTATCAATGTATAATAACATCAACTATATTGTCACTCTTCTTTTGACAATTAAATTATTTGCGTGAAACTTTATGCTTAAATACGGATTTGGGTCTGAAATTATTACAAAATAATGTATTTCAGAATATAATCTAATTTGAATGAAAATTAATGTGATTATTTCAGAGCTCCTCTCATTATATGTGTATCTAATTTGACTCGATGATAATACAGCACAACCTAATAAGAAAATAAACCATAGCTATTTTAATTAAGAACAAAGAGGTAGATTTAACCTTTGTCTTTCTTTCAAGTTAATCTCCTACCAATCGCTTTTGTAATTGATATTTACAAATAAATAATTTTAGATTAAATTTGCAATACAATTTGACTGATACTATAATCAAAAATGACATCATAGCTTCTCAAATTATATTTCTAATGTGCCTTTGACTTCAATATAATATTTTTAATGAAGAAAATAACACGATTATAGCACGAGGAGTACCTTGGGCTGCGTATAATGACGCTACAGTTCAAAAGTATTGTAAACAATCTGCTTGCAAAGCCTGCGATAATGGGAAAATAGATGTGTAGTGGTACAGGCTCTATTTCGAGCCATGTTTCTCCTAACAGGTTTCGATTACTAAACAATACGAATAGTAAGGGCATCTCGTGGAATTGAATAGTGGTTGAGACTGTTGCACATTTAAATGAGATGTTCGCGTTCTTGATTGCAAATGTGGTAAGAACCAGATAGTTGAGTATTACAAGAAGATTTTAATGGAGCCAATAAATTTATCTCCTACAGCAATGTTCATCAAAAATGCTTTTTAGAGATATTTACTATACTTTTTTTTCCCACACTAAGCCATAAACATTTAAATGCTGGAAAGGGAATTAGATAGCGTGCGACGTCTGAACCGAGTCTCAAGCCAAGAAACCTGAAAAGTTAACACGATATTTTTGCCCTAGCGCGACATCATTGCGAACTTCTGTTTCTGTGAAATAAGTCCCAACTTAGAAATCACCTCTCTAACGCGGTTGACAGTTTTCTATCTGTGGGCGGAGTTTTTCGGTCGTGGTTATGGAATGTTTAATTTGAATCACGTTACTAAAGGGTTTGGAACCATGGGTTCTGCAAGTAGAACAGCACAAGTGCACTATCAAATATCTGATAATATAAATTTTTATCACTAGCATTAAAGTATATCTTCCTGGCGTTCTTTGTGCAAATGAATTGTGTAAATGATATAGCTGAAATTAGCTGAGTACTCTAAAGGGAAACGATATTGCTAGTTGCGGGTGTCTGTTCTTTCAAACGCTATAAAACTACTTGTCTTGCCAGATTAACTTGAATGAGAGAACGTACGCTTTCACGGCCGGAATCATAGATGTAACTACAATTTTCTTTCGGGATGTTTGTGCCGTGGTCTGCCTCCCACCAGCTGACCGACCACCGCCCGCCCAGAATCAACCAGCGGAAAGCACGGGCAGTATAAATATAGCGACTCTGATAGCCAACACTTCAGAAGCAGTGATACCTTCTCCGAGGAATTTCGTCCACGCCACTGAAGATGTTCGCCATAGTTGCGGGCGAAACGTCTGGCATTCTCTTCTACAGCAGATCACAGCTGAAGAAAATTGTAGTTACATCTATTAATTTGAATTATTAGAATGACTATTTGTATTAAAAATTTAAATGTTTAACCATTAGCCTGAAATATGTGCAGAATAACTGGGAAATACTGGACATTCATAATGCATGTGCAGATAGCAGCCTGTACTTCATTGAAATGTCAGCTAGTTCTTATGCGTTTGTAGTGCTTTCATATAAATTGTGTACTAATTGATTTTCGCTAGTTATATCACTATATAAGTATAGTTTTGAACGTGTTTTTATGTATGATATATGTACAAACGGATTCTTGCAGAGAACTGGTAAAACAATTGATAAGAAAATATTGACAATCGTGTTCCCGGTAGTAAAAGATTTTTAAATGCAGCATTATTTAATGTTTTTCAGTAAAACTATAAATACTAATTTTAGGAAATAATTGAGGATTTAACATATATTTTGTTTTGATAATTGTCATGGGTTATGTTCTTCTGGATTACTTTGGCTTGCAAATATTATGGCGACACTATCTCCCTTTTTGCGGTTGCGGTGATTGCTTTCCCAGAAAGCAGTCACGCTCAGGCAGCCCATAACTTAAATAACTTCACTGTATTTTTGCATGTATTTCTTTGTCAAGGTTTTTGATTCATGTAACAACATTGCAACGACAATCATTTATACCTATAGGACTTTAGTTATAAATCTTGTCCGTTTATGTGTTTTCTACCTCTCGGCTAGAAGGCGCAACGCAGCCGCCCAGGCTCGTACTTCAATTCTCAGCTCCTTCCTTTTTAAAGATTTGAACGCCGCTTTCTGAGCTCATTTCCTGCCTGTCTTACAGCAATATTAGTTTGTTAGGAAATTGTCAGATTATTGACTCTAGAGCAACGCAGTTTTGTGTGTAAATCGTATTTTAAATATGAATCAGTTCGTCATATACGTGCGAAAGTAACTCGGAAACTCGATAATCAGTTGCCTCTTTCCAGAACTGCAATTCAACATATTATGTACAAAACTGAATATACAGGTCCAGTGCAAAACAGATATTACGAATTGAAATGTACATTTTAACAAAGAGAAAAACGAGACAAAATGGGGGGGGGGATACTCATAAAAACTTCTAAAAGCATTCCAAAACCAAAATAATTTCAACAAATGGGGTTTAGGATTACAAAGTAAAACAATTCGAAATTAAGTCAGAAATATTACGGTGGCCGAACTGAAGCGTGTGTTTTCCCAAAACAATGTCTCATTAACGAGATAGAACAACTTAGGACATTCTATAAGGTAAACTTGATACGTGTATTAGGATACTGTATTGAAGTACTGGAACTGCCGGCTGCCTCATGCTTAATAGGAGGGGTGCTAAACACTGTGCTAGCGGACAAGGTTTATAACTAAAGCCCGGTGAAACATAAAGCGTAAACCTAATGAAGGAAAGCCAGTAAATTGTTGCAATCAGCTGTTCAAAGCACGTTTTAATATTCTGTGTAAATGATAAAGGCATATAATAAGTTAAGGAAGGAACATCTATGAAATAAAATGATGGCCTTCAAAGTTGCAGAGTTCCCATGTACGTGAAAATAGCGCGCTTCTAAGCTTCACGTAGTATTTAGTAATCACCAACTTTTGTCATTTTTTTATTTCTAGAATTACTTGTAGTATAGAATCACAACTATTTTTGTTTGTAAAATATTATTTTGAATTCAATGCTTTGTATGAGATTCAGGTTAATAATACGAGAAAAAAAAAAGGGATGCAAGAGAAATCTATATTAAATTCTAATATTACTATTACTTTCTCTCTCTCTCTCTCTCTCTCTCTCTCATACAGTATGCTCCTTTGCAAAAATGCAGGACTATAGGTGTTTGATGTTAACATATGTCAAAATACAAAATGCACACCATTAAAGTCTTTAACACTTAAGTACGCTTTTTAACATAATTTGCATTTTCAATATTTACACGGTTCACTGTTGCCTAATTAAGTTGAATTCCTTTAATATTTTGACAAAAAGTTTTTTAATGTGTCAATGGCCATTGGAACGGGTATTATTGTTTGTGCCCCCACAGTTGGGTGCCAATTTGGAACGGTTTTTGTGGGGTTCTACAGTAAGGGATAATTTGAAACGGTTTTTGGTTTTGGTTTCAATGCAGGGGGGATTGATGGGTTCTCAGGGAAAATTTGGACTGTTTCTAACGACTTGAAAGTCGTTAGGGGGGGAAGGAGATTGTTCGCTGTATTAATAAGTCCGGCACTGTTTGAACATTTGATTTATTTAATAACTTAGCAGGTTACTTCCTGACGGCTCGTAGCTGACCTCACTACACACTTAGACTGACTTTAGAAAATAATTTACACTGCCCTCAACTGAACTTTAAGACTGATTACTTTTAAACGACTCAAGCTGCCTGCTTCTCGTTTATTTCTTTCGGGTCTCTCGTATGATGTCCTCTGTTTCTCCTGAATGAATGTCTGAATCTGAATCTGCGAAGGTCTGAATGTGCGAGAGAATGTCTCCGTGAATGTCTGAATGTATGACTATGTGCCTACTGAGTGTCTATGTCTACTGAGTGCGACTGCCCCTCTGACTTTTGTACTCTAGTTTTTCTACTACATCGCCACGCCTTTCGCTAAATTAAATTCCCTCGTATTTATCTATTTCTGTGTTACATGTTCATCATTGGCTATCCTAAAATTATTTATTGGTATCTAAGTTCTCCTGATTCGTTAACTTTTATCCGAAGACCATTGGCTAGAATTATTCTTTCCCCCCTGATCTAACGTCTTCCCACGAACTTGAATTTTCCCAGAACAAGCTGTCGTAAATTTCGGCACTTTCCTTATATTCTGATTTCTATTGAAAATCTTTTGCCTTCCTTAGTTTGTAGATTCCTAAATGTTCCTAGAGATTAAGCACATGTGGATGGGCTGTTTTTTCGGCTTTCCTGTAATAAAACATTTTCGTCTCCGTTCTGACATTTTCATTTTCTCTTAAATTATTGCTACCTCTGACTTTGTTAAATACTGTCCCGTTACGGCCACATGTTTCTCTTATTGTCAACTCCTAAGTATTTCCTGGGTAGAAGGTTCGTGACCTAACAAAAGATAGTTTATCCTTTCTTCAGCCTTGTCTAAGGAGCGGTCAGTGAGTGGAGTCAGGTATACATATTCGTCTTTCTCACATATTTTACACAAAATGTATACAAAACCCTTTTGTAAGTTACAAGTTACAAATTATTTCTATTTTTGTTCTACCTATCTTTAAATGATTTTCTTATACATATACATAACAATTATTCTTCTCAAATATAATGCCTTTATAAATATAACTCTGCAGCCTTTTAATTAAATTAATAAAGGCAGCCATATTTCCGGCTTCACCATCTATCGACTTTTCTGTGTATTTCGCGTTTTTTAGTTTACAAATATATGAAATGATTTACTGATCGCGAAACGGGGTAGAAACGCTTGGTTTTACCATATCCTGTTAGGAGTGATGTCCATTATTAAAATACGTTTTTTATGTATCAAGCACAGCGGACGCAATTTTTGCTTTTTCTCAACGAAACTTGATACTTGTAATTACAATAAATTAATAAAAACAGTTTTTGAAAATCAGGAAAATTGGACCATTAAGAGTGCGGGTCTACCTGAAAACCGAAATTTAAAGAGTGAGTTTTAAAGACAATGACATTCTGAGATGTTAAAGAGCATCTACATATAAATAAAAATAGCATTTGTAACTTGAAATATTTGATATTATTGGTTTTTAATATTTGTATAATAGACATTATTTATTGAAATGATCTCTATATCATCTGTACTCATAAATGCAGAGAGAATGATAAATCCAGTCATCGTAATGCTTTGCTTAATCCTCTATCGTAAGGATGGGAAGAATTTCTTGCGTTTTTTCAAATCTTTTTCCCGTTAGAGAAATTTCTGTTATAATTGCGCATTTTGTTCTTTGTTTAATGTCACTTTAATGCTGTCCTTATGATATTATTAAAGTGTGTAAGTACAGAGTGAGACATTTTTTTAAATGTGAAATGCGAACTTACTGAATACGAGTATAAAATTATTAAAAATGTTTAATCAGAAATATCCGGATGTTGTTCATTTGTGTAACTGTTGACATTCTGTGATATTCAGTGGAAGAGTGATAATTTTAATTATTAATTAAATAGCATTTGCAACACACTTTTTATCCAAAATTTCTACAGCATTTTTTGACGTAATAAACTAAGCATTTTATAATTAAAATTGTAGTTTTTATTCTAGTGTATGTAATCTTTCTTAAGGAATGTTTAAAATGTTTATTATTAAAATTGTGTGACAGGAATGTTAAGTAATGTCTTTTAAATATGTTTATTTAGTTCTTCTCCTAATATATTTTTGTGTATTGGCTCTGTCGTAAAATTCTCTTGACGTCACTGAATGCTCCAGAACATGTACCAATTCTTAGGGTGACTGGAAGAAACAAATATATGTCCCGCTTCTGTTCAAGTAAGCAGAAACCGATGAAAACACTTAGTTTTTTTCAGCAAAGAGTTATGTTGATCCCAAAAGAGATTGAATTCGTGAGGTTAGGTTGTTATAGACTAATAATAATAACTATAATAACTGAGACAACAGCATTTCTGTTTTATGCTGGAAACATGTTTAAATATAAATGAGGGAATCTTATAACTACAAGCCTCTGGTTCCTACAATGTGTAGCTAGCGATATATTTACACTGTATTCCCAATACTCATCAGCAGTCTAAAAACACGCTAAGCAAAGAAGATAATGTGATGTACTTTCAAGCTACGTAAATAAAACAATGGTGCATTATAATGGCATTTAGATAAGTGTTTAAAACTACCAATAATCTAGTACAAGCAGTTCCTTTATATATAAAAGCGAAGTGTTGCTTAGCCAAAGCAGAAAAGGTATGTACACCCTTAAAAAAAAAGGCATCCCCAAATTCTACGAGTTGATCGGAGAACTTCGGGGACATCGTAAACGAGTACTCACAACGCGCATGAAGCGATTGGCACACTGCAGTGGGTGATTTGCCTGTAAATGTAATGGTTACAATCATAAGCATTTGGAAATAGAATTTGGGATAATAGAACAGCGGTGACTGAGAGGTTTAGAAGGAATTTCACCTCTGCGTAAGCTCCTGGATTAAAATCCCACAAAACATTATGCTTTTGTTTTGTTTTATTCTTGATTTTATAAGTGTATATGTAGAATATTATGTTCCCCTAATATCATATTATATTTTAACGTATCGTTTGAGTTTTATGGCATTACTTATGCACACACAAAAACGTAATAACTAACGTATTCTTTACAAACACACGGACAGAAAGTAAAAATACACAGAAATAAACCAAGTTAATATCTGCTGCATGAACTCTGAGCATGTATAACTGCCCTCAATCTTCTGGGCATAAATGACATCAGATTTCTACAGTAGTGCGGACGACATTCAACAATATCCAGGGCTTTTTGAATTTGTGCCCATAAGACATCTTTTGTCCTTCTTGCATGTGCAGGAAATGCGTGTGCAGCATATTGCATTTAGACAGAACAAATACTGAAGGAAATATTACAACAGTCATTATAAACTAATTTGTCACAACACGTTACAAAGGTTTAATAAGAAATAAAAAGCTCTTCTTGCCGGGAGGCGAACCTGTGCTCTAACCTCGGCATCCCTGCACTCTCTGCCACAGAGCTAACGGAACACACGTCAGCGTCTTTAGCGTATGTCATATAACACTACTGCTGCAGTGACCACGCAGTCTTGCTGGATACCTTGTGAACCGCGCGCTGTAACGAATAGGACTTACAAGAACTTTGCGTTCTAGAAATCCACTCGTTATTTTTGTCAACATGTGTACTTACGTATACCTTTTTTCAAAACATCTTCTTGTCGCTAGTATAGAGCAAGTGCCGATTAAAAAAAAAACTCGTGAATTAGTCATTGAGTTTTACTCTGGTGTGTAGGTTAATCCGCACTTACATTGGCAACGACACTAAGCGCAGGGATTGGCTCATCTGCATATGACATTGTTTTGCATCTAGTACTTCCACATATGTTATATGAGAAAGACAGAAAATATGAACACAGGAAAACAGGAAAGAAATAAGCATTTTCTTAAATTTAATGGAATTATAGTTAGTGTTTATTTTGTGATGTTTGAAGAATCATAGCGAACGTGTGTGATGCTTGAAGGGTTTGAAATTCCATATCTATGACTGTAGTTACAAAATACAGCTGTTATATATTTAAGCCAAGTGATGAGCAACATCAGCCAGTCCACTGCTTTGTGAAGAACTCTAAAGGTGGATATGTTGTTAGTTTAGATCGCAAACGTTTTGTGCAATAGAAAAACTTTCTGCCATTATTACGTACTGCTAGGAATGTAATACATTTTCTCTGCTGAAATTAGCGACCATAGCAGCAGATAAAATGAGATAATCCATCATTTCGGTTTAACGTCGCCTCGTATAGCAGAGCATAAGAAAAAACTGCCAATAATTAAGTAAACTCATGCACGGTATCAAGATTTTAAGATTGGCTAGCTGCCTGTTTAAGAGAAAGTCGGCACGTTCAACCATTTTAACTGCTTATGTAGAGCACTTTTGGCCGCTGCTCCCCCAAACTCACCACCATGACAGCGAATAACATAGGGTGCTACAAAACTTATCTGGAAAGTGTTCGCATGTAGACTGCAACAACTTCTTGTTCTGACACCTGACCGACCGCTTTATGCAACGACTTCATTGTTAGCTGGCAGATGAGGATTTATCCAGCTAAAAGCAGAGAATACGGCGATAACGTTAGAATGAAAATGAAAACCTCCATATATGTGCATCACAGGAGGATTTTCTCCCAGAACCAACACGTTTTGTACCATTTTGCCGAACATTTCTTATGGGTTGCTCTTCACGGAAAACACAGTTGCTTGCATCTTAAATCTGGAAATATGACTGATGTCTGGGCTACAAGATCACCAGTTTTCAACTTCCAGCAAGATGGAGCGACCCCACACTTACATATGAGATTCGCAGCTATCTGATTGGAACTACCTCAACGTTAGGGCATGATAGCAATATAAGGCCCTTGCCACAACCTCCGCGGTTACTAGAACTGATTTTGTGTAGTTTTTTCTTATAGGAGTGCATTAAAGATGTCCTTTTTATGACAATTACTTTCTGGTTTAGTGACCATCAGCTCCAATGTGAGAGGAATCTATTATCTCATTGACGTCTGCAATATGGCGCACATTAACCATCTGGAGAAGCCAAATTAAAGAGACAAAGAGAGAGAGATTTTCACAATCAGCGTTTCTATGGTGGGTACTGATTGAATGCTCACATGCTGAATAATATACGTTTAATGATGTCATATGAGTAAAACCCTGCACACTTTTCTATTAACCCTAGTTAACCCTGATTCTTTCAAATGCGGCCTCGTGTATCTCGCTCGAGTTAGTCAAACTAGTCAAACTCTCAGTTCATTGCATAATAGTTATCATATGATGATATTTAGAAGCTATAAGTAAAGTACATTTAAGCATAAAATATTTTATATACGGATTATAAGTCACAACATATGGTTCCATCTTAAAATAGCGCGGATTTCAAAAAGTGTAATAAGGGTTTAAGTTCGTCGATACGTGCATTCAACGTAGATAATTGAAATTCGTGTCCTAGTTTTACGGCAGGTTAAAGAAAAGAATATGCCTCTGAACAAAATTTATTCACAGTTTCACACCCAGAATTTAATGCGACGCTAATGACTAGAGTTATCATGGATGTATTTAAGTAAACAAATAAACAAACAATACTTTAATACCTATGACAGTTCAACTATCGGTTGTTTGAACAACTCCATTGAGTATAATCGGGATTTCTAAGTACTAAAACCAGAATGAAGCGGAATGAAGTTATGTTTATAATAGATTTTATGCAATGGGTAGGTAGTTCACGTACTAAAACCGGCCTCTTTCCTTACGCTTTGTCATTTATCAGTTCTTCTTTACCTGCCCGACGATAGTTCATACCTTGTGGTTTTGCTTTGTATTGATGTAGTAATTTGAGCACTTGATGTTAAGTGCTTAAGAATTCCGATGTCTACCTGTAACCAAAACACATTTTCGGAAATATTACTATTTAATATCCACAGCTATAAGTCTTGTAGGGTGCAGTGCTTACTTATATACATGTATTACAAATATTTTAGAATTTGATTGGTACAGTAAGATAATTTGAAGTAAATGTTACACAAAATAAGCCCAGTCGACTCTGCCCGTGGCTTCTGTTGCAAAATAAAGACACCTTTACACTGGGGATTTCCAAACAGGAGCTTCCACATTGAACTAGGTGCCGCGTCCCTTTTTCTGCAGCATCTTTTTACCTTTATAACCACAGCTAGATATTGCAGTAGGCATTATTATGAAGTAGACGCAGAGAGCCAGTAGAAGATATGGAACCTCTCCACATTCAGAGAAAAAGCGGCTTTGCAATGAGAGTGACATGTGCACTGGAGCCGTCATTTCATATAAGAGGAGTTTCCAGGTGCACCGACGTTTGACTGAAAGGAACAGCTGAGAGGTTATATGGAAATATATGTTTGATTCCATTTTTGTATCCTTATCGGTTTCTCCGCCTGAAATTGCAGAGTGAAAACATCTAGCTTATAGTGTGTGGTCAAACCCATTCTTGTTTACCCGACTGCTCGGTAAAAGGAATGTGCTGAATTTATTTACTGCAATAAACAATAGCGTAATGTTTTAATCAATCTATTAATTTTATTATATAAATATAAATAATTTTCATTAAGTTTCTGAGTGTTTGGTTCAAAGAACAGATTTACTATTTTGCAAAGGAGGTTACTTTATCTTCAACCTAGTTTTATATTACAAGGCTTCCAGAATATATCCTTACCGCTTGCAAAGATATTGCCTCTCGGCATTTGGACATGAAACAGCCGGCAAAAAAACTTATGGGTAACTTAACACTTTAGTAACTGATAAAAGAAACCAAACACTTGTAAAGTTTGAGTTTTAACAATGTTATTGCTGTATGTGCAGAAGGCAGTGGACTACAGCTAATTTTTGTAGTGATTTTGCTGGCAAAAGTTCAAGATGTGCGCCAATTTTGTCTAATTTTCCTGCTGTTAAAATGTAGGTCTTTGCGTGTTTCTTGTTTTGCACAGATCAAATTCATTCACCAGATCGTGAATTACAGTTCTTGAAGGAGAGAATTGCCTAGGAAACTTGGGAATTACTTCCTCATAAACCCAAAAATTCTTGTGAATGAATGTACACTGATAATTACTAGGAAGTTCAAGAATAGGAAACAGGCAATGGAGGGATGCAGGCGTTGATCTAGAGGCAAAATTCCGTGCGAGCGGTGAGTGTATATTCTGGAAACCCGGTAATATTAACACAGAATGTAATGACACAATGGGAAAGCACCAGGAAAAACTGATAGGAGGGTCTAAAAAACGCAAACACTTTATATAAATATATGATCAATTTCACTTAATTTCTGAGTTACAGTCCTAATGGTGCACTGATAAACAAGCCACGTGTAATTTTTTTCTCTTTTCAAGGTTACTGACTTTTATATGCAACGTCACCTTATGAAGTTGCCATAGCAAAATAAACAGGTGAACTATTGCATTTATAAGATACAATACAATTACATTACAGCTAGTGGTCAAAATGTATTATTCAAATCGGGAAGGGGTAAATATGCACCTTATGTAAGTATGAACTTATTGCAATGTAAGTAAAGCATGGCTTTTTAGTTTTAAAGCTTAAAAAAATATGAAAATGTATATAGTTCATACATAATGGGGCATTGACTCATTTTGTTCTTTCTGCTGTAAGAACTTTAGCTTGACTATTTTCTAACAAATGGATAGGCCATGAGTTCCGTCATTCTGGCCTGCCTATTTTCCTGACCTCAGTCCATTGCTTTTCTACTAATGGGATTTAAAGGTGTATTCAAGACCTGTTCATAATAAGGAAATTCTTCACCAGAGGCTTGGAGAAGTATGTCAGCAGACATAGTAGACTCCTGGAATATGGAAGAGAATAAAGCAGTACTTAGGAGCCTAAATTAGAGTTCCTGATTACACTGGGCAACAAAAAAATAATTTTTGAATGTTTCGAGCACTTCATGAGGCAATTCCTACTAATTTTGGGTTGAGAAAAACAAATATGACAATGAAAAATTTTTATTAGCTCTAGTTTCTATGATATACACAAGATGGAAGTATTACATATTAACGGATTGAGAGAAAAGGATACATTTTAATTACATACATGCTAACAACAATGAAAGTGCATTTGATTTTTTTAACTGGTAATTACATGCTAAGAATTCTAAATTGCTGGAAAAATACTTCGCAGATAGTCGTGTCTGAAGAGAATCATGTGGTGGCCTATTGACTTCGTCGTCTTTTAGCTTGCCTCTTGTGATGGAGTTCCACAGAATCCCTATACAAAGACCAACAGTAATCCGCAAGCATTACTTCATTCCAACGGCCCTGATATCTTTGTTCCATAACAGAAATGTCCTGATGGAATCTCTCCCCATGTTCATCACTAACAGCTCCACAACTAGGAGGGAAAAAGTCTAGGTGGGAGTGGAGAAAATGGATCTTAAGGGACATGTTGCATCCAAGATTACGGTATTTTTGCAGGACCACTGTCACCAAATGCTTGTAGTTGTCATCTCTTTTGTTGCCTAAAAATCCATGAACAACACCCTTGAAGGCTTCCCAAGCTTCCTTTTCTTTCCCCTCCAAAACTTGGTCAAATGCAGGATCCATTACAAGTTCTCTTATTTGTGGTCCGACAAAAATGCCTTCCTTAACTTTTGCATCACTTAATTTCGAAAATTTCTCTCTGATGTACTTAAAGGCCCGTCCTTCTCGGATCATAGCTTTGACAAAGTTTTTCATCAAACCCAGCTTGATATGCAGGGGTGGAAGAAGAACGTCTTTTGGGTCCACAAGAGACTTGGCAACGACATTTTTCTCGCTAGGGTGAAGATTTCTTGCAGGCCAGTCTTCTTTCACCACAAATATAACAAAAGTTATTCACCATATTTACACATTTTCGTGGCATTTTTACAAATTTTACACTAAAAAAGCACTCGCGAACCAGAAATTTTGCATTAATTTGAGTAGAAACTACATGTAATTCACAGTCACAGCAACAGTATCTATGTTTATGACTTACAAACAGTTGAAGAGCATTTGTGTTTTGTTATTTGACAGGTGTGCCAACTCCCAAAAAAATTCCCCCAAATTAAAATCTTCACTCTGAAAATTAAATGTCACTTTATCTTCAAAACAAGAGCTAATCTATCATTTTTATGGTGATTTTTGAATTCAGCAGATGGAAATACATATAAATTCACTATTTTTAAGTCCGAAACATTTTCATTGTTGCCCAGTGTTATCATTTGAGCAGTTTCTGTAGCAATTGGAAATGTATGTAAAGAAAAATGTTGGTTTAGTTTTCAGTCAAATTGTATCATAAAAGCAAATAAACAACTTCAATGCAGAAGATAAATTATCTAAAAGTACACTGTATCAAATAGAAACTAATCTAATTTTTATGTGTTTTTAAACGTCTTTGCTTATTTTTACGTCCTCTTATCAATTTCCAGAGCATTCTCACATGTTTTGTTATATCCTGTGCGGCAAATTTTATTGTGGAAAGATGAATTATTATATAAGCACCACGTTGAGACGCCAATTGCGGAAATTTTTATTGAGGTTTGATGAATTTGATCTATTGGTTGATTAAAGAGAAGGACGGAAAGAAATTGATTGATGGATTCATTAGGTGGTGTTGATTGTATTCGTAATAAGCCTCTTCTTTCCAATGTCCTCTTTGATTTGCTATCTGTGTCGCAGTTATTCTTCTCAGTTTGATCTCGAGAATCTGGAGTTTCGTTTCAGTCAACGGAAAGGCAAGATATATAAAACACATTACACAGAAACTTGCAGAACTGCAATTGACTCAATTTATTAACCAATTATTTAATGCCTTTTCGTATGTCTGGGTAGCGCCTTGAGGACTGCTTTAAGAGTTCTTTAGTTCACTCTTGCACGGTCTAAGCTAAGCTAACCGCGAGAGAACTACATTTGAAATACATTGTTCATAACATTCAATATTTCCAGTCTCCATTTATTTTTGACTGTTATTTGACGATTATGCACTAACACTATGTAGCTGATGGCTGAATTAAACTGCTCTGATAACTCAAACGCATTAACTGGCCCCATATCTGCATAACAACGAAGTATTTGACCGGTCTCTCTGATGATGACTGACTGATATCAAAATGTGGTAAATTTCTATCACTATAAAGTGGTTCGGTGGTGATGTTAAAATATTCTGTATCATGACTTGCATGAGTAGATATCGCGTTCCCTAATACTGTGCAAGTTAATGTCCAACTCTGACTTACTCCTCTCATCTTCTTATTAGACGTTGACTTATAACTTAATTATTTTGTTTACAGAAAATTTCCCGTTGTCAGAAATCTGAGAGATGTTTTTCAACCCCCGCAACATTGCGTTAAAGATCAGTTTATGGTTACGTTATTTAACAAAGGACTCTTTCGGCATTTTCACACAAAAGTGATCACTTGAGTTTCCTGTTTTTTATGATGGTCTATTTTCTAGAAGCAACCAGTCCTTAACGTTAGCGGAACCTTTGTTATAAATACAGGTACATACAATAAATGTGGGGCTGATCGCTTACTGTAATAAAACAATTTATAATAGCAATCCCCTAAAAGGTCCTCGCATAAGTGTTCCCTGTCAAAACATGAGAATAAATACGTTGACCTAAATAGATGTTAAGTTCAAATCAAATCATATACGTACATCAGAATATATTTATTAAATATTAATGTTAATTATAAGCATATTATGGAAATGAACAAAACATATATATGTATACTCGTAGAGTATGAACTGCAAGCATAATATTTCTTTATTTTAGATAATGCTAAATATGAAACGCTAAATTAAACGATATCTTTTAAAACTTTGAATCACAAATGGAATTCAAATATGGATTTTCAGCCTTCCAGTCGGTTCTGGTGGCGTAATAATCGCGGGTTCAAACACGGCCAGGATCGATGAATTTTTTGGGCATAAAAATCCTAAGTATGCCTTCCTTCGGAAGGGAAGTAAAGCCGGGGGTCCCGTGTCGTACATTTACGGCACGAAAAAGAACCTCAAGCCCGAAAGAAGAAGCCTCTGAGCAAAATTTGTCGGCAGTTTCACGCCCTGAATTGAATGGGACGCTGATTGATGACCTGAGCTGTTAAAGAGCATCTGTAAATAAAAAAATCAAACTCAGTCTTTCAGACTAACGCTCCAATCAACAGCTACCGTGTCCTCCAAGCACGGAACTTGTCTTATCTGATTCTGTATACCCCGGAGAATTGCGAAAGATTTCTCTACTGAGAGATTTATTCCTTAAGAGGCGACACGTAATGATACGAGAAGTTGTGACCCAGGCTTCTACTTTTACCACCAACTATATACGCGTTAATTTATATATGGAAATTGTTCTTCGATGTGTATGACACAAGCTGGAAATGAGCCGAAATTTTCAAGTCTAATTCCTCATTTCCTTGGGTCCTGCACAAGGCAAATGTGAAACAACAATTTCCATATATAAACGAGATCTTTCATTTTATACCTAGAAAAACATAAGAATATCGTACACGAGGGATAAGCTATAAATCATGGCACTTTATTTTTTTTTCCTCGAGAACTAGTGATAACACGAAAAATCTACGATATACGATTGAAAGTGTCGAGTGGTGCCATCAAAGGAAGGTTAGTTGTAGGCGGCCCTCCAGTGAAGAATCAAAACACAGAAACCGGACAACATTGGTTTATTGTGGCATGAGTTACTACTATTATCGACAGATGACATTCTGCCCCGTTTTAAGGTGTTTGTCCACCTCGCCACTGTTTCATACGGCAGGGCAGGAGCACTCAGAACTTCCCGTAGTTCTGTGTGACATTCTCGTGCATTCTACCCCGGAGAAATGTTTTTTCACAAACCCATGTTGTTCACTCTTTGATAACCACTGTCCCTCACCAACTGAACTTTGGGACGTGCTGAAGCATGTAGCTCTGTTCATATACACCATCTGGTGGCTTCATTCGAAACTACATTGGAATTAATTAAATTTTATTTCGATTTGTTCATGCTTTAAATATTAGAATTAAATGTAAATGTAATCTAAATTTGTAATTGATTATATACAACATATACACACATATATGCCTAAAGTTTACCCACATGTGAGGAAATATCGTTTTTTTTTTTTTTTTTTTTTTGTATGTCAACTTTCTTTCTATATTTTTAATTCATTCAAGTCTCAATAATAAATTCACATATAATTCAATCATCAACCTGACTTCACATGTTCATGAAATATGGTTATATGGAAATATAGAATAAAATACTCATGCTGCATGCTATTTCCAATTAACATGGTAGGTAATTGTCAAAAATGGAAAACTTGGAATGTGGTGAAAATGAAAATATTCATAAATTTGCTCTAATTGAAATATAAATATCATACTAGGTCTTTTTACAACTAATATTACATTACAAGGAATATGTTTACTATATTTTTCATATAAAACATTAAGCATGCTTGTTAAACAAATATAGAACATGTACTTCAAACTCACTTCGCAAACGAATGACGAATTTGTGTAGTATTCGTCTCTTTTCAATTTTATTTTAATAGGCATAGCTTTGCAACCTTAAGATAAGTAGTGCTACCAGATGGTGGTCATAATTCCAGCCGAAGAGCACGGGAATTTGTAACCGAAGTTTCAGAGGCATTTGTCTTAAGAACTAAGGAAAGAAAAAAGAAAAAAAAAATGAAGAAATAACTGAACTTAGAATTGCTTCTAGGACTCACTAAGTATAGTGCACGAATACTGCAGCTCATAACTAGAGATGGAAGAGTTTAGATAACAAGGTGTTGCCACTAATGAAAAGAAACAAGAGAAACAACTATACGTACAATAGCGCGACCGATTGGCAAATGGCTTTCGGCGCTGAGCCAATCAAAACGCAGAATACTTGACTGTATTGTAAGCTTGTTTGGATTCTATTTATTGAGAGTTTTGCTTTACACACATATGCCATCTTTGCACGAACTTATCTGTTGCTATGTGCCAAAATCGTTTTTTTTTTCCCTCCCCTTTCTTCATCCTTTCGTGCATACTGTATCCGATTTCCCTTATTTTATTTTTAATTGGTGGACACTAGTACGGAAGCGTCTAGCATGACGACATCATGTCTTACTCCAAGCTTATAAGGGCATGCCTCTGGCTACAGAGTGCGAAGGAGTAGCGACTTCGAGAATTGAAGATCCAAAAAATGTCAACTTATCTGAATTGGCACCGCTTTCTTCAATTGCTGCGTGAATTATTTTCTTCCCACTTTCTTTTTGCAGTAATACGCACAGGTTTTCTCTGTATGTTTTTATTATCTCTTTCATGACAATGTTTACATTACTGTGCGAAACAATATTCCTCTCCGAAACCGTATACACTTTAGCATTACATGTTTTGCTGTACTATGCATCTCCAAAATATTTCATCGCTTTTGAATGTGAACTTCTTACAGTAACTATAACAATAGTGGATTAGAAAGTCCTTTCTCTTTTCAAACCCATGATGTTTCAATTTCATGACAAGCACATGAAACAAGAGATTGCCACAGAGTGCCTACCACCTGGTGCGAAATTTGCCTGTGGCACAAGTACTTTTCATAACATCTTGTGCGGTATTTACCCGTGTAAACAACATACCCGAAAATATCTATTTATGCTGTGTTTAGACCAACCCGAAATTTTCGTGCGTAATATGACCGGTCCAAAAATTTATTAGTTTTCCTCCCTGGTAGATATTATTTTGTTGACCTAATGGCAGTTTTCTCAATGTCAAAATAAATCCCTGCCGGAAAACTTCTGGACTTTAGCTTCCAGGCAGCTCAGTTAAAAGCCCAGAGGCACAGAATTTATGTGCATTTCTTTACAAGTTTACAAATGTACTTAGAGTATACATTGTCTTACTGCATCTAGCAGATTCGCTGCGGGTACTGTAGGTCGGAGTGCAGAACTCAGTTAATGCAAGCTCCGCATGAGAATGACAGCGCCTAGAGAGAGCATAGCCCTCTCAAATCTTAACACAAGATTTACGGTTTCAGTAGAATTAGACAAAAACCCTCGTCACGAGAGAAGGTATGTTCAAGGTTTGTACTTGACAATCCAATTTGTTTTTCTTCGGTTCAGTTTATTCCTCCTCCCCCTCCTCCTCCCATTCCTCCCCTCTACCCTCCTCTCCTCTCCTCTCACACATACATACATACCCTCAGAGCGATACCCACCCGTGTTTTTATGGAACGACACACATTTCTCATATCGCCTTTAAAAACGATCATTCAAGATTTACTACAAACGATCTGTTTTAGCTCCAAATTAAAGCAGCTGTATACATCATTTAAGAGTTATATCTATAGGCTTACACTGAAATATTTTTTTATACATTTCTAAACAGGAAATATCTATTATTTTCATTGGTGTACGAAATAAATTCAATCTACATATATTAAAATAAAAATTAAATAAAGAATTTTGAAAAATGGTTATGAACAAATGGAAAAGTAAATCCGTGAATATATTTGAGCATAGCATTATTGGGAAACGAGAGTTCTTTAAATAGTCTATTAATTCATAGATTTTGCCCTCCTCTTATTGCTTCAAACTGATTCCCTTAGACTTCTTGCTTGAGGGTTAATTAGTCAGTCAGTTAATCAATTTTACATGTCTAACCACATAGCTTATGATAAACAACAGTGCAGTATATTAATAAATGACATTATAAGAATTCGTTAATATAATAAAATAATATATTCCATTAACTAATTTAACATTTTCCTTTTAAAATGTCAGTTGTCAATATGCTAACATCTATTTGTAATGTATTATAACATTTTATCCCTTTGTAAACTTGAAGCTAAGTTGGTAATATTTCATGCATAATTGTTTCTAGTATCATATAAATGACTAATCATTTTAATGCAAATCGGCATGTATGTTTAATACATAAATACGCTATAAATATAGTAATTGCATAAATAATGGCTTACAATGTTCATCTGGTCTGTTGCTTAATATACTCCATTCGATAGAGAGTGCAGACCAGGCATCTCAAGGTCAGGTCTTTCAAACAAAGAAACTGAACAGTAGCGAGCGGCAATCTGGCCGAATGATCTATGAAGATAGCCAAATTACATGTTAGTTTTCATGAAACACGTACATAAGTCGTAAGCAGGATCAGCCGATCTGTGCTTCGGTCTGAAATTGATTTCATAAAGTGTCATATTGCAGCTAAATAATCAGAAAAAAATCGCACAATGCACATATGTAAATGATTATTATTTTTTAAGGGCGCAAAACTGCTAAGGTCATTAGCGCCCGCACATGTGTAAGGAAATCAAATGTAGCACCCAGTGGTTACCCCGTAACGCGAGAATGCACGAAGCGAATTCCTCCTCCTTCCGCCTCTCCAAGGAAGGGAAGTGGAGGAAATACTGGTGGGCAAGCTAAGAGAAGCATGGTCGATTGGAACTCTTCCCAGATATTTTGTGAGCGACTATGGCTCAGTGTGGCGTGCTTGACGTTACAGAAGTACTCTTCTGGTTGTCTGTGCTCTGAGACTGTCAACCATAGTCGCTGACGAAACTTCTGGGAAGATAAATTCTATTCGTCCACAGATCTATAGGCCGCAAGCTTTACCTCATACATAATCCGTAATATCCTTTTATGACACTGCGTATTTCCTTAATTTGAGGAATACTATTCCGTAAATGAATCCCAGAAAGCATGTGCATTACATGGTTTCAATTTTCTGAAGACGAAAGTAATCCAATATAACTTTGAATCAAGTTCAAAGCCTAACAAATTTAAAATTTGTATTTCATTCACACCCTTCAATCCAGAGCAGCTTAAAAGTCCCGCAACTTAGATCGGCCGATCAGCGATACCCTCTTGCTATCATCTAATTTCCCCACGGGGCATTCGCGGCGCCATTCTCTCTTGTAGTCAGTGGGATATGACAGAGTTGGGCAGTCAAGAGTGAGATTACATTAAATAGTACAGTAGTGTTCGTAATATATTGAACTTCAAGGCATACATAGGTACAGAAAGCCGTGTGACAAAACGAGACAGACATTCAGACGCAACTTTCCTGGCAGCGCGATTCCAACACAAAAAACAATGTTAAGGTTTGTATTGTAGCCTACATAAGTGTAATAAAACAGATTCTATGAGTGGTCGAAAAAATCTAATACAGCTCGTCAATCCTCGACAGAATTGCGCCATATTTGATCCCAGAATTATTGGCCCTGGTTTATGGCCTCCTCGGTCCATGGACTTTGCAATTTGTGATTTTTATCTTTAAGGGACATTGAAAGGAATATTCAACTAATTCTCACACACTAGAGGAGCTCCAAACAAAAATTCGAAAGGAATTTAGACTATCAGTAATGAAGAACTTATGCGCGTCAGTGATAATTTCCCAATAAGATGAGGTTTGTGTGTCGGGAAAAATGGGACATTTACTGCGTGTATTGTATGGAGGGTGAGTACCAAAAGCTGTTATTTAATTTGCTGTACCAAAGTTTTAAAATGGTGAAGCATTTGAGCATCGCGAATCTACGCAAGAAAATACGGGCGGCAAAGCGGGGTCTAGCCGTTAACCGTCTAAATTTTGTTTCGGGACTTTTAAACTGCTCTCACTGTACATAACCTGGTTCACAAAAAATAAAATAAAAAGTGTTTAACCAGATTATAACTGAATTCTTCAAACCGTCTATATTTTATTTCTGACAGGAAACAACCACAGTAAAAGATTTCAAAAGTTGAAGAATCATATACAATAAGTATGAGTAGCTATTTCAGGTGACTTGCCTATTTCGGTTTGCCTTCTAAATTGGACACAATGCTGAAATGCATGGCCACCATACTGAATTAAAATAAAAAGTACGTAATACCATGTATACACGCCATATAAATTTCATTTACGACAAACGTTATTTCATGAAGAT
The DNA here is from genome assembly GCA_030762175.1 of Metallyticus violacea. Taxonomy (NCBI): domain Eukaryota; kingdom Metazoa; phylum Arthropoda; class Insecta; order Mantodea; family Metallyticidae; genus Metallyticus; species Metallyticus violacea. Next base: position 92,816,501 of record CM060842.1, on the reverse strand, counting down.
GGATCTAAATTTTCTGCCCACTCCTTATAAGTTGAGTTTATCGTACCCAAAATTTTAAACTAGTTTAAGAGTTTCTTTTGCAATGCAAATAAAAAATATATTTACCTAAAAATCCGAGCCCTAATGATGTCAAGAGGAGAAATTACCAACGAATGGGAGCAAGCAGCCAATAGAAATAATAGGAAAAGGCATTTTTTTCTGTTACTCTCCGTCTCTTAAAACCCGAAGAGCCGTTAATTCTGCTATTCAGATTACCCGCTTAGATCCCTTTAACAATGCTTTGCAGTGATTTTTCGTCATTTCTTGTAAAGTATTCCGACTTTAAAACGACAGTTTATTTTCCTCTTTGTCTCGTTAAATTTCCTTATTCTCTCCTTTCCTCTTCTTATGCATAGCTTTCATTTAGAAAGTACGATTTTGATATCTGCAGCCAGACCATAGCTCTAATTTAGGAAAGCTGAGCTGATATAGACGCCAAGTTAATAAACAGATGGTAGGGGGTTCTGAAAGCCGCGATTCTATTACTTGCTTCTAGTTAATCTACTCAACGTGGCGTTTTAATTATTTTTGTGCCGGGGATCCCTACAGGGACTCTGCAAGCTGCTTTGAGATTTTAGAGTTAATGGAGTCACGTGTGTGTAATTAGTTGAGGGGACTCTTCCTTTAGAGATGGCCAAAGGGCTCGTCTGCAAAGCCGATAATGTCAAAAACCGTATCTTCTACAGTGTCGACGTAAATGACATGCCGTTTAAGGACCTCAGATGCTCTTTTAAAACTACATGTAACTGGAGGTGAACGCTGTAAGAAAATTAAAATTTATGAAGCAGAAAGCAAAAAGGGTAAAAATAAATAAATAAATTAATTAATTAATAAATAAAAAATAATTAGGGACTAAATAGAGTCAAGCGAATTAATAAAAATGTATATTTTACATGATTTTATTGATACTCGATAACTATAAATAAAATGAAAATAAAATAAAAATATTTTATTCCTTTGAGGATATTGATATATGAAAAAAAAATGGATCTGAATTCCCTTACTCAGCGAGTGGAATATTCAGAATAAATAATTTCAGGTTGCTAGTGTTGTGAGATTTTATAGATCGGAAACACTTTTTTACAAATATGGCCAAAGCCACGGTTATCACAAATAGGATTCAATTAAAAATAATTATACATTTCTGTCATATAATTCGCAAAAGGTAGACCACGAAACGCACCGTCTTCTGTCACTTGAAAATAGCTAACAACTAGATAGTAATGTAAAATCAGCCTTTATTTTAAGACTTTAAAGTAGGATATCATTATAATATGTTACTTGTTGATGTTTACCTAAAGTGTATTTTATTATCTGAACCAAGGTTTATTATTTTTTTAGGCGGAACAAGTTTTTCCACATACGCGAAAAGCGAAAAACTTGCTAGAAAATAACACAATATCTAGCACGTTTGAAAATATATTTTTGAAGCTGCAATTCAGCCTTTTAAAGAAATTATTAGCTCAGATCATCTGTAGAAATATAAGGAAGGGGCGCGCTTTTATTGTGCACCTGGCTGCTAAGCTTAGAAGCGAATCCACTATTTTGGTACTTTTTTTTTATTTGGTTTATTTATAGACGCTCTTTAACATCTCAGATGATCAGCGTCCCATTCAATTTAGGGCGTGAAACGGCCTACAAGTTTTGCTCAGAGGCTCTTCTTTCAGACTTGAGGTTCTTTTTCGTGCCGTAAATCTACGACACGGAATTTACGGACTTCACTTCCCTTCCGAAGGAAGCCATACTTAAGATTTTTATGCGCTAAAAATCCATCGAACCTGGCTGGGATTGAACCCGCGACCTTGGGTCTATGAGGCAAGTAATCTGGGTACCCGCTACTTGCTACCTATATAGAAGCTTATGAATGCGACATGTTATTCTTGCAATCTATTTAAAATGTGCTATTTGTGACAGTATTAATTATAATTTGTTGCATTAACAAAGTATAGGGCTTGTTCGTTCGTTCGATATTGCTACCTTTTGAATATACTAGATAGGGAATTATCTCTATTTCTTAATTCTACTACAAAATATAAAATAAACAAACAAAATTTAAATTTATAATAATCTTCTTTATTATTTAAAGGCGTTCTCAAAAATCTACTTCGGGCTATAAAGAGTTAAACCTCAGCTAGAAATATTTCTTTTCAATTTAAACGTATTATCGAAAATCAAGAGAAAGTTTCTGATTGTTGAGTTTTCCTTTTTTGTGAATAGCTGTTTTCTTTTAATTTTTATTCCTGTAGAATTTAAATAAACATTTAAATAAACAACCAGCAGCGGATACATGAATATTACATTGCAAGCATTGTTCGAATGGTAAACGTTAGAAAATATTCCGGTTCAGCTAAGGCTTTCTCCAATGTGAACCAGTTTACAGTTCAACCTAGAGGCCTACACCTAAAAAGAAAATGGGTACGTCGGATGGAAAGTAAATTCTTTCCGAGAAATGACAGTACTGGCAGGTCAAAGAAATGATGCACGAATTAGACTCAAAGAAACAGGCTCAACAGTTCTAGACTAAATGATTGTCAATTATAGCTTAGTTCAAAAAGCACCGGGTTATAATATATCAAAGTATGAACTATTTTTTCAGAGTTTAACAAGGACGTAAACATGTTCATTACACTTTCCCATTTCTGGTATAGAAAATTATATAGCGATATGACGCCCCTCTACATTGCTGGCTGCAAGAGCTCTGCGTGAAATTCACTATGACTGCTCCATTTCATGGACAACTCATTGAATTTCCTTCCTTAACTCGATTATGTTTCGGGGTTTATTGACATAAACCAATTATTTAACATTACTCCAAAGAAAAAGGGCTAAATTACACGACCTTTACCGAGATGAGCCGATCTGGAAACCTCTCAAGGATCAACGAAATTGTTTCGCCGGAAGTTTAACAGGCGGCACCATCCTGCAAAAACACAGCTCTTAAATGTTCATTTCATCGAATAGAAGCCACAAAAAATCATCGTAAGGCATCGGTATCCATTATTGTCACTCTGCCCCATCTTCAAAAAATAAGGGCCGATGACACCACCCGCCCAAAATCCACACCAAACAAAATCGCTGTTCTTGAATCAGGCAAGGATTTTCTGAGCTCCAATTCTGTTCATTCACAAATCCGTTTCAAGTAGAAGTGTACCTCGTCACTGAAGATTATTTTCCTCGCAGTCATCTTTCTCCTCGTGTCTTCTCAGAAACCAGTCAACAAAATTTTATCTCTTCTCGTGTTCGGTCACTTTCAGCATCTGTTAAGTGAATTTTATAAGGATGGTAATGGAGATCATACCGAAGAATTCGCTGCACTGAAGAAATTCCTATACTCAATTCTTGGAGACGGCGACAAACTGATTTCACAGTGTCGCGAACCATCGCAATGTTTTGAACAGACGTTCCATAACGAAGACGCCCAGAACTTTTAATGTTGACGTTGAACCTATTTCCAAAACCTTTTTGATAAGTCTGCGAACTGTTGATTCATTCAGTGCTTCATTACGCAAAGTGGTCTGACAGCTGCTGCCTAACTTTCTCTGTTCTGAGAAAACGTTTTCATAATTAACGCATGTTTTTCAGTTGTAAACTGCTCCTTGGCGACACACACAATAATGAAATGCAAGAAATGCAGACTGAAGCAACAATCGAAGAGTTAACGGACATCAACATGATACAAAAGAGTGTCGACAAACGAAATACAAAAATTTACGAGCGATTCAAAACCAGCGCGTTTTTTGAACCATCCTTTATAATATTGTCTACTAAGTGCATGCTATAAAATTAAAAATGCTGCATTTGATGCATTAGATTCAAATAAATAATTTTGGTATAATTAAAATAAGAAATCATTAACTTCACTAAAATGTAAGGAAAATTAAACTAAAGCGCCTATTATCAATAGCATATAAATGTTTGGAGCGAAAAATATAGAATTCAGTTTCTTGTGAAATATTTACCTTTACTTTATTTACCGAGCAATGTTCAAATTTTATTTAATGGAAACAAGCTTCAAAGTTTTGAGTTAGTTACTGAGGTCTTTAAATATTTGACAGTGGAAAAGTGTATCTCTCTCTTTCTCGGTGCCTTGCTCTCTATCACTTGTGCGCAAACACGAAACCATTGTGCTAAAATTTGCTTAAGCATTCACTTAGTTTCATTTCATTCATTTTTCTTGCTCTTTTATGTGTTACTTTATTAGTTGTACTATAGATAACTGGAAATTGAAATATAATGCATCCAATCGGACGTTCATCCGTGGAACACATGCAGCGATACCGAAGAAGCATGCACTGCTTACCGGCTACTCTGACCTTCAGTGTCCCCAACTAAAACAGTTCGAGGGTTATCTTTTTGCCGTTAACTGTGGACATTTTGAAGGTGATACGTCTAGAAACGAACTATTTTAAGCTATATTTGTATATTAGTGCTATTATGAAGCAAAAAGTTAATATATAGTTGCTATATATGATTCGTATGTGAAAAGAAGCAGAAAAGGTAGATGAAAATTTGTAAGAAAATTCTCCGGTGTTCCTACATCTCACAGATGTATTGTTCACACGAGGGTTACCTTTTAAGTTGAGTTAAGTTAAGTTGATGCAGGTTTTTGGAACAAACTTTCTTATTGTTTTTCAAAATATTCGCCTTTAAGATTTATACACTTTTGCTTGCTTTCAAACTAATTCTCAAAACATTTTTCCACTTTAATATCTCAAAAACACGCGTTTTAAAGACTTCAGCAACTATTGAGGGGATGATAATCATTTTTTGTTTGACATTCGGGAACAAAAAGAAGTCGTTGGGCGATAAATCAGATGAAAACGGGGCAATGAGACATTAATTCGGTGTTTTCCTCCTTCAAATAATCAATTGTTTGACGTCATTGTCATTTTGAAGAACGATTCGAAATTTTCGGTTGTTTTTCCTGATTTCGCCGATGACTTCTGGCAAACAAATTGTTGTATATCATTCAACATTAACTGTTGATCCTCTAAAGGAATTGTTGCGGCATGTGGAGTAAGTCGAAGAAACAACGATTATTTTCATGGACGTGCTTTGTGAAAGAACAACTTTTGTGGGATTCGGTTCATCTTGGAACATCGAAACAGTGAATTGTTACTTACTTTCCAGTTCATACGAATATATTTAGGTTTCGTCGCCTGTTAAGATGTTGTATATGGGTTTTGCAATTCCTCAATATAACTTTTTGAGCATTTCATTACATCAATTAACGCGAACGTTATTATTATTATTATTATTATTATTATTATTATTATTATTATTATTATTATTATTATTATTATTATTATTATTTTTTTTTTTTTATCTTTGGTAAAATTATGCGGAACCCATCGGAAACAAATCTTTTTTGTTTTTTCGCAGCTAAATGTTCATGGAAAATCGAATGTACTGCAGTCTTCAATATGCTTAAGAATGCCTCTGTCTCACTGTAAGTCACATGTCAATCTTCTTTAATCATGTGGGGCACAGCATCGAAGGTTTTTGGAATGATAACTGATTTTGGTCGTCGACCTTCACGAAATTCATCACTGACGGACGCACGACCATGATGAAATTCTGGAAACCAACTATAAACAGTCTTGCTCTATTGTGCTTCATTGGCTAAAGTAGAGCGAAGCGATTCTATGCACTATTGTTGAGTTAAGCTTTTACTAAAATCTAAAAATTCATCCATCGAAAACCTTCATGTGAAATTTCCATTTTCTAGCAAAATTGCTTTGTTTAAACGATCATTGTAAACAAGCAAGGTCAATTTCTAAGCTGCAACTGTTTTCACAATAACAAACGGCAATTGTTGCAAAATAGTGATGACATCTCAGTAGCGCCACCTAGTGGTGTTTGTAACAATTTAAAAGATAACCTCATAATCTTGTGACTAGATTCGGGAAAACGGGATCTGTTCTCGATAAGAAATCGAAAGTAAACCACCCTGTATTTGTCGAGAAGAAATTTGAAGAAAGTGGAGAAAGGTTAGAACGAAGTCTAAAAAATCTCTGCTTGCACAGATACCAGGATATTTGCAAATCTGAACTTGAAATGTCATCAAACTTTTAAAATTAAAACGCATGAAGGTAACTGTTGTTAAGGAATTGCTACTATGTGATAATGTGATAATGTAAGTATAGGTAACTGTTGTTAAGGAATTGCTACTATGTGATAATGTGATAATGTAAGTATAGGAAATTATTACATTTGGATTTTGAATAATGTTAAGGATGACTCTATTGACACCATTTAATTTTTTTTTCCCACGGACGAAGAATGGTTAAATGGCATGCTACGATACAGAACACGTATCGATGTACATACAAATCTAATCTTGTATCGCATAACCAAAAAAGTGATGTATGGTGCACGGTGAATGGTTATAGAAATATACAGCCTATGCAAATACCCATCTCTGCTCTTGAATTTAGGCGTTATGACGGATATTCAGGCACGCCCTCTCACGTTGAACTTCCATTTGAAAGCAATGTTCGTGATTATTACGTCGTTTATGTAAATTATTATATAGAAGAAAGATTTTGCGTTATGATTATGATCATATTTTAACTTACTGTATTGAAAATAATACATGAGCGTAAATGTAACATTGTCAAAGTATATTTTTTATTGCATACTAAATCCCAATTTGAGTTGCTTCACCAATATATGAAGAAAACAAAGTAATAAAGTGTTAAATTAGAATAACTGATTATTATTGGAAATATGAGAAAAGCAGGACAAAATACGATTAAAAATGAAAAAGATTAAATATGAAAAGTTAACAAATGAATATAACACGCAATACCTTCTTGCACTGCTATATCCCCATTTTCGTAGTGACCATATCATGTTCCTCACGGAGATATACAGAATGAATCACCTAACACTAACACAACGGATATTTCTGAAACAAAAGCAGTTATTGATCCGCTGTTTTTATTGAAATGAAGTTTAGGTTTGGGATCATTAACGTACCAACAATTATTAAAAAGTATATTTCTATTCATTTGTTTAAATGAAACTATATCTATTGATGTCACTAAAGTAAACTATACGAAATAAGAATGTGTAAGTCAAGTAGTGTACGAAATATAGTCATTATGTAGAGTTCGAACTTTCAGACCCTTTTTCCCCTTGATCATTAGGTAAAATGCAACATGTTCCTCCAATTGTTAGGCAAAAACTGCAAATATCTGATCTCATTTCTCCACAATTTAGATAAATCATAAACATTTGTAGTAGTTTATGCTGACCATCCCTCAACCTACACGCCAAGAAAATGGAATATCCTTCCTACATTCTATACTCTAAGATCATGTCAATTTGTTCAGCATTACTAAACTACATTATCTTCTCTAGTATGTCCTACTTCTTGATGTTAACAGAGACGTCTCACTGTATTCAGTGCGAAGGAATGTACACGTAAGGTCGCGGTAGGCAGGAATTTGCGGTACGTTTTTAGTCTTGTACCTAAGAAGTTAAATGGGGAAGATTTTAAAACTTTTAACTTGCAATTTTAGACATGTTCAGGATAAACTGCTAGGATTTCTATAAAATGGGAAGCATACTTGTACTATTGTAGCTTAACAATCGGGATAATGTATTGTTGTTTTGCCTAATGATCAAGGATATTTTACTTAGGGTAATATATCGTAAACTACTTGACCTAGCATGGTGCAAAAATAACCATTGGCATTCTAATTTCATATATTCTTATTTTCTTATAGTCAATATGCATTACCCAATTTGAAAATGTGTGACTTTGGGTTAGAAATAACCTTCCTAACATGTTGGAATCCTTGTATGGGACATATTGATGCGCTTTTGTTAAACCTTCCTTTTGTTGAAAATAGTGCATCCATAGCACTTTTCGTTTAAGAAATATTAGTGGTGGTAGTTTTAGATGTTTAATCCCTCTTTTCTTATCCCATATGCAATGATACCTCTTAGGAGACGCTTTTCACGTAGTAGTTGAAGTGTTAACCTTCAAGAAACCAATCCTTTGTATCGAGGATTCAGCTGTTTCCGTTATTTAATTTTACGTGTATGTGCAGAGAAGCAGTTAACTTAACCGTTGGAGCGCAGGCTCTATTTCAGTGAATAACTCAGACAGCTCTGCGCTTTTGCGCGCTCTAGTTAATATACCTCTGCGCGAAAGGCGTCATAATGTGCTCTATTTCATGTCGAGTGAGAAACCAGTTTAATGCATGGACGTTACTGAATCTAGAACGTATAAACTGGGAATGTTGTTTGAAACTAAGACTTTTACTTACATGAGTTAATATCTGTTATTAATAAGATGAAAGAAACGCAAACATTCCCTCCAGCATTTGATAATCCAGACGTTGTCTTTTAAACTCTGTAACGTTTTCTAGTTCATCGGAGCCTTCTACGTTCTGTTTAACTCACTTTAGCTGAAATTGTTCTGAATGCAACTTTCCGGCACCGAGCTTTCATTATGACTTCTACTTCCTTCTTCTTCCTCCTACAAATCTTTAATCCTTTCCTTACTTTTTTCTGTTCGTGCTTCGCTGCCAGCTAATGGCCGCAGATTTCCACATCATCACACATTAATTTTGAAACTGCACATTTATCTCTTTCTTCAATTCTTTCTTATAGGTTCCCTGCCTCTTTCTTTCTTCCTTGGAATGTGTTTCCATGACATACATTAACTGAACCAGATGATGGATAACTCCGTTTTAGATATCAATGGGTTGCAACGACACGACTATACTATAGCTTATTGTAATTATTAGTGATGTAGAAAATTATCGTTTAATTTGGTATTATTGAATTGTTTTATGTCAGTTTAATGCAAATATGTGTATCCTTGCTCTTTAAATTGAAATCGACTTGTTTAAAATTTGAGCAACATAATTCTTCTCTCACAGCAATTAAAAAGGGTATTTTATATATTATTTCAGTCATATGACGTCACCTTAAAATCGACCAATGAAACGAAACAAAGTTTTGAATTTTGACCAATCACAGCCGCATTACGGTGTAAAATTATCGAAAAAAATTATCAAATCCATTTTATCACACGACGTGCATTTATCTTGTGATCAGTGTAGCCAACGCCATACCTCCACTATATAATTCTTGAACATGTATCAATGACCACTTTTGCTATAGGCGGTGGGAAACTATTGATAGCAACAAAAGCATGAACAATCGACAATCATAAAGCAAAATGGAGAGTTCTTCAAAGCGTTTTGGTGTTGCATCATTATTATCATTATCTTATCATTAGGAATTACAAACCACAGAATACAAAGAAAAATAGAGACACCATATGTTATCTCTCTCTCTCTCAGTTGGTATTAGACAATCGAACGACAGCGATTGTAATAGTCTACTTTTGTTCATTTCAGTCTCACGGCTCATGAATAGGATAGCATTAATAAGTATAACATTCTATACAAGTATTGATACTCTTTGCACGAATTTCAAACATATATCACTTTTATTCTTATTCTATTAATGAAATGGTCCCAAATTTTGCTCTTCTCTATTGGCATTACTGACAATCGGCATTCTTTTGTCTCAAGATTGCTTGAAAATGTTAAGTGTAAATATACAATTTTTACTATTTTGTGAGCCAAGATAGAGTTAGAGGAATTATATTTAAATTCTTATTTTATTCGTGAAATAGTCCTAATAAATATCGCTCGAGGGTCTGAGCTATTCAGATATTGCTTGTGATTATTTCTGTTGACTAAATTTAGGTTTCAGACCAACTTTTCCAGATATTATTCTACTTTTAAAGATATACGATTGCTTGCATGTAATATTGCAAGTACTTTTTCGCTGTCACGTTTCAAGAGATCTTTGAATGCACATTCGTCCTTCTCTTTCCTGAACCTCCTGCAAGTATTGCGCATATGGAAGCAATGAAGATACCAGCTAAGTTCCTTATGAACTTATGAAGCTCCTACTACTATCGAAAGATACGCAGCTCTGAAAGAGAATTCTTTGTTTCTGCGAATAAACTTCCTAACACCACAAAGTTTAAAACCATTCATTTTCATTCTGATGTAAGCCTCGCTTAAGCGAATTGTTTTACATTTCCATTTTGGGATTTAAAGTTACGCCGTTTTATCATCCCGTTTATCTGCTAAAACATTCAGTTTCTTTAAAACTTTTTCAGCAATTAACTGAAAATTGAGCTCATTTCATCTACATAACACCATATGTAAGTAGAATAAAAAAAAATAATAAAAAAAATTAAAAATAAATAAAACAGGTCCGGCAATACAGAAGGGTTTGCTTGGGAAATAACCGGTCTGGAATTAGTTCGCGCCAACTGCCCATTACGTTTTTCAGATTTACTGCTGTTTGTAAATGCAAAGCAAGCAACTTTAAATGAAATGCACTTGGAGGTTTATAAGCTGGAAGATTCAAACACCACCAGGTTTGATAAAACATACTCACTAGACAAGTTATAATGATAGTGTGACGCAAAGTTTTGCAAAGTTTTGCTGCACTTAACAATACCTAAGACTATCATTGAAGTAATGTGTATGAAAAATAAAAATTAGTAACACTATTAACAATGTAACAAATTAACAGTAATAATAAAAGTAGATAAGGATAAAACACTTAGAACACTTAGATAAAGTCACACTTGAAATTGCTATATTTCGAACTACTGGACTTCTTCTATGGCAAGAAGTGTTTCATCCTTATCTACTTTCATTATTATTGTTATATATATGTATATATAATTACAATAAGAATATAATGCTTCCCTGTTATTGCTGGCTGGTAAGCACCTAGCATTTACAGCTGAGAGAAGCGAGTTTGCTTTTGGAAGCCAGTCGATACTGAAACCTCGAGTTTAGAGTTACAGCAAACACACGATATCTCTGCGCTCAGCCTACATCACACAACGAGTTGGCTTCTCTACTATTTGATATGACGCCATTGACTTTTGGGACCTCTGCCGGAATATCATGTAAACTAAACTGCATATCGCATTCTAGTTAACTATTGATGGCCGTTAGTTAAAATAGTTAAGTACCTAAACAAAAGAGAAACACTTTCACTTTCATTTTCACCTATTGCCACGCGAGAAGTTTTCTCGCCCAAGCATAAAGCACTTTTCTTATAAACGATACTGCTGTAGAAGAAAGCTGTGCGCAGGCGCAGAATGTTCTCTTTCTTTCTCTCGCTGAGCGGCTTTCTCGCAATATCGGACTCCAAGTGCAAACTTAACGTCCGGGAGCTCTACCTCTCGTCATTGCACCATTTTTATCTTCTTGCTGTCAATAATTCTGCTGCTTCTTCTTCCTCCAGATAGCCCTTTGCACTGCTTCTTAATTTTCGCTTTGTATTAAGAGTGGCTAAAACCTATTACCAAACACGTTTAAACAATAAGCTGAAGCTATTACAGTTCTTACTGTTGAAGGTTAAGAATTATGACAATCTGATATTATGTGCATCTAGTAAAAGTATTGCCTTCTGAATGCAAGCAGATGGATGTTTGAAGATTTTTCTTTTGTGGCCAAAACACTTTGTTATTCATCGATGTGCACTGCATTCTCAAAGAACCCCATGTCATACGACTTGCAAAAGAAAATAACGTCTAAATGATTAGTGACCCACCGCATACGTATAGCTGCAATCATTGAGCAGAACATTTATGAGACCCTTTAAGCTCGCTTACCCTGTTTCTTGCCGTTTGTGGATGAGATAAGCCTAGGATCAATCTACGATATTGTACATTGCCTTGAAGAGGCCTTTAGGAAGACTTATAGAAGTAAAACAGCAGAGGCAGGCTTCGAGAATACTGGAATTTGTTCATTTAAAACAACTATTAAGAATTTCATAGTTCTACAACTGCCTGAAAATCAAGATTCACACTTTTCTCAGGGCAAGAACACTAAAACTTTAAAAGGCACGTTTTTCTAAACAAGTTAGCACTATGGCTGTATAATCTTTGTCAGTTTAAATCAGACCAACTCTGCAAAAGGACACTACAAGCGTACTCACCATTCCTTTTGTATGTGCAAAAACTGTACAGCATGCCTGGCTGGATATTTATAAAACCTACATGTTTGCATGTGGATAAAAATGTAGCGGCTGAAGTAATTTTGCGGATTTTTTTGCAACCTTGAAAGTAGTCTCCCCATTTCATAATTGGATTGAAAAATAGGCACGAAATAAGAATTGCCTAAAGAAGGGAAATTTAACTTCAAATTCAAACCAAAAATACATAACTTGAAAACCAAGAGCTACACAATCAGAAGAAACACGTAAGCAGTTCACAAAGCTGAGATTTTAAATTAAAAGCGGGCATTTCCTGAAAAAACAACTGCATCATCCGAGGCTATATAATTTTTATGAAAAATTAATTTAGTGCAGCAAAAGTGAAGGAGGGACATCTGAAGACTGCCATAAATCTATTTTTATTGTGATCACTGTAATTTTGAAACAGTTTAAATGACTTAACCAAAAGCTGTAGACAGATTTTATTAATTTAAAATGTAACAACTTTGTCCCAGATAATGTGCCATCAAATGGTTATGACGAGTTAAAAAAAACTGTCTTTACATGAATTAGTTTCAAATGTATTTAAACCATTCAAAATATTTTTAAATAATACGCAATTAAATACAAATTCTGCCTAAGTTCACATTATTCAAACGCTAAGTGGTTTGCCAAGGAACATAAAACTTTAATAGGACCATACTATCCTCTCTTTCCCAACGACTGCAGCCAAAAGCTAAATTTCATGATCTATTATATCAAATATATTTTAGAAAATTGTTAATGTTTACTACGAATGCACACAAGACATTTTAAAAGTAATACGTGCATTTTTTAAAACGTGTTTGTGCACATCAACTGTTACACGAGATAACTAAAGTTTTGAGACACTCAATAACTGAGAATCGTAGGGAGGATTATTCGTCACAACTTTTCGAAGTACTTTTTTTGGCATTGTTATAGTCCCAGAGGAGGCAGCGCGCCTTTTCCGTACAGCAGTCAATTCATGACTGAGTGTGTTTCCCCAGGATTGAAAAATATCTAACCTAGAAGGTGGTATTTCCCATCGGGAAAAGAAAAAGGTCACTTGTTGCCCCCTGTAAAAAGTGGGTGTTAGCATTGTAAGCAGAAGCGTTGTCATTGTGCAACAAGATACTACGAGAGTACGTCCTAAGTTACCAACCTCGCAGATAAGGATTATCGCCTTCACAAAACCTTTATCTGGTGTCATACCTTGTCTGTTAAGTTAATAATTGCAGCTGTAACTTCCATTAAGTTGTTCAGATATAGTTGCATAAAGAACGCTATGTGTACAAGATTGTGACATGTTCAAAATGGAGTTTCGAGCTGTTATTAAGTTCTTCACAAAAGAAGGACTTACTCCAAATGAAATTAAACAGCGATTGGACGGTGTATATGGGGAAGAATCTCCCTCATACTTCCGTAAAAGAATGGGCCAAACCTTTTCGAATGGTCGAGAAAGCATTAAAGGCGAAGAGCGTGCAAATCGGCTCTTGGAGGTGCTCACTCCTTAAAACATCGCTCTTGTGGAAGGAGAAATAATTGAAGACTGGCCCCTCAAAGTTACAGAAATAGCAGCAAAGTTGGGCCTTTATAAAACAACAGTCCTTCGAATTATTCATGAACATTTAGACATGAATAAGGTTAGTGCAAGATGGGTGCCTAGACTTCTTTCCTCAGTCCAAAAGCAGCAACGAGTCACCTTTTGTCAGGCATTATTGGAGCTCTGCCATGGCAACGAGAGCAAATTGTTACAGGAGATGGAATTATGGTTTACTACTATGATCTCTTGTCCTAAAGAGAATCAATGGAGTGGCGTAAACTTGGCGAAGCACCGCCTCTAAAGCTCAAGGTCACTCAGTCAACCAAGAAGATAATGGCCACCATCTTTTAGGACTATGAAAGAATACTCTTCATTGAATTCAAGGAGAGGAACACTACAGTAAAGGGGAGTATTATGCTGACCTACTGCAAAGGACCGCCACGGGTGGCCGAGGTCGTTAAGGCTCGGACTCGTGAGCGGGAGGTCTGGGGTTCGAATCCCGCCAGAACCGTCCTCCCTGATTGAGTTATTTTCCATGTTTTCCTCAGTCCTTATAACTGGCAAATGCCGGGGAGCTACCCTAAACTTAGGCTTGGAACGTTTCCTTCCTTAAAAAAAATCCTTTCCCAATATATCATTTCATTTCATATATCACCAGTGTTCCCCTCCTGTGGTGCCTCAGTAGTAAAAACGGGCGTTAAACACCATTCAATTCAATACTGCAAAGACTACACGCTTGCACCAAAGAGAGAAGGCGAGGAAAGGGGAGTGGTGCTGTGCGCCTTCTTCACGACAACGCGCCTGTGGACACAGCTCTTGTTGCAAAGGAAGCTGTGAAGAAAGGAGATTGACCATCCACCCTACAGCTCAGATCTAGCTCCCTGTGACTATTTCCTCTTCTCAAAACTCAAGAAGAACCTTCGATGCAGGAAATTTAAATGCGACGAGGAAGTGATGGATGCTGTTTATGCCCATTTTGCAGAAAAAATTGTGACTATTGGGGGGGGGGGTCGAAACGTTAATTCAGAGATGTGAGAAGTGTATTGCAATAAAGATTAACTATCTTGAAAAGGGAAATGTAGGTTTTGTCTTTATCATACCTAGAAATTGATTAGGCCGGAAACTTATGGACCTACCCTCGCAGTCCGGTTCTACACGGATTGCACCCAGATTTTCCATTGTTGAATCTTTGACGCATTTCTTGACACCATTCCACTCTGCAAAGCTTCTACTTTACCCATAGGTATTAATGAATAATTGTAGAAACATTTAGAGAATTGCTCCCGCGAGCAAGCTCTTATTATTACTCATAACTCAACCTTGGATCTTCTTTGTTTTCCTCAGTCACTGGTTTAAACCTTGGAAAGGATACACAGACTTCTCTCGCTAATGGGTGTGTGAAATATTTTAGTATTGAAACAGATAGCTTACCTCGGCCACTTTTTAAGAGCCTTATTTGTACCTATTGTACCGGGAGAAAGGAATGAGCCTGAGGAAACACAGGGAGGCCAAGAACTCGAGGTGGCGATGCACGGACGTCGGCGGGGCAGTAATGCTAATTGTGTTGTTCGTTTCTTAATTCGATAGTATAGAAAAAATATAGTTACCCGGCTGTAGGCGCTCCGGATGGTAAAACGTCCATAATCTGTATAATTAATTTTAGGAAACTGAAAGTATCCAGCCTAAGGAAAAAAAAAAAAAAAAAAAAAATCAGCGCAGGTTTACCGAAGAATGAATACATAACATTGACAATCGTTTAGGAAATTCCCCTAGAAAATCTCTACGTCGTGTTGCACAACAGGTGGACATTTCACGTGGATCTTTGCAAAACGTTACTAAATTTAACAGCCTGCAATTATATCTGGGATAAGTTAAAAAATACCGTGTAAAAGACGAATCCGCACAGCATACAGGAACTCAAGGATATAATTTGTTCGGATTTCTCAAAATGAACTACAGGGAGTGATGAATGATTTCCCAAAGAGATACCAGAAATGTGTGGATAATGAAGGCAGGTATTTTCAGCATCTCGTTTGATAATGTGCTAAGTAATGAGCCTCTTAAATTGGTTTGTGTTGTTGTATGGTTGGTTCGCTTTATTGTTTACCCCCCCCCCCATCCCGGCTGGCCCGCTAACCCGCTAACGAACTCGCTCATAGTTAAAGCACTTCGGAGGACAACAAAACTGATCGCACGGTATTTACTCCTTTTATCTTTTTAATACAGAGGGGTTCACGCCATCGCATATGTCGATTATTTCTACTTGTGAGACGTTTTACACAGATCAAACAGCAGATACGGAGACCCAGTTGTTAGCTTGATCCCCAACTTTATTAATTAAATTTTTGTGAACTATATTTTGGCTGTAGAGTCAAAATGCATCATTGTATTTTTAATATCAAATCCCCACACAGGCAACAGATGTTTTGCGAATCATTTATGCACTTCCTTAGCATGTTTATTCCCTATCTAACACAATGCACTTAACGTAGTGACTGTAAATCCACCATACAAGTAGAGCGTTTGAACAATACTGGCACGTTGTGTGAGTCAGCAGACTGCTCTCTGGTGACAGAATCTACAGCTAATGGAACCTCTTGCACATGCAATTGTTTCCTATAAGCTTATTATATTTGTATCTGACTCTGTGATAGAAATATTTTTAAATATTGTTTTATGTACATTGCCTATTACTAAAATATTTAAAATTCCGCAAAAGCAGTACTTAAAAATGTGAGTAATAGAATCATTCAAGGACATTTTTAATTCCCGTACACAATTACGTTAGAAACACAATTAAGTGATAATGCACCAAAAACGTTGTGTACCATGCAATTAGTACGGGGAACAGCAGCAACACATAAGTTGCATAGGCCAATATGTGCAGTTCCGGGTTTCTATAGTTTATTTCTCTAACGCAGAATCACCGCTCTTATGTATAAAACAGTATAGAATGAAATATTAAAATAATTTATTTATTTAGTTATTAAACATAAACATCTGCATAATAACGCATTTCAATTTATACAAATGCCAATTTCATGTGAATGATCTGGTGCATCACCAAGAGTACTTGCACATGTGCAAAATCAGTTTATACTGCACCTCAGGCATTGCCAGATGGTGAATAAAGCATTTCAAATATATAATGAACTAAATGTAACGTTTAAACCCCATAAAGTGCGTTTATTTAATCAAATATTTGTTGAATTTGTGTGGCCGTAGGCAAAATTCGTTAAATTGAATTCTAATAATGTAAATTTTTGAAGTATTGTTTTACCTAACCACCATTATGACCTACCATGCTTTTTGTTCAGAATTTAAACACATTTAAATAAACGACAAATTCATTAACAATAGCAATTTATATGAAAACAAATAATATGTAGTAATTTTAAAATAATATCAAGGAATAACGTTCACAAATAATAGTTTTTTTTTCTTTTTATAGAAATAATAATTTGTAACCGCATTTATAATCGACGCCCCGAGGATATTTTAATACGTATATGTATTATATTAATTTTCTTGTTTTCAGAGAGTAACGATGACTCTATCTAATTATATGAATAACAGGGATATTTGTAGTAATTTCTTATACATTATTTAATTATTTTATATGTAAATCAGAAAATGAATGCCAAATAGAGCGTTTAGATTTTACTTGTTATTTAAGAGCACAAACGAAAGGGAATACCTGGGCTAGTAGGCTACATATTGGGTTATTCCTGACGCCAGGAGTCAGGGTTTTCCCATATGTGTCTTTGGAGTGGTTGAAGTTTAACTACGCCATTGAATCGTATGATAGCAGCGACCAATCAGCAGAGAGAACGGTTGAATTTTGGAAGCCAGGATGCTTTTGCGCTTAGATGTGTAAACCCCGTGGCGTCTAAATCAAGACGTGGCAAGCCACGCCAATGGCTGATATACAAAGAGGAAATTTGCCCAGTTTTGGAAGACTTCGCATTACTACTCAGTTAAAGCAGCGTCCAGCAAGATAATAGAGACATTCGTCATTCGATCGTCGGCAGATAGTTATACGCAGTTGCATAGTTAACGCCATGCACTTTTAATTCATAATTCTTGCGAGATACTGAAGTGAAATTCTCATGTGATAACTTAGCGATAAGCGAGTGCGAGTTTATTTTGTAAATACCTACGCGAGGGCTGGACCGCAATTTAGTACTTATCAAGGTCTTGCTCTCAAGCGCCACTTAGAAAATAGAATGATTGTTTTCAGTCACGGAAGTTTACGGCCCTCATAAGTACATAGCATGCCGGCGCACGGAGTCCAAGGTTACGGGCATTCATTTCCGTAGGAACCCCACCACTACCAGATCTTCACCAAATGCTTTAAAAGTTCAATATCTTTGAATGATGGTGTTTTTTTAGCGTTTAAAAACACCTATATCAGACAGCAAATTTAAAGCTGTTGTAATATATAATTAAAACCAAAAGGAAAAATAATACCTGACAGATTTTATACATAGCCTTTTCTGATGTAATACACGCATATCGATTAGGTTTGTCAATCTCTAACATTTAAACACTTAGTGTATTTGTTGAACAGAACACCAAGAGTAAAAGTACAGAAAAGAGGAAACAGGATGCGTGAATGATACCATACTCCAGCGTGACCGAGTGAAGCTAACCAAGCAAGTGCAATGGCTACAACAAGAATTATTAAAGATTGAAATGCATGGCGTAATAGAAAGTTACGACTTTAAACTTTTGGGAACCACCCAAGAATGTTCATCTTCAAAAGAGTTAAAACGAATTGACGATCAATAATTAATGAATGATAAATAAAACAAAGGTAAACATTACATTACAAGCAATTTAATATAGCAGTGAAAGCTGGACGAGGAGAAAACAAAAAAGGATAGAAGGGGAAAATGACAAGGGTGCAGCGCAAAATCTTAAGTATTGGAAACAAAGTCTTTGTAAGCTACAAAATAAATAAATCAATAAACAAAATTCGGGTATTTAGGTCAATAGTTCATTGTTTAGGTTTTTTTTCTGTATTTGTTTAATACCCCTTATCAAGTGCGAAAGTCTTCAAGACAATGAACGAATTAATGATGAAGCAAACGAGCGCGAAGGCTATTGGTTTCTAAAATTACATGTGACTGTGAGGGGAAATAGAAAGTGCAGATAAGGAAGTATATGCGGTAAAGGGCGAACACAATTTTCAATGGCTGTAATATTACTTAATCTGAATATAAAAGCAAGTAAATAACTGCCTTAAACGCTCTGGTTGATACCCTCACCCAAAAATTAAGTCAACTTCACGAAACCTTGCTCTCCATGACCTCTTCCCTTCTGCCAGCGTTAACCATGTGAGGGCATTCCCTCTCCTCTCCAACAGCTGAACAGTTCGCACTGTCATGTGACTTGCTGTTCGAAAACAGTAGTATGTTGGGAATAATAATCCACGGTTAATTAAGTGAAAACATTATAGTAAAAGTATAAAATTAACTGGAAAAATTGTGATAAATCTGAAAGGGCCCATGTCTCTGAAGTTTGCAGAAAAGAAAAAGTTTATTCGACAGGTTTAAATGATTTAATATGTTTTTATCCAGAACCTTAAAAAAAAGTCCATAGTACAAATTCTAATGATCCTCGTTTCGAGCAGTGTGTAACCTGACGCACAAAGTTCTCTCCATATTTATAACTTGCAAAAGAAAGTTTCAAGCGACTATGCCCCAATGTGCAATTTATAATGTTTCAATAAAAAATTACAGTCTCATTTTACCTAAGTCACTGGGCCTAATCTTAAAGAAGGCTCCGGGCCAAACAATTTGGAACTAAAGGCCGAAAACACCTACTTAACCAGCCACTCCGAAACCAACTCGATGTTCAGAACAAGGTACAGTGAGAGCACATAGTCCATTCCTGGATTGACAGCCTACTGCTCGTAATCGGTGAGCCCTTCTGATGTGACCAGAGGGTTGGGGGAGGGGGAGGGAGGAAAGACATGAGGAACGAAGAGTTTGCGTGCTAAAATGGCAAAGTTTTACATAGATGGCCTTGTCCCTGTTACTGTCACAATAAATTAATAACAGTGCAAGATAGGAAACGATAACGGACACCAGTTCAACCGAGGAAAAACATAACGTGAAATGAAAAAGAAATGACAAAGAAATCCTTTAAGTAATTCTTACCTAGGAAATTCTGAAAGTGTTATAATTGCTCTTATCATAATCAAAGAGCATACTAAAGCATACACACAAATAGTTTAGGCTCCTGTAATTAATGCATTCTTCAATATCGGCTACATGGGAGATGGAACAGGGGTTAATGAGGATAAAATAAATACATTTTGCTCACATTATTGATATATTAGTATAATATATTATTTTACACGCCTATATAGAATTACTAAAACGAAAATATTAAATATATTTGCCTCTTTTTATTTCTATTCTTTGTCGGAGAAAAATCGTAGAAAACGTCAACCACAAGTGTGTAAATAAAAACACCAAATTCATGCTGAACATGTCAGATGTACATTTATTGCTAAATATAGTTTAAGTTGCAGCATTTCAAGCCTCATACCCTCTTACTGCTTTAGAAAGCGTTTTCTCTGCTGAAGCCCGATATTAATGTGCCTTAATTAATCCGCGCTTGACAACAAACTTGGTGAAGAAGTGTAACCCTTGCCATTTGTGTAACCGGAAGTTTCATTAAAATGCCACGCAAGTGTAATAAATGCCGCAGGAGCGCGCGAGTTCTGAACAAAGGTAATATACTTTGACCTGGGGACTTTGTAGAGAATATACAAGTTATTTTTGGGAATCTCTGCAGCGTTACATTGAGAGAAAATGCAAAAATGCCACTTAGCGGAATATGCAGAACTGGAGATAGTGTTTCATATATAAAGCGGCAAATAAATAGGAGATATATAAAAGTAAACAAAGTAATTTTTAGAAATTTTGAAATGGAAACTCCCTAATTCAAATATACATTAAAGCAGTATAGTCGTTGCACGTAAATATTGGATTGTATTTGAGCTCATTAGACACTATCTAACAGCAAATGTCTACAGTGATTTAATGTTTCATTTAAAAGTATTAAATTAAATGTTTGTGATAAAATTGAGCCCGCCCCTCTGCCTGCAGTGGAGAAATCCGATTGAAAAACTTCCAGGTATCTGGCAAGTGTCCTGTTTTGTTACGGAGGGCCATTCTTATTATACCATTGGATTAATCAGTAGTAGTGGGTGTTTTATTTCCGAAACGGCTTTCTTGGAGCTGTGCCCAAGAAGGCGAAAATCTTAACCTATGACTCACAAGGTAAGGTCGGATAGGAATTCCATTAAAATGTCTCACCTGAAATGGCGACGGAAGACTTCTGTGTGAACACTTCATTTGTCTGATTTTAAAAATTTACTTGAGAATGAATGAAATAGCGTGGAGTAAAGCAATAGGCATAACACACAAAAGCAACATCTGAACAGTATTTGATTCATAATCCATAGATGAGAAATTACCTTTTTAAAATCGGAAACTTGAACAGGATTTACGTAACCGGTTGACTGCTAGGAATATTGAAGGGCGATATACGATGCGATTTAATAAATTCTCCGCATAGCAATTAAGGAACGGATTTTTATACTCGGCCGCTCAGTCTCCGGCCTTGAGGCTAAAGGATGAGGATAAAGAAAGAGAAGGAAGATGTCAGCACTACCAACCTAAGGCGTGAATAGCACATCTAAATTCTAGGGTAAATGAAGTCATTTTGATTCTTTAAACAATAAATACTAAAACCAGCACTCTGGTTGGATATCTTGCAATGTTTTTAATATCGATAGATTTTGTTAAAAGATTAGAGCTCTACTACTTGTTGAAGAATTAATTCACGGTTTGCATTACTAGGGATGACTCGCGCATCGTGCTAGCACCAACTATTGCTCCTCTCGTGTTGCATCCTGCACTATGTTGCCAACTCTGTTTTAACTGACGTATGTGCGCCCAGTTGTTTGTTGTGTTGGTAAAGCTGGTTTCTTTTGTATTTGAACGATTTACTGTGTTGTTATTCTTGCTATAGTTCTTATGTTAATTGTTACAGCAACATTGCTGTGGTTGGTCAAAATCAAAGCAGAAATAATCGGGTCTTGCTCTTTTTAAGTGCGCTACAATAGCTATACAGAACTGGCAACACAGCTTCCCTCGGTTATGGGAAACATCAGAGCCGGAGAACAACTTCAGCATCGCTTGTATTTTTCAATATAATCTCCCTTAGGGTCAAACAACTTCAGCATCGCTTGTATTTTTCAATATAATCTCCCTTAGGGTCAAACAACTTCAGCATCGCTTGTATTTTTCAATATAATCTCCCTTAGGGTCAAACAACTTCAGCATCGCTTGTATTTTTCAATATGATCTCCCTTAGGGTCAAACAACTTCAGCATCACTTGTATTTTTCAATATAATCTCCCTTAGGGTCAATAAATGTATATACGCGATGCTCCAATGTCATTATCCCCTCTCTGATGTGGTTTTCCGGAAGGTCTGCAAAATACTCCTCTACAGCTGCGATAACCTCTTGATTTGATGATAAACATTGACCAGTGAGGAGAAGTTTGAGCTTTGGAAACACATGAAAGTCGGAGGGAGTCAAATCTTGGTAGGGACTGCAAACCGGATTTTTTTTTTCCTCGTCAATCTTTTCATCTAGTGGGTTTGAAAGATTGGAATAGTGCTCTCCGATTATGGCTTTTATCTGTCTAAAGTAAATAATTACATTCGTTTAGTGTCCCAAAACACTGCTGTCATAGCTTTTCTTGCAAAGAACAGGAGAGCTCAGATGGAAGAATATGCACAGGAAAGCTGAAGGTTTTGGTATCGGCCTTGACCTCCAATGTTTCCTAGCTGTCATTCCAAGCCTTACACATGGCTTGTATGAAAAAGCACATTAACTCTTAAAGTGTGGTTAACTATGAAGTACTCGAAGGTTTCGAGTCGTCTCAGGGATAAATTTCTGTAACGAAAATTTTACAGGTCTGCAGGATATAAAGACTCAAGGGGAGATAAGGGGTTGTAGTCGGACATAGCATGGTAGCTTAGATGGAAAAGCATCGGTACAGTAAGCCTAAGATTCGTAGATTGAGTTCAGATTATAATTTTTTATCTTATTCGGATTTGTAAACTTTTTTTTTTTTTCAGTAGTGTTTAACGCCCGTTTTTACTACTGAGGCACCACAGGCGGTGGACACTGATGATACATGAGATGAAATGATAAATTGGGAAAGGATATTTTTTTTTTTTAAGGAAGAAAGCGTTCCAGGCCTAAGTTTAGGTACCTCCCCGGCATTTGCCAGTTATGAAGACTGAGGAAAACCTGGAAAAAACCCCAGTCAGGGAGGACGGTCCTGGCGGGATTCGAACCGCAGACCTCCCGCTCACGAGTCCGTGCCTTAACGACCTCGGCCACCCGTGGCGGTGGATTTGTAAACCTTAGCCAATAAAACGCTCATGTGAAAAAATCATATTTAATATAATATTTTTATCTAATGTATATTTTGGTAAGCATGTCACAATCTATTACTCGACAACAATTTAAATATAACATATTTCAAATTTAATATCATTAATACTGCAAGAGAAATTTCTCTGCATTTGCAGTTTATTAAATATGCATTTATTATGTATGGCTCCCTTATCTAAACATCACAGTGATTCCTTATTTGAAATTCTATTATATTGTTTAAAACAATTAAATCCGAAACTATCATGACTACCGTTTGCCTTTTATATCAGTTTGCTGCAATTTCTCCCTTACTTTCACAAAATAACGTACAGATTTTATAAAAATCCTTTTTACAACACTTTTGTAATTTCTTTATTATCCTTCTAGGGGCAATATTTCTTCTTTTCAGTTTCCTACTCTATATTTCACGTTCCTCAATGTTCCTGCCTCATTCATTCACTTCATATCCCTCTCGTATTCAGCTTTATTGAGGATGTATATAAACGGAGCTCATCATTTTTAACAGCACACTATTTATAATTCTCAGAGCCTTTGTTTTCAATGTTTGTGAAACAGTGCACCATGTTCCCCATCAATTATATTTTTAGATAAATTCTATTCCCATTTTTCACTTCTTTACAAAGCTTATTAATGCTGTTTTCACTGTTTTCGCTGGGGTTTTACATTTTGGAGGTCACATTTTGTCATTAAACATTTTTTCGAAGTTTATCTATTATTTTGTAAATAGTAAAGGTTTTCATACTCAGAAAAATATAGACTCAAGAAATCAAATTCATGGTAGCTACAGAAATTAAATTATAAATGGCATAATTATAAAGTGAAAACGGAAAGAATGGGACAAACTTTCAATTTAAATAGGGGAGTAAAACAAGGCGATTCAGTCCCCCCTAAACTCTTCACTTGCGTTCTGGAAAAAGTCTTCAGGCAACTACATTGGACAGCAATTATGGCATCAGCATAAATGGTACCAGACAACTAACCTAAGATTCGCAGATGTTATTTTCAAGAATATCCGAAGACTTACAACAGAAGCTTCTAGAACTAAACAAGTACAGCAATCCCATAGCCCTCAAGATGAATCACATTAAAACTAAAACAATGACCTATGCGCCAAAAAGTGGCAATGGAAATAAATGTTGAAGAGATTCAGTATGTGGATGAATACATATATCTAGGTCAGACAATCTCATTAGAAAATACAATGTATAAAGAGATTAAGAGCAGAGTAGCACAAGTTTGGAAAGACTTCTCGTCTCTAAGCCTATATTGCTTGACGCATCTCTTAACAAGAAACTGAGACTAAAGGCACTGAAATCGTGTGTCTTCCCGGTGCTGATATATGAATGTCAAACCTGGTCTCTTACCGACAGAAGCGGCATAGCAATATGTCAAAGTAAAATGTAGAGAAAGATCATAGGTATAACACTAAGAGACAAGATCTCCAACACTACACTGCAGAAAATCATGGACAGAGCTGCAGTAATAAAATGGAAATGGGGCACGTGGCGAGGCAACAGCAGGCAAATGGACGCAGATAACCACCATGTGAGACCTCTATGCAGGACAGAGGACTCCAGGATGACAGAGAAGAAGATGGTCAGACACATTCAAGGAGCATCTCGGAGTTCATTGGTCAAGCATGCCTGCAATAGAAGTGAGTGGAGCGAGAAGTGACAGGGTCTCAAAAATGACAAGAAACTATAAAACAGTGCACATTTTTTTTCAGTAGAGTCCCTAACTCAACTGAAATATTTCACCATGTGAAGCACAAAACGAGCTTTTCCCTGTAACAGGAGGCCCTAGCCATTTATGAGACGTAATGGGCTCTTGCATTCCATTTCCTCCATACAGTGCCAGTTCAGCAATGGTGTAGTCAAAATTGGGTAACATAGGAGTGGAATGCCTAGCTTTAAAAAGGTGCATTCAGAGATTAATATATATGTATTACGAGACAGATAGCTCACCTTTATTGCAACCACATCTAGTGGACAACATGGCTATATTCCTAATCTAGTAGCTATAGTTGCTGGCTGCGGCACGAGGGTAAAATGTATCGGGTTTGATTCCCGTTAATTATTCCGAAATGTTCTGAGTTGGCGAGATCTGGTATGGGATCAACTCTTGAGCTGTCTAATACAGAGGTAACCTTTCATTGTAATTACGACCGGTTGAATGCGATGTGCTGATTGCGTCCCTTTTCTCATGAAATTGTAGGCAAATATATGTTAGAGTGCAGCAGTCGTGTCGCTGGCCTTGACCCTTGTGCTAAAGGAAAGTTGCACTACGAAAATTTATACGAACCTTTTCGCTTTCATTTATAGTTCTGTAAATGCGATGTTCTCTCTTTGACAAGGAAAGTAATCACGCACTTAAAGTGAGAATGGATTAAGCAAGCATTATTTGATCGCGCTCTTTTGTTAGGAGCTGAGATTATATATATATATAATATTAATGAAACATAAAAATAAAGAAACACTATTAACAATGTAACAAATTAACACTAGTAATAAAAGTAGATAAAGATAAAACACAGAGAAAGAGTCACACTTGAAACTGCTATATTTCGAACTACTGCGAGTTCTTCAAGGTCTAGCTTCTTGCCATTGAAGAACTCTCAGTAGTTCGAAATATAGCAGTTTCAAGTGTGACTCTTTCTCTGTGTTTTATCTTTATCTACTTTTATTATTAGTGTTAATTTATATATATATGTCCTGTTTTTAACCCAATATTGTTGTTTTAGTCTTGCTTTCAGAGTGTGTAAAATTTAGAGTAAGCTATTAAGTTTTGAAGGGATTTATTTTACGACAGCCAAAAAATTGTCCTGTTGGTAAAAATTATTAAGTTAACATTTTTAATTAGATATCTATTATTTGTTAAGTTTAAACATTACATTAATTTTTTTCTACAAAAATAACATTACATATATTTTATATTTATTTACACTTAATTAACTGTTTGAAACCGCCACGGTATCCAAGGTCTTTGAGGCATGGGAGTGGAGACCTGGGGTTCGATTCCCTCCAGGACCATCCTCCCTGACTTGTGGTTTATTCCAGGTTTTCCTCAGTCATAATTTACAAATCTCGAAAAATTACGCTTTCTTTAAAAAATCGTTTCCCAATTTATTATTTCATCTCGTTTATCATCAGTGCCCACCGTAAATGATGCCTCAGCAATAAAAACGGGCGTTAAACACCGTTAAAAAAATGTTCCACTTACTACTTATGCCCATGACCAGCACAAACTTATTTGCTACATTTACAATTAAAAGTATGTATTATTTTTATTAATTTTCAATGTAGTTCTGAAATACTGCTTTCAAATTAAGCAGAAATATATTATTAATTTAATGTTTTATATGCAAACGGTGAACTTTTTAGTTATGCTTGTGAAATAAATGGTTCCAGTAGAATTTTAATTGACAAATTAACACTGAGTAATGATTAACTTTAGTTCCTTTAAACATTAAGCTCTGTTACATAAAACCCAAGCTCAAAGCGAACGTACGAAATTTCTTATTAGTGGAAAAGGAAAAGGCGGAAAACTTTTCTTAATATTAAATTTTAATATAGATAAGATAACGTTTTTATTTTATGAACTGTATATGTACATTAATTTTTACATTATATATATCGCATGGATTATATATATCGCATGGATACAGAGATCGTGCATGCTACTATTTAACATTGGCAGAGAATATGCCTATATGTCAACACTATTTATATAAAGCTAAGACAAAACGTGACAACTTAAAAAAATAATAAAGAATAAAATTTTGGGTAAAAAATCCAACAATTGAAAATAATTTATAATTTGCTTCAGAGCTATAGTATAGAAGTGAAAATAAATCGGCAAATTTCAATTATGTGCATCGTATCCCGTAAAAGATTCATTTCATTAGCTTTAATAGTCCTTGAGAAAATGGGAACTGAAGTTGGTAAATTTAACCGGTATGGCGAATCAGGCATCACCAGAGGCAAGTAAATGATCTATAACAGAATTCTGGTGCAGTTTATTCGAACCTGAGAGCGTTCCTTGTTAGTAAGCCGAACAGCATTAAATGGTGAAACAATCCATACTTGATCCAATTAAAATATACTGCACTTACATATAGCACACTTACAGAATCTTCACTATGGCTGTTACTGCAAACTTCAATTACAATACAATATGGTAATTTCCCTGTATACCCCTAAACCTTTCATGCATTCATAATACCACGTAACTTGAAAATCAATGGGAGCTGTGCGAATTTTAATTTCATGTTTCAACGAAGTACTGTTTTTTAATTCCGCATTAATATTCGGGATTTAAAGCAGCAATTTTAGTGAGTGATAACGGCATACTTTATCAAACTTTTCAATTCTGTTCTACACCCTTAGAAGCACCCATAACTTCAGAGCGCCTATAAAGACTAAAAACTTCGTTTTTTAAGTATATTAGTTGTTGCAATGGCTAGTAGTGCTAAGAATAAATTTGTCCATTATTTTTTAACGCTGTGTCTCTAATGAACGTGTGAGCTGCTGGCCTTGTAGTTGAATTTGAAAGTTATGTAGTGTGCCCCATAATGAACGCAATTTTTGTTTTAATAATAAAACACATAATTTATTTGGAAAAGTGGTAATATTATTAAGCCAATATGAAGCACAACCACTGCCATTAAATGTGAAACAAAACATCAGATGAATGTCCTCCACG
This sequence comes from Metallyticus violacea, assembly GCA_030762175.1. Taxonomy (NCBI): domain Eukaryota; kingdom Metazoa; phylum Arthropoda; class Insecta; order Mantodea; family Metallyticidae; genus Metallyticus; species Metallyticus violacea. Next base: position 92,788,708 of record CM060842.1, on the reverse strand, counting down.
CCTTCGTAGGCACACCTTCACTCTGTTGGCAAACTTTCCAATGACTTTAGAGTAAAGTTCCCGCTGAATTTCACCCATCGCACGTCTAATTTCCGCCTTGAGTTGAGGGATGGTTTGTGGATTTTACATACCCTCACAAAACATTGTCATATGGTGTCAAATCACATGATCTCTATGGCCAATTTAATCGCCTTTGCTAGAGAGGTAAATGTTAAACGCTGCAAATAATCCGTGGTTTCAGCTTTTGTGTATAATTCGATCTTAAAAAAGATGCGCATGCAAATCTTTTGTTAAAATTCGCTGCCAACTGCTTCTCGGAATAATTAATTGATGAGAACGGCGGCTAATCGGCTTCATTGAGCTCGTAGCAACGCTCTGTCTGGCGAGGGCAACATTCTCTACCTATCAACGAGAACTTCCAGCTCATTTGATGTTCTCTCTCGATTCTGTATCTTCATTTCCTTACCAGTCTCTGAACTGTTGACACGGTTCCGCATAACATTCACCGTATGCACTTTCAGAATCTGGACGTCTTCATCCTTCGTTTGTCGCTCATTTTAGCTGATGATAATACACACAATGGGCAACCGTTAATCGGAATACAAACAGATGACAGTCTGTGAAATTTCAGGTCCGGCAACCTAACAAATCGACAGCGGCGCTCAATTTAAACATTGCGTTCATTATGAAACACTCTATATTTTGTTTCGTCTCGTTTGTTTGCGCACTCTCAACAGTAACATTTATTATAAAATGTTCATACTATAGCTCAGGCAAAACAATGTCTTCTTACTAGCCATCAAGCTTACAGAACTGAGTTTATTTATTTATTTATTTATAATGTCCCATCACACTATATACTTCGCAGGTATGTTCTTAAAACGCCAAATATCAGCAGTGAAATAAAAACATGTCTTTTTTTTAATTGATTTATTTATGGACGCTCTTTAACATCTCAGGTCATCAGCGTCCCATTCAACTCAGGGCGTGAAACGGCAGAATAATTTTGCTCAGAGGCCTCTCTTTCAGGCTTGAGGTTCTTTATCGTGCCGTAAATGTACGACACGGGACCCACGGCTTTACTTGCCTTCCAAAGGAAGCCATACTTAGGATTTTTACTAACCGATAAAATCCATCGATCCTGGCCGGGTTCGAACCCGCGATCTTGGGTTTAGGAGGCAAGTATGGTAACCACTACACCACCAGGACCGATTGTATATAAACATGTCTTTGTACAGGTTTGGGCAGCGATATCTTAAGATTCTATCAGTTATTCAACTCTATATTGTGATTATTTTAGGAAACACTTTAAATGAGGTTATTTGAGTTACAAGCAGGCAGAGCGCAGCTATGTATTGGAAGAGGCCAATCTTGAAGATCGCATGATTCCACTAAACAGCTGGTAGCTTAAGGGAAACTTTATCAAGGAGTGTTTGTTACTCTACGTTTTCTTGTGGGTAAATTGTATGCTAATTGTTCTTCATTACCTAAATAAATTAGTCTTGAAGAACGGGGTTTTATGTATATTTTTATGCCAAAACTGATTCTTGCAGAGAAGTGAGAATGAAATTCTCAAGAAAATAGCCTGGAAATCATGTACCAGGCTGGCAAGTTTGATAAAAAATTATGAGAAACAGAATCTCTCAATGATGTGAAATGTGATCCGAACCACTGTGTTCTTAACGGAAGAAAGGTTAAACGATATGCAGGATTTTACTACACTGATGCCGACAATTTATTCTCACTGAGGGACACCTTTTTCAACAACTCTTATAGTTCATATTAGTGATGATTATTATTAACAGTTTTAAACACACAATCATTTTATTCTTTTAGTAAAAATACAAACACTAATATATATGTATACTAACTTTAATAGCGGCGACTCTTTTCCTTTTGCCGGTTGCAACGGCTACATTTCTCCGGAAAGCAGGAATCAGGCGGCCCGTAACTTAAATAACCTCACTATGTATAGGCATCAAACGGGCTTTGTAGACTATGGAAATGCAATTTTCAGTATGATAATACAATGATTCAATTAGAAGAAGACGGCTGTGATTTGAAGAACAGGAAACAAACAATAGTCATCAAGTTAGCCTTCGTGATGTGTTTGTTAAAGTAGAATAGAAACAAAGCTTATTTCTTTATGGAGCTGCAAAAGCGGATATATATCATATTAACAAAGCAAACTGTTTTTATATCACGGGACGAACATTTTCGTTCTTCAATTTAGCACACAAAAGTGTTGATTGTTTTATAATTAAAAGCTTATGTCTATCAAATTGTGCTAAATACAAATTCAAGAAGTTGACTACTTAGTTTACACAAAGCTCAATATATGGTGCAAGATTCCAACATTGTGTTGATGAGCATGCATTTTGATATTGTTTGGTAATATTTATATAATGTTATAATGCAAAATTAGTGAAAGTAATACTACTACAATGAGTAAAAGAACTTACATATTTTACTACAGGACATGATTTACTACAGGCTGTGATCAGGACTCCGGGATTGTTGAAAGGGCCAAACAATGCTACCATAAAAAGTGAGTAAATTACTAGGGTATAGAGTCTTTAAATGCAATGGAAAAATAAAACTTGGTACTGCAGCAGTTGCATACGAACAGAAAATGAAAAACAAATGAATATTATGCATGAAATTGAAGTCAAATGATTTGATTGTGAAAACAAAAATAATTTTAGTGAACAAGAAGATTGGAAGGAGGATAATATTTCCAGAAAAAGGACAGACTCTTGCAAAGCTCAGTGAGTTTAAAAATGTTCCACATGTTTTCTCTACCCACAGAATCATTGAAGAAGAAATGACGACCTATGACAGTGTTAAAAGTTCATGTGAAGAATTATAATTTCTGTAACTATCTCCGTTCATAAAACGAAACTAAAAGATGAAAAGGATTTGATTTTTTACTTTAATTTTTTTTTAGTTAACTACAATAATACTTTTCAAATATTAGCATTGGTACTTGTATCCTTTTTCAGTTAATTCTTAATTCTGGGTTACCTTCCATTAGTTATACTGTTACATGTTGAAGCCAGAAACAAGGCTGCCTTTATTAATTTAATAACTTGAGGATGCAGAGTTATGTTTCTAAAGGCATTAGATTTGATAAGGATAATTATTATGTGTATGTATAATGATAATTTAGAGATAGGTATAACAGAAATTGATATAATTTGTAACTCGTACTTATATGTATATCATGTGGCAGGTGATTGTATCTTACAAAAGGGTTTTGTATACATTTTGTGGTAAAAGATGTAAGAAAGAGACAGAGATGTATTCCTGACTCCTCGCCCGCTGACCGTTCCTTAGACAATGCTGAGGAAGGGTAAAATATCCTTTTGCTAGGTCACGAAACTTCTGCCCAAGGAATACTTAGAAAGTTCACAGTAAGAAAACATATGACTGTAACGGGACAGTAGTTGAACAAAGTCAGACATAGCAATAATTTAAGAGAAAATGGAAATGTCAGAACGCAGACGAAAATGTTTTATTACAGGAAAGCCGGGTGTACAAGGTATTAAAAACCGCTCATAACTACGTGCGTTATCTTTGAAAACATTTGTAAATCTACAGCTAAGGGAGACAAAAGACGTTTCAATAGAAATCATCATGTAAGGAAAGTGCCGAAATTTATGACAGGCTGTTCTTGGAAAAATTCAGGCTCGTGCGAAGATATTGTAGATCAGGAGGGGGAGAATAATTCTAGCTAATGGGCATCGGATAAAAGTCAACCAATAAGGAGAACTTAAATACAAATAAATATTTTTAGGATAGCCAATGATGAACATATAACACGGAAATAGGACAATATACGAGGGAATTTAATTTAGCGAGAGGCGTGGCGATATGGTAGAAAACTGGATTACAGAAGTCAGAGAGACACGAGAGACACGCCAGAGGATTCACTCAAGAGATGCACGGAAGCAGGCAGCCTAAGTCATTCGAAAGCAACCAGTCTGTCATTTCTAAAATCAGTGGAGGGCAGTCTAAGACATTCTAAAGCGGTCGAAGGCATTCTGTCATTCTAAGTGAGTAGTGAAGTCAGCGACGAGTAATCAGGAAGTAACCTGCCAAGTTATAAAATAAATTAAATGTTCAACCAGTGCCGGACTTATTAATACAGTCTACAATCTCCTTCCCCCCTAATGACTTTAAATCATTAAAAACAGTCCAAATTACCCATGAGATCCCATTCAATCCCCCAGCTTAGGAACCACATTAAAAACCGTTCCAATGTATTTAGGGATCTAGTTTTGATGTTATTTAGCAAAAATCCTAGAAGGAAAATGCCGAATCTATGAGGACGTACTATTCTCCGGAATGAACTTTTCGTACATTTTAGTTGACATCATCTTGCAGTAGAGTCTCGATAATTCGAGTTCGAGTTGATAAAATCGAAATTGCAACGTCTTCCATTCACAGAAAATTTAGCGTTTCCAATCGTGAAATTTGAATCTCTGCAGCATTTCAAATTACATGGAAACAAGTAAAAATAACTAGGCATCGGTATGCTCAAGCACTTAACATAAAGTTAGCTATAGATAGACGGACACAAAATGGAAGAATACCAGAATAAACATTAAAAAAAAAACAAAATTTTGTTATTAATTTTGTTACATGCAGAAGAAACTATTTCATATGCTCAAAAATATGTTTGTCGACATGTCAATATTTGCAATTATTATAAAAACTGCAAAATCTGAATACTTCACATTTTCGATTTGTAGCAAACAGTATTGAGCTGAGCAGTCGAAATGTAAAGAAAAGAAAAGGAAGGGGAAAAAAACCACACACACACACGCAGCAGAGTAGCTAACGTATAACGCAAAGCCACAAAAATAACAATAGACACAAAACAAATGCACATTCTGAAAATATAATAAATGCCTAAAATATTAAAGTTGGTAACTGTGGCCAAGTGAAACTAAAGCCTACTTGTGCAAGTGCGGTGCTTTGGCCAATAAATCCCGTATAAGATCGCAAGCGTTAACACATTTCACGAGCTCATTGCCACTTCAACCGTCCTTTTCGCAAATTAACAGCTAGGCATGTTTGCACAACGTTCTAAACAGAGTAGCCATTTGGAACTTGAAGCGTTCCCCTCACCAGCCTGTTCAAACAGATACCTTACTTAGTATTTGCTTGCCTAGCACAGCCTAAGTGAAACATTCAGTTCTTTTTCCTCTCCCCTTTTTCTGCTTGTATGTGATTGAAGAACGAGACAGAGCGGTTGGCAATACGAAAGCACCATATGAATAATCTGCAGCATATTTTAAAATAAAAAACTGTAAATGGGCCAGATTATTTCCTGGAAAGTAAATGGCAAGTAAGAAGAAAGTCGTTCGAATGCTGTATTCCCTGTTATCATATCTTCTATTTTATTATATTAGTTTATAATGTTACACTCTATAGCACCAGTTTCACCACTACTGTTTAAGAAACGAGGGAAGTAACTCTCATGACATTGTATCGGTGAGATTATTTACTTTATTTGTCTACTTTTATTTTTGTTAGCGCAGATGGATTTAAAGCAAGAAACTTTGGTCGAAGCTAGAAAGTCACTAATGCCGAGAAAATGTTACAGTTATCAGAATGAATACGTCAGAGTTATTAATTATATATTTATATTTCTGAAAATTTAGTGTTAAGAAAAGGTTAGTATTATTAAAATTGATAGCTAGTATTAACTTAATACATTTTTATTAATTCTGTATTCTATAACGGGGATGATAATTGCTTCTGTTTTCTGCAAACATAAATTGTCTCCTTAATATTATCGTAATGTACTATTCATTTAATGACAACATGCAGAAGAAACGTAATGATGTAATTTTTACCATGGTATAGCAGAAAAACGAAGAGCTGGCCGGAGAAGCACTTAGACAAAGGGAGAGGAGCGTTTTTAGTATTAGTATAGTGCTGTGGAGCTGCATTCTCTACTTTCCACCTGGCTCTTCTTGCGCGTATAGTAATTTTATATAACTAGTTATGGTATTTTATTAATATAGGATGGTTATAAAATCTCAATCCAGAAATAATGTACTTGCGGACATGAAATGGATGTGGCATTATCTTGATGGTAGGTAGTTCATTGTAATTCAACTTGGCCACCGTCTGTTTCATAGCATTGACCCCACTGTGGCCCAAAGCATTCGTCAACATGTTGCCTGTAATCGCTGCACATGCTTCTCGAATACGATCCCTCAGGTTTTGTACACTCGTGACTTGATAAACTCCCAGGCGAAAAAGTCTAACGGCGTCAGGTCAATTGAACTTGCTAGCCATATTCTTGGTTAACTTCTGTCAATTCGTATCTTAGGAAAGCGATGTTTGTGGTAAGTTCTAACAGTTAACGGAAAATGCGGGGGTGTTCCATCTTGCTGAAAGACACCGCTGCCAATAATGCCATCCTGCTGTGGCTGTGTTTGTCAGTATATCTAGGTAAGTGTTACTTGAAATGGTATTTTCTACGAACATGAAAGGGCTTGATAACCCAAGCCAACACATTTCTGGGACGTCACTTTACGTGGTGTATGATGGCTCGCTACCCCATATACGACGGTTGTGTTTATTCACTTTATCACAATTCACTAAGCAGAATATGCTCGAATAAGTTTTCATATCATTTTCATAGAGCAGCGGCTCTATGAGGTACATAATCTTTCTCGTCTAGATCGTATAACACCTGAATGCGATGAGCCCGTTTTTTCAATATAAATCTCAAAGTGTTCAAAATAGTTTATCCAGGCCTTCTAGCTCGTTACTTAAACGACGAGTCGGTGCTCTAGGACTCCTTTCGATGGCTTCTCGAATCACTGCCACGGTTTCCTAGGGCGTGGAAGGTAGACTGGAACGTGGCTCATTGGCGACATTTCCTGGTCCTCTCAAATTTATTGACCAGGAGTGGCATAGTTATTCGTGTTGGTGCTGATTTGTGTAATTTTCGGCGAAACTCCTATTGCACCTGTGCATACTTAAATGCCGCACCAACAACAGTCTCCCGTTCAATAGTCAACATACTAGTACATCAGCCTGAAACAAAAAACGAAATTCTAACGTTAACTCAAAATTGGATTGAGACTTTATAACCCTCCTGTATTTTGATTAACCGTAAAGATTGTTAATATGTTTTATATATAAAACGACAGTTATTTTATATGCATGATGTAACAAAAAGCATGTCAAAACTTTGGGGAAACATTCCTCATATTTACACGATAAAACTATTATATGAACATGGGCCCGGAATTGCTTTAATTTCTTGTTAAAACCCATTTTTCTTGCCTGTACCACATAAGGGAATATTCAATAAAAGAACTGTGGCAAACAGAAAATCATATGAAATATTAAAAAAAGGTCCTCCGTTAACACGGATACATTCATTCATAAACGTGTCATAACATGGACTCCCTGAATCGCTGATGTATCTCGTGTTGTCTGGCAGCCTTGCAGAATACAATACGAGGATTCTTTACCCATTCGGCTAATCATTAGATCATATGAGCTTCTACCAACTCCGCATTTGAATACCTCGTTTTACTGGACTGGAATGAAAAACACATAGAACTGAAACTACGTACTCGGTACCACGTCAAGCAATGAAGTGAGTATCATAATAAACAGACAAATAGTACAGAACGAACCAAAACAACGGTGAACCTAGGAACTAACACCCCATTAAATAGAGGTAAAAACCAATATTTACTTACTGTGGGTATCAAGCAACTGTTCTGTTGTGGGATTATTGCGACAGGATAGCTTTACTGACATTCTAGCTTGCATATCACACCGTGTAAGCGCAGTTGCAGAGAAAGAACTCTAACAAGGAAATAAAGCATTTCCGGATTTTTGTAACAAATATTTGCACCTCTATATGCAAGGAATGTTTACCGAAAATTTTGACACACCTTTTTGTTACATCCTGTATATTTTGTATTACAACAGTATAAATAATAGATAGATGGATAGATGTTGATTGTTGTTGATTTAGTTCATTTACGGACGCTCTTTAATATCTCGGGTATTAGCGCCCCATTCTATTCAGGGCTTGAAACGGCCGATAACTTTTGCTCAGAGGCCTTTTCTTTCAGGCTTGAGGTTCTTTTACGTGCAGTAAATGTACGACACGGGACCCACGGCTTTACTTCCCTTCCGAAGGCAGCCATACTTAGGATTTTTACGCCCTTAAAAATCTACCTATCCTTGCCGTGTTTGAACCCGCGAACTTGGGTTTAGAAGGCAAGTATGGTTAACACTACACCGCCGGGACCGACATGGATGGATGGATACGATCAAATTTATTCGCACTTTACTGTTAGTCATTTGAAATGAAAAACGTCACCATTGTGATGCAAATTTAATCGGAATGAGTATAATTAGTTGATTTGGTTCTGAGAATTCGCTGTGGAGAGTGAGAGTGCACCTCGAAGAGGGAGAGAGAGAGAACGAGGTAAACGGCGTAGTTATAACATTCTAGTTTGTTTCAGGTTTGTTTACAAAATGCGGTAATGGTAGTTAATTTAGCCACTCGCAAGGTTGCACACTGTCATGCTCTCGAAGCCGTTATCCTTCCAGGTATGACCGACTCCAAGGTATCGATAGTAAAGAAAGTGGCAGTACAGGATCAGGCATATTGGTGCTTTAATGCAAGTAAGTTTGTTTATTTTTTTTCGATACCGTGACGTGGTATATTGCAGTGGTTTATAGTTGATTTTATTTCGATTTAGTAAAATTATACCAGAACTTGTGTAATACAAATTATTTAGTACAGCATGGGTCGCTCTTGTGTCCCCCGTTGTACTAGGACTATGGCATTGCACCTCATACTACCATATTTAAATTTCCTAAAGGACAGTAATTAAAGAGGAGTAGATAAACAGTACACATCATGTAAATTTTGTAGTTAATGATAAAACTGTAGTAAATATTAAACATTTCGTACCAAATTTTGTGGTTTGGGAGGACATTTTTCCTGTGCAATTTTCCGTAATATACCATCATATGTGACAGCGAGTCTTAGTAATGAAAGGAAAAATCCGGAAGGAAGCTGAAACGGGTTTTGGAGCAAGGAAAAAAAACAGTATTAATGAATGGTGTGAGCAGGATTTTATAACATGTTTTGATTACTTTGAAGTGAGGTTAAGATAAGATGGGTACAACCGTTTATAACTTTGCCAAGTAAAACTGTGTTCTTTTCATTATAATAGATAATGGTGCTCGTACATTTGATGCTGTCCTATGTCAATTAGATTTAAGATGTCCAGTCATTTGGAAGTTAAAGTATTTTTTAAAGGTTTGTGCATGCCTATGGAAAAATTCAGTTCCAGATTAATAACCTAGAAGTAAGGAGTTAAAATGTAACAAATGGAGCAAATTGGATAATTTATTGATTTGCCTTTCTAATAATAATAATAATAATAATAATAATAATAATAATAATAATAATAATAATAATAATAATAATTCGCCCATTGAAAGATTTCAGTAATAAATATTGTCGATGAAAGTTTACCATTAGGTCATGATTTGAATGTACAGAAAAGATAGTTTAATCAATTTTGCATTAGAACAGTTGAAATTTACTTATGCAAATCAAAATAAATATTCAGTAAGGGTTCTTGATATGGGCTGAAATGTTTTCTTGCACATATATGGTAATTTGTATTTTACATTAAACTTTATTTTCCATTAGTTTCGTTAAAAATGTTTGTTGTACTTGTAGGGAGCATTGTAATTAGATATAAATGGCTAACCATTTTATATTTCTATGGCTTTACAAACGCCAAAAGTCAAATATATGCTTGTATGTTTAAATGGTCTATACATTTTTCACTGCAGTTAATTGACTTAAAATATTTTTATGCTTGTTGCATTAATGGAAATTTCTTGGTTAAGTTGTTATTATTTATGATTGTTGTTGGTGTTATAATTAGTGCTATTATTATTATTATTATTATTATTATTACTTGATTACTCATTGCACCGCAGTAGATAGTAATTGGCCGTAGTTGAATAACCATTTTTTTTTTTTTGTTGTTCATGGATATTTCGTTTACATATTTCATATTTTTAAAAAACATTGAAATATTTTCTAATGGTAAACGATATCTTGTAAACATAATATTGTGTAAAAATTTCGTGTTTGCTTTTGGCAGTAGTAGGACGACAACGGCTACTTTCTTCTTCTTCTTCTTCTTCTTCTTCTTCTTTCCTGCATTAGGGTCTGGGTATTGGAGTCGGTCTTGCTCAAGGTAAGATGTCTTGAGTTAGCTACTATGTCATTCATTCAAACAGATTCGCGGTAGAATCCGATTAAATTTGACCAATCAGGATAAATGTTATATACAATTTTTTTAGGGGGTAAGGGTAGTAAAGTACGGGGTGGTAAAGTACGGAGCATACTTTTGCAGCAAAAACAATCGAAAACAGCAGATATTACACAAAGTATATTACCCCACAGTGAGGTATAATAGAATCGAAGGAGCTTCGTTGTATTTTATTGTTTTTACCCCTATTTTCTAGATTCTATTAACACTTAACGAGTAAGCAATTACTATTATTTTTGCACCTTCTCAGAACTGCAAATACTGTATAATTTTTGCGATATTTTGCATTGAAGTTATAGAGAGATATTATTTTTAATAGACTTTATATTTGTTTCATTTTAGCAATAAAATTATACATTCAACATAATATTATTTTGTAAATAAAAATTTGATACATCTTTTTATCTTATCCCTAACATCTAAAGTTATTTTTTTTCGTCACCCTTATCAGTCTAAACAGTGCATTTTCTCGTAGCAGACAATTAAAATTGTATCCACTAGTAAAAGCCGTAATTCACACTTAAATTAGCCAGAATTAAAGGTAAATAAATGTGCTTTTGGGGTAGTATGCATTTGTCAGAGCTGAAATGTTAACACAACATTTCTTGCATCAAACAGAACTTTTTAGTAATAAATACATATATAATTTTCTTCTGAAATTTTCATCTCCTAGAAAACGTTCAATTTATTTTTTCTTATTCTTCTTCCGACAAGATTGTATCCCTTTTCGAGGTTTATTACATCTTTTCATCATCTTCTCGATCTCTAAATGTTTGTTATTGTTAGTGAAATTCCTTAATTTCTTTATAATTTTATTTTAAATTATCTCTTATATTACAATGTTTACCTTTATGATATAATGTGACATTTTCTACTGATTGAGGAATCTAGTTTCCACTGTTTTCAAGAGTTTCTTTGAGGAATCTAGTTTCCACTGTTTTCAAGAGTTTCTTATCATATGATCTTAGCGGCCATGTTTCAAAGCCATTAAATAGCACAGATTTTGATAAATCAATATGAAATCTCATATTACATATAATAATATATTTTACCGAAGTTCCTAGTATATTGTCAAGTTTTGCAACTCTGAAAGTTTTGCCACTGCAAGCCAATAGCACCTGACAACTGACGAACAGAATTATTTTATTTCCTTATTTCTTCCCAGGACTGTATCTTTTGGCTATGTAGCCTTTCATTCGTTAGAAATATTAATTTTTTTATCTCCTTAATAACCAACATTGTCATATCCAAAACATTAAACTCTCAATTAAACAACGATAAATGTACACATTATATTACAATTAAACATTATATTAATTGTAAAGGAAAAAGATTGTCACATGAGAGTAAACAGAATTTATACCCATAAACGTGAATTAAATCTTAATTTGTTTCCGTATAATTTATTTATGAAACAAGTTCTTAATGTCTATTTAAAAAAAGTCTTTAAAACATAACTTTAGGAATTATATCATACTTTTTCTACCACAGCACAAAGTTGACATTAAATAATATATATTGCAAGATGGAAACGTTATATGATCACGATTTCATTGATCCAAACCAACTATAATAAACAAAGCAGTTAGAAAAAGAAGAATGCTATGTGCAAGCAATGAGTACTTCATACATAACTAGAGGATAATATGGGCTATAATGTGAAAATGAATGTTAAATTTATTATTTTTTTCTTATGTGCAATATTTATATTATGAAATATGGAGGCAAGTTGTTATTTTCTTACTGGATAAACCCCTACATTGATAATGGCATTTTTTCGGTGCGTAGACCGAATATCAGTGCATAATGTATTTTATTTCTATAGGCACAAGAGTTTTGAAGACTCGCCTTAGACACTAACGACAAATGAGCGAATTGCAACATCACGTATTGTCGTGGAGAACCAGCTATCATATTATGTTCTGGTACTATTGTGGCCTCCAGCAGCACTAATGCTGTGAAAAGCAATGCGTTTCTTTAGTTACCAGTCTGTGTGAATTTCAGAGTTTATCAAGATTGGCGGTAAGTAGGACAAAAAACGGGAGCGAGCTAAAAGCTATTTAATTTAGCTTTTACAGAAACTATTCACTATTAACTCGATTAATACCATACTGGGGATTGTTGATTTGATATAAACTTTTTCCTGCAGCTTCTGCCTTTCATGATTCGTAATGTTTTAAATTTCCAGAGAAATAAATAAAGAGCAATGTTGCTGGCCAATTCTGCTATTGACATTATTCTGCATGACACCTACTATGTAGTGGCACACTTTCATTATGTTTTATCAATAGAAGATTTTCGCCGATAAACAGCAGAACGCAAGAGAACTTTTATTCAAAGAGTCCTCGCACTGTGAGAATGAAATGTACAGATGCAAATGATATGGGATAGAAGTTCATTAAATTTGCATATTATAAGATTGTTTTAGCTCTGATTCTACCCAAGTAGCAAAATACATTCGTCAATATACCAAATAAACAACTCATAAAGTATATTAAATAAATCGCCACGGGTGATTGAGATCGTAAAAGCACGGATTCGTGAGCGGGAGGTCTGGGGTTCGAATCCCACCAGGACCGTCCTCCCTGACTGAGGTTTATTCCAGGTTTTCCTCAGGCCTCATAAATGGCAAATGCCGGGGAGGTACCCTAAACTTAGGCAGGAACATTCCCTTCCTAAAAAAATCCTTTCCTAATATATCATTTCACCTCATGTATCATCAGTGTCCACCACCTGTGGTGCCTCAGTAGTAAAAACGGGCGTTAAACACTATTAAAAAAAGTAACAAAATACCCGCTAATATCTCTCTCTAGTTTTACTATGCCTTTCTGTTTATTTGTTACCTTATCTATTTTCTTTTATCCCGGATTAAATGGAGTTTTCTGTTTTATCAGTCCTGTTCTTCACTCATCCGCCTCTCAATATTGAAGTAAACGCGAATTGCATTCTGTACTTCTGCCCCACAAATGGGGCCTGTCAGTTTTCCCTCTAAAACCTTTTAGCATCAAAAATCGTGTCCAAACTAAGTTTACTTTAAATTTAGGCCTATCAGTTCTTATATCTCCCTTAGACATCTTTTACGAAATAGGAAATACGATTTGCCTGCCCATGTTCTCCATTCAATTGTGTTTGGGTTGGATGCGCATATGCACATTGAGGCGCTATGCAAAAATGCGAACATCAATGCTGCCAACCTTTCTTGCAGTTTGGGCGCTAATGACCATAGCAGTTTTGCGCCCTTAAGCAATAATCATCATCATTTCTTGCAGTTTTACGTACGGACAAACAAGCAAAAATACAAGTTCGCATAGATGAGCATACCTTGAGAAATCTTAGGCAAAATTAAGCCTCAACTTGTACAGCAATGACTGCTGTGAATCCTCTTAGGGAAATCTCAGTTCATACGCTCGAAGGGAGGTTGCAAATGGATTAACTTTGCATTATACTATTGTTGTAATGTGTACTAATGCTAAAACTTAAGCAATATTTTATGCGTGTTTCACAATTAGCTCACAAACTAGTATTCTTTTTCTGGTTTTATCTCAATACATAAAAGCCAGAAACTGTTGTTAATATTTCGATTCTTCGATAACGTCCACATTTAAGATATTTTTTTAATGTTGTTTAATTCCCATATTCACGGCTGAGGAATCATAGGCATGGTGACACATGAAATGATAGATTGAGAAACTATTTTTATTTAAAAGCAAGCTTAAGATACCTCCCGGCATTTGACACTTACAAAGCGTTACTCATATTGCCGGGCAGTGGATCGCGAGCTCTACGCACTGTGTATTACACTGGGGGATTTTCTTTCTAACCCCCGTTAATTGCTCATGGGTGATAGTAACATGCACTATAATGAGTACTAAATTGTAAATGGTGTTGAAAGTGGTGTTCATCTGCATTCAGACATTCCTTCTTCGGATGAAATTTCCATTTCTCTGTTAGAACGTTTCTTTTTTGCTTTTTAGGTTTAGGGTTTAGCGATAATGTAAGCGAACATTGGAACTATCTTCATTTGGTTCCTGGATGGTTGCCAAATTTGTTAAAAAAAAGTTTTTTCGCAAGGTGGAAAAATCTCACAACACTAGCAACCTCAGTTCATAAAATTGTTTCTACTGAACATCCCTATTTAGTAAGAAAATTCGGATCAGTTTTTCATATATTAATACTTTCAAAATAATAAAATAAAACATTTACATTTTATTTACTAAAAATATGAAAGTAATTGAGTCCAGACATCCCATATTAGACGGGACAAGTCTCTCTCTCTCTCTTTTAAGCCTCTGTCCCATTTTTTTTTTTCAAAGATAAAAGAGGACGCCAAAATTCCCCATTTTTTGTGGCAATGGCTTATCGGCATAAAATGCCTTTACACTAGTTCTCATAATGTACTACTGGATATCAATTTCATAAAAAATTAAGGATTACTGAAAGATTACATGCAACAATGTGAAGGCTTCGTTTATGGAAATATAAGCGATTGATGTATCCGACAATTGAACAGCGCCGCTCTGCGCTCTCTATAGTAAGATGATGAAAACTGTAGTATAAGACATGGGGATAATCGAATATATCATAGCATATAAACAGTGAAAAGCATAAAAGAATGGTGCGCAAAGTGCATCTTCTAGCGTCGTATTGACTATATTCTTTTTAGTGAACGAGTTGCTGAAAAAAGATGAAATTAGCAGCTGTTGAAGGAGCGTTCGCTTATCATACAGTACAACTGATCGTTCAGATCCATGCTGTACTTCTAAACTTGTCCAATGTACTTTTGAACCAAAATTTACGTGCGGCCGTAGTAAAGCCAAGGCAAATGTACCAAACGTTTTAATACCATTTGCTATTTCTGAACTAAAATCTGATTTAAAGAAAGCTAATTTTATTTCAATAATGACGGATGCATCGAACCATGAGGACGTAAAAATATTTCCATTGCTTGACAGTTACTTTAATCCTAATGAGGATATTCAAGTTAAAATGTTGTATCCTAAATCTTAGCTTGGAGAAAATTCAGAAATCATTGCTACGTTTTTGAGTGAATGTTTGGAAAATACAAACTCAAAAGAAAAAAAATCACTCTTTGTGCAAAATATATGAACTGCAATGTTGGCGATGTGTCTAGAAAGGGCGTCGACAACGTCCTACTATACTGAAAGTAAATTACCGCTACGGGTGACCGAGGTCGTTAAGGCGCGGACTTGTGAGCGGGAGGTCTGGGGTTAGAATCCCGCCAGGACCGTCCTCCATGATTGCGGTTTTTTCCAGGTTTTCCTTAGTCCTCATAAATGGTATGTGCCAGAGAGGTACCGTAAAACTTAGGCCTGGAACGATTCCTTGTTTAAAAATAAATCCCTTCACAAAATATGTTAAAATGATATAATATATCATATATAATATATCAAGTATATAATATATAATATTATATATAATATATAATTTCAATTATGTATATTACTTCAATATATAATATTATGTACATAATATATCAAATATAATGATATAATAATAAAAAATATCTCATGTATCATCAATATCCATCTCCTGTGTTGCCTCTGTAGCAAAAACGGGCGTTAAACACTATTCATTATTATTCATTATAAAGTATAAATTTAAGGCGTAATTTAATTGGGTTTGGGTGTTTGCTCATATAATTCACAATACTATCCTGATGGCTACTGATGTCCTTCCTATTGAAGGCACTGTTTCTAAAATCATTGATATTTCTATCTCTATTCTGTAAGGGTTGAAAGTCTTAGAGAATTTTGTGAATTTGTAGACCAGGAGTACAAACAAGTTTTAGGGTATGGCTAAAAAGGTGACTGCTTTACTACCTGCGGTCGACATCTTCTATGTTTGTTCCTGTGGAATAACATTTTGAATCTTACAATAAATGTTCATTTCTTATAAAAGTATTCTTTGAAAATTATTCATCAGAATCATAATTGTACTTTCTTTACAACCAAGCATCAACTTTTCATTTTGCAGTTCAAAGAGTTGGGGATCAAACAATTACAGTTTTGAGGTAATTTTTGTGTTAAATGATTTAAAGACTAATGTAGTTTCCAAGGGTGAAGATGGTTATAACATCAGCTGTCAGATTAGTTCTTGGTAAATTAGAAACGAAGGTTTATCATCAGGAATTGCAAAATATAAAAAGTATGTCTATACATTTTATAACTGCGCTGAATATTTAAATAGATGGGTTGCACCAATTGAGAGTTCGCGGGACTACAGTTGGACAAGGCATAGATAGTCCAGTGGAAGGATATACAAAAGACAAGATTTCATTCGCAAAGTGTCTTCATCTATAACAGATGACACCGGTCTGCATGTTGAGTATTTGTATATTAAAGACACATAACGCCGAAAATATTGAAATTAAGGAAGCTGGATAAAATCATCACCTAGCGACTGTGGGTAGAAAATATTTCACATTTTAATTTGAACAATGTTCCTTATTCCAGTTTTCTTAAAATATTGCAATTTCCTCTTTGTTTACATGGAACTAACGCCCCCACTGAACGAGTGTTTCCTTACACGAATGATTTGTGGACAAATGACCAGAACGTTCTTTCAGTACTAACTTTGAAGGTTATGTAATAAAGAGAATTTTAATGACACTTATGTAAACATTTGCAAATTGCTGTGTGATAACAAGAGCTTACTAAAAAGATCCATTCATCTGCAAAATATCAATGGCTGCTCTAATAATTCTAAAGGATTGTTTGATTGAAGTGAATTCGGTACTGGATCATTTAATTTCCTACAAAGTAGGCGGGTGTCGAAATACAATGAGACTAATGCTAAATCTAATTACACATTTTATTTAATTATATTTATGTATGGTTTTAATATTTTATTGCAGATGGACAAGAGATAATGAAACTTTCACAAAGAAATTGAATTGTACCTGTGTAGCCGAAAGATGTAGGGTGAACCATTCTGACATTTTTGTTATTATGTTTTCTTCTGTTGTGAACAAAGAGATATTTAAAACAGCGCAAGAAACAAATCATGACGAAACAATACTTGAGTAACGAATCAAGAATCGCAAACAAATTCTATCATATACAATCGGTCTACATTTCTATTAAGAGGTGATTTCGGGATTAAGAATGAGAATAACTCGAAAAAGGCTCTATGTTTATTGAATATACTGTATACATATAATAAATGGTCATGAAAAATCTTTGTTTACATATAACGTTAGCTAGTGAGCCTTCACTTTAAGGACAGGTATAATTATCATACTGTGCTGTCCACATAGACTACTTAACAGTCGCGAACTCTATGGTGAAAAGTAACCTAATTTATAATAATAACGAAAATAAATGCTAGACTGCTGTAGTATCTTTATATGGCATGCTCGACACATTGAGTTTTAAATATATTGCAATAAAATAATAATAATAATAATAATAATAATAATAATAATAATAATAATAATAATAATAATAATGCTGATGAATACTTTATATAACACGGTGTCCAAAACAACAAGTGTAATATCGGATTATGTTATAGTAATAATCACAAACTTCCATTTTACATTACAACTTTGAGCTGTGCTGAGTATTTGCTATTTATTTATCTTAGCAGACGTTATTGTAGAATTATACACGTTGTTTCTTTCACTGTTAAAACGACACTGACTCAGTGGTGTGAAATTCGAGGCGAACAAATATGGTAAACCCCGCACTCTCACCCAGCTGGCCTTGAGCGGTGGTTTATTCGCCGATTAAGTCCCCCCGCTGCTATGCCGGTCATCAGATAATTGGATGATCCGATATTTCAGGAAGCGCAACGAATACAGTACAGGTTGGATTAATATCTACACAAGTGAAACAAAAGATGACGTGAAATACTAACGGTCATTCTCAGAGTTCTTTCTTGTTTGTCTCTCTATTTCTATTGCACTAGAGGAATACAAATGATTTAGTTTTATTCGCTTGCTTTAATATCGCTTTTAATTCTTATTTATATTAACCATTGTCTTTTCGTTTGTTGTTACCTGGGTATGAACCTCAAAATGGCGGTGCTGAATCAGCATTATTAGATTATGTGAAAAATGTTGCTCAGTTGTGCGATTACACTATTTCAAGTAATCTTCAAGTTACTGCAAACATGCCGACTGACAATGAAAAATGTGACCAAAAGTTAATAGTTTCGATAAGACAAGAATGTCTTTTTCAAATGCGAAATTATTCTCCGTCCTGTTGCGTCCAGATCAACCCGGGGTTAGTCTTGTCTACCAGGGGGGCTTCAAGGGCAGAACAACTACCTCAATTGCGCCTCCTCTTATGCGAAGGATTTTATCAGATTTTTTTAACATAGCACATATTGCGTTAAGATAACAGTTTCTAGCATTTTAATGTTGTATTATTATTATTTTTGTTTCTAGATTGAAACCTGAGTTTTATCGTGGCCGTATGGGATTTTGGAATGATTTTAAAAACGCTCAAGGACTTTAAAAGTTAACGATACGAGTAATCAAACTGTCTTTGCCCGATGGCGACACTGTGTTTACCTCCCTGGGTTTGAAGCAGGAGATTACGTATTTATCTTCGATCTATGTCGAGTACATTTCGCTGAGCTTAACGCTCGTGGTAGTTATCCTATAACTTCTGACCTCCCCAACTGCCTTTAAGGATTTAAACATTGAAACTGTACTTACGGTCTTATATCTGTTACAAACATAATCGCAATATTTTATGTATTGTAGTTACTGATGTAGATACCTTGTGTGTATATGTTTATAATACGGTATAACTGTAACCTGTAAATGTATGTCAACAAAAGAGAAAATCTGTGGTGTTAACTGCTTACGTAGCTTGGAGGCCGAGAGGGCCACATGAAACTTTTACAATATGTTGAACCTTTTCTGTTTTAAAAGAACTGCTGGGGCAAAGTTAATAAATAGAAGGACTTTAAATTCGTTAAAGGGCTCTGACCCGAACCGGCGGTTATGCAGCTAGCCTTTTAAGCTGGCCATTGTCGATTAAAGTTTTAAACTTTCAAATAACAACGAATGGTACATGCGGTATGTAAACTTTAACCAGCCAATGATAGATGTATGTTTCAAAATTTTAAAGAAAGACGTGAGGCTTGCGCATGCTTTTTGACGTTTCCTAGTCAACGATTTTTTTATTTGAATTTAATATATAACAAAGCTGTTGCTCGGCTGGGGCATCCAGTTAGCATTTGCTCATTGCTCAGGAGGCAGTCTACGTGGTCAGATACAGGCAGTTCGTAGAAGCGGCACTCATCTATAAGTTTCACCCGCAGCAAATAAGTTTATATCGGAGTGCCTAAGTCTGTCGTAAGCAGACGCGTCGTGTGCTCATTTATATCATTGAATTCCTCTCCCAGTCCCGTTGAGTGCGAGTTAACAAATAGCCGAATACACCTGAGAAAGTCATTCAAGCTTGGACAACATTGACAATAACAGCACCCTTACCAAATCCCTACAAAATTTGGGTCCATACCAACAGTTTCAACTTCTACCATAGAAAGTGCTTCAGACAGTAAAAATGAAAATGTTGAATGATAGCGCAAAAGTTTCTCTCATAAAGCTGTTAATAATCCCGCATTATATCACTTTGTGTTCTAACAATAAATAGCCAATGAATCAGGTAAATAGGGTACTTATATGAGGAATGCACCTGGAAAGGAACATCAACGTAAAGTTTATAGAATGGAGGAAAAATAATGGAAAGCTTATGTTTATGTTTCCGTCTTCCTCCTCCTGTTTCTGTTTCTGCACATTTTACGATCAACTGAATGAATAGTGTTTAACACCCGTTTTAGCTACAGAGGCGCCACAGGCGATGGACACTGATGATACATGATATGAAGTGATATATTGTGAAAGGATATTTTTTAAGGCAGAAGTCGTTCCTGGCCTAAGTTTAAGATACCTCCCCGAAATTTGCCATTTATGAGGACTCAGAAAACCTGGAAAAAAACCTCAGTCAAGAAGGACGGTCCTCGTGGGACTCGAACCCCAGACCTCCCGCTCACAAGTTCGCGCCTTAATGACCTCCGCCACCCGTGGCGGTAACGACGATCAACTGGAAAATCTTTTGAGTATTATGAAAGTTTACTTGCCTAGCGATAAATTATCTAAATATTGTTTAATGTCCGTTTTTACTACTATGGCATCACATACGATGGACACTGATCATACATGAAAAGAAATGGTTTATTGAGAAAGGATTTTTTTTAAGGAAGGAAGCGCTCTAAACTTAAGTTTGCGGCACCCCTCCCCTCCCGCCTGAGAACTGAACAGAAATGTACTGTTTTACATAAAACCCGGGGAAATTCTCTGTATATACATAATACGGTATTTCGTCAAGTATTTGACCTAGAGTGATATGAAAAACCTACCCACATTGATCTAGTATTAATTTTCTTGGTGTCATTAGGAATTACTCCATTTGAAAATTGTAAGTTTGTGTTAGAAGCGTACTTTCTAATCATTGATGGAATCACCAATGAGATCTTGCCTGAAGTATAACTGGTGAAAACAGCACATTAGTTTTGTTTTTGAGATATTCGTGCCGGTAGTTTTTGTGATTCACTCTGTATAAGGAAAGACATTATCTTCAGTAATAGCACGAGTGATGATAATTTTTCGGTAATATAACTGAGGTTAACGACAACAAACACGAGTTTGAAAGCTAAATTAAATTTCCAAAGGTAGCTTATAAGCAAGAGGGGGGGGGGGAGATTCTTAAAGATAATTGTAATGCGAAAACGATGTCAATTTTTGTACTTTTAGTATAATTTTTGGAGTGCTTTGGTTCACCTGTTAGATCCTTCTGAAAACATAGGAGGGTAGGTCCTCAAGTTTCCTGCCTAACCATTTTCTATGCAGAATAAAAACAAAAGCTGTATTTCACTTTTTAATATAGTTAACCTTTATTGCAACACACTTCTCGCACCTTTGAATTAACATTTCAATAACTCCCCTAAATAGTCAGAAGTCTTGTCTGCAGAAGGGGCATAAACAGCATCCATCACTTCTTCGTTACACTTAAATTTCCTTCCTCGAAGGTCCTTCTTGAGTTTTGAGAAGAGGAAATAGTCTCTGGGAGGTAGATCTGGGCTGTAGGATGGATGATGAATCTTCTTGAAGTCACATTTCTTCATAGCTTCCTTTCAACAAGAGCTGTGCACAGGTGCATTGTTGTGAGGAAGGCGCTCACCACCACTCAGCTTTCCTCATCTTTTCACTTTGATGGAAGCATGTAGTCTGTGCAGTAGGCCAGCACAGTAATCCCCATTTACTATGGTGTTCCTCTCCCTGAAATCAATGAAGAGCATTCCTTCACAGTTCCAAAAGATCGTGTCATGATCTTCTTGATTGTCTGAGTGACCTTGGCCTTTAGAGGCGGTGCTTCGTCAGGTTTAGGCCACTCACTCTATTGCTTCACTTTTGAACAAGGGTTCATAGTAGAGAACTATATTTTTATCTCCTATAACAATGGTTTGCAGAACATCTCTCTCGTTGTCACGGCAGAGCTATAAAATGCCTGACAAAAGGTGACTCGTTGCTGCTTTTGGACTGAGGAAAGAAGTCTAGGCACCCATCTTACACTAACCTTATTCATGTTTAAATGTTCATGAATAATTCGAAGGAGTGTTGTTTTAGAAAGGATCAACATTGCTGCTATTTCTGCAACTTTGAGCCGCCAGTCTGTCATAATTTCTCCTTCCACAAGAGCGATGTTTTCAGGAGTGAGCACCTCCAAGGGCCGACCTGCACGCTCTTCGTCTTCAATGCTTTCTCGATCCATTCTTTTACGATAAAATATGAGGGGAGTGCTTCCACATGTATACCACCCAATCGCTGTTTAATTTTATTTGGAATAAGTCCTTCTTTGGTGAAGAAGTTAATAACAGCTCGATACTCCATTTTGAAAATGTCACAATCTTCTACACATAAGCTTCTTACGCAACTATATCAGAACTACTGAACACAACGGAGTGAAAGTCACAGATGCAATCATTTACTTAACAGATAATGTATGACACGAGATAGGGGTTTTGTGAAGGCGATAATCCTTATCGGCGATGCTGCAAACCAAACGGATCTATCCTCGTACACTAATTGTATTAGATTTCATTCCATTGAGAACCGTGTGGAGATCTAAATTAAATAAATACAACTGAACACTATTATAACAATTACCTTGACTACTATTTTTGTATAAGTTATGTCATATTTCCTGTTGTGACGAGAACTTCTTTTGGGAGGCAGCAGATAATCGAATCGAAGCAGAGGCGGTAAAATGCGTTGTTATTAGTTTATTTCCAAGAAGGGCTACGAAGCTATCTGTAATTGATTAATAAAACAATTGGACATTGGAGGTTATAATAACAGTTCATAGTAAATGTATTTATTTATTTTCATAGTAAATTTACATGGTAAATAGGAAAATACAAAAAAATAGGCTTCCTAGATCCTAAGTCCAATCAAGGCAGAGATTATAGGAATAAAAAAAACGAACGTTGCAGAAAAAAACGATCAATTTTTAGTTTTTGAGCACCATATTTTAAAGTTATCGATCGTGATTGGTGAATAAAGTCTCAACGAGACCATACATTGCCTGAAAGGAGCTCACGTGCAAATATCAATTTATTTTGGCATGAA
Source organism: Metallyticus violacea (assembly GCA_030762175.1). Taxonomy (NCBI): domain Eukaryota; kingdom Metazoa; phylum Arthropoda; class Insecta; order Mantodea; family Metallyticidae; genus Metallyticus; species Metallyticus violacea. The sequence goes on along the minus strand of CM060842.1, from coordinate 92,765,692 downwards.
TAGACCAAATGAATTCTTTAATGAATACAATAATATAAGTATTCTTGTGGTGATGGTGTGCGCTTTTTCTTATTATTTGATGTTACCAAATCCTACAGTTGGAAATACTTGTGCTTGTTTACAGTGAAACAGTTCCTCCGATCCGCCCTCACTGGTATATGATTACAATGTATATTTATCTAAGCCTAATCATACTTTGGTATCATAATGAGTAATTTAAATAAGCTTTAATTTCGATGTAAGAATTGTACAAAAAGAAAAATCTGGTGTTTTCCGTTGCATTAGCTTGGAAAGTCAACAGGGTAATAAAACCATACAAAAGAAACACCAGAGTTGCTGTGAAATCCCATTCTTTTTTAAAAAGTATGCCGTTGTAAGGTTAATAAACCTGAAGGACTTTTAAACTCGTTAAGGTCTTTGAACCCGACCGGCGGTTGTACTTTTAGCCCTTTAAAATAACCAATGCCAACAAAATGTTTTAAACTTTCAAAAATAGTGAATAGCCCCTGGATAAGGCGAACTTAAACCAGCCAATGGAAAATGTATGTTTGAACTTTTAAAGATAGGCGCGAAGATTGCTCATGCCTTTGTGTCTCCGTTGGTGTCGTTAAGGCAACGATCACTTGATTTCGGGAGAGTTTGCTCGGCTGGGGCATCCTACAGGCCGCAAGACATACATAGTTAAGCAGTTCTAAGTACTACACACAGCGGGACTCATTTCTCAGTTGTAAGTTTTACACGCTGCGAGATCCCCTTAGTTCGCAGAAGTATGTCGCAGTACTCATAAATTCAACGTAGCGGAGGCACACAGTTCACAGAATTAAGACGCAGATAAGTTCTCACTTGACTCACACGGTTATCAGTTAAGCACTTTTCAGTTGCACCTGCCGCGGCACTCGTTTGTAAGTTTCACACGCGGCAACCTGCCTCGCGTGGTTATTTGCACTACTGAACTTTTCTTGGTTCTGTTGAGTTCCAACCAACAAAACACCAGCTTTCACCATGAGAAATTATTGTCATAAAAGCGTGGGCAACAACACCGAAGCGACTCATCAGCCTACTGAACCCGTTTCAACGTGAGACCACTGACATCAACAACCAAGTGATTCAAAATTGGTAACCAACGTGGGGCACGTAGCATGGATGGACTAACCCGTTTCAAAATTTGGCGCCCAAACGTGGTGCCATACCAAAACGCTACAGCAGTTATTTCGAAGTAAGATCTATATTCATTTTTGAAACTACATTCATGCTTTTATTGCTAAAAATATTTAATTGTGTATATTCACGTTCACGCCTACTACCAATATTAGCTGATGTTCTGAACACTTTTCGCTCCAGAAAATTATGGGCAGGCATTTTATAGCAGTTACATAAATATATTAAGATGAATAAAGATCACTTGTTACTCAACTTTATACTTCTAAAGGATTCATTTACTCTAGTGGTTGAACTTTATTATGCTGTGCTTTACTTCCAACGAAGTAAAGCTTGTAACTTGTGGACATAACGCTGGCGTTACTCAGAGCCGGTAAAAAAACAAACAAAAGGATTGATTTTAACTGGACGTTGTAAAAAGAAACAACGAACGCAGCTGAACATCTGTGACAAACTTCAAAGCTTTAGCTATGCTCTAACAAATACGGTTAGCTTTCCCACTCTTATAGGGAGAAAGAAAAAAAAAAAAAAGGCATGCAATACATGAGAAGAAAATTTTGCATAAAGAACACTTGTTCCAGTTCAGACTTACGGCTCGCTTAACTCCCCCCCCCCCTTTTGTTTAGTTACAGCAACAACCCGTCCCCTCCTCTTGCGCCCGCAACGAGTGCTCCTAGGCTGAGCAAAATCTATAATGGTGTTGACCGGGAAACAAAAATTACAATAAACCAAGCTAATGGAAACTAGAGTGTTGATCGAAACGGAAATTGCAGTTAAAACACTCGTTTTGTGTGCTTTGAGTAAGGAATAATTCAGATTTAAAGGCAACAGTGTAAATTCAGGGGAAAACAGTAAAAAGGTATATTTACATATGCTTTTTATACGGAACACAAACTCCAATTCTGAAATACTGAAGGGCCAATATTTATATAAATTAGACAAACACTTGTACGATGAGTTTATTTTTCTTGAATGAAAAATATAAAATTAAAATTTAAGAAAACCCTTTTAACGGAGCAAAATAAAACTAACTTCCTAATGTATTTTTTTAAAACATTTTTTTTTTGAGTAATGTATAACGCCCGATTTTACTACTGATGCACCACAGGCGGTGGACATTGGTGATACGTGAGATGAAATGATATATTGGGAAAGAATTTTTTTAAGGAAGGAAGCGTTCCAAGCCTAAGTTTAGGGTACCTCCCCGGCATTTGCTAGTTATGAGGACTGAGGAAAACCTGGAAATAAACCCCAGTCAGGGAGAACAATCCTGGCGGGATTCGAACCCCAGACCTCCCACTCACGAGTCCGTGCCTTAATGACCTCGGCCACCCGAGGCGGTTTGAAAAGATTATTCCTCAATAATAGGGGAGTCTTAGGAAATGTCAATGGGGTGGAAAATACCCATTACTATTGTGGCGTTCCCAAAATGTGCTGTTCCATATTTGATTGTTATTGCTGCATGGAGCAAGTCATACTCGTTTATTTTACGTTTGAAGATTTTTGGTGGAAATACTGAGAGCTGTTTAGAATTGTCGTGGTCCTTTCCCTGCTAAAGGTTTCTAGCCCAGCACATGAGAGTATATTAGTATTAAAACTACATGTTTAAGCAAATGATACGCGATTTTACTTCCTGTTTAGATGTACTGATCCATCCCCCATTCCAATTTTAGCTCCGATTGTACTTCCAGCGAAATCATCTCTTTGCATTGCGCAATTGTCTGCTACCTATCCACAGCCCTAAAGTGGTTCCTAACCTTCCTTCATGCGTTCTTTCTGATCCCCTGGCCTCCATCCAAATAGAGTCCATCCCTATTGTTTCTAATCCCTTTCTTGATTTGGATGCCCATGTCTTGTTCCTCTCCCCTTAACCCCAGTCGTTCATGATAGCACAATGCCCTAATTAAAGTTTGGTTTCCATGAATAATTCGCACTCAGTACTTCACTATTCTGATTTTACACTCTGTGGTCTTGCTGTAGCCTTCAAATTCTCTGTTAATTTCTCAATTCGCTGTGCTCCTCCCCAATCCCAAAATTCCTTTCAGAAAGCATGTCCTCACCGCACATTCTTCCCATTCCTAAATGTATGCCCCATATGTCTTTGTAGATCTTACTAGTACCCCATAGACGGTTTCCAGAACACCTACAGGCATGTCTGGGATTCTGTTACATAACCAGAGAGTTTCTACTGTTTTTACACCTGCATTATGTTTTTCAAGTCAATGTGCTGCGTCTACCTTCCGTTCATTCTAATAGTATATGAAAGTCTACGTGTTGTCTATAGGTAGAGTTTGTCACACGTGTCTTCGTCCTTTTAAAGCGGTTACCTTTTACTGTACCGAAAGAAAGCAAAAAAAAAAAAAAAAAAAAAAAAAAAAAAAAAAAAAAAAAAAAAAAAAAAAAAAAAATTGCTGGATTAACGAGTTTAATGTCTTAAAATTAATTGCCAAATTTGCAGAATAACACTTTTATGTTTATTTTACGTACTCTGTCTCTCGATAATTTCTGTCAACTGAAAGTCAAACTTATAGTTATCAAAAGTGTGTTTTCACTTACAAAATTGATCCTACTGAAGTACGTGCTAACCAGTCATGGAAACTTTGACAACCAATTACGGTGTAAGCATCAACCATACTCTGTAGCTGACTCTGAACTTGTCTAGCATTCCGATATAAACAAATCCATTGCATTGTTCTTTGCAGTCACAAACTCTAATCAGACGGTTTCTTATTCCGAGTGTATCTGATCTGATTATCTGAACTGATGATATGAACTGCCGCAATGATGTATGTGAACTGATGATCTATCTGAACTGAACTGAACTGAACTGATGTGCTATGCTCTGTCCATGTGAACTGATTCTCTCTGAATTGAGCTTGTGTACTGATGCCCCAGCGAAGGAAATGTCCCCTTATATATATTCAATTCAAACGAATTAAACGCTGGCCTTCACCAAACCAAAAGGGGGGCCACACAAACATGCGCAAGTCTCGCACCATGCTTTAAAAATTCAAAATATACATTTATTATTGACTGGTTCAAATTTACCTGCCAATGCATGGCACCCGCTACTATTTGAACGTTTACGTTTAAAACATTTATTTACATTGGTGTAGAATTAACTATACAAACGAGTTGCCCTGGCGTATTCGAAAGCCTGGACTTTATTAACCCTCACCAAAGGAAGGTCTTTTAATTGGCATTGCACTCGTCCCTTTTCTTTGTGTCATCCTTGCGTTGGCCCGTTTCTGACTGGGCTACCGTAGAGAGTTACACCAGAGAACTTTCTCTTTTGACAACATACAATTAACATATTAAAGTTATATTTCTTAATACATAATATTAAAATACTATTTAAAATACACAAAATATGATGATTAGGTTTACAACATATGATATTTTTGTATTTCAGTGGGGGTGGGCCATAGTAGGATCTGTTTCAAATTCAGTGCTATTTCCAACATTCAGAAAACTATTGAATATTTTGGCAATGCACCCTGTAATCATAGCTTCCAGTGAACGATACTTTTCCACATAATTTTTTCCTTTAGAAACTCCACATGCGAGAAAAAATTAAATTGATTTGTTCTTTTTCAAAATTCACAGATATATGAATTTAACTGAAGCAGACTTTGTTAAAAACCATTGAAAAAATAAACACGTGATTTAATTTTTAAATTGTGATATGTAACCTTTTCATGATTGGCATATAGATTGTGTAACACTTAAATATTGGTGCGACAAGAATGAGTTATATTTTAACAAACATGTTTTGTAAATAACTACATACCACCACCACCTCCACCACCACCACCACCACCACCACTGTTAAATATGTTAAATAATGGACAATATGTAATGTTGAAAATATTATACTGGAATATTGAAATTTCAATGTTTTTAAAACATAAAAGCTAAGCCTGGATTTTGCAGTTCCAGTATTCGACTAAACCTTTTATAAAATTAACAAAGCAAATACAATTTTGTGCTAAAATATGTATTCATACTTTATCTCCAAGCAATCTGGTGAGTCTGCTATATTTTCTTCTACTTTTAAATAATTCAGATATATCTAACTTACATAAATATCTTAATCGCGATATAAGAGCTCCCTATTCTATTCATATTCACTTTTGCTTAAACTTTTTTACACTGTCACTACTTGCAACGACACAACACACCACTGGCGAACTACTCGCTAAAACGGCATTCAAATAACAAACAGAAATATATATACCCTGAATATTTCGCAATTGTTGGCCAAATACCATGGTAGCAAAACAGAATTTCAATAATCTAAAGTCATTTTTGTAGCTGCACATTTGTTTTAACATAATAAAAGTAATTGAATATATATCTTAACCAATGTTTTGTGCAAGCAGTGATATGTTTTCGAAATTTTTTACCGTCTCCATGTACACTTCACTCCAGTTATTAATATTTCTTTTAAGAGCATACTTTGCCATATGAGAGTCCCACAATGCAGGTTTACTTTGAAATAAACAATAAATCGATTAAGTGTGAAAGTCTGGTTGAACGATGTTTCAGACATGTAAATCGTTTGAAATGCACCACTTGGATGAATGCTTGCTCAGTTATTTGCCAGTCATGGTGTCGTTAAAATCAGTGGTAAGGATGTTGCTGTTGCATTGAGTTTTACGGTAGTTGCAAGAAGCTTCGCTTGAATTGCTTCGGGTAACTCTCAGGTCCGCCGGTTGTGTAGAGAGGTTGCAACATTAGCCCAAGACACGTGAGGAATGCAGTCATTCGAAACCCGGTAAGCAGTTGACAGAGATAAGAGTTGAAAAACATCAAGTGGCGTGGCCAACTCCTCAGAGCTGAAAATTTTTACTTTTACTGGAGGGAAAAGAATCTCTTCTGTCCGCATCTAATTATACCACAGTGCTACCAATCACAATACCAACCCTCTCCCAGAATTTACTTTTCAGTTTTTCTACCTATTTGTAGGATTCTAGTCAGTTTTTTCATATCTTTTAGGTGTTGAAGGGACAACTCTCCTGTTATGTTCTTCTCGCTTTGGCTAAGAAAACGCCAATGGGTTTCAGGTCGCACATATATGGAGACAAACAGATCACTATAGTCAAAAGATTGCAAAAATGCATTGACTTTAAACAGTTTCTCGCTAGGTTTTCAGTTGCAATTAATTTATAAAGTTTCGATTGGTGCATAGATAGCTCTGTCACAATCAACTGTTTTGTTATGCATTTTAGCATTATGGATTTCGTAGATGGATTGTGCCGCCACGGGTGGCGAGGCCGTTAAGGCGCGAACTCTTGAGCGGTAAGTGTGGGGTTCGAATCCCGTCCTCGCTGACTGAGGTTATTTCCAGGTTTTCCTCAGTCCTCATAAATGGCTAATGCCGGGGAGGTACACTAAACGTAGGCCTAGAACGCTTCCTTTAAAAATATCCTTTCCCAGTTTATCATTTCATCTCGTGTCTCGTGCCTGTGGTGTCTCAGTAGTAAAAACGGGTGATGGCAAATTGCAAGTTAAGTTTTCTGGAACTTATTTTTCAAATGTTCTTGGTTTGTTTAACCATGGCAGTAACCTGTAACTCCCCAGTGTTATAAACCAGAACCCATTTTCCAAAAATCTGTTTACACTGCCTGCATGTACAATTATCAGCCTGTTTGTCAACACTGCCCAAACTGAGATTACTACTAACTCAAGCCTATGCAGAAAATTTCGCTCACTTTGTTGAATGTTCTATCTTCACCAAGTAATCATATTACTAAGCCACGACGTGAGAGTGTTCTATAAGAAAATTTATTTTGTTTAATTATTTATTCAACCCAATACCTAACTCTGAAATATCATTTTAAGGTGAATTTCACTTCCTCAAAAAGTATTATTATTTTTTTTTTTGTACTACACGAAGCAACTTATTAAATGTAGGAAGAACTTTTCAAGAACATAAAGGCATGTCACTCATATGCAAAGTCATCAGTACTCACTACAGTGCGTTTCCTGTTTTTTCTGGGCGTAGTTAGAATATTTTATTTTTACCACAAACACTCAGTTATTTCACTTGTGTATTCTCTTTATTGCAAAATCCCGTGTTTAAACGGCATTTGTTGCATGACTTTTAGGAAGATTAAAGATTAGCTTCTTAGTGGTCTCCCGATCTTCAGAGTGGGTGAGTTTTTTCTTCTTAAGCTCCGAAGAGACGGGTAATGAGCCAGTGTTTTCTTAATGCATTTTCGCAATTGCATCTGCAGCGATATCATGGAAGTCGCATCGTAGCATATCCTCCCTTCCTTAACCCGCTGGGAACAAGCTGGTGGAAAAACAGTTGTTGCTCGTTTGATAGCGGCGTTACTTTCAATTTTTTTCACTCCAGATTTAAGTACCTTCTTTTATTTTTTTTTTTTTATTTAAGTCATTTTCGTATATTTCTTTTTCATTTTAAGCAGAATGGGATAATGCGCTCTGATAAAAAAAAGTACGTTTTGTATGTAATCTATTAAAATGCTGATCAAATTATAATAACAAAGAACATGATATGTATATATAAACTTTATAATGTTTTGTTGACAGTCTAATGCGTTATTAACATCTCATTAAAGAAGTTGTACGCGAAACAAATGAATGCAGTAACTCGCAAATATTTTTACGATATAATCAAAATCGTTGGGCTCTGACTCCACCTCCTCCTCCATCCCTCCCACAAATGACACCTACACAGTATATGGCGAATCACCTCTCATGATGTGGTAGTGAGAAACTCAAAGTATAAAGAGAGAGCATTTTAACAATACTGCAGTTAATGCTCAGGCAAGTGCATTTTTTTGAATGGTGTTAAACGCCTGTTTTACTGCTGAGACACCACAGGCGTTGGACACTAATGATACATGAGATGAGGTTTTTTTTTAAGGAAGGAAACGTTCCAGGTCTAATTTTAGGGTATCTCCCCGGCATTGGCCAGTTATGAGGACTGAGGAAAACCTGCAAAAAACCTCATTCAAGGAGGATGGTCCTGGCAGGATCCGAACCCCAGACCTCCCGTTCACGAGTCCGCGTCTTAACGACCTCGACTACCTGTAGCGGTTTGGCACGTGCATAGATCGCTTGGGCATAAATCGAGATTTTCAGGTTGTAGTGGTTTTGGGAATGATTTCCATAGCGAAGGCAATGCTGAATAAGGGTTAATTACTTACCACTCATTTCCTCTTCAGGCCATACTCAGGGATGTTGCTGGTTTTGGGACTTGATTGAGGGGAGTTTAAAGATATGGGGTGTGATAAGTAAGAAATCTGTTCTCTGCTAGTCGACGTTCTTTATTTATCCACCAATATCACCAGGGCGTTTTTCGTCGAACAAGGAAGAGTGACAGCTTGGTAGACACGTGGGCCTATACTGATTACCAATTAACAGTTATGTATGTGCAGAGAGTAGCGATCGCCAGGGGTGACCGAGGTCCTACTGAGGCGCGGACTCGAGAACGGGAGGTCTGGAGTTCGAATCCCACCAAGACCGTCCTCCCTGACTTTTTTTTTTTTTTTTCCAAGTTTTCCTCAGTCATACTTAGCAAATAGGGGAGGTACCCTAAAAACTTAGGCCTGGAACGCTTCCTTCCTTAAAAAAATCTTTTCCAAATATATCAGCTCCATTACAGGTCACAGATTAATAGCCTGTAACGAATCTGCAGGTGTCACATCAACACCCCTGTTAGCATGTCCCCCTAAGGGTAGCCACATTCCTTTCCCCAGAACACAAAGAAAAGGGTTTACCCCATTGTCTGTAAGTTATCTCTTTTGTCTAGAATTCCTGGTTTGCGTTTCTGCATTTACAATAACCTTTTACTCATATCTAGCTGAAATAAACTCACGCAGATGCTATAATTAATGCCTTACAATTGATAAGGTACCAAGGACGGTATATCAAGGTATAAGTGGAGCCACAAACTACTGCTGAGTTGTATATATGAAGCAAACGTTCTGAATTTTACGGTATATATAAGCTTTGTTAGATTGAATTGTTACAGACGGAGGACGACATTTCGGTAATTTAGCCTTGCTCAAGGGCTGGCCATTCGTGCTATATAGCTGTATAGCTATATAGCTATATAGCTGTAATCTAAAGTGTGTGTGTGTGTGTGTGTGTGTGTGTGTGTGTGTGTGTGTGTGTCTATATGTAAAAGGTTAATTTTTGCTACTTGGTGAAAATTGCATTTGGCCACAACAAGCCATATTCGGTATTAAGTATGTTGTTGGGTATTCGCGTATGTTCTTCAGTATTTGATGACTATTTTCCGCCTGTGGTGCCTCAACAGTAAAAACGGGTGTTAAACACTATTTAAAAATGCTATTTTAATCGAGAACTCAAACCCCGAACATCAATAAAGATGCATCCACCACATTTTCTTGATGTTACAGTTTTATGGTATTGGAAGAGATTTTCATCTCAAGAATATTCCAACTAAACTCGTAAGACTATGTAATTTGCTTTTGGAGTATCATATATTGTACAGATGCCCTCTATGGGCGTCGCCAGGACTTTTTTCAAGGGGAGGGGACAAAATTAACATAATTTCAAACATGTAATTCTTAGTTCTTTTATTTACCTAATACGACATTTTTTACTATTACAGCCAGCCTATTGGTGGCCTTAATCTTGAAACGATGGTTACGTTGGCATACCCCCACTAAAATATGAATATGTACTTTTTAAGCGTAATCATTATATTTTATGCATTGTAATTAGTAATGCAGATGTTATCTATATGTGTGTATCATAAGGTTTAACTTCGATATGTGAATATTGTACGTCGATAAAAGAAAAGAAAAGAAAAGAGAAAGTTCTATGGTATAGCTGTTTACGGAGGCCGGTAATGCCAAGGAGGCCATAAACCGCTATTCAAGAAAAGGAACAAGTGTATGCAACTTCTTAAAAGACCTACCGTTGACGAGAGTAAAAAAGCCTTGTAAATACGTTATGGGGAATGAACTCGCCAGCTGTTTGTACGGTTAATTTTAAATCAACCGATGTTAATAAATGTTTTAAACTTTCAAATAATAGCGGGTGGCATGCGTTGGCAGGTGACTTTGAACCAGCCAATAGTATATGTATATTTTGAAATTTTAAAGCAAGGTGCGGAACTCGCGCGTGCTTGTGTAACCCTTGTGGCTTAGTGAAGCTAACGATGAGAAGTTTGCGCCTTTGGAGCATCATTTCATGAGTTCTCAATTCGCATCAGCACAGATCATTTCATATCAAGGCAAATCAGACAGAATAAGCTCTACAATCGATGCGGGCAGCAGAGTAAGTTCTACTTCAGAGCATTTCAGATAGTCAGGTTATGAGATTCAGTTCATGTCCTTGGAAGTCGGGGCACCTCGACGGAGCTAAGTTTTCTTGTACGCAGAACACCCAGAGGACGCAAAAGTTCATGCGAATAATAAATTACCATATATTCAGATCTACTAATCACGTGTTTGTATCCTCTCCCAGTCATGTTAAGCACGAGTCACAAAATAGCGGAAAAGAACCTTGAGATATTGTTGTCATGAAGCATGGGCAACAACACCAAAGCGATCAACAGTCAATGAACGATACGCCGCTACAAAATATGGCGATCAGTAACTCATAACTAGCGACCAACCTGTCCCTACCGACGAAACCGCTTCAAAAGTGTTGTCCTGGGGTACACAGCCAGAGCGTACTAAATTGCTTCAATCTTTGCAACTGGGGCCTGTTTTAAGAGAATCCAATTTTACAAAATTAAACAATTTCTTTATCCTCAAACAACAAATGATTATATTTCACAAAAGAATTCATATACTTCTAATAGTTATTTATGAAATCGCTTATATCTATTTACATTTGTAGGCCATGTATTCCCGGGAATTAATTTCCTTGCTCAGCGAAAATTTAAAATTGGTGATTTATACTTTCGTGAAATAGGTCCCTTGCTTAGTAGCTCAATGAAACGTTAGGGTTATTACTGTTGGTTTAAATACCGTATATCTCTCTCTCTCTCTCTCTCTCATTCATACCTCCAAACTCTCTGGAGGGCAGAATAATCCTAATGTAAGCAAAATCCCTCCCACCAACCAGGAATCGAATCTGAGAACTCGTGAGTTTATAGGTTAGGCAGGCTAACCACTAATGTACATAGGCGCCTATTAGTTCTTATTTGCTTATTAAAATATGGAACGAATCGTGAAATTATGATCATCATTTGAGTAACTCCTGAGAGTTAATTTTCAGTGCATATAACACAAATTAGTCACTGAAAATTATATTGATTGCACATCCTAGTCTGTTCACTCCATATCCTTCTCCGATTTTTTGAACACCAGCTGAAGTCGACGAGACCAAAATGAGAACTAATTGAGACCTCAGCAATAAACATTTATTTCTCCTTGTTCATCCTTTCACGATGAACGCTATTTGCACTTTCTTTCCAAATTGTACTCGTAGATCGAACCAAGTTTTTGACGGAAAGAGAGTGTTGAATGACCATCATACGTACTACCTATAAACAGCAAACCTCTTTGCTAAGAGAACAGGCTTCTCACCGCAATTCTTCTTTCCGCGACGACACAGTGCTATTTCTCACATGTCACCTGATAAGCTGACCTTGGCGAAACATTGACCCGCTGCGACTACGCTGTCCTTTCATGTGATACCTGGATTCTGTTTCATCATACTTTGCGTTCTTCCTTACAGTAACAAATTTGTAATTTGCAAGATGATTTCTGTTTCATAAAAAATTACCATTTACAAATAACCAATGAATTTTTACAATTTACACGTGCATTATACAAGGAAATTTTCATTGCTACTTCATAAAGCTTATGTTACAAATACAAGTACTTGTAAAACCGGTACACAAGTGACTTGAAGATGTAAAAGTATTATAAGCAAGAGCTATTCCAATGTTACAACATCAGTTTAGGTTATAGTAAAAGAAATAGTATATATACTTAGTCGGGCCATAAGTTTTGTTACAATATGTTTTTAAATTTTAATTTTCGTACTTAGTACCCACACGCTTTCTTACATAGAGCGTATATTATTTCGCCTTAATACTGGATATAAATCTATTAGACCTTGCATCAATGGGAGGTGGAAGTATCCGCCACTGCTGCCTCCATAGATCGCTTGAGAAAACACAATAGAGTGGCTTTTCTTATAAACAACACCCTCAAGCACTGTCCACAACTTACAGTCTAAAGGTTCAGTTCATGGCTGTTAGAGGACAAGTCTTGGGTAGCAGTAAAATAAGTAACATTTTTCTCAAATGAAGATTGGGCTGTGGAACGGTAGTATTATCGCCCTACACATTGGTGAACAATTTTAGAACGGGAATTATTATGTGTGGGTTATTTTAGGATGTTGGATGGATGGGCGATTTATTATTTATTTAATTGGTAGATTTGATGCTCTTCTTGTCTTGCCTCGACTCTTGGAGTCATGAGTTCGATGCTTCCTAACTATCTGGTTCCAATGCAGAGGATAGGGATCCCAGGGGAATTTTGGAATGTTTTTAATGACTTAAAGTCTTTAGGGGGGGGGAGAAGGTTGTTCACTGTAATAATTAAGTTCGGCAATGGATGAACATTTAATTTATTCGACAACTTGGAAGGTTCTGGAACATACTGTGCTTCGGCGGATTATAGTTCGCGGTATTCACTCACGTATTTATTCACTTGAAACCTATGATGATTATTATTGCTATTACGTTGCACTCCTGACTGACTCTCACTGAACGAGCGATTTACTTTAACTCTTTGCGACGGTTTTAACTACTCTATGACACTGTTAGGGCTGCTTCCTGTTGCGACTGCCTCAGAACTCTCTGTCACGAATGCCTCCCTCAGAACTCTCTGTCACGAATGCCTCCCAACTTCCTGTCGCGACTGATTTCCAAACTTAACCCTCATAGTTGATATTAAGTCTCTTATGCCAGCTGGCTCCTCCCACGCGGAATTTAATTCCTTTAAATAAATTGAATTTAGTTCCTTCTAGAATATTACTGGATCAAACTAGCGCATGATCTATTACAACTTGGCTTCTATACATCGGATTTCTAAACATGTGGATTGGTTGAAGACTCTGGGTTTTTACCAGGAAATATTTCTTTTTCTCTTCCCACGCTAGCAAAGTCGCGGACATTTACCTTTCACTAGATTCTTTAGATATATCACGTTCTTAGCCCGATACGCGGCTTCCTTTGAAAAGAACTAAATCTTGATTTCTGTGAAAACGGGTGTTTCTGTAAGCGGTATTTCCTTTTTGACGGCCAGTACAGTTATATATATATATATATATATATATATATATATATATATATCTTGCCTTTTACAACAGTGTTCTTACCCCTGGTGCCGAATGGTGTGGGCTGGACTGTCCGTGAGGGTTTTACAAAGGGTAAACCTTAATCGAAAAACCTTTTTCTCAGGTACGCTAATGACTTCCGACAAAGACAGCATTTCCTTTCCCTTTTACAAGCACATACAAAGACATGGTGTTACTGAAAGATAACTTGAATATCGCTTACTAATCAAAAAGATGTATATAATATTGAGGTCCACCTTTTAATATAATATTAATACTCTTGATTACCTAAAATAAGATACAATTATTATTATAGTAGTCATCAGAATTAATTGTAATTAAAAAGGAAATTTTGGAACATTTCCGGCTTCATTTGGTACCGAATCTTGCTGGAAGCTTCAGTGCCCATGCTTGAACAAATTGGTGTTCAAGTCTTTTACTAAAGGCTTAAGGAGGTGGGTGTGATAGTAGCTGATTTATCCTCTTTTGGCAAAAATGCAGCTTCATAACGTTGTTCCCACTGAGCCAGGACGATCGTAGGACCTCTCACGAGCTTCATGCAAAGTCGTAGAATACACACTATCGTTCTGGCGATTGTAGTTCTATTTTATATTAAGCGTTTTTTCGTCCATAAAAAGTATGATTCCAGTACTCCAAAGAAAAGCCTTCAGCCCTGAGCAATCTGAACATTGATCTCCTTCAGATTTTCATCTCACAAGCCATCCCTTTGTATGTTCTAAGAATCGCCGCTGCTTCTCATAGAGCATGAACATCCGGATCTTGACGGTCAGCGAATGTACCTGTTTCAGTAATGCGTTTGGTAGAGCGCGGTACCCAAATATTGTTACTTTTCAGCTTCTCGAGAGTTTCGAAATTCTCAGATGGCGATTTTCCAGCCGTATTGAGGTCCATCACCCCATGACTAAACCTTTAAGTGATGTGCTCCTTTCGCAGAAGTTGAACTGAACATTAAATAGCACAGCTTAGCAGTAATTGCATTATCAGATTGTCAGAACATCTGGTACTTTCCCTTTTAACAATCTGTATCAGAACTTAGGACCAGACTAGATATATAACTTTTGTGAACAAATTAACATCTACTTTTCTGTTCTCAGTAATGTTGCATGGCTCATCCTAATGGCAGAAGACAAACAGTTTTTATAACTCGGATTAACATGGAGTTTGTAACATATTTTGTATGACAAACGTTTCAGAATGAGTTTAATAAATAAATGCTGGCTCTCTTAAATGAAATGGCACACATTGTGAGGTGTGTGGGGAAAATTTCCAAAGTTGTTAGCTGGCCAAAAACACATTCAACATGATCATAAAATATCATAATTTTTCATGAATGCCATATGTCGTAAAATGTGTTGACTGCACTTTAATGAATATTGGGTAGCTTGTGTGGACCGTCAGTTAATATGTGACCTGATTTAATGTTTTATTATGTTAGTGCTAGTTGGCCAGGGAGTGTTCATGATGCAAAAGTCTAATCAGCTAACTTTCACACTTTTACTAGTGCAACAAATATACAAATGCATTTTAAATGCAGCAGACATTCTTTTACGTGTGATTTATAACTTGTTAAATGAGAATTGATCTATTTGTAACTTGTAACCTTCAGAAACAGTCCCTATACGCAGAAAAAAAGAAAATTCCCCCAAGAAGAATCGCAACGGTTTTCTGTATTTAAATGCACTTTCTTAAAGACTATAGGATGAATTTGAGAATTCATAAGATAACCTCTGGATTTAACATATTTTATAAACATTTTATAAAAGGTGCAAGATTATGTTTATAATCTTAAAATTCTTTTAATTCAACACTGATCTGAAAGCATCTAGTAAACTTTTCGTGTATATATATGTGTGCGTGCGTGCGTGTGCGTGTGTGTGTGTGTGTGTAATTACACAATGGTATCTTAACTTTTTAAAATGTAAAAGAAAACACAGTTAAAAGTATTAAAACCCACGGAAACAGCTAAAAATCAACATTAAGGAAAATTCAATTTCACTATAGTAATATTAATGTTAAAATCATTTTAGTATCGCATGTTTTATATTTATGTATCTATACAAATTAAATAAGTACACTAAATGTACAGAGATTCATATTCAAACTAACTCTAATAGCAATCATAAATGTTTGTTGTGCAACAGCAAAGACTACATATTGCCGAAGTATGGATTGAGCAAACAAGGTTGGTATCACTGGAAATGGAACGTGACAGCGAATCTCAGTATATGTTGTGACATATTGAATCCTACTTACGTTGCTTCAAGATCCCCCAAGACAGCCGATTATTGAGAAAGCATTGAGGAAGTGACGTGTCGTTCCATTTCCGGTGAAAAATACGCCATTGCGTCCGCCCACCAGGAGCAGGTAACTACAGGAAATTGCTCAGACCGCGTCAGTGTGGCGCAACTTGGTGGTAGGGGGTTGGGGGCGATGTTCCTGCTGAGACAATGGAAAGAAAAGTAAGAACATTACTGAAAGACCCTCCCCAAATCAGAGCGTCTTTGTTCACAAAGAACAATCGTGAACTTCTCTCGACTTCTGTTCATTAAACCTGTCTCACTGTCTCAGAGTAAAGATGACCTGTCTTGTGAGGGATCGAGTATTATTTAAAAGAGAGATTGATTTTTACTTCTAATGTATATCTACTCTTGCGTCGTGAATGTAGAGTTATAAAACAATCATAAAAAAGTATATGCTCGTAGATGTGGATTTATCTTTTTCTGCTGTGCTTAACCATATAACGTTGCGGACCCGAGTTTGACTCCCGATTGATTAATTCCTGAAAGCGATTTTTAGGTTGTTTTTTTTCCCCCACTTGTCTTAAGATCGATGCCCAGGAAATTTATGCGATAAAGTCCAGGAATCTCAACCTCAGAAGCCGGATACGCTCTCGCAGGTAGGGGGAGCACCCACGTAGTATAGTTAAAAAACTATCTTGAATGATTGTAAATTAGCCCAACCACTTGATCCGTCAATTCTTTTCCTGCCTAATATAACCTGAAACGCAATAAAAGCACACGGTATTGATCGTAACATAAATGTATTTCCACTCCTTGAATAGATAACAAAACCTCTATTTAGTTTCACTTAATGAAACTGTTGATCTATAATTTATTTGAACCATGTACAAATGCACAATATTTTACATTCAATAATTCGGTATGAATAATTCTCTAAACGCTAGGCTTAATTAAGCTAACTATTGTACGACGGTAGATCCATAAGTTTCCGGCTCAACGACTTTCTAGGTATGATAAAGACAAAAACTATATTTAACTTTTTAATATAGTAACCCTTTGTTGCATAAAGTTTATATATATATATATAAATTAACAGTAATTATAACAGCAGAAAAGGATAAAACACTAAGAAAAAGTCACTTGCGATCTCAAGTGTGACTTTTTCTTAGTTTTTTATCCTTTTCAGCTGTTATAATTACTGTTAATTTGTTACATTGTTAATAGTGTTACTTTATTTTTCTTTTTCTTTTATATTATATATACATATATGTATAATAAGTTACGGTTTTCATATAAGCAACTTTGTCAATGACCTTATGATTAATATGTGGAATCTGCAGGATGACGTCTGTCTCTACAGAAGGTATTGTGTAACTCCCATGTTTTAAAATCGCAGACTAATTTAAATTACTATTTAAGTTGTTTTACCCAGCTTTAAATTACAATTTTCTATTCCAATAATAGCATAGAAATGTTTAGAATATAAGCTACACTGTAGTTTTGTAGTTCTGGCGAATGATCTTGTATCGATCTGCGCGAGACAATTCTAGGAAACGTGTAGGGGGGTAACTTCTCAGCTGCATAAATGGAACAATATTTGCAAGTCAGAAAGACGAGAGCGGCACAGTTGTGCAATAAATCGCCCCTACAATGAGTCAATACGGAAGTAAGAGAGATACTAACCTGATTTCCCCTATAAACGCATAAATAGAAAATGAGCTGGATCAGAAACTTCTGCGCATCTTTCTCTCATTTGCCAGGGCTTTTTTTTTTTTTTTTTTTTTTTCCCAAAACGAAATAAATCAAGTACTTCACGAATTCGTACGAAACTACACTAGCCTGCCATTCTGCAAAAATTAACGACTAACGAAATGACTGATTATCGCTGCTGAAGAGTCCCTGCAGAGTTACGTCAAAAGTAATATTGTTGGATATCGAATAACTGCACATTTTCCCATATTAAATATATGAATGTATTGCCAATAATGTAATATAATTATTTAACAGTCTGTTAAAATGCAACAACAACCAGTCTATATTGCAGGCAAACATTACTTGCAACGCTCAGTGATGTTTCACGTATTATATAATGAATGATGGGCAAAACCGCTCTTACCGCTTTCGCTTACCTTCTCTACAAGCTTACCAAGACTGCTTTGACATGCGATTGCAACCCAAGTCTCCTGTAGAGGTTTATCGAATACAAATACAGCGCTAGTATAGGAAATTAAATTATGTAGAAATTTTGGGAGTAGCGCAAATCAGCAGCATCCTAGCGAAGCCACCCTGGTCTAAACATGGCTTGTTGAACTCTCCTTCCTGTTATTTGTATAGAAGCTGGTTGTCAAGAAAACAATTGTGAGCTGTATGCTTTTATAGTACATGTTGCATTAAGCCATTCGATTTACTTTATTTAAAAACAATTTTCTTTAAATGAATGAGTGGCAAAAGAACACACTTGTTCGACATATTTTTAGATGATTCTAATCCAAGGATTGTTGACCAAATTAACTGCGCTGCGTTAAGAGACTGCAAATCTCAATCTAAATGTCACTGTTCTTCTTGTATTATTTAAAAATGTTAATAGTAGAGGACTTGCAATATCTTAGCTGCTAATCGGACAGCTAAGATTCCAAATAATTATTTCTAATTATTTCAATGCAAAGTATGAAATATTTTATAGGAAAACTGGCGTTCTTTCAACATTTTCTGAAATAAATTTCAGAGATGTAGAAAACGAGAATGCAAGTTAAGAAGGATGTTTGCATAAAAATTTATCGATATTTAATTGGAAGAAGCCATGGCGTAAGGGCTTCTTCGAGAAAAATTATCGGCTCTAATTGCAATTACACAAATATTAAATTCCGCTTCAAACTGGACCAAAATTGTATATCTGAGAGTCGAGGAACGTCGAGAGTTAGGCAAGGATGTGTTTTGTCGCCTCTATCGTTTAATCTGTTTATTGATGACACTACAAACACATTGCTCTCGAAGGAGATGGACACTCCAGAAATAAACGAATGAAATTGCTATTGTAGGTCAATTCTTTGTTAATTTCCTTATTATCTATTGAGAGTCTACGGAAAGTACACGACAATTAGAGAGCTATTGCAACGTCAACAAAACTAAAACTATCGCTTTTAAAAATGGATCAGTTTACGGAAAGAATAAGAAATGGAAACACCAGGGCAATGAAATAGAGAATGTTCTATGGCTTTTTAGAGAACAGGGAGAAAGTGTATTAAGTGAACAAAGCCCAAAACCAGTCTATAAAGGCAGTTTTAGTAGTAGGGAGGAATACATTCAAATGCAGAACTTTACTGATTGGACCCTATGAAGACAGTATTGTAAAATTAAAATATTTAAGTAATGCTTACACATAATAAAAGGGGATCTGACTTTATGCTGCAAACATTAAATTAGTACTTGTGATCAAAGATATTGGGCAGCGAAAATTAAAACAAGTGTAGAGAGCATTGGGATGGGATGGATATGGTAGAAGGAAGCAAAGAATCTTGTTATGTTTGGAGGAAGGTACTAAAACAGCTTAGGGAAAATAACCAACAGAGTAAGGAGGCAGAATGTAGGGAGAAAATATGACTTAGTTTGAGCAAAGAACTCAATATCAGATGGGGTAGAGAGATAATTACATTCCCAAATTCTCCCCAGCATTTGCAATTTATAAGGTTGAGGAAAACTGGAAAAAACCTCAACCAGGGAGGACGGTCCTAGTGGGAATCGAACCCCAGACCACCCGCTCACAAGTCCTCCCTTAACGACCTCGGTCACCCTGGTGGTTTCATCCTTAATGTCTATTCATCCAAGAATAAATGCAAGTTTGAAAACCGCTGATTTAGACCATTCCCTGTATTTAGATCAGATACTTTTATGCCCCTTCATCACAATGATGTGCGTTCTGGTCGAATCGTTGCGGTGTTTGTTGAAGATTTGTTAACACCTTTTTAGATGGAGCACAAATAAAAGTTAAACTTTGATCATTCACGTCAGCATTTTTGGGACTTTACGAGCTCCTGCTGTTTTATCTTCTGGGGATTACAACTGAATTCTCACATCGTTTTAAATTTGTTTAAAAGCGGTTGTGACGGTCGTATCGCTTGACAGAAAAGGTTCTAAAGCATCATTTCCTGCCTTTACTAGAGATTTTTGTTCATACTGATATCTCATTGGCTTCTGAAATGTACCTGAGCTCTCCTGTACATCGCTTTCATTCACGGCAATGGCATATTGTGCTGATATTTCAGAAACGAAATCATCCTTTGTGCTCTCGACAGCTGGATGAAAACAGCATGCCCAATGGGAAACTACGTATTGTTCCTGCTACTGACAGTTGCAACATGAATGGTCTTGTTGCCACAGGCTTCTGTCTTAAAAAAGATTTCCGCATATGCGCTTTGCAAACCCAGGCCCTCACAATGATATGCAGGACTTATGAAATGACCTTCCTGTTAAAACATGCGCATACAAGCAGTGCTTCTATTAAATTGCAATTTGCGCTGTTTACAGATCCGGAACATTGATCTACAGGAACTCCAGTGTTTGACCAACTTGATAAATAAACACAGGGGACGCAAAGTAAGCAATATGTGAAACGTTTTCGCAGCAATCAAATTAATTTGGACGCCAAAGTCAATAAGCATTTGCATTTGCATCTCATTGATATCCCATATACTGAAATCTTAGCTATGCAATGTTTGACACAGCCAGTTTGCTAAAAGTGGTTACAATGTCCTAATATTTTGCCTTAGAGATTCACTAGAGGCTATGAGTTCACTGATTTGAAACTTTCTAAGGGCTGAACAACGTTTCAATTAAAAAGAAAAAATAATGTATTATTTCAATAATATAAAAATACTCTTATCTTTAGAAGATAGAATAGAATAACAACGTTTTGTTATTATATTTATTTACTTATGCCTGATCTTTTATATACTTAAGGAACTTTATATTTTGGAACACTAAAATGTGAGGCAGATCTCCTGCCCCATTCCCCACAAGGAAACCAATTTGCATAGTGAATAAATAACTAATTAATATTGCCAAACATCTAATATACTGTAAATAGAATAAAGCATACTTTAGTATTTAACATCTAGCTTATACTATATAAGAGTTTCAGAAAGGAGAGAGGGTGTACAATTATTTTCAAGAAGCTAAACTATGTAAGAAAATTGAATATAAAATGCAAGTGTTGCAAAACAGTATGTCGCTTTGTGCGGTTGCTCTTGGCCTTAGGCGAAAGGCGTAAGATGAACATAATAGAATCGTACAGCTGGATGAGAGTCTATGACAACGGCTCTTTTATGTTAGAGAAAATACTAATGCTATAAGGACAATAGAACATTCTTAAGGAGACGTTAACGTAGGCATTTCTTTCTTAGATGATCTGGACGCGTGATCAGAAGCCCACATATTAGAATGGATTAATTTAAAGGGAGTTTGAGCGCCGTCGAAAGATTTTTAACTGGAAAATCAGAACCTCAGATTTCAAACGACAGGAGTACATGAGTTAAGTTATGAAGCCCCGTAGCGCGTCATGGAACATGTGGTGACATTTTAGAAGTGAATATAAAAGGAGGAAACTTCCTCGTGATGGCACGCATTCTTGATTATACAGTTCAGGCATTCTAGATTCAAAGTCGAGCAGAGTATGCAAGTTAGGCAGTTCACTCAGACCAGTTCATGTGACATCACGCAGCATGGAAAGCAGTTCACTCAGCTTTCGTAAACAGACTATAAAAACATGTACCAAGAGTAATTTTCATAGTCATTTATTCCTAACGTCAGTGGACTTCAATGTAAATGTTTGTACATTCTTGAACTTTAAGAATCTCACGCGAGTGGCTTCATATATTCAGTTAGCTTCGGCGGCCAGAGCAGCGTACCAGGAGACAGCCATATAACAATGGTGATAGTAAACACAACGATCAGTGAATGCAGCATAGAGTTATAAAATTCCTGTCCTTCTTCCCTGATTCCGCGACTCCGTGAGCACGAAACAGCAAAATTGGGTCTCGCAGATTATCGTTGTTTGCGACCTTTAAGCGATGTAACCTCGACGATAAAGAAACGATTGCAAATGCAATAGTAATAAGTATTCGTCTAAGTGTACGTGCAGTCTTGCTCAGTAGCGCCATAGTTTCCTACTCCTTTTCTTTATTGCTCTTTTTTTTTTTTTTTTTTAAATACTTAGCACTCGACTTTCATCTGTGGTATTATTAAGTAACTAGGTCTGGACTCCGAGCTTGCTCGAACCTATTTTCTGGCTGTGTGGGAACTCGTGTTCTATCGTTCTGCGACGATATCCTCCAGTAAGGCTTATCCAACATTCCTCTTTGGAATTTGTTAATTTTGGAGAAAACTCTTTTTCTGTGGTGGGAACGGCAACCTAGGTAATTAATGTCTCATTGTATGCATACTTTTCTTTACATTTATTTCTCACTGTTTTGCGGAAGAGTTTTGATTGTAATGGTGTGTAGGCTTTTAGCTTGATTTACTCCTATTGTGCTCTTATTTAAGTGCATATTTTGGAACAATAAATATTTTAGTAATACGTAAACGACAATCTTGCACTTGAAAATTAGTAACATTGCACTAAATTGCTACATATTTTGTGACTGATAAATTATATTAAATATTAATTATATAAATATAATATACTTGAATTCTCGTCATACTATGTATTTTTAATAGTTCTTGCCCAGTTCCTTCCCCATTAAACGCTTTATCCACATGCACTCATGGTAATACCATATACAGTATTTTTTACTTGTGTCCCGTCTTCTAGATACTTAAGGAGTTTATATTTTTGAACTCTGAAACGCAGTAACATTTAAATCTTTACATTAACAAAGAAAATGCTCCGAACAATTCCGCTTCGGAGACACACATATATTTTGCAAAGTGCCCGGAAAAGAAACACTTTCTACTGGTACTATTAGTCAGTAAAGAAATGTGAGGCATTGTAAATTTGCAAGTACCTTACTCATTACTTCTGTTTAAATTGTGAAGAAATTTGCATCTGTTTTAATTAGTTGTTTACTTTATGCTTGAATTAAGCACACTGCTTGAAAAATGTGTCTCAGCATACGTTTTATCCCAAAAGAACATCATGCTTATGATCTTTAGGTCTTTTCCCTAAAAAGAGTCATAAGTTTCTAAATGTCATGGATCTAAATGTGCGTTGAAAATATAGAATACAATTTGATATTTAGCCAATGTTTGGGCTTAGGTGAACGATCCAATAAGACAGTGTATCATTTAACTTTGGAATATAATTTACATTGTACTCTTGGAACACATATTCAAGAAAATACGTTGCTTAGAACAATGCATAAATTTTATTAAGAAATTTGGTGCTTCACTAATTCAAAAAGTAATTTTGGCTTTAATGTTTTTATTGTGTTTATGGAGTACATTTAGGTGTTACTGTTTGGCTAGTTTTAAACTAGAGTTCTGGCATCTTGTGTAACAAGAAACTCATGAGGTTCAGTCAATATAGACTGAGAATTATGTGTACTTACTAGACAGCGTCTATGTTGGCATAATATTTTCCGAAGTAGCCAATACTGGGTTGTGTGCATTTTTCAGTGTCTGCCAGTCTGGGAAACGTGCTGGAAACCTTTTTTCGCAGTTCGTTTTTGAGACGAGGGAATAGAAAAAAGTCGCACTGGCCTAGGCCTGGGCTGTATGGAGGTTGAGGCACACATTCGATGTTTTTTTCTGGCTAAACATTGAGCAAAAACGTTGCATTGTAATGGTGAAGGCGCTAACCAGACAGATGCAGTTCAGAACATTTTCGTTGGTTGTGTTCGGACAGAACGTTCAAAACAGTCTTCTAATACTTCCAATTAATCGTTGTTGGTGGAGGGGTATTCGCCTTGAAAAGCATTCCACGACAGTCGAAGAACGAAATCATCATAACCTTTCTTGCTGACCGTATAACCTTGACATTCTTTGGTGTCTGAGAACAGGCTCCAGACTGAGCTCTCCTATTTCCTTTCGGGGTTGTAATTATGGAATTCAGGTATGCCTCGCCATGATCCGCTACCAAACGCTAAAGTTCCTGACACATTTCCACCCTCACCATCTTCTGTTCAGCAATCGCGGAACCTTCTGGCACAAACGTGTCTCTTAAGAAAGCGATCATGCAGAAAGGTGGATGCACTACTGGGAAATCTGTAACACCTCTTCCAGTCTATCCACCGTTATTCGACATCCTTCCCCATCAATGACATCTGG
The DNA here is from genome assembly GCA_030762175.1 of Metallyticus violacea. NCBI lineage: Eukaryota > Metazoa > Arthropoda > Insecta > Mantodea > Metallyticidae > Metallyticus > Metallyticus violacea. The sequence goes on along the minus strand of CM060842.1, from coordinate 92,741,711 downwards.
AATGTTAATCATGGTTTTGTTCACTGCAGTTGTTGGAGCACCTGAACCGCCCTGCTTTGTTGTTGAAACACGGGTCTCCTTAAACTCTTTGTACTTGATTGTGGCACATCATCATCGCCATATGCCTGCTGTAATATCGCGTACGCTTCCATACCGGATTTCTGCAGACGGTAGCAAAATTTCAGAGCAGTGTACTGCTCGTTACGAAGTAACTCTATTTTAAGCAACCTAATGGCAAACATTTTATCTTTGCTGGCGTCCTGCACGAAGGCGAATTGCTCGTACGCGCTTTATTTTTTCTACCAATCACGTAGGATATGTTTTTCTCATAAAACATTTTTCGCCGCTGTATCTCCATTGTCATGAGAAAAAAAATATTCTCAGTGTTTATAGACCAGTCCTAATAATAATAATAATAATAATAATAATAATAATAACAACACTAGTTATAATAAAATAATAGTGATTATTAAGGACACAATCCTCCAGAATTATCCTGGAGTGTAAATGTCATAAAATGTGATATATCATTGTTTGTTTTGTAACTTGGATCGATTTATATTGTATTCTAATCATTCACGATCATTGAAATGAGATATATGTCGTTTGATATGAAAAAAATATAGGAAAAGTAAAATTTCATCAACATTAGCACCAGAATTCTGAAGTTAGCTTGTGATGACACAAAGCTACATCGGTATATCTTCAGATAATTTGTTAACGTTTATAAATTCTTATTTTAACAACAATAATTTCGCAATAATTGATAAATCACTGTTATAAGAAATATTAACTAAATGGAAATTTATAACGTTAGTAACTGCCAGTTATCAAGGAACCCAGTAGAGCAAAGGCTGTGCTTTTTTGTATGATTAATTTGTTTCCCTCTCTTTTTACTTAAAATCAAAGCAAAAATATTATATTCAATTTGTTTACGGAAGAGTTAACATTAAAATCCATTGATAATAGAATTGATTGATTGATAATAGAATTTAATAATAAACATCTTGTAGTTAAGAAAATAATTTTCATGTATACAAAATTAATAATTCAAGTATGCACCTGAATAAAGTGCTAGTAATTTACATTTCACATAATTTAAACAGCAATAGTTTACATTTAAATATTATAGTAGATAATATAGTAGATAAAAAAAAACATTGCCCTAACAACAATATTCATCCAACAAGTAAATGTCCTTATAAGCATTCCCCACATAAATAAACTGAGGCAGAAGAAAGAGCATGAAAGCACACAAACCTGGCGATATGCCGAATATATACCACTACAAGTTTGAGATATATAGTAACTCTTTTTCAAAAATTGTTATATTGCATAACAAGTATCCAGACTAGTAACTACTATCTCTCTGTCCAATACAGTATATTTTTGTTAGCCAATGAGAATAAACTATACAACCTGACATTCCGGAACTCAAATATGAATTATAAATGTATTTCAATTAGTTAATTAAATTTCTAAAAACTATTGAACGTTCCTTCGGATGCCTGCATTGACTTTGTTTTATTTATTTATTTATTTTTTATTTTAACATCTCTGGTATCGGCGTCCCATTCAATTCAGGATTTGAAATGGCCGATAAATTTTGCTCAGAGGCATCTTCTTTCAGACTTGAGGTTCTTTTACATGCCGTAAATCTACGACACGGGACCCATGTTAAACTTTATTCATGTACATTATCTGAAAACTAGAGGTAAAAATAGGCATTTTGGAGATATAGAGCGAGATAAATCAGTTATTCTTTCAAAAATGCTATTCATCTGCAAATTAAAGCGTTATTTAAATCAAGATATTCACCATTGTCGTAGTGTAGCGATAGCGCTTGCACTGGCCACGCAGCGGGCCGGTATTCGATTTACGGCCGAATTATCATCTTATCTTTCTTTCATCTGATACGATAGATCTTAAGGTCGTAGTACCAAGATTATAAAAATAAATAAATAAACAAGATATCAGTAAGTAATGTAACAAACTTGTTCATGTTCAATAGTATGGGATAATTATTGCCGTTACACTAATCAGATATCTTTAAACTATTATATATATGTATGTATAAAACTGATTTCAACAATTGTTTTCGTAAAAGTTCGTTTACATTTAAAAGCAGAAACATATAAATAGTTTGCAAACAGCTGACATTAGTTTTTTAGTTAATAAATGAGATTATTATTATTATAAGAGCACCAGTAAATCTCTGCAGGAGATTTATCAGCTCCCGTAAAACTCTTCTAAGAGCACAAAGGCTCATTCGCTCAACGTTTTTGCACTGAAATATATATTTTTAGAACCGAACCAAACGTCTGCTATTTGTTTGTTATTTTTAAGGTGCATTTGTTCATTTTTATTATATGTACGACAGTTCCAGGAAGAATATATAAAGACGCTGGTTGGCAAAATCAGAATATTTTACGATCTGCTGTCTTCAATGTTTTTTATTGTAATGGCACAAAGTTTACCACTTAATAAAATTTGCAAACCTATATCTTGGCATTCCTGGAAAAAAGCAGAATAAAATCGCCTCATACAATTTTTAGACTTCATGTTTCGGAAGAACTGTTCGATTTTATTACAATAATGAGTTTCCTAGCTTTTCCGTTCTTGGAAGACAAGGAAGATGATTCGTTTATATTTGAATGTTAATATCGATTAGAACTTTCGACTTTTGGTGGGAAGGCTAAAGATTTGAAATATTTTAGGCATCTATAAATATTTTTATTCATATAAGACTGCGCCCACCATTATGAATTTCATTACCCCGACGAGATTAAGCAAGTAATTTTTACATTAGCATTTAAAAATGTAATTTTCCCGAGCATACCTCAATTGAATGAAGTAGCTATCAAAATATATATTTCATTTTTGGTTTTTCCATGATTTTCTCGTCCTTTTCGCGACAGCTGGCGAGTCGGTGGTCAGCACGGTGAAGCGGTAGTTATATCCACGCTACTGATTAAAGTTCCCGCAGTTACATCTACAATTGCGATGAAAACGAGCACACATATCGGAAAGAAACTATCACACCTTACTCCTATTTTCGGTTTGAATGTTATAGTCCTTCAGAATAAGGCGATGCGAAAGAATGTAAGTTCATTTTGTGCCGAACTGGTCTTCTTACTGGTCTTCGATTTTTCTTATTGGCGGAAAAATGCGCAACTGGAATAAACCTCCCTCAGAAACTGTCAATTGCAGGAATAAGTTTCCCCCAGTGGCAGTTGCGCGTAGATTCCTATTGCATAATGATGACACGGACACGATTATATCTTGGGACTGTAGGTGTTTCACTCACTCATTGTCGGTCCTGGTGGTGTAGTGGTTACCATACTTGCCTCCTACGCCCAAAACGCGGGTTCGAACCCGGCCAGGATCGATGGATTTTTTCGGGCGTAAAAATCCTAAGTATGGCTTCCTTCGGAAGGGAAGTAAAGCCGTGGGTCCCGTGTCGTACATTTACGGCACGAAAAAGAACCTCAAGCCTGAAAGAGAGGCCTCTGAGCAAAATTTGTCGGCCGTTTCACGCCCTGAGTTGAATGGGACGCTGATGACCTGAGATGTTAAAGAGCGTCCATAAATAAATCAATCAAAAAAAAAAAAAAAACTCACTCATTCTAAGCATTCACGGCTACAGTAGTGGATTCTCGCAGCGAGAGTATGGTTGGTATGACTGCAGTTTTTATTCGGACATCTACAGTCTATTGCAGATACTTGAGAGGGGAAGTAAACAACATTAATAATGTCACATACTCGACGTGTGGAGGCTAAATAAGGTTCTGCTTTCTTAGGAAGCGAAAAGTTACTGCTTGAGCTGGAAATCTTATTATTGCTGAAGCGCGTGTTTGCAATTCACAAAGGCTAGAAACTTTAGTTATAGAACTTCGTAAACTTATCTCATTTGTGCACAGCACGCCTAGAATGTTATAACGTGGTCATTTTAAGCGAACTCAAAATGACGTTCCCATTCGAAATTTGTCCAGAGAATCTAGCTTTTCTCGGGATATGGCTTAGTTAAGAGCACAAGCTATTGAATGCAACATTCTTTTTATTCTTATGTGTTTTTACTAGATTCCCCTCCCCCTTGTAAATAGCTGTTGGTTCAGCACGATGAATTCACATAATATATTTTAGAAGAATAACAAAAAATGAAAAGTGGGATTATTGTAATTAGAAGTAACTGTCTTCATGGTAAAGGAATTTTCATCTTCTCAGATGAAATCTGAACTGGTATGGGAATGCCAAAATGACCTAACTGCTCTGGTATCTCGCAACGGGCTGAACTGCAGGGGAATTTGCGGATGAAAACGCACACTGGTTGTACAAAAAGGGTTCTAAAACGCTCTATATTGGCACTGAACCTGTGATTGGAATCAATATTGTACTGCTAAAGCCGAGTAAAAACATGGGTAAGGAAAAAAAAAAACGGTAACTTAGGTAATAAACTTAACCTAGTTAAAGATAAACTAAAAAATTGGTCCTAGGTGCAATTAATACTCTTTCCTTATCTTGCCTCAAAATGGGTGGAAGATTGATTTGGTTTATTTACGGACGCTCTTTATCATCTCAGGTCATCAGCGTCCTTTTCTATTCAGAGCGTGAAACAGACGACAAATTTTGCTCAGAGACCTCTCTTTCAGGCTTGAGGTTCTTTATCGTGCCGCAAATGTACGACACGAGATCCACGACTTTACTTCCCTTCCGAAGGAAGTCATATACTTAGGATTTTTACACCCGAAAAAATCCATCGATCCTAGCCGGGTTTGAACCCGCGATCTTGAGTTTAGGTTTAGGAGACAAGAGGTAAGAGGCACTACACCACCAGGACCGACTGGGTGGAAGATGATATAAGAAAGTATTTGCGTTATTTACCGAACATTGTCACTTCAGGACACATCAACGGAAAGTGGGACTCTATAAAGATTATTACATAGGATGAGGGACAGCCTCACGAAATTCTGTTTGAGTGTCCATTTCGGTAAGAAAGAGACAGTTTTTCTATAACCAGGAAGATCTGGGAACTAACGCTCACATTAGAATAAAAATACTGCAGCTTGTTCAAGTTAGACTCCGGTATAACTAGGTTTGCTATAGAGTCAATAGAGTCAAATGATTTGTCCATTTGATTTATTTACGGACGTTCTTTAGCACCTCAGGTCTTCAGCGTTCCATTAAATTCAGGCTGAATTTTGCTCAGAGGTCTCTTCAGCGCCGTAAGTCTACTACACGGGACCCATGGCTTTACTTCCTTTCCGAAGGATTTTTGAACCTCAACTCCTGTTTATAGACAGCTAAGCTCCTTATGAGCTGGAAAATCGATGCAGTTCTTCGCATTCGTGAGCGGGCGCCAAGTCAGAACTAAGATTTCAGTGGTTTTTTCTCAAACTGGCCGTTTGAGCAATATTCCTTGGTCTCTTCGCCTTGTTGGAGGCTGTCAACTGGGCAGACTAAACACTGAGACTTTGTTTCGAAATCAAATTGGTAAATCCAAATCTAAAGCTAAATTTCTGCAACATAACCTCAGACAGTTCTATGTTTTGTCCTTCGGAGAGAGGTTTGGCGCTCATCGAGGAATTTTCTATATCTACTCTTAACTGTTTAAATGTGCAGGATAGAGAGAGAGCACGCTTAATTGACCCTTCTGTGCAAATAGCTTTACTCATTCTTTTCGTTTACCACTGTCTGCAACATAGAAACATCTTTCTCATTTACTTAAGACTTGCCGCTTCTCTCATCTTTTAGGAATAATTTTTCCCTTTTAATCGGCACTTGCACAATCTTATAGCATGTAAAGGAGAAGGTGTCTGAAGTTATGTATTCACTCGTTTATCTCCCGTTTAAAATCATACAAAACTAGTGCGCGAGGGTGTCCTACATCTGTTGCAAAACATTTACTGAAACAATTTATTAAAATTGTTATTATAATTCTTGAATTAGACTTTCCACTAGTCATAGCAGTGGGAATATTATTGTTGCATCACTTTAGCATGTGATGACTCTTGGGAAAACCTGTACAAAGAATATTAAGCCTTGAAACTTAATGCCTTCACATGGGCGCATTTATGACATTTTTATCATGTCTGATTTCTTGAACGCGGATTTTTATCTCATCATTGATTTGTGGGACATAAGAGATCCTTGTTCTAGGGTCTTTTTATGTTCATCATGGCTACAATGTAAGTTCTGGAAGGTTTGAAGTGATCCATTAAATACAGCACTCTAATAGTACTGTGCTATTAAGAAGGTAAATAAGGTGGAAAAAGACAAGAGTTCTTTCTAAAGAAATGGACCGCTGCCAGTTTCCCAGAACACAGAAAGAAAGCCGAACTTCTGTCTTTGCTCTTGTATGTTGCTTCGATCTTTTTGTGCCTCCTTCGGGAGAATTAAAAAAAAAAAGAAAGAAAGAAAAAAAAATGAGAAAAGAAAGAAAGAAAAAATAGAGAAGTTACGCATCAGGGAAACTGCATTTTAAAATCATGAATAACTCGATAATTGTAATACCAATAATTTGCACTATTATTATAAATATGTAGATAGCTGCTTCTATAGTATAAGAAACGTTTTCTTTACCAAAATTCATCACATAACTCCACTACTTGAGGAATAATAGAGTAACTAAGGCTTTCAGTAGAGTTCTTCCCTCGAATTACTATACTTCAAGGTGTTAAGCTCTGTATTCAATTTGAAATGCCATCATTCCGTATCGTTCGCTATTCTTAGACCACTGACATGTCTTATATTTTCATCTATATGACATATGAGGGGATATTGGAAAGTCCTTACCCTGCCACTCTTACATTACAGAACAGAACCAAGATCAAAAGTTCAATCCCAACCAGGGTCGATGGGTTTTTTGGGCGAAAAAGCTTAAGTATATCTTCTTTCGGAAAGGAAGAAAAGCCGTGGATCCCATGTCGTAGATTTACGGCACGAAAAAGAACCTCAACCCTGAAAGAAGAGACCTCTGAACAAAATTTGTCGGCCATTTCACGCCCTGAATTGAATGTGACGCTGATGACCTGAGATGTTAATGAGCGTCCTTAAATAAATCAAATCAACAAAACCGAAAATGGTTACCATGACAACAACAAGTTTTTTAATTAGCCTCTTCAGTTTTGATGATCATAAGAATGGTTTTATTTTGTAAACTTTTGAAGTAATTATGGAAGAAAAAGATCTTAATTTTGAGAAAAATTGAACATCACTTAGTGATGAAATATTTATTTTTGAAATATTTGTCGGCAAGGGAATTTATGTGGATATGATGAATTCGTTGCAGGGTCATTGTCTTTTGTACGCCATTATAAAAATTGGACTGCGGTATTTAAAAGAGGACGAGCAGATTTCAAGGATGAACATCCTGTTGGAAGACCCGTTTTTGTGCCCACTCTCGAAAAATTATTACTGTGCATGATATGCTTTTGGAGGATCCCATGAATTGAAACTTTTGAAACGCCTATCAAAAACTTTAAAAATTATTAAAAAGGCATCTTTAACATCGTACTTCATATTTTGGGGTGAGAAAAATCATTGCTAAATGGATTCCCTAAATGCCTGAATGCTAACCGAAAACGACTGAGTGACAACTTCCAAGTCGATTTGTCTTCATTATGAAGATCATTATTCCATCTCTTTTCGATCATAACTATGGACAAGACATACATCAATAACTATAATCCAGAAACAAAAGAATGGAAACATGGCGATTCGCCCCGCTCAAAGAAATTTTATGTCCAAAAATGTGGAGGGAAGGCTCGTGCATTTGTTTTTTTTTTGGGGGGGGGGAAGAAGGAATTGTAACGACAGGGGATTACTGACCAAGCTTCGGGGGAAAAGTTTCCGGGAAAATGTTTTTAATGGCAGGCAAAACAACTTGTCCCTGATTCAATCCATAAAATGAATGAAGTAGGCATTGAATTGATATACTAGTATTCCTATACTAACACCTTCAGACATTTAAAACACAAAATGTTTATTCAATGAAGCAGTGATAAGTGTTGAGAAGGAATGGTTTACAGAACAAGGAAAACAAATTGAATTTAAGAGGCCTAGAAATCCTTTATGAATGCTGTACTAAATTATAGAGCTAAATTGTATTATGAAAGTAGATCCATAAGTTTCTGGCCTCGCCTGTCTCTCTGATTTTCCCGTACTAATAAAGAAGAAAGTATGATGTTTTTCGTAACAATTTACTTATGTAAAAACTATTTTCTGCACTCATTTATCAAATATATATATATATATATATATATATATATATATATATATATATATATATAAACTACTTGCAAAATGCAATACAATATACAAAGTTTTATTATTAAGCCCGATAAACGTGTAAGTGAAATGCAACATCATTCTCCCATTCAGGAACTAAACTTAACGATTATTGTTGTGACATATTGTTAGTTATTATTAATAGTAATGTTTTATGAACCTTTAATGTTATAATATTTATATGTTTATTATTATTGTGTAAGAATATAGTAGAATAAAAGGGAAACTATTGAAAACAGGAGGGTTTATTTGTTTGTTTATGTATAATTAAATTTAATAAATTAGTAATGAGTGACTTTAAAACATATAAATGATGCAAATTTAGGATTTTAAACTTTGAGCTTATTCTTAAGGATCTGAAGCCAAGGAAAGTTTGAGAGCCGCTACTCTTAAGATATTAAATGCTGTTTTTCACAATGGGTAAAACAGCTGGTACGAAAAATATTTGATAAAATCGTAGCAATATATATGTTTATTACACTGGATAATTAATACATATAAAAGAAGACTGGAGACACTTCAGAGAGCAACATCTTATTAAATGGAAAATTATGAAAGACCTAAACCATAGTAAACCTAATTTATAAATATATGTAAAAATATCACAAAGGAGCTTTTTAGATATATGGCTATCTAAAGATACTGTAACTTTCTCGAAGATTTCAGACCATTTCTGCCTCGAGCATCCTCTGCTTGGGTTCTGCATTAGGGTTGCATAGCCCATTTGTCTTGACATAGTCTAGAAACACCACCCCTTCATTTCAGACTCGAAACTTGCGTCAATACATCATTCTTGTTATTTCTGTTTTGGTCAATTTATCCTTAAGCTGATGTTCATAATGGTAGGTTCCTTTATTTCCCCCCTCATTCTTCACTGCTTTGCCGTGTCACATGTGGTATACCCAGGTACTTCGACTTAATTAGTTTGGAGCTAAAGAATCCGTCATGCAGAATTAATTAAGACTCCAAAACTTGCTCCAGGCTAAGTAACCCTTTTCCTCAATCTCCTTGTCGTCTTTGTGTACCCCAGCAACAAAGCAGCGCAAATTTTAAGAGAACTTATAGCATAGTTGGTAAATCTTAGACTAGTGGTATGGTCTGTGATCTGCAGCATGGGTCCTTAACTTTCCTGCTTTTGTGTCACACGTAGTTAACATACTCAGAAAGGTCGTTAGGCAAGCGCTCATGAAGATTTCCTATTGTAGATTATCTATCTAGATTGTTTACAAAACGGATATGTAAAATTGGATTACTTGAATAAAAATTCCCAAGATTTCTGTTGAGTTTGCACATTACTGTATCTTAATGTTCAGCTTATTTACATTGTACTATAATGAATATTTGCATTACACAGAACTCATTAACATAACAAGACTAAGAACTGTGGTGTCACATTGCAGTGTTCCTTGCACCCACATAGGGAAAAAGCTTAGTGTTAGAGCAGCAAAGGAGATTTCATTCATGTTTTAATGGTTCATTCGCTCTCGGCCCCAGATTTTCGCTTATAACGTTTAAGATATTGAAAGCAATTCAATGAAATTTATCATGTCTTGTGTACAAAAATATAATTGAAATAGCATCAAGGTGGACTTACATATCTCTCCATATTACGGAAGATATTCTTCAAAACATCGCGTGTGACAGACTCAATTTTTAGACGAATGTTTTCTTGTAGTTAATTCTGCGGTAAACCACGACTTTCTGTGGCATATCATCCACTTCAGCAGTTTTCATAGAAAGAAATTGGTGGGCAAAATCCTTTATAAATTATACGAATTTCGAAGCAGAAAACAATTTTAGCCATGCTGTTATTGAGGGTGTGGCATATGGCACATTCCTGCTAAAACAGCAACGGATACACAGATTCAGGGAAATGTTCCGTGTAGACTGCGGTATGGAATGTACTGGTTCATACTGTGTTACACGTACTATGTTAATCGTAACACAAGGTGCAATGACTGTTGAAGATTCTGTAACAACAGTACAAGCAGACGTGTCAACCTACTGCCGGGGACGCAGATATCAACTAGCGCTCAGTATTCGTGTTTTTCCTTAACTATACGTTTTATACGTCCATGTCAGTTTTCACTCATTTGCCCCATTAATTAGAAAGTTAATTTTGAAAAACAGCAAAAGTATTTGAAAAACAGGCTGGAAAACACAACTGCCTACGGAAGAAGCCATTCGTAAAGGCCCAACAGACAAATCTCCTTCAAACTAAGTACAAGCTACTACCTCCACATGTAACTCGGTGCTTTAATTGTGAGCTAATTGTTCTTCGTTAAATATGTCACTACATAACGTCTTGAAGAACGGGTTTTTAGGTACAATGAATTGTGAGAAGGGATTCTTGCAGAGAAGTGGTAAGACAATTCATAAGAAAATATCGTGACAGTCGAGTTCCAGCTTGCCATCTTGTTAAAAAGTTACGAGAGACCGGATCTCCCAAAGAGAAGAAACGTGTTTCCAGTCTCCATGTACTTGGGGAAGAAAAGTTGAAATACAGGAATTTCCTATGCAAATGCCGGGAATGTATTGCTGCTAGGAGATCCAAATGTCCCATAACACAGGTTAGGGCTTATTATTACCAGATTTAAACACTTGCAGTTAAACATAACACTAAAAATACTAACTGTATGCAAGGCGACTTTTATCTCTCTTTCCGGTTACTGCGGCAGTAATAAGCTCTCGCAGTCCATAACTCACTATACAAATTATTTTTGGATGCTTACTGGCTACACTTAACTGAAAAGAATGTATTTTTAACGTTTATTTGCGTAATATTTAAATGTAATTCTAATTCTATATTTGTATTTATGTTCATTGTATCTCAAACATAAAATTGAACTTTAATTTCATAAAACAGTGAAATTTTTAGAGACGGTGAATTTGCAAGTATACTTCTGTAACGAAATAATGTTATCCTGTGAAAACATGGAAATATATATAAAAACTATAACACTGTTCTGAAACTGGGCAACAAGTTGACTGCATTTTTCAAACGACCAGTAATTTTGGTGATGAGCTTACAATATAAATTTCTGTCATATTCTACTCCCTGTTCTTTGTTACAGTGCTCCAGGCAGGGAATAAGCTACGACGTCAAAACACGCGTGTCCCAGTATCTTTAAAGGAGCTCTGATTCTTCAGCCGTACAGCTAACTCTTTTAACTCGGTATTTAAAGCATCTATATAGTCACCTGTAGTAGTTTACTCAGGTTTCAAAGTATAATAGTATTTTTAGATTGATATTGTTTTTGAAGGAGCTGTAAGCACCTAAATATATTCTATTGAGGTTTTTTTTTTTTTTTTTTGAGTAGTGTTTAACGCCCGTTTTTACTACTGAGGCACCACAGGCGGTGGACACTGATGATACATGAGATGAAATGATAAATTGGGAAAGGATATTTTTTTTTTTTTTTTTA